>OY390721.1:8353629-8989218 GCA_959613375.1 Heteropelma amictum
CGCGTTTTTTCCTAGGTGATGGATTTCCTGATTGTTCGTCCGACGTTGATCTTCCGCGCGTATCCGGCTGGTGTGTGGTTTTCGCCTTTTTCGTGTCGTGATGTTCGTTGGTCGATGATTCGCTCCGTAATCGAATCGGTAGGATCTTTGATGGATTCCTTGACATGACGTCCGCGACGACGTTGAGTTTTCCAGGTTTATGGTGGATGTCGTATTCGTAATCACTTAATAGGGCTTGCCAGCGTTGTAATTGTTGTGGTGGGTTAGGTTTGGTTGTGAGGTATACGAGTGCTCGATGATCTGTTACTACTGTGAAACGCTTTCCGTAAAGATAATGTCGAAAGTGTTCAACCGCTTTTACCACTGCTAACAGTTCTTTATGTGTGGTGTCGTACTTAATTTCGGCGTTCGTGAGGGCTCGAGAATAAAATGCTACTGGGTGATCGAAATTTTCGTGTTTTTGGCTCAAAACCGCGCCGATGGCATAGTTAGAAGCATCGGTTGTCAATGTAAATCGCTCGTTGTGATCTGGGTATCGTAAAATGGGTTGGCTGATAATTTTGTTTTTTATTGTTTCAAAAGCTTCTTGGCACTCGGTTGTCCAATTGAATTTTTCGGATTGTTTTAATTGTTTCGTTAAAGGAGTGGATATTTTTGCGAAATTTTGGATGAACCGTCGGTAATAATTGGCTAACGCGTGGAATTGTACGATTGTCTTTTTGTCCGTTGGGGTTGGAAAATTTTTGATCGCCTCGACTAAATCTGGTTTTGGTTGTACCCCTTTTTCGCTAATGACGTGACCCAAATATGCTACCTCTTTACAAAGAAATTTACATTTGTTTGTCTGCAGCGTCAAACCTGCGTCAGTCAATCGTTTCGCGAGTCGCCTAAATTTTTTCTCGTGTTGTTCGAGATCGGTTGCGTAAATAACGATATCGTCCACGTAAACGAACAGATCTGCACCCTGGAGTCCAGATAGTATTGAATCCATTGCTCTCTGAAATGTAGCTGGTGCGTTTCGCAATCCGAATGGCATTCGATTAAATTCGTAATGTCCACCCGGTGTGGAGAATGCTGTTTTCGGTTTGTCTCGAGGGTGCATCTCAATTTGGTGGAAACCGGATGCGAGATCAAAAACCGAGAAGTATCGCGATTTGCCCAATTGGTCGAGAGTATCTATGATGTTTGGCAACGGGTATGCGTCGGGGATGGTTTTTCCGTTGAGTTTCCGAAAGTCGATAACCATGCGCCACCTTTTTTTGCCTGAATCGTCTGATTTTTTGGGGACTATCCAAACCGGAGAGTTATATGGAGACAGGGATGGTTGTATAATGTCTTTTTTCAATAGGTCCTGTACTTGTTCGTTTATTTCGGATTTGTGTACTTGGGGGAATCGATATTGTTTGGTGTTAATGGGTCTATCGTCGGTGGTATTAATTTCGTGTTTCACTACAGTCGTGTATCCAAGTCGTTCATTAGGCAGGTTAAACAGACGAGGATGTTCCGAAACAAGCTGGTATACACTGTCTTTCTCTGTGTCATCTAGATGATCTAGGTGCAAGAGTGACTTTACCGTTTCGGACCTTTCCTTGTCTCCGTCTGTAACTGCTAAGCAAATTGCTGCGCGGTGCTCGTCCTGAGTATCGCGAGAATCGCTTTCAATGTCGACAGGTGTTTTTGATACCTGCTCGATCGGCTGCAGTTCAACAATTGGGATTGCGAAAGAGATGTCATGGCTGGTTGTGTTAATCGCCCCTATATACGCTATTCCGCCACGGTTCGTTACGATAGCGTTGCCGAGAAAGAGACCTTCGTTCGTTTCGATTTTTGGTATGAAACCCTCGGATAAATCGGTGTCTTTTATTCGGATTGATATCAGAGTTTTTGATCTGGCAGGGATGTTAATTTCTTCCTGGGTCTCGAATGGTATTATGGAGTCGTGAAATGTGATGCAGGATTTTGTGTATAATATATCGGCGGGTGTATCCTTGAAAAATGCGTCTCCGAGAATGGCATCGTATGGGATAGGGATAGTGTCCTCGACGACATGGAATTCGACGTTAATGTTTTTGATTCGGATGGTATATTTGCCGGTTGTGTATAATATACCTTCGGTAATTCCTGAAAGTTCGTAGATTATCTGCGGGTCGATTTTATTTTTATGCCGTATGATGGATATTTTAACCAAATTTATCTGTGAACCTGTGTCTACTAGAAATCGGGAGTTCTGTTTGTTTATATCGGTTGAATTAATGGCGACTGTGGGTGGTTTTCGCCGTTTGGTGAGCCCTAGGCATACTGTCGCTTTTCTGATTTCCGGGTTACTTGATTTTACTGGGTCGACGTTGATGCGCGTTCTCTCGAGGGGCTCCGCGTCGCGCTGTTCCGCGGAGCTGCACTCCCGTTTTTTGGCGCGAGATCGTTACATTTGTTCACGTTCTCTGCCCTTGTGCCTGAGTTGTCTCGGCGGCTCGCGTGACCGTTTCTATCCTGTGAGTTCGTACGATAGCGGTCGCGAGAGTTATCGCGGTGTCGATCGCGAGAATTATTTCGGTATTGGTCATGGGCGTTGTTTTGGTATCGGTCGCGAGAGTTGTGACGATATTGGTCGCGAGGGTTATTGCGAGGATCGTCACGGGAATTATCGGGATATTGGCCGTAGGAGTTGCGATATCGGTCGCGAGAGTTATTTCTATATCCGTTCTGGAAGTTTCTGTGTTGGTTGTCATGGTGATTGTTGTATTGGTATTGCGTGTATTGGTTTCGTGGGTTATAATTGTTATAATTTCGCGGGTTGTACTTGTTGTAATTTTGCGGGGTGTAATTGTTATGATTTTGTGTTCCTTGACCGAATTGATTCTTATTGGGGTTTCCGAATTGTCTTGGATCTTGGCGGGTTTGTCTCCATTTCTCTCTCATTTTCGCTAACGTTATGCATTCTGATGTTTCGTGGCCTCCCTGTTGGTGGAATGCGCAATATTTCTCATTTATACCCCTATTTGTTTCCGTGAATCGGACTCTAGCTGTTTCCGTAACCGTTTCCCCGGGTTCGGTTAAACGTGATCGACTTTGGTTCACCGTTGCGCGCCTCTGTAATTCCAGTTCGATATTTGTTGCCTCGTCTATGGCGTTGTCTAGGGTCTCTAAATTTCGGTGAAGTAGAAGATTCGCGATTCTATCTAAGAGGCCTCGTACGAAAGCTTGGATTACGGCTTTTTTCTCTTCTGCCGTTCTTTTTTCTAAGTACGCCCTGTCGTCTGCCGCTGAGTATACTTCTGATAATCTTTCGGTAATTTGGTTCTGCAAAACTTTTACTCGGAGCCCGTAATCGAGGACTGATTCGTTGAATTTTTGTGACGTTGATTTTAGTTCGAGTCCTAAATCTGATAATTCTAACGGTTTTTTGTATGCCCTTTTCAGGTCTGCGAGAAGCGCGTCAAGCGTGTTGTATGTTTTTCCCTCTGTCAGGTCGTACGCTCTGCCAGTTAGTCTGAATATTACTGCATTTATTAAATATCGGTGATTTGGGTCGGGGGCGGTTTGCTGTACGCGTTTACACCTGCTAATGAAACTTTCAATTGTTATATTCCCGTCGCCGAATTGTGGGATTACTTTTGTTAGGTCGTTATATGTTGCGGGGTTCTGGGGTGCGGGGTTTGCCATTTCTGTCTCGTCGCTTTCGCTGTCTTGGTCTGCCAGTACGTGTCGATAAAATGTGTTGGAGGTGTTTTGGCGTCCTATTCGGCCCCTAGGTGGTCGTATTGGCCTAATTGTGATTCGATATTTTTCGAGAAGAGCGGTTGAAATCAGTTCTCATGTACGAAAATTATTTTTGAGGCGCGCTGTAGCGGCGTGTCCGCTAGTGATTCGAGTGACGCAGTTTCTTGTCGCGCGGGCGAGAGTGAGAGGGAACGATGAGAGTTGCTTGAGGGAGCAATGGTTATAGAAACGTGAATGGGTGTATGTGTGTGTGTGTGTGTGAGGAATACATATGGTCGTAGAACCGACGCACGCTCGCAATACAGAGTATGAAGAGAGTCCATGCACGAATTTTAAAGAAAAATTTGGGTGGTACTTACGTAAGCGCCAAGATAATTGTAAATAATCCCATTTTGTGCTGTTTTTTTTTTTGTCGTTTCCTTCCTGCTACAATTTCCCTTCTTTTTTTCTCTCGGCTTTCAGCGTTGATGGACCACACTTACTCACTCGCTTGCACCACACTGTTTTTTTTTTTTTTTTTTTTTCACACAAGTTTCTTTCTCACTTCTTTTGTTAGTTTTGTAGATTGCGGAGTTCAGATCTCACTTCTGACGCCAGTTGTGATGGTCGAATGCGGAATGAATAAATGAGTGATAATCGGAAATGAGAGTAAGAGTTGAGCGTTTATTGATTGGTCTTTACGGTTGAACGGGTGGAGATGAACTGAGGATTAGGACTAGCGCTAATGAAGTGGAGGAAGTGTGAAGTGGAGGGGATGGTCGAGTTGCATTGTTCTGGACCGTGGGACCGTGGCCCAGGGATGCTGTGTGGCGAAATAGGAGGTGCTGATGTGTGTGGGAACGAGGTGATAACAGGGTTGCTGTAGGTGTAAGGTGTTGTGTGGGAAAGAAGTGGTTATAGGATAGGGCCGTTACACCATTCTCCATTTCGTTTTCCCTGATGCATCCTTTTTCTTCGGTACTATCCAAACGGGTGCATTAAATGGGGATTGAGAGTGTTGAATTATTTTATTTTTGAGTAGCTCTTGTACTTGTTTGTCTACTTCCTCTTGGTGAATCTTAAGTGGTCTGTACGATTTTATATTGATGGGTTTAGTTAGCTCATCGATTACAATTACGTCTTCTGCTAAGTCTGTACTAGGTGGTTTATCTTCATCTAATTGAAATAATCAGAATAATTCTGTATGGTTTCCCAAATTTCGTTTTTTTCTTTAGTGTTGTTAATGTGTGCCAACCTTGTTTTGGTCTTTAATTCCTGAATTCTTTTATCACTTTGGTTGATTTTACTGCGCATCCATCTGGGTTTTACTTCAAAGATTTGAATATTTTTCGTTTGAAAAGTGATGTTCTTCTTTCCTTCGTTTGCTAACGGGATGTTTACAATACCTTCTTTGATGTGGTGGATGCTTTCTCCTTGGGGTGTTGTTACTAATACTGTCCCTTTTTGTTTCTCTACTTGTACGGGAATAGTTATGAACTGTCCCGCGGGCACGGTTAGTTCAGATGATTCTATGCATTTATACTTTCTGTTAACTCTTATTTTTCTGCGTGGTAAATCAATTATCATGTCGTTATTTATGATGAAAGGAGTTCCTATTAAAGCGTCTTCTCTAAGAGGGTAGTCTGATGGGACTATGTGAAATTTGTCGTGTCGATTGTTTATGTTTCCTTTGCATTTTATGAATGTGTATCCAAGTGTTCGGTTTGTCTTTTTTCCTGTGTTGAAGAGTTTTTTGATGGTGTGTTTTGGCTCTACAAGGTGTTCTTTGATAATATTAATCAATGCACCTGTGTCAATTAAAGTTGTTAAGTTATTGACTGTCGCCCGTTCGAAGTCAAATTTTGCAGTAAACAAGAGTCTTCGATCTATTGCTGAGATGTACTCTCGTCGTAGATGCTTTCATCGTCTTGTTGTTGAGGAGGTCTCTTCTGGTTTAAGGCCTTAGGCCACCCTAGAATTTTCGAAAAATTATAATTTTTTTAAAATTCCAAATGGTCCCTTAGAACCTCAAAAATGATGTCCCGGAAGATTATGGCCGGGAAAAACCTTTAGGTGCTTGGTTTTCGAATTTTAGTACAAGGCCATCTGGTCCGCAGCGAGCTCCTTTGGTGAGCGCTAGGGGGCAGGTACGTTAGGGGATTAGAGCAGGTATACGGCAGATGTTATTGAAAATATTTATTTCCTGACTAGTCCAGACGAGTCTATCCTTGTCGAACGTCTCTTTTAGTTAGTTGGGCACAGCCAAGCATTTGAGAAGGACGCTAGTCGACAAACACTTGTTTTCCTCGATATTTCTGTGAACTTCCATTTCTTTTTCCCTGTATAATTATTGAGTTTTTACAATGAGTGATAAAGTAGTGTACAGTGCGAAGAAAGGAATAAAAACGTCGTTTTGCAATAGAAAGAGACCAAAAATATCTCAAAGAAGACCATTGATGGACTCATGGCAACGCGCTAAAGCTACAAATACTTTGGCTGAGTACGAACATAAGCCAGCTCTTGCAATTGAAGTCTATGAAGCTATCAAACCAATCTATGAAAAACTGACCAGTGAAGATCTTCTAACTCGGTACATCGGTGGTTACACACAAAACAATAATGAAAGCTTCAATTCCACTGTGTGGGCATTGGCCCCGAAATCCATTTCGAGTGGTAAAACAATCTTGGATGTAGCCACGGATATTGCAGTTTGTGTGTTCAATGACGGGTTTGTTTCAATTTTGCACATAATCAAAGCAATGAATTTGGAAATCGGCCCGAACAGCTACGAAATGTGCCTGGAGATCGACAAACAGCGCATAAAGCTTGCAGAAAGATCGCTGTCCGACCGGGTAAAAGAGGCAATAATCGCTTCAAGATCAAGCAGAAAAGAAATGCAAGAGCAGGAAGATAATCTGCAAGGCCAATTGTATGGTGCAGGCATCGCAGATTAAAGGTATTGTGAAATTATTCATGATTTTCTACTACTCAGAACTTTAAACGCGTTTATCTCAATACTGTATTTTTCAAGTTGGCCGGACTCGTAACTCAAGCAATTTTCAACCGATTAACTTGAAATTTTGAAAATATCTTGAAATATACATTGTCTATGGAAGTACGTAGGATTTTTTTTTAATATTGCGTAGTTCATTTGTTATTAACAATTATCTGACAATTTTTCAGGCAAGTTTTTCACTTTTCACTTTAGAAGGGCGCCATTTGGCCAAAAATCAATATATCGCAAAAATCCTACGTACTTCTATAGCAATTACTATATATAATCGGGAAATTCATTTGCTCATTATTATTTTAAAAATTACAGGTGCTGTTAGTCCGGCCGTGGACTCCGAAAAAAAAAAGACGTCGTCGCAAAAACGCTGCACAGCCGCCATTTTGTAATAAATCGTTTCAAAAAAATTATTGTAAGCAGTCACTGATATAGATAATAAAATCATGTTTCTGTTATCTCGATTTATTTTGTAGTTTTTCTGAAAAAAAATCCCCAAAAAGCCTATTTTTTTCAGCCTCTAGGGTGACCTAAGGCCTTAAGATCTTCCGAAAATTTTGATTAGGTTTCTGGATGGCTGCTTGTTGAGATTATTAAAGGGGCTTGGTATACCCTGGTCTGCCTTCTTCTGGTTGCAATACAATTCTGTGTGCCTGGATTTTTTGCAATTGGTGCACTTTCTTTCTGGGTGATTCATTTCCATGATATACTCGAGTGCCTTCATTTGACTAGTAGTGTGTATCGAGTTGAGGTCGAATTTTTGAATGTCATTCTGATATTCTTGTTCCTTTATTGTCGTACTTTCGTTGTTTTCTTGGACTTCTTCTTCTTCGTCTGAATCATATTTGTCGTACTTAGTGTGATGGACGTTCGGCTTGCTCATCGAGAAGAACTTCCTTCCTTCTCGTGGTTTATTGTTGAATTTTGATTTCTCGTAATTAAATTTAGGTTTTTCATATTTTCTTTGATGCTGACCTTCGTGAAACATTCCTCGTTGTCTTTGGATACTTCTCTTGAAATCTTCATGTTCTCGAGCGGTCGCTTCTGCTTGTGCTAATAAGCTCGCGTGTCTTCCTTGAGGTTTTGTATATATGTCTGAATAATGTCCTTGTCCGATATCTGTAAATAAGCGGCGATGGCCTCATCGGTCTGATGTGCTTGCTTCAGTTCCAGTCGCTTAGCGTTTAGCCAGGACGTATAGATTCTGCGGAATCTGGTGTTATGTTCAAAAATCGTTCCTTGAGTATGGACACATGCTGTCATCTCGTTCATGAGTAACAATGATGATTTCATTGGGTTAACACATTTTACTAATACGTATAAATGTCAACGTTCGATATGCAGTTTTGTGGTCTTTTTTTGATTTTCATTGTTAATATTTTTTTCAATAATAAACCATGTTGGCCCGGCATCGTCCAATGTCGTGCTCGGTCGACTTTCGTTGTCCATTCTAAGATGTTGACTGCTCCTTCTGCCGTGTCTCCGGTAAAGATAGGTACTATATCAATAGTCTCCCTAGCAGGTGCAGTTTGATTTGGAAGCAAGTCATGAGGTCTCAAACGTGGTCTGTGTGCATGATTTCCACTACTACTTGGTTGACTTTCACCGTCTTCGTCGTCGTCATCGGGGTCATCGTCATCTGGATTTCCCGGGGGTGGTACGTCTATTTGATGTTGGTTACGTGTGTTTGGCGGTCGTCTATTATCCTTCGGTGGTTGTCCATTCGACGGGGAAGGGTTTAATGGCGGCTCTTGTTTTTGGATAAGTTGTCTCATCATCGTCTCGAGATTTTTTATCTGATTTTTCACAGTCTGTATACTTTGTTGAAGCTGGGTGTTCTCTGTTTTTAATGTTTGTATTTCGTATTCGTTCATTCTATCTTGCTGGTCTTTAGTAATAGTTAAGGTAGTTTCTTGTTGGTGTACTGGTTTTACGTTATTTATAGTGGAATTTATGTTTTTTATGTGTTCGTTTTTTTGTTCGAGTGTAGCTTGTATTGCTAAGATAGTGTTTCCTAATTTTGTTTTCTCTTTATTACAATCTTGTAAGATAGTTTCTTTATTCAGTTGAAATTCTAATTTTATTTGTTCTTCAAATTGCTGTTGCTCTTTTACAAGCCTTTCTTCCGTTTTTCGAAGTTCTCGTATCTTCTCGCTTAATTGTCTGTCAAACTCGGTATCGTAATTCTTTTTTATTTCTTCCACTACTCGTTCTTGTACGATTTTCAATTGATATTGAGAATCACTAGATTCTTGCTCAAAGAATTGTTTCTGTGTTATTATCTGGGATTGCAAAGTGAAGTTTGTACTTTTAAGTGCCCTAATTTAATCTTGACAGGTTTGGTTTTCTTTCTTAAAGATTTCTATTTGGTCTTGTAAGTATTTTAGTTCAATTATGTGTTTCGATTTTTCCTTTTCTAATTTCTGTTTCTCTATCCGAATGTCTTGTACGATGCGTCTGCGTTCGTCGTTTTCGTCGTTTTGTTTTGAGGTTTCTATGTGTTTTTCTAGCAAAATATTTCTAATTTGGTTTCTGAGATCCCAATTCCGAGCTTCGGAATTGGGTTCTAATAAGATCGTTCTGTTCAAGATTCACTTGCCCTAAACGTTCTACGAGAGCGAGCTTATTATCGTTACTTTTCTGTATATGGGACAATTCTCTTCTTAATTCGAGTTGTATTCTTTCGAGTTCAAGTTTCTCATCGTCAAATCGGGACCTTTGTTGCTGTTGAAGCCTGGTTTTTTCGGTTAATTCCTCTATCTTCTTTTCCGATTCCTGAAGAGCGTATTATAACTGTTCAGTTCCTGTGTCTCGTAATTTTATTTCTTGTGACGCTTTATCTTTTAGGGTGAGCCCTTCGTCAAAGTATTTATTTACTTAGAGAGTGAGCTGGGAGTTCGTGGCTCTTGCTTCTTCGAGTTCTTTTATTGTTACAGGGTTTTCTACTGATTGTCTTTTTCGTGGTGGTCTTATTTCACTAAGACTGGATGTTTCTGATTTTGATTCCTTTGTTGTAGCAATAGCAATTTGATCTTCTGGACGTAATGCTATAGCAAGATTTTGTTCTGAAACTTCACCAATTTTCTTTTTTCCTGTGGTTACTGAAATATATTCTAATGAATGAGGTACGTTGTGATAAGCTAATAAATGTGGATGATTTTTGGGATTTTTGTGAAATTGCCAAGTCGTTTTTTCTATTTGTTCTGATATTCTTAAAGCGTATAAATTTTCTTTTGGGTTCCATTTGGGATGATTCTTGTAGTAAAGAAAATAACCGAACAAGATCCGTGAAATATCTTTTCTTAGTTTCTTTACGTGGTTTGGAATTTCGTCAATTAGAATGCTTTTGCCTGATATACTATTTCCTGTCGTGAACATTACCTTAAATTTTCGTAATGCCTACGCATGTGTATATTAGGAGGATAATACTTTTTTCTTATGATATATATTGAAACGTCAAACGTTTCATATGCTCCCCCCCCTTTTTTTCTCTTCATCCATCGGACACCGGGAAATACCGGAGAAGGCACCTGAAAAACAAAACCGAAATTATTACATTAAAACACGAACACAACACAAAGACATAAAAGTCTACAACACAAACACCGAAACACACAGAAACGACGATTTGGGGGAAAAATTTGGGAAGGGACAAAAGTTAACAATATTAAGAGAAACAAATAGCACGAAGGGAAGGGATATTTAAACAATTAAAACGGGGTTTTAATTGTTAAAAATTAAACTCGGTCTGGAGAGGTTGAACAGAGCATTACATGCTAACTCTCAAGAAGCTGAGTCCAGTGCACGAAAGTGTTACACGCTCGATTTACGACGTCACCTACGTAGAAGTAGTGTACCGACGAGGACGATCTGGCCCTGGTTGTAAGACGGTCTCTCGGTACGCGAACGAACGGACAGTGATTCGTAGTCGAGTCAAAGTACGGGAAAAACCCCACGATACTCAGGGAGTACGAAGGCGAAAGCCTGAGGAAATCGAGGACTCTTACGGTTTTGAACGACTCGAAGACACTTGTGCACATTGAGGATTAACTCTCCGTGAGTCAATATCTGTGGGGATCGTCATTCCGAGAGTTCCCGGCGTACTGTGACCACGACGATTACTGAAGGCTCGAGGAAGTACTTACCTGTGAAGGAAGGAAACCAGAGGGATCAGGAAAACGAAAAGTGACAGGTGCACGTCACCTCGCTCGCGTAGACGGCGCCATATTGTATATCGATCACAGCCGAGCGAACGACGCGACGCTCGAGTTGCGCAATAGATCTCTCCATAACGCGCGAAACATTTTGAAATATTCAGGCGACTGCTCCGCAGTACACCGCGAGCGAGTTTCCGTCATCTGCCGAAAGAGTGCGCCGTAGACGCTCCAAGGTCATCGGACCAACGCGCGAAACTTTTGAAAGCGTTAAGGCGGACCGCTCGCCAGTCCGCGACGAACGCGTTTCAGTAAAGCGCCGTCCGAGGGCAGCACGTACGCTCCGAGGTCACCGGACCCACGCGCGAACATTTTGAAAAGAAAAAGGGGGCACCGTGCTCAGCCGTTTCGAAAGTTGCCGCGTTTCGCAGGAAAGAGGGGGCGCTGCGAGCGTTTCTTCGCGAGCCACACCTAACCGCGCGACGATTTTAAAATTATATAGAATCACGACACACAACATTATGGACACTGTTAGTATTTTAAGCATAGGATTAAGATTAGTACGAAAGCAAATAATTATAAAGCGGAGAATACGTGGGATACTCACTATTACCGCGAGAGACAAACCAGAAGACACTGTACACACCTACTATTTATTGAAGAATATATCTTGTTTTATCGATTTTACCCGACGTTAAATTAATCTACTCCCTGATCGAGTCTGAACAAATAAATTTAAATGTAACCAAAATTGGATACGTTACAATATATTATACGTATATTGGTGTTTGACAGGTGTTAAGTGATGTTGTGTGTCTCAACGATTCGTGCAATCTGAGATCTTGTATAGTTGAGTAATGAAATATTTACTCGCTGTTATTTCTCAAAATAAATGAACTTAAATTCTGTGTCACCGGGTTTACAAATTATTGTATATTTTTCAATAAAATTTCCTAGTAGTAACTGGAGCTATATTATTTCACCGTATTTCTTTCGTTACGTTTGGACTGGACATAGCTTCAAATGCTAGTGGTTCTTTCAAAGTTAAACATACAAAATTACTTAACTACGTTATTTTGAGGATAAAGTAGTTACAACTTCCTATTTTTTATTTATCGTGCGCAGAATATTAACTGCGGAAAAGTCTTGTCACAAGAATTTTCGATTCCCTTACATAATGAGTGGGATCTTAGAACTTACTTTGCTCAATTTTCACATACAATACTGGTCGATTGATGATGTCGATGTTCTTGAAGCGGTAAACGTTGTTACAACGATCGGTTGTAGACTTTTCGCGTCGGTTGATGATCTAGCATACCGTCGGGATTGAGGTTATTTGCTGAAGGCGTGTCTCCCCCAGTTTTAGTTCAATCCTTCCCGTACTCTTGCTTCTGCAGCGAAGTCTTATAGATGCGTGGTACGTACGCGTTCTTTATTACACAATTATTCGTTGAACACTTATGGAAATTTCAATGTGGCAATAATTTTTTTCCGTCAACACAAAATTTACTTAGTTAAATGTCTGTTTAACGTTCACTCGTGCACAATTTTGATGTTCGTATTTTTACACCCTTCTTGGCGAAGTTTCGGTAAGGAATTTTTTTGTTGCGTTTTTGGTATTTCGATTTTTTCAATATTATCCTGACAGGATCGCCAATTTTAGGTTATGCGGGATGGCTCAAGAGTGACTCAAATCCAACTAGCGTTCGTTATTAACTCTGTCCTCGTGCAAAATACACATCACGAGGTAACTCGTCTTTATAAAGAATGTAAGGTTTTCGAATCGCCAGGTTAAGTTTTTTGTAAAGCCGTTCCAAGGCTATATTACGTATCAGAATGGTAATATGCGTAACAATAGGTCTGTAGCCCAACGGTGTCTTTATTGACGACGCAGTCTTCCTTCGGGGTCAGAATCAGGACTAATGCGAATAACGTCACGAATATTGTGTGTATAAAGGGACTTGCCAAAATGTAGATCAAAGGATCTCTCTCTCGGAGACTTCCGTTATAGTAAGCAGTCGATGTCTTCGGAGGAAGAGGACGAATCTTGGTGAGTACGATGCGAAAAAGGTGAAGAATCAGAGCGTGCCAGGATTAGTTGGAACAAGGTGTCTTCAGGTTTACACAAAGGAGAAGATCCCGAGTGCAGTATGTTATCAATTTAATTGTAAATGCAATTATTTAATACAACGATATTTTTTTCACTCGGATACGAATAATAATGTTTCGGTTTATTAATACTACTATTTATACGTTACAGCAGACGCGTTAGGTGTTATACCGAGTTCTTAAAGAAACTTGTAAATTGTTATCCCGTACGCACGGTAAGGACTACTACTACTTCAACTAAGAGTAGAGCCTTGGAGAGGAGAACCTCTTCGTACTGGCGATCTTACGATTCTAACTCGTCAGTCGTCGATGTCTTGTTGCGTAGGGCTAATTCCTTATCAAAACCGATGGTGGGGCAAGGGCCTACGTGACTTCGGTCACATATGTATCTGCAGGGCTGTTCTTAATAACTATTTTAATATGCGACGTATCTAGGCGATAGTCTCACGGTGAGAGCGGAGCGATAAGGCGTCCAGCTGTCGGCGATATTTGTTAAGGTATTCGTACATTTTCTCGTATCATATCCGGTTAACTTATCATAGAAAATGTAACGTTATTTATTCTTCAACAATTTTATTCGGGTGTAATTATCGTGGTGGCGTATGTCGACCGTGAGACGCGGTGGTAAGTCTCAGCGACGAAAAGATATTATTATATGTTTTTGTATATCTAATCTTATTCTATGGATACGGAAATAAGGACTTTGCTCTACTGAAGGTAACTTATGTAGTTGGCTTAACAAGGTAGTAATAATAGTGTTACGTCTTGGGTTGACACAAACCACAATAACCTTACATAATACATTTACATAATTATTTTATAAATGAACTAAACTTTATGAATTTTATATTATGAGAAACAAACGACGACGTTATAAATTGTCACACGGACTCGAGTAACACATTGCTACGGCGTGCGAAACGGTCAGCGAAAATTAAATCATTCTCAAGCTATCTCGGTGCGATAAAAGTGGCAAGAGAAGACACGGGATTTGCAAAAAACCATGGGAACGAAATAGGTCAGCAGTTTTGACGTTCTCGAAGGGTCTAGATGGAGGGCGGAGAATCATGAGTAGTCAGTCGAATTCAGAAGTCAAAAGGAGAACGATCTCTCTCAAAACTGGGATCGCACCGGGACAAAACCATTATAACGAACAGAAAATATAAACTCACCATACAGTGTGAAAATATAAACTCATTACAGTGTCACAAGTGTTTTAATTGTTTTCGTAACAACTGTAAATATTTTCCCCCACCTCGAAGCCACTGGAATCAGCACGATCTCCCACACCGGACCGGGTTAAAGGAAACACCAAGGTAAGTAGCACCCAAATTCACATCCCAATACCCTCGTATCCCCGGTCTTATCACCTAAGACCGAAAAACGAGGAATGGAGCAAGCGAGTTCGTCTTGTTTTATTACTCGGGACGTAACAATAGTAATAATAATAAGAGTAATAAAAATGAGTGAATAATGAAAAGGACAAATAATATTTCAATTTATTTTATAGAGAATCAAAGAAAAAATGGATGAATACAAAAAATGAACGAGGTAATTCGTAAGGATGTGTACTTTGCAGCGGCAAAGCTAGCATATATACTACGCAGAGCAAGGGTTGAGGCGAAAGAGTAGTTTCGCTTTGTCTCGCTTTGCAGCTCGATGTCATCTGGCTTCTCTGGACCTTGTGTCCGCTTTTTTATACAGATCGCCGTGGAGTGAGAACCCCTAGTTATATATATATTTTTTTTCGGCGCGAGCGCGAGACGTGTGATTGGCGCGGCAATCGGACTACGCAACTGTATGCCTATATTTTGGTATCCGGTACTTTTGTCAGACTCATTTCATAAAAGGAAAAACACGAGAGCATTTACGTACAACATTCTGATCGTACTTGATTAATGTGCCTATCTCATAAGGCTTGTCTTTAGGTATTAGGTATTTGTACTCGTAGTCACATATATTATATAAAATCTTATACCGGCACATTAAACTGAGTAAAAGTTAATAATACTTGCTCTTTACGTTTTTGACATACTTGCAAAGCGCATTTTCAAGTTTAATATTAATCTCACTTGTACTTTATATTTTAATTATGTTGTGACCCGGAATTTCCCTATTTCACAACATCGGTCAGCGACCGAATTGCGGTCAATCACCGACCGAATAAAAGAGTATTCAACTGCTCATCGCAGCAGAATTGGGCAATCGAAAGCAAATAATTGCAATAATGCTTCTTCAAACTATTGCAACAGATCGATAGCGGTCGCCTTTCGAGCGACGACGTATCGATCCCAAAAGTCAGTCTTGATCGGGGCAGCGACGGGTTTGGTTCGAAGGCAAAACCATCACTTTGTACTTCTTATTAAAACCTTTTTAAACCAACCTAGTCAATAAACTTTACAAGTATTTTGTAGCTGCTTGAGTTGGAGTTTAACTCATTTGGCGAAGATCCCAAAACCTGCATCCCATTTCGCGATAGTTTCTATCTCGAAATATCGGGCAACTACAATTGTACTGAATTTTGTGCCTATCTTATAAGGTTTCTCTCCTCATAATCTCGTTAAAAAAATTATGTAAAAAATCTCATAAAGTACTCTTTAGGGCATTCGAAGTTGCCTCTTCGGAAAGTGGACTTACTGTCTCTACAATTGTCTTTGGGCATTTCGTTCTTCTCGATCGATTTTCCAAAATTTTTGAGACATGATGCTGGTAAACTTCTTTCTATAGTCCAGTCAAATTAGCATAAGTTCTATTCAAGAGGGGAACCCTCTCGCCAATTTTTTCATAGGTTGTTTGGACCTACAAGAATGTAATCGTCAATTTTCGGACTTTTCAAAGTGTATATTTCAACAATAAAAAAATTATTGAAAAAAAAAAAATTGATATTTTTGAGATATCTTTTTTGGAACGCGTCTTATCGAAAAAAGTTTCGAATAAAATTTGTTCATCATAACGTCCTCTGTAAAAAAGGTCCTAAAAAAAAAAGTGCTAACATTGTTAATTAAGCGGTTAATGGCAAATGAAAATGAAAATTCGACATTTCGTTTTTGCAACCGCGATCGGGTGTTTATCAAGATATCGGTTTAAAACTCGTACATGATGTAGAGGAGCCGAATCTCAAGAGACTCGCGCAAGATTCATCGATCTGCGAGATATAGTTTAGCAACAATCTGCGATCATCGAAAAATCTTTGCCCTTCGATACAGTTTGAAAATGAAGGCCCACAGGCTGGAAAAAAAATCGAGGGGCTTCGTATCATCATGCACAAGCGATTTGAGAAAAAAAAATTAAAAATTTGTTGAAAATAGATACTGTTTTTCGGCGATTTCTGAATTTTGCTAATAAACAAAAACAATTCCGACCAAAGTTGCAAAGATATCGGAACAATTATTAAACCATCGAACTAGCTTTTGAAAAACGAACAATTTAAAAAAAAAAAACTGGCAATATTTTCATTACAGCCCGAGATATGAATGTTTTTACGTTTGTTCAATTTTATATTGTTGTAATCAACATTTTTGCAAAATTCGAGTTCCTCAGCGATTCCTACGCTTCCGGCCATGGGATTCAATAAAATTATTCCCTTTACGAGCAATTACGTCATCATAGTTATCGATGTATTCCGATCGACGGCTGGCCGCCGAGCGCGCGGCGCCGACCGCGCGGCCGCGCGGCGCGGTAGGGATGGCCCCTCTTACTCCGCAGCCCCGCGCGAGCGGCTTAGTTAACAAATGTAATAACTTACTTAAAAATGGCCGTAGAACAATTTTTTTTTTTTTAATTTTACGTGATTTTTTCTTACGAACGCGATGGTGTTCTTGAAAATTATGTTCACTCCACAGCAGACCCATGACCATATTTTTCACAAATTTTACATGTAAACATGCTTTAAAATTATTTAACTGTGGATGGGAAAAGGTATCATAAATAAATCTTTTCTTAGAAACTGTTTCATTCATTACAATAAGCTAGCAATGCATTTATAATCAATTTTTCTTGCAACATTTTTTTTCTTTTTCTGATCAATAAAACTATTGTAATGAATGAAACAGTTTCTAAGAAAAGATTTATTTATGATACCTTTTCCCATCCGTAGTTAAATAATTTTAAAGCATTTTTACATGTAAAATTTGTGGAAAATATGGTCATGGGTCTGCTATGGGGTGAACATAATTTTCAAGAACACCATCGCGTTCGTAAGAAAAAATCACGTAAAATTAAAAAAAAAAAAATTGTTCTACGGCCATTTTTAAGTAAGTTATTATATTTGTTAACTAAGCCGCTCGCGCGGGGCTGCGGAGTAAGAGGGGCCATCCTCACCGCGCCGCCCGGCCGCGCGGTCGGCGCCGCGCGCTCGGCGGCCAGCCGTCGATCGGAATACATCGATAACTGCGATGGCATAATTGCTCGTAAAGGGAATAATTTTATTGAATCCCATGGCCGGAAGCGTAGGGATCGCTGAGGAACTCGAATTTTGCAAAAATGTTGATTACAACAATATAAAATTGAACAAACGTAAAAACATTCATATCTCGGGCTGTAATCAAAATATTGCCAGTATTTTTTTTTTTAATTGTTCGTTTTTCAAAAGCTAGTTCGATAGTTTAATAATTGTTCCGATATCGTTGCAACTTTGGTCGGAATTGTTTTTGTTTATTAGCAAAATTCAGAAATCGCCGAAAAACAGTATCTATTTTCAACAAATTTTTAATTTTTTTTTCTCAAATCGCTTGTGCATGATGATACGAAGCCCCTCGATTTTTTTCCAGCCTGTGGGCCTTCATTTTCAAACTGTATCGAAGGGCAAAGATTTTTCGATGATCGCAGATTGTTGCTAAACTATATCTCGCAGATCGATGAATCTTGCGCGAGTCTCTTGAGATTCGGCTCCTCTACATCATGTACGAGTTTCAAACCGATATCTTGATAAACACCCGATTGCGGTTGCAAAAACGAAATGTCGAATTTTCATTTTCATTTGCCTTTAACCGCTTAATTAACAATGTTAGCACTTTTTTTTTTAGGACCTTTTTTACAGAGGACGTTATGATGAACAAATTTTATTCGAAACTTTTTTCGATAAGACGCGTTCCAAAAAAGATATCTCAAAAATATCAATTTTTTTTTTTCAATAATTTTTTTATTGTTGAAATATACACTTTGGAAAGTCCGAAAATTGACGATTACATTCTTGTAGGTCCAAACAACCTATGAAAAAATTGGCGAGAGGGTTCCCCTCTTGAATAGAACTTTGTAAAATATGGCCTAATTTGACTGGACTATCTAGGGGGTATTGGCCATCCTTTTGCTTGAGAGATTCCAACTGCGTAATCTGTAATATATAATTTTCTTTCATGAATAATTTTTTACAAGTGTAATGATAGTATAGAAAATACTCCCTCAATCACATATTTGTAACATATACAATTATATAATTTCAATTAATATTGAAGAAAATATGAATTCTACTAATAACTTGGTGTGGAGATGGTACCGCGTCTCATTTAATATTTTAATTAATCAATTAAAATAATAACAACATATTTTATCTACATTTGTAGTATTAATAACAGAATTAATTACAAATAATTTATTATGATTTGGAGAATTCGTACTATACCTATAATGGCATTCTTTGCTGTATCATCAAGAGATTCGAACTGTTTATGCTCTTCTGATGCCAAAGCACCAGGCTTTCCTGTTGGGGTACATTTCAAAAGAATCTCTCTCGTGAAAACTCCTTCCGACAGTCTTCGAACTAGGTAGAAACATTTAGTTGAAGCATCGAGTGCAAAATCATGGCACTTGACTTTACAATAAATGCCATTAAGTAATAGCATAATCGGAAAACCAAAAAATTAAAAATAAACCATCATCAATTATTTAATAAGCTGAGTTGGGACTAGAAGTATGAATTAATGAAATATGTTGAGACATGCCCGAATTTGAATACCGATCGTAGCGCCCTCCTCAACCAAACGGATGGTAGCGAAAGTATAAGACGCTACGACAAAATCTGACAGACAAACTAACATCTTGAAAAGATATAGACAGACATACACACTAACGAAATTCCGAGAAAACAAAAACACAGACACACACTAAGGGAATTTTCTCGGAAACGATAATTTAATTTAATATTTAAAACAAATAGATACAAAATCTCACACAGGCAAAGGGGGGAGGGGGAATTGAACCATTTGAAAACCGGGTATAAATATCCGGTCTCTCCAAGGGAATGATGCTTGTTTCGTGGCATTAACGAGAGCATCTTCATGGTAATTGATGCGACAACGAGGACATCGAACAGAACACGCCGTGTTACTGAGCACATACGTCCTTTATAAAGGTAGAAGTAGCGACTGAGACACCCAACTGGCCATGGTAGTAAGGAGGGTGTCAAGGAAGCGAACGAACCAGACATAAAGCCGAATGTATTCAGACGAGTCTGAGGAATATCCTGAGAATCAGTACGAGCGCCCTTGTGATTCTGGCCTTGGTAGTAAGAACAGAAGGATGTGAGGAAAACGACGCAACTAGATATTCCAAAGGCAAAAACACACAGTGTAACGAGCAAGTTGCAAGTACTGTTCGTTACTTCCAAATACTGAAAGAATAGTAAGGAAAGGAAGGACGTAAGGAAAGCAATATTGTTCAGGTGGAGGAGAGTGGGAGAGAAAGGATCGCAATTACTGGTCGCTGTTCCTGAGTACTGGACGAACAGTAAGGAAAGAGAAAGCGTAAGGTAAGCGTTCTATCCGGAGAGGAGAAGGAGAGGAAAGAGATCAGCGTGTGAAATTGAGACAGAGACAGAGATAAACAAGACGAACAACGTGATAGAGTGGAGAAGGGGAGGGAAAGAGAAGAGATATCGCAGGGCAAGTCGGGTGCGCGCGGAAGCGGCAGAAGAAAAACATCAACAGAGCGAGCGAGACAACGGCCACGAAATAATTTATTCAAGCATTCCCGGAAATTTAATAGGCCAAAGATTTGAAGCTCCAGTCGTTATAATTAAATACGTAACCAACATTACACACACCCACCTGTAGATTTAAGGATATTATGTATGTGATGAATATGGAATAAATATGGGTCATATTATCTCCCGTGTGTCCACGAATTAATCTGATCGCTGATAGAGTCTCGAATCTTTATAAATTTTAAATGTAACTAAAATATATACGTTACAATGTATTAACCTTATCGTCTTGGAAATTTTTACCAAACAGTTGTTTTTTGTTAACGGGACGATTTCGCCTATTTTCCAAATCTTCTTCATCATTTTCTGGGCTACTTTCACGACGCCGTATATCGTTTCCATCTTCGCTGTTCATATTGATATTGTTATCAATTCGTCGTGATGCTGTCGAAATATTTTCGGCTCTCTTCCTCCAACATTTTTTTAAGATATTCTTTAGTTGGAGAATGAGAGACAGAATTTATCGAAATCACTGTTTCTGGATCAGGTGGAGTAGGTTGCGACAAAGATTTGGTTGAAGCCCGCAAATTAGCGATATATGATTTTTTGGCTTCTAAAAGTTTCTGAAAAATATTGAACAGTTATACAAAATATAATACAGATCAACGAAAATGAAAAAAAAATACAGTAAACGAAATTTTTCTATAAATATTGAAAAAAAAAACCTTTCGATTTATTATGTACGAGTCAGAATCGTCAGATTCAGTAGATTCATCTGTGCTGGCATCTTTTGGATGATCGGGTTTAGTTGGAATCGGGAAATATCGATCCTAGGAGAAAATTGATAAGAATCAAAATTGTAGGAAATTTCATTCTAACCAACTTTTGTAATTGTCATTTTTCGTGTTAAATTGAAAACAAACGAGTTATTTGATAAACAAAAATTGACCCTTTAAATCAAGATGGCAGATGAAGCAACAGTTCGAATACGCCGAAAAACTAAATTTAGACTGCCAGTGCCCCCCCCCCCCCTCAACGAATTCCGAAGGAAAATTCCACATCGGAATTTTTTCTAATTCGGCCCCTTTTTTGAGCTAATTCGATTGGGCTAACAGTAAAAATATATACGGAAAAAAGGCTGCCCTCAGTTTGCTTATCGTCCCTAAATTAAAGAGGGAAGCACTCTTGGGCATTGACGCAATGCTAGCCTTCGGAATGGATGTCGATATGCGCATTGGGATATTAAGAATTGATCGACGAACAGTCAAACAGATTCACGAAGGACGATGGATCGAAACCAAGGATCTCCCGGATAAAGACAAACACCAAGAGCGATTTCTAAGCGGAGTTCGACAAGCGTTAAAGCAGTGTGACACGTGCCAAAGGAATAAAGTGCCGATACACACTAACTACGCTAAAATGCAAAATATTGTACCAGACGGACCCGGGGACCTCGTCTAGATCGATTTTTATGAACCCTTGCCTCTATCGACGGGGGGGGGGGGGGGGTACCCCACAGACTCGTTACGATCGACGCATTCACGAAATGTGTCGTACTCTCTCCATTAAAGAAAACAAACACGGCCACAACAATCAAGAAAATACACGAGGATTACATCCAGGAATACGGAAAGCCGAAGCGACTGCAATTCGACTATGGGACGCAATTCGCGGCGTCTGCCTGATTTTCTCAAAGAACAAGAAATTCAAAGCGTATTTTCATCGATACGGCATCCCCAAGGAAAATTCTTGAGGAAAAACATTCAGGATGGTGTCGTTGGACGCTGATAATACAAGATTGTATCAATGACGTGCCGCACGAAACGACGGAGTTCACACGGAGGGAGATACAACAGCGACAAAGACCGTATCGTGTATGGAGAAAATGGATTTTCACAGACGAAGGATCGCCGGAGGAGACAATGACCTACGAAGACAAAGTCAAACTTGTAAAAGAAAAGATCATTTATCAGGAAAAACGGCGAGCTGAACTATTCAATGCGGCACACCGCACGTCAAGTTCTGAAGAAGGAGAATTGGTTCTCGTACGGGCGCTAAACGTCTCTGATCCGAGTAATCAAAGGATCGCTAAATTCATGCCGCTGTACGAAGGGCCATATAAAATAAAAAAATGCGTGGGTATAGCGACATACTGTTACGTCCCGGGAGAGGGATCGAGTACGAGTTTTGTGACCACCGGATTTGGAGCGCGAAGATTTGAATATCTTTCGCCGGAGAGTCTGTTGGTTGGTCCGCGACTCGCGAAATACAAATTTATTATCAATGTGGGTTTTTATACCCGATACTCTTCGGAGATGTTTCTGAGATTTTTAGATCGGAGAAATCTTTGAGTGATTTCCCGAATAAAATATTAGCCGATTTAACAAATTAACAGAGTTTTATTTAATATTTTAATCACTATCGTTTTACAAGTTCGGTACAATGTATTGTTTGTCGATAATAGTTCGGATTATCGCGGATTGCGAGATCTCAGTCTCGTCAATCGAGTTTTAATAATTCGGTCGAAGTCCGGATGATTTCAAAGTAAATTTTGTCTGGATTTTAACGGACGTTACGACGACGTGAACAGAGTAAACTTTTTGTCGAAGTGTGCATGTAAAATAGAATTGAACAGAGTTTATATAGTAAGTTTTGATCGAGGTAGTGGGAGATGATTCGCGTCTCCCACGGATTAACAAAAACGTATCCATACGCTATAAGATGTAGGTCAGATTTGGTATGGGAGGAGATCTCCCTATTTTTAAATGTTACAAAGTTGTTATTTAAAGTTTGTACATAGAGGTTTCGTTTACAGAGTTTTTTATAACAGTGGTGCATAGACGCACGTATTGCGTCTAGCAGTCGTTAACCCATTTTTGGCTTCCGGGTGTTTGCTTTTTGAGTTCGAGCATTCGTTACTTTGGGTAGGGGTTATCGTAGTTCAAAAATGAAAGGTAGTACGTTATAAAGTTTATGTCGTACTGCGTGCGTGTATCGAAAGATAATTAGAAAAGGAGGAAAAGATGTTTGCTGTGGGAAAATACTTGAAGAGTTTTTCCCGTGCCCTATTTTAACTTTTACGACTTTTCGAGGAAGTGTCCACTGTCAATCTCAGAGGAGACTTGTTACTAAATTAATAAAAGAATTTGTATGCAGTGGCTTTTATATTAAGAAGAGTCTAATAGTGAAAAGTAGGACGTTACACGTGCCGTGAGTTTTTGAACGAGGGGTATTTTACGACTTGTCGTAAATTTGGGTGCACTTAGTAACTACATATGCTTCGCCGAAAGAAGATACCAATAGACGCGTGCCCTGCAAGTACATACTGTTGGTATTGCGTGTTTTTTTATGGGGGCTAAAAAAAAAATTCGAGCGTGAGAGCTGGGACGTAACAATACCTTCTCATCGATCCAGAAACAAAAAGGGAACAAGGGAAATTCCACGGCAGCTGGTGCGACGCTATACAACACAAAAAACGAAAAAGAAAGGAGGAGAAAGAGTTACCTTCACATCAAACAACGAGAACGCAACATCCACATCCACGAACGGTGAACAAAACGATGCACCCCGGAAAACGCGACAATCATCGCGAAAACAAAATGAAGCAACTTCAAAGAGCAGCTGTAGCAATCCCGGTAAGACTCTCGCCCCATCTCTGTGCGTCGCGCGGTACTCGATCGACAATTATCGACCCGGATCTATACGACGCAAACGACAACGCATAGATAGCGCAACGATGTGGAAACGGGTGGTATGTAAACACCACCGCAAGGAAATTTGAACTATAGTAATAGCAAGGTAGTAAGAGATGGAAAATAAACAGACGTGGTGGATCAGTGAGAGTGACGAGGAAGAATACACTCGCGAAATTTGAAAACTCCATCACATCGATATTCCCCCGAGAGCATCCAGCAAAAGGCGCTGGAAGAGGAAAATAGAGGAGGCGAGGATGCTAATGAAATAAGGACGCTTATCAGTGACGATATACGATACAATACCGGAGTATTTTGAAATACGACAAATCACCGATAAGGATATAAAATCAGGGTACCCGCGTAAATCGTTGGGGCTATGATCGCCCACCCCGAAAAATGTGAAAATTCGAAATAAAAAACGAACGGAGATGGACTCAAACCAAATTCAAACGTGAAACGAACAACATGATGTTCACAAACGCAAGTGTCGAATGGTGGCAAGGGAAAACGTTCTCAGCGCGGATCATCGCATACTTGGACCCCTGTAGGTTCTATATCAAATTTAACTGCTATGGGGACAAATACGTCGAGGACCGGCTGGTCTAAATAGTCGAAGAGAGAAGCCGCTGGTTGCATCGATCACTGGAAGAAGAAGTCTTGCCGGGCGCCCCATCCTCATCGACACCGAGGACGGGCTACGTAGAGCCACAGTTTGCAGGTACGAGGGTCGGCAGATAATCTGCTGGTGTGGAGACTGGGGGGGTGGAGGCCGCAGTCGAGTTGGAGAAGTGCTATGTGGTCCCGCACCAGCTCTTCTTGGCCATCCCGTGCGGCCTCGATCGAGTTCGTCCGCTTGGGGATGCTGACTGGAGTGAAGAGTCAGCAAACGCGATCCTCGAGGTGCTGCACGAATATCCTGTAGCATTAACATCGTTCGAGGACCATTCCTGCCCCTCTGGTCTCTTGGTTTTCTATTTTGAGAATGGTCAATTTGGCCAAAATTTACAAAAATGCTCAAAAAATTCTGAAAAAATTAGAGTACATTTTTTAAGCGATTTCAAGAACTTTCTATTCTTGACAATTTTCCAAAAAAGTGCATTATTTTCAAGAAAAAAAATTCCAAAACTCAAAGTAGTATCGTGTTGATATCGGTCGAATATATTCACACATTTATCGTATGTTCCCCGCAAACAAAGTTAACGTTGCCCAGCTATCACTAACGTGGAGGTCGACGAATGGTGATAGTCTTTTTTTTTTTTTACAATTTTTTCTTTCATTTTTTTACATTTTTCTTTTTTTACGCTTTTTTAAATATTTTATTAATTTTTTTAGTCAAAAACTTCTGCACTCTTTTTTCTATTTCCGAATATCACGATTGCTGTCTTTCTGCTTGTTTAGTGCAACTTTGAAAAACAGTGCACACAATAGTATTTATCGCAATCGGTGCAGAATCGAGAGGTTCTTTGACGACATCGTGTATACCCACATGCCGATCTTGGTTTTGATACGTAACTGTGGGAATTGAAATCGCGCAGTTTCGATTCTAGTAAATATTTCCGGCTTACTCATTTACAAAGATCTTTTGTCGTCATTTGCGCCGTATCGTCTTTGCTACAAGTGTTCCAAATTACGACCGCGTTTACAATGGCCGATTCTATAATCCTCGTAAATATTTTATACGTCCATTTCTTCGAATTTATACTCGAGCTGGCTTTTTTGCACCGAAAATCATGGAGATCGACCCCACCCATGTTTTTATTGTATACAGAAAAGATAAAAGACAATCTTATTTCTTTTTTCTCGTGAGCAGTTCGCGAGTACCTTTTCATCGGTGTCATGGGCGTTACTCCAGCCGCGGTGGACAAAATAGCGATCTCTTTTGAGTCGATGACGCTGATAAAATTCATTCCACTATTGCGATCGTGGCTTACTTTCAATGATCCTCGCGGAGCATTCTTTTCAAAGACATGTTTTTCTTTTACTCTATCTTTACGGACAGTTCCTGTGGATCGTAAGCCGCATTTGTTCAAGTGAATTACCAAATCTGGACTCGTGAAATAGTTATCGAAGTAGACATGATAGTCAGATAATTTTCTCTTCGAAAGGCTGCTTAGAAGTGGATTGACCATTTGTAAGACAACTCTAGAGCCGAGTGGACACGTGGATAAATTTATGCCAACGCTTGTATAATTTTTACCACAATAAACATCCAAATTGAATAAAAATTCGTTTGCTCCGCACAAACCCCAGAGCTTTAATCCATATCGATCCGGTTTTGAAGGCAAATATTGCTTCAGGGAAGTGCGACCGAAAAATCGAATCATCATTTCGTCAACGGAGAGAGCGGCTGAAAAAAAGCAAATTGTTGAATGTTTTGTCTGCATAAACTTAACATTTTACGAACTCTCCACGCCTTATCATCATCATTTTTGTCAGTAGATTTCGAGGATTTTATGTGAGTTTTAATCGTACTGAACCTTTTGCGGCCCATTGCCGAAGAAACAACGGAGCACCCCACAAGAGGATCAGTTTCCCAATACTCTTTCTGATCACGTCGTTTGTTGAATGATGATAACAACAATATACCAACAAAAGTGTTGAGTTCCTCTATTGATAGTTTTAACCCGTTTTCCTCACTAGCTTCAATGGTGTAATTTTTTATTCCTGCAGAGAAGAACAATTTAAATAGTTCCACAGGCGACATTAGTAGGTTAACAGTGCGGGTTCTACCCCGGGTCCTTTGAGGGGGGTACGGGGCGCGGGGAAGCGAGCGCGGGCGGGTATGCGGCCTGAGGGCTAGAGTGATGGGTCAGTGTTGAAGGGGATGGAACGTGCGCTGAATGGAATATTGGAGGGTCTGGGAGCAGGCTGTTGGAAAGAGATGGAGCGAGTAGATGGTGAGATAAAGTGCCATCCACCTGCATCTTAATTTTTTCTGAATGTTTTTTTTTATGACTCTTTGGTGAGTTTTCCCGAATAGTCATAAAACGAGCATAATTTATTGCCTGAGATTATAAGAATTGTGTGTGTGACAATAGGGAAAAATTTCATGCTGGTCCATACACAGAAAACAAAACAGTCTATAACGTGTTTGATTTCGTTATATTTAAATTTATATGGATTCGAGACTCGATCAGGGATCAAATTAATTTGTGGACACACGATAGATAATATGACCCAGTTTTATTCGGTATTTCTTCTTTACATAGCTTCCTTAGATCTACAAGTGTGTATGTGCATAGAAATTCAATGTTGGTTCGTGTATTGAATACATAAGATAATTAGTGCTTTAAATATTTGGCCTATTTTAAATTCACGGAACGCTTGATTTAATTATTTCGTTGTCTCGCTTGTTTGTTTACGTTCTTCTTCCGCCGCCTCCGCACACGTTTGCCTTGCCTTGTGTTTTCCTTCTCTTTCCCTCCCTGTAGCGGTGTTCGTCTTGTCGATGTGTGTCTTTGCTCTCATACACTCCCTTATTTCATTTCTCTCTTCCCCTTCTCTGGAAAGACCGTTTTCCTTACGCTTTCCCTTTCCTTACTGTGCGTCCAGTACTCGGGAACAGCGACCAGTACTTGCGATACTCTCCACCTCCACCTAAGCAATCTTACTTTCCTTACGTCCTTCCTTTCCTTACTATGCGTTCAGTATTCGGAAGTGACGTTCAGTAGTCGCAATTTGCTTGTAACACTGTGTGTTCTCTGCCGGTTGAATCTCCAGTCATCTCGTTTTCCTCACGCCCTTGTCTTCTTACTGCCAAGGCCAGAATCACACAGGCGCTCGTACTAATGAAATTCCTTAGGATATTTCTTGGGCTCTCCTGGGTACATTCGCCTTTATTTCGGTTTGTTCACTTCCTCGACACCCTTCTTACTACCAGGGCCAGTTGGGTGTCTCGGTCGCTACTTCCACCTTTACAAAGGGCGTATGTACTCGGTAACACGGCGTGTTCTTTTCAACTGGCTCGTTTTCGCATCAATTTGCATGAAGTCACGCTTGTTAATGCTGTGAAACAAGTGCCTCTACCCTTGCAGACCCCCGGTATTTATACCTGATTTTCAATATTTAAACTTCCGCTTCCATCCCTTTTTCGTGAGACATTTCGTATGTGTTCGTCTTAAATGTTAAATGAAATTATTGTTTTCGATGAAATTCCCTTAGTGTGTGTGTGTGTCCGTGTTTTGTTTTCGCAGAATTTCGTTAGTGTGTCTATCTATGTATTTTCGTTATGTTAGTTCGTCTGTGTCGTTACATCTTATGCTTTGGTGGTTGTCCGTTTGGTGGGGAGAGGCATCGTAATCGGTTATGTCTCATTACCCCCCCTAATTCCTATGTCACCGATCGGATTTCACGAGTTCGGTGACTATGGAATTATTCGCGTCTTTTTGTTCTTGTTGTGTATATGTTCTCCGTTTCTAGATATGTTTCGCTGTGTGTTGTGTAGCCAGTTGTTTTCTGTGTGTATTGCTCGGTTGTGTATATGTTTAATTTATATCTCTTATCTTATATGTGTTTCGTTTTGTATATATGTGCCGATTTTATTTTGTTTCTCGCTACATAGGAGTAGGGGCAATAAAATTTTATGCTGATATTTCTTTTTGTTCGTATATTGTTACATAGATGTAATAGATCCGCTGTCATCGCTGTCGCTTTCCTCCTCATCTTCCGGTAATATGAGGTAGTGTTGGAGGAACATTCGTTCCTCCCCCACTACCTCATCCACAATTGCGTCCTCGTCCATTTCTTCAACCAGCATGGTTGTGGCGTACTCTTCCTCATCGTCTTCATAGATGTCGTACTCCTCGTCTTCGTCCTCGTTTCCCCGGGGGCTGTTGATCGGGCTGCTGACTTCAGCGAGGGGCTGGGGCATGCTTTCCAGTTTCGCAGTTAGCCATGCTTGGCAGCCCCAGTTTCCTCCTTCGGTCTCCCATTCCGGCTCGATGGGGTTGGGTCGTTTTTGTGCGAGCCCGTGCTGTTTGAGTCTCGTTCCTACGTTCTTGTTTCCTTGGAATAATAGTTCCACCCAACCTCCATCAGGGTTCTCTTGTTGTTGTTTAACTTTAATCGTGAATGGAGTCTCCCTTAATTCCTGCCGAATCGCCTCGACAACGTCCCTGCTCCACTCACCCGAATTTGTGGGCCCTGTTTCATGGAGCCCACAAGCAACCGCCATATACGGGATGTTTAGTAAATTTTCGGGTGCTGTATAGCACGGGTCCATTTCGACCATGCCTTGTCGTCCCCAGTCCCCGAACCATACCACGGGTCTTCCTTGATTCGTCTCGACAATTGTCTCTCGCAGAAATTGCCCTTCCACGAGGCATAAGACGGCATGCCCCGGGAATGTTTCCTCCTCGATAACGGGGTGCACGCCTTCGTAGTTGGTTCGGGTTTGATTACATCAATGCAGTACACTCACCGCGGGTCCTTCCAGAACTTGGATATAAAAGTGGGACGGGTCGAAGAAGGCTACTAATCTTAGACGTGCCTCTTCTCGCAACTGGTGCATTGGATAATTTTTAAAGTGAGGCACTGGGTTGGTCCGGAGATTTGCCAAGCTGTTAATGTTGCGTCGCTCTATTTTCCGTGTCTCCAATGCTTTTCCGTGGATGTTCTGCCGTGTCGTTACCTTTGTCTTGTCTGATCCGCTCGTTTTTCCGTGGATGTTTTGCCGTTGTCGTTACCTCTGTCTTGTCTGATTCGCTCGTTTTTCCGTGGATGTATGCTGTTTGTCGTTGATATTCGTGATTCTAATCGTTGTCCTTTTGTATGTGGCTGGTGATGTCGTTTTGATTTCTCGGTTTGATTTGGTGTGCTCTAAGACGTGTTTCGATTGATACTAATCGTTAGAGGCCCAACGATTTTCCCGGATACCAATTTTGGATTTCCTCGTCGGTGAGTTCCTTGATATGCGTATCGTCGGTCGTATTGTCTTTCTTTTCCTTTTGCTCGATTTTTCCTATTTCTTGGCTCTTTCTTGCTTTCCGAATTCTCCTTTTCCATCTCCTTTCCATCGATTTCATTTGCGCGATCTCTATTGGTATTAATTTCCATTGTTGATGCGATGTATTTCTGTTCTCCTCTTCGTCACTCTCTAGCAGCCACCACTCTCCCATGATTCTGGATTGTAACTGTCCCTTTCGATATCATTTCACTTGCTCGAATTTACCTGATTTTATTTGATTTTGGTTTCCCTTCATCTGACTGCCTTTGTTCGATTTTATTGCTTTGATTTGTCTAGCTGTTGTTCGTTCTTATGTACTTTCTTTCGATTGTTGTGTTGTTCGATAACATCGATTCTTATATCTTCCTCATTTCTCTATCCGCGATTTTAAATGTACTCCTTGCTCCTGGTCGTCTATTTCTTTAATGTAATTTTTTAATAGGCTCGCGTGGAATTTTCCCCGCTCCATTTTTGTTCTTGGGTCTTCGAGGAGATATGTCGCTAGCCAGACACATTTTTTTATTCGGTATGGCCCTTCATATATTCACATAAATTTGGCAATTCTCTGTTTACTTGGGTCGGAAACATTTAATGCCTTTACCAACACCACATCGCCTTCTTCAAATGTTGTCGTATAATGGTTTTGATTAAATCTCTCAGCTCGTCGCTTTCCTTTGTGGATTATTCTTTCTTTGACGAGTTTTATTTTGTCCTCGTATGACAGAGAATCATTCGGGTCGTTTTTTAGGGCGAGGATCCATCTTTTCCATATTCGATATGGCTTCTTTTTGGTTTGCAATTCCTGAGGTGTGAATTCGGTTGTTTCGTGATGTGTATCGTTAATACATTCTTGGATTATTTGTGTCCATCGATACCAGCCGTTATGTTTTTCTTCGAGAAACGTCCGAAAGAACCGGCTAAGTTCTCGGTTTACACGCTCTACGATGTTTCCCTGGGGATGACGTATCGACGAGAAAATCCCGATAATTTTATTTTCTTTTAGGTAGTCAATCCACATTTTCGAAGTGAATTGGGTCCCGTGATCGAATTGGATCCTTTGAGGCTTTCCGTATTTGGGAAAATAATCCTGTCGCATCTTTCTGATGACCAATGCTGCATTTGCCTTTTTTAGTGGATACAAAACCACAAATTTTGTGAAAGCGTCAATTGTAATGGGAATATGTTTGACCCCCCCAGTCGATGCAGGTAGTGGTCCATAAAAGTCGATGGAGACAAGATCTCCTGGGCCTTCTGGTACGATTATTTGCATCAGTGCGTAATTTGTCTGTGTCGCCACTTTATTGCGTTGGCAGGTATCGCAACTTGCAAGGATTTGTCGAATTCGTTTCGCCAAATGTAGGCATGTAAAATCTTCATCAAGCATACGGAAAACCTTGCGTGCTCCCGGATGTCCGTATAGCTCGTGGCATTCTTTCGTCAGTTCTTCTAATAGCGATTCTGGGACAATTGTCTTCCATCGATTCTGTGATGTTTTCTTCTGGATGACATCCTCATATATCCGGTACTTTTGTGTTTGTTTGTCATCTATTTGTTCGGTTATTTGTTTCAAATTCTCCTGCTCTCTTTGCAGCTTTCCAATGTCCTTGATTTTTTTGATGAACTCTTTCGAGGGTTTTCTTGCAAGCAACGTCGCTATAACCATCTGCCCCTTGTTTCGCCAATCGTGTGTTCCTTCATCATTTGTTGTACGGCTAAGGATGTCGGCAACTACGTTCTTCTTTCCCGGGTAGTGTTCAATAGTGAGGTCGTAATCTTGTAAGAGCAATGCCCATCGTATTAATCTATCATTTACAAATCGACACGTCCGGAGGAATGTTATAGCTCGATGGTCCGTTCTGACTTGTGTTTTTGCCCCCAGCAGATACGTTCGAAATTTTTGTATTGCCCAGACCACTGCTAGTAATTCTTTCTCGGTTGTGGTGTATCCGACTTCAGTGCCTTTCAGAGTTCGACTTGCGCATGAAACTATTCGTTCTTCCTTGTCATGTCCTTGTTGGGATAAGATGGCTCCTAATGCGTAATCGCTTGCGTCTGTCGTGAGGATATATTCGCCGTTGTTTATAGGGTGAGCCAAGACCATGGTGTCTGTAAAAAGTTTCTTCGTTTTCACGAATGCTTCTTCTATTTTCTCATCCCATATCCACGGTTTTCCTTTTCGTAGTAGTTCGAGTAATGGGACCGTAGCTGATGCATGCTGTTTCGTGAATCTTGAGTAGAAATTTATTAATCCCAAGAATCCTCTAAGTTGCTTGAGGTTCTTAGGCCTTGGCAAATTTGATATCGCCTGTATTTTATCCTGCTGCGGTTGAATTCCTTGTGTTGTGAGTGTGTGACCGAGGAAGGATATTTCTTGACGGAAAAATTCGGATTTTTTAAAGTTTAATGTCATTTTGTGATTGCTTATTCTTTGGAACAGTTTCTCGAGATGCTCCAGGTGTTCTTCCGGGGTTGTGGATAAACACAAAAGGTCGTCCACAAAGTTCAAGACGTGATTTCCGAGATCTCGTAACACGATATCGAGACCTCGAATTAGTCTCGCTGTACTTGTTTTTAATCCAAAGGGTGTCACCTTAAATTGGTAACATTTTCCCTCGTGCTGAAAAGCGGTGTATTGACGCGATTCTCTATGTAGTGGTATCTGCCAGAAACTGCTAGTCATGTCCAGACTGGACATGACTGTTTTTCCACCACATTTTTGAAATATCTCCTCCATTGGTGGTGCATTGTCGTGGTCATTTATGAGATACTTATTGAGTTGTCGTGCGTCGAGGCATAGTCGTACTGACCCGTCCTTTTTTATTACCGTAACAATTCGGTTAATGTATTGGCTGGTTGCACGCTCGATTACTCCATAGTGCATCATCCGTTGAATCTCTTCTTCAACTCTTTCTCGATATTGTATTGGTACGGGATAGGAGCGATGCACATATGGTTGTGGTGTGTTTAGTTTTAGTTCGTGGACGTATGCACTCATTGGCCCCGGAATTTTACTAAAGATGTGTCGATACTTCGAAATGAGAGCCTTGAACCGTGGTCCCAAATAATCTCTTAGTAATGGACAGCTCTAAATTCTCTCGTCGACTTCGCTTTCAGTTAACGCGCTGGTTTCGTCTCTTGTGATTTGCATTACACTCTTTTCTGTGTCTTTTGTTTCTGGTGGGTCAGGATTGTTTGTTTTTCTCCAATTTCCTTGTGTTAGAGTGCTGACAGTTTCCCCTGCTACCTGGATAATGCCCTTATCTAAATTTACAGCGACTTATAGCGTCGCAATTCCATCTACTCCTAAGATTGCTTCTCGTCTTAATTTCGGGACGATGAGAACATTGATGTCTCCCTCCGTGGTGTACAGCCTGGATTTGGCAAGGATTTGTTGTTTGATTCTTCCGGCGTTTCCTCCGAATGCTCCCATAATTTCCATCCAGGTGACCGGAAGTGTGGGGCATTTTTGCAGTTCTTTATTCTTCAAAAAGACTTCCTCTGAAATACATGTAACCTCGCTGCCGCTGTCCAGCAGTGCTTCTACTTTTACATCTTTCAAATTTACTGTGAGGGTGGGACACTTATTGTGGTGTTCTCTACTCATCCATTCGAATTTTTCCTCATTTTCCTGGATCAAGAATTCTCTTGGATCTCCTAAAATGCTTTCAATCTTCCATGGATCCCTTGTTGTTATTATTTCCCCAGGTTTTCCGTCGTCCTTTTTTGTTCCTTCTTGTGTATCGTTGTGACCTTGAAGCCTTTTCCTTTTCTGTTGCTGTCTTTTCTTGAGGTTACGTTTATCTCGTGCCCTTGCTTCTTCCATGGCAAGTGTCTCGATTGACGTATTTCCCGTTGCGCCTCGGGTAGGTTGCGTCGTCAACCCCATCGATCCGGGCGCAACGTTTATGCGTTTCCCTGGTCCTGCATCTTTGTTGTTGTAGCTTGTCCCTGGCCGTTGTTCCAGTCTGTTGATTGTCCTTGTACCGGGTTCGATAATTTTTTTTCCTTCGGTTGCCAAATTGGAGCTCCAGGGTTCAGAGTTTGTTGCCCTGGGTTCTGTCATGTTTTTAGAGGGGCCTCAGTCCTCCATGGTTGGCCGAATTGTCACCTATTATTAATGTTGTTGTTGTTGTTGTTGTTGTTGTTGTTGTTGTTGTTGTTGTTGTTGTTGTTGTTGTTGTTGTTGTAGTATTGTCGCCCTCCTCCGTGCCCACCTATTGGACTGCTTCTGAGTGGTTTCTTTGTTCCTATACCGTCTAAACTCTCAAGTAAGTCCAGCAGCCCTTCTATTGTTTTTATTCCGCTTACGCGGACGGCAATTTTAATCGTATCGTCAAAATGATTCGCGAGCTTCCAGATAATTTCCTCATTAGGGCTTAAAGGGGCTTAAATCTTTGGTATTGCCATAGATTCGTGTTGCGTAATCTGCCCGTGTTGCTCGATGACCTTCGTTCTCGTATGTTCCGAATTCCAAGTTTCTTCTTATTTTGTCCTGGATTTCGTAACTCCAGTATCTTGCCTTGAATTTCGTGGCGAATTCCTCGAACACACGTATTGGTCCCTCCATCACGCACCACCAATCTTTTGCTGCCTCTCGTAACGATTGTCCAATCATATACTTTAGATCTGTTCCCCCGGTGATCTCTACGAACTCTTCTAAATCGCGGAGAAATCGCATGGGACGCTCCCTTCCATCTCCATTGAAAGTTGGTAGTCTTTGCTTGCTTGCATACACTTGTGTTGCGTTCAGGCTATTTTGTAACATGGAGTTGTTTTGGATGGGTTCTCGTTGCGTGAGGATTTCCTCACATTTCTCTATCCTGGAAGTGTTGTTCTTGACAATTTCCCCTAACCCAACGGATGAGTCTGTCAAGTTTTTTAAACTTTCCGAGACTTTTTTAAACGTCATATTTATTTCGGCAAGCTTTCGATGGGTTTCTTCCTGCCTTCGTTTACGGTGGTCTTCGCAAAGGTCGTGCGAGATCACGATTCTTCTTTCTGTCCTTTCTTCCATTTCTTTTAGTTTGCTTGTTAACTCCGTTCTTATTTCTTCCTTTCCTGTTGCTATGCGTGAGATGCATTTTTCTTCCTGTTCATCGATGTTAATTTCCAATCGTTGACATTCTTTCTTTCTTTCCGCATTAATCTTGTTTAATGCCCTTATAACAGCTTGTAACGTTTCGTCTATCTCCTGTTGTGTTGTTTGCTGTTCCGCAGGCTGTGGATTTAGATCATATATTGCATCCGGAGTTTCGTTGATTATTTGTCTCCTCTGGAGGTCGTTCTCTAATGACCTCTAATGAGGTCTCTGCGAGGCTGGTTTCCTCCGGTGGAGGTGCGATTTCCGACATACGGAAAATTCTTTCTCGATCACGTATTCGTGCCTCTTGTAATAGCCCGTCAGCTGTTGTCGACTCCCATTGGAGCGAATTATGTCGTTCTTGGGACATTATGTTTATCTATGTGCGCTTTCTTTGATTTGATAGAGTCCCTGTTCGGCCGCCAAAATGTAACGTGTTTGATTTCGTTATATTTAAATTTATATGGATTCGAGACTCGATTAGGGATCAAATTAATTTGTGGACACACGATAGATAATATGACCCAGTTTTATTCGGTATTTCTCCTTTACATAGCTTCCTTAGATCTACAAGTGTGTATGTGCATAGAAATTCAATGTTGGTCCGTGTATTGAATACATAGGATAATTAGTGTTTTAAATATTTGGCCTATTTTAAATTCGGGGAACGCTTGATTTAATTATTTCATTGTCTCGCTTGTTTGTTTACGTTCTTCTTCCGCCGCCTCCGCACGCGCTTGCTTTGCCTTGTGTTTTCCTTCTCTTTCCCTCTCTGTAGCGGTGTTCGTCTTGTCGATGTGTATCTTTGCTCTCATACACTCCCTCATTTCTTTTCTCTCTTCCCCTTCTCCGGAAAGACCGTTATTCTTACGCTTTCCCTTTCCTTATTGTGCGTCCAGTACTCGGGAACAGCGACCAGTACTTGCGATACTCTCCACCTCCACCTAAGCAATCTTACTTTCCTTACGTCCTTCCTTTCCTTACTATGAATTCAGTATTCGGAAGTGACGTTCAGTAGTCGCAATTTGCTTGTAACACTGTATGTTCTCTGTCGGTTGAATCTCCAGTCATCTCGTTTTCCTCACGCCCTTGTCTTCTTACTGCCAAGGCCAGAATCACACGGGCGCTCGTACTAATGAAATTCCTTAGGATATTCCTTGGGCTCTCCTGGGTACATTCGCCTTTCTTTCGGTTTGTTCACTTCCTCGACACCCTTCTTACTACCAGGGCCAGTTAGGTGTCTCGGTCGCTACTTCCACCTTTACAAAGGGCGTATGTACTCGGTAACACGGCGTGTTCTTTTCAACTGGCTCGTTTTCGCATCAATTTGCATGAAGTCACGCTTGTTAATGCTGTGAAACAAGTGCCTCTACCCTTGCAGACCCCCGGTATTTATACCTGATTTTCAATGTTTAAACTTCCCCTTCCATCCCTTTTTCGTGAGACATTTCGTATGTGTTTGTCTTAAATGTTAAATGAAATTATTGTTTTCGATGAAGTTCCCTTAGTGTGTGTCCGTGTTTTGTTTTCGCAGAATTTCGTTAGTGTGTCTATCTATGTATTTTCGTTATGTTAGTCCGTCTGTGTCGTTACATCTTATGCTTTGGTGGTCGTCCGTTTGGTGGGGAGAGGCATCGTGATCGGTTATGTCTCAAGTCGTAAAAAGTTACATAAGTTCTATGGGCAAATGACTTTTCAAAAATCATGATAGATTTTCTCTCTTTCTCTACTAAGCATTTGCATCCTAACATGTTTGCGTATGGTAGTTGGAAAGAGATGGAGCAAAAAAAAAGAGGAAAATGGGAGTAATGGGTCAATGGGAGATATTGATATTGATATTGAAGTAGTTTATTATGCCTTAGTAACACTTTTAGGCAATATTAGGTATAACAATTGTATAAAAGTATATAGTATCTTCTTTGCTTAACAAACTACAAATATAGTCTATTAAGGAACTAATTACATGCGCATAATAAAGAACTAATTACATAAGCTCTGTATTCTCTTCACTCGACTCTCATGTATAACAAAATAACAAACGAGAGTAGCGAACTGGGAGCAACTTAAATACATACGCAATCACTCAACTAACTACCCAAGCAGTGAAGTTTAACAAGCTAGTACAAAAGTAGATAATATGCTGTAGCCTTTCAAAATCATTGCCAAAGATAAAAATTATTTAGTTGCATGTACTAACGTTAAGTTAAATATCGCACTGAAAGAGATAATTGAAAAGCTGTTGCTTAAATACGCTTACTCTCTGCTGAACTAACTCATCAGGTAAAGATTCCCAAAAATACATTCCGCAGATTACAAAGGAATTATGGAACGTAGATGTTCGGTGAAGAGGGATTTCAAAGTGAGCCCGCCTTTGACCACGCGCAGGTCTAGAGTACAGGTTAGCTATCGGGAACAACTCAAGGATGTAAGGCGGAGCTAAACGACCTTACGTGGGCACGACCTTAAAAAGCATAATACCCAGCATATAACGTCGGCGTGATTTTACCGTTAGCCAGCCCAACTCTCTCCTAAACGGGGTGATATGCACATCCCGTCGAAGATCATAGACAAATCTAATGAGCATGTTTTACAACTTCTGCAATTTCATATTGAGCTCATCTGTCAAATCATTATATACCAGGCAGCAGTAATCAAAATGAGGGAACGCTAGGGAGTTGACAAGGATAATTCGCAGTGCTCTCGGTAGCGAGTTTCTATGAAATTTCAGCCGATACAGAACATTATTGATTTTGGTGACAATAAGTGAGATATGACTTGACCAGGTTAAGTCTGATGACATGATTACACCAAGGTTGCGACAATGGTCCTGAAAAGGCAGAGACTCACCCTCGATGCCAACACAAGGAAGCAAGGTCAAATTTATTTTCGACAGATAGGACCTACTACCATGGAGGACAACCTTAGTCTTCGATCTATTGAGGTCAAGGCCATTAGCTTTTGCGTACGCCGCGATTGTGTCAGCATCCCTGGATATACTAGCGATACCCGTTTCCAATTGCGACAGTGGGCAGGTTAGGTATATCTGAGTATCGTCCGCATAGATGAGATAGTTTGAATGCTGTAAGTGCCGACCGATGTCATTGATGTAGAGAGAGAATAGCAGAGGGCCCAATATAGATCCCTGCGGCACTCCCCTCTCAATCGGCATCCACGCAGGCGAAGCATCAGTGCCATCAACCACAGCCTGAACCCTACCGGTTAGATACGAAGCCAAACACAGTAGTGCAGACCTCGAGAAACCGAAGCCAAGAAGCGTTGCTATAAGTTTGTCATGCGGAATGGTGTCAAACGCTTTGCTAAAATCAAAAAGAATCAGGATCGTGACACACCTCTCATCAACCGCCTTCCTCATCTCGTGACACAGCCGTAATAATGCTGTCTGTGTACTAAAACCTTTTCTAAAACCTGATTGGAAAGGCGATAGAAGATCATGCCTCTCAACAAACAAATAAATTTGATCGTACATTATCCTTTCAAGTATTTTAGCAATCACGCTCAGATTCGCAATCGGTCGAGTATCGGAAGGCGTTGAAGGGTGGTTTTGCTTCAACAACGGTCGTATGAAGACTCTTTTCCACTCAGTCGGCACGTAAGATAAGCAGAAGCACTCATTGAACAGATGACTCAAAACCGGAGCTACTGACGAGAGAGCATTATGTATACAAAATAGCGACACACTATCAGGACCCATTGTCAAAGAAGGAGTTGTTGTCGAAGCCATTAACGTAGACACAAGATGACTCGAGACAGAAGTGAAGTTAAATGACGGAGTCAGGAAAGCAGAGTCTGGAAGTTGATTAACAAGGTCGACTAAGTCAATGTGGGAAGCGCAGCTTACAATTTGAGCATAAAAGTTGTTTAGATCCACTGTCGAAAAGAAATTGAACGGTGACAACCCTCTAACTCTAACTAGGCCCAGAGTCGCAAGCTCACGCCATATCCGAACCATGTTGCCTCTGAGACCATAAAAGCGCCGCACATAATACTGATCCTTAGCAGTACGCAAGTCCTTGGCCAGTTTATTCCGATAATCTCTAAATACACACCAGGCCAATGCACACGAGGACCTCTTCGCTTTCTTGTATAGCGTATTCCTAGTTTTAACACGCACTTTCAATGCATTCGTGAACCAGGGAACATGCGGACCCCTGAGTTTGAATAACCGCAACGGCGCAACCGTATTAAGTGCTGCATTAAGTACACCCCCAAGCGATGTCACCGCACTATTTAGATAATCGCCAGAGCCAAACGACGCAAAATAGAGCAGTGCACAATACCTATCAGATGTCAACAGAGCTGCAAGAAAAGCATCCTCGTCGAACGACTGTAAACATCGTCGAGAAATCGTGCGAGGGGGCGTAAGAGGCATACGCAACGCAAATGTCAGTTTTAATAGGTCATGCCCAGCAATGAACGGCTCTTCAGACTTGAAGAAATCAACAATTTTTAGCTGGTCATCAACCAGTAGAGCGTCAAGCCAAGAATCCGCTGTCGACGTGTGGTAAGTCGGTTCTGACTGAACAATATGCATACGATGAACCAAGGAGAAATTTTTAAGATAACGCGATTCAAAGTGGTCTTTGTTCACAATTGAATCACAATTGAAATCGCCACCAATAACAATGTTCCGATACGCAAATGATATTCTGGATATGATGTCACCCAGGTTATTAAATAATATGCCTTTTGGCCTCCTATAAACCGAGATAAACAACAAAGGCTCTACCGTGCGTGATCGAATGTCAAGGCATACAAATTCCGGCGCGTTTAAGACTAGATTGTCCGAGAGTGCCACAATTTTACATTGTAACGAGTTATGAACATAGCACGCTATACCACCACCCTTGCTTAAATGCCGATCATGACGAATGAAATAATAGTCTTTAATATGCACAAGGTCGCTAGCAATCCCAGCATGAAGCCACGATTCCACAATTGAGATGATGTGGTAAGAACTTGACCCCACATGCTCACGAATAGCATCAATGTGACCCACTGTAGGAGCCTCAGCCATATTGACAGGCTGCACACTGGCGGATGGTCAGTCCAGTTTTCCCATGTCATCACTGGATGCAATAGCAATAGCAGGCAAGCCATCACGCTTACGAACATAAATGACTCCTGACTTAGTCCAAACATACGCAAACATCTTGATCTTGGCAAGCTCTTCAACTCTTCTCAAAAGCCTATATTGATCCTGAGGCAGAAATTCATTTACGTAGATAACGCCAGGCATATCACAGTCAAAAACATCGCGGACTCTAAGCACTTTCTTCACACGCTTCTTAGCAATAATAAAATCGCGTAAAAACGGTGACTTTAGTTTAACTAGGAGCCGTGCACTAGTTACACGCGACACATTCGAGGTTGATGGTGAATCCGCACTTCGCACATGATCTGTCACTTTCGGAACAGGCAAGAGATACACGTCCAGAATGTCATTGCACAGATGGCTCAATTCCATTTTTTGAAATATTTGCTCGACCACAGCACGCGGATTCTCAGCGAGGGACGATGGAATACCCGAGACGACGAGATCAGCGCATGGAGAAACCGTGTTAATAACCGAAGATTCTTTCATATGCTGAAGCGATGCAACATCCTGGTTGGTCTTAATCAAATCAGTCTCAATTCCCCTCACCCCTTCATCCAGCGCACTATGAGATGCCACCAGCGCAGAAACCTCACTACGTATTTCCGAAATACTTTGAACTACATTCGTGAGCGTGCCTTGTATGTTCAAGAGTTTGGTATCAGTTGCATGACTCTGTGCTTCAGCGGCCGTACTGAGCGATTTTAGCTGTTCCATTTGCGTTCGTGAGGATAGAGTTAAGGCCTGAGCTGAGTCATTACATCATGTAGCGTTGGAATAGAGGAGCCTTTAGCTATTTCGACCGGCGAGCCATCAGGGGTGCGTTGTGTTATTAATGATCTTTGCATTGCACAGATATCACATTTAAATGGCAGACCACCGACCTCATCCGGGTTATAGGCTAATTTATTGATAGCACACTCGATGTGAAAACCATTTCCACAGTCACCTGTGCAATAGATGATTCTCTTCACACTTTTACCCAAGGTCTTAGTGCATAGGTCACAGCGCGACATAATGAAAAAGTAATGAAAAAGAGTACAAAAAGCAAAAGACGAAAGAATGTCCAAAACGATCACTGGAAACAACAAATAGTCTAAGCTCCCCTAGTACACAGCGTTATAAATAAAACAGATAAGTTTATGCCGTTATGGGCTTCATGTGTAAATATATATGTATATATATTTGATTATATTTAATTATTTATTATTTTTTTATTTTTCATTTTTTAGTATCTGTGTATTTCTTTATTTATGTATCTATTTAATTATTTGTTTATTTATTTATGTTTCTTTCTGACTGTAACTCCACCAGTACAACCAAAAAGGCTACAACTAGTTTGCATCAATGACGATAACTTGCCTCAACAATCACAAATAATACCGAAAAAGGCGCCGCGCAGCGTGACTCACTTCATACAGTTCACAATCAACACAAAGGTGTACGCCAAGCGACGCCCCCTCACTACCGAATAGCAACGTCCCACGCAACCGGCTCACGATTCTCGTTGAGGTTAGCAAAAATGTCAACAACTTTAACAGTTAATAACTACGCAAATAAATATCCCAGGCACACAGAAATTATCACAGACGGATCACGACATAACATTGCACCTCACTCAACTTTCTAGCACAAGCGAAAAAGCCGCCTTATTACTGAAAATAAGGCGCAATGATTCACAACAAAACAAGCCAAACTGTCAAATTGAGAGAGAGAGAGAGAGGGTAAGAGATAGAGAGAGTGAGAGTAGGGATAAAGAGACAGACCCCATATTTTCTCCCTCTCTACCATGCTCCTGCATCTCAATGTTTTACGAATGGGAGCTCAAGAGAAATGGAGGAAACAAAAAAGCGTTCAAGAAAAATAGGTAGAGTGGGGATATAATATTAAAGATTATACAGAAAACTCACCATATGATTGAAGAAATACAAATTTTTGTCCGCCCATTTTTTTCAATATATGTCCGTATATACTAACTACTTATATTAATATGTCTCTTATTGAATATTATACACTTATTACTTATTTCACACACATACACACAAAAGTCTCAGACTAAGTTGAATTTGTCATTATTTTGGTACACAAATTTGACACATTCTGTCGGGTATAATTGTATAGAGAGGCTTAGAGCACTCTTTGCACCGCCGATCGCGAATCCTATCATATTTTGAAGTCTTGTGTCTACTGACTGCTTCAAACCATTCGAACATATCACTTATTTCATGAAAACATGACGCACAAAAACGTTTATCACCTCCAGCATAGTAATAAAACACAATCGCACAAACTGTTCTGTTGTCGGGGTGACCCTGCAACTCAGCACGATGCATTATTTTGGCACGCCGCATAGTATAGGATCGTGCCTTATCACTCTCGTAATCAGAGTCTGCTGGAGCACTCTCATCACCAGAGTCTTCAATCATGTTATCGTCAAACTGTTCAAAATCCATCACTTCGTTTTCTACAGCCATTTTACACTTGCGGATGTATCGTGCTCAACGTTCGTTTCACAACTATGCAGAAATTTTTCCAAGGTCTTACAATTTTGTCGTTTTGCCCTCCCCATTTTTGTCTCTTGCGAAAGTTGGGGAACGTTTTCTTCAGCAAAAAAAAGGGCTTGAAGCATGCAAGGCCCCACTTGCATTTTCTTTAGTACACCATGCAGGGATGGAAAAGTCATAAAATTTCTTTTTCAAACCTGATTTTGATGGTGGACTTATAATCGGATGTAGTAGTAGACTTCACAATCGGATGTAGAAAAAAATTGTCTTTGAGTTTTGACGAAAACTCAGGTTTTCTACTGTTTTTACATGGAGAAAGTAGTAAAATCTATTCTATTGTAGTTTGGGACACGTCCTTTATCCCCTATAGAGAATGCCATCTTGAAGCCACAAAAAAAATGGGTTCTAGAGTTGATGGAAAGTAACTAAGACTGTAGAGATGCTCTATGGAAAAGGACCAATCTCAAAGTCTAAGGCAACAATTGTTCTCCAAGGCATTCTGGATTCTATCCATAAAAACTAACCATTTTCAGTCCAGCAGTTGACTTGTTGACATCGTGAGGACCCTTTTTTTTTGTGTCGAAAGTTTTTTTTCCGTTCGCTTACAACACGAACGATTGCGCTACGAAGATTTTTTTTGCCTTAAAAGTGTTTTATCGACTTTTTGTCCTCCATAAATATGGAAAATCTTCCAACAGTGCAAAATTTGTGTGAGCAGCTAGTGCAAATAAATTCGACACAAAAATATCTTTCATGGGAATGGGAATGTGATGCTCTTATTGAGTCTTTGGAAGATGAGGCAAGAATTAAACGACCGCGATTATCTACAGGGAATCAACAATCGCTCATCGCTCAAATAGCTCGTCTCGAAGGATTGAAAAGATCTACACGTAGAAAGTTTATACATACGGGTGCAGGAGTTGATGATGATGACCTTTTATGGCGTGAAATTGATTCAGCGTTTGAAGGCCGCATACTAACCGGATGTGTGCTGAATAAAAAACATATTGATCCACGACAATTTTTGGAGGATGCCAGTTCATTGGTATGTTCACACATGAAAAACATTATAGAAAATCATCAAAGTGTCAAAGTGAACACAATTCTCAACGGTGAATTCGTAACAGGTGATAAACGACTGAATAAAAGTGTCAATACGCGAAATAAGGAATTGTTTAATACATCAGGCTTGAACGAGTGGTACAGGTTATGCGTGGTTGAGCCCACTTAACAGCACTGGAGGATTTTCCAGATCGTGACAATGGGTGGTCATTGGTGAAAATTTGCAATTTGATGATAAATGTAAATAAAAATAATCCAATGCGCGCTGGATGTCACGTCGAAATTCCTCGAAAAATTGCGTTCAGAAAAGCTGTTGTGAATGTGCAATCGATGGACAATGCATGCTTTGCATGGGCAGTGGTTGCTGCACTGTACCCCACGGATAACCATGCAGAACGCGAATCATCATACCCGCATTGGTCAACCGTTTTAAGCCTTCGAGGGATTGAGTTCCCTGTGTGTGTAAATAATATTTAAAGAATGGAGTCTCAAAATGAGTTCAATTACTGTGTATACAATTGGAGAGAAGCACAGTATTTATCCGGTTCATCTCACGGACTGCAAGAAAGATGGTCATGTGAACTTATTGCATATTCCATCAAATGATAATATCGGTCATTTTGCATGGATCAAAGATTTATCAAGATTGTTCATCTGCGATCAGTAAGATTTTCAAATTTTAAAAAATATTCCACACAAAAGAGAGGAATAATGTGGAAAAACACTGCATAACGCTTCTTTTTTTATCTTGCACAGCTGTTTACATTACTTCAGGAGTAATGATAAACTCTTGATACACATGATCGATTGCAGCAAAATGAACGATTGCGCAATTTTATTGCCGAGTCAATTGGACAAATGGCTCAAATTCAAGAATGTGGCCAATAAAGAGCGGCTCCCATTCATCTTGAATGTGTCTTGGCGAAGACTGATCAACAAGCGGTTGAGAAAAATTTGTATGAGCGACATGAGGTATTCAGCGTAGCGTTTTTTGTAAAGTGTACCTACGATGATGCTCAATCAGCATATTATTCTTATCGCGGTGCTGCTAGCGTGGAATGGTTTATTGAAGAATTAAAAAAATTAGCTTTTCGTGTTAATGATGTATTGTCAAAAAATGTCCCCATGTCAAAGTTAACACCCGATCAATGGGAGAATTTACGCGATCGTTGTCATCTGACTGGAAATTACAGAGGCCCAGCACATTCCGATTGTAACCTTAATTACAAGCAATCATTTTTTATTCCAATAGTTTTTCATAATTTATCAGGCTATGATGCACATTTCATTATCAAGGATATTGCTACAGCGTTTGAAGGGAAAACTAACGTACTACCAATAACAAAGGAAAAATATATTTCCTTTACGAAAACAGTTCACACATCGAATGATTTCCGACATCAGATAAAATTGCGCTTCATTGATTCATATAAATTTTAAAATACTAGTCTTGATAAATTATCATCATTTTTAACGATTGATAAGCTAAAAATTTTAAAATCACAATTTGATAACTTACCAGCCAATGACTTTGCACTGTTAACTCGAAAAGGTGTCTTCCCATATGAGTATATCGATAGTATTAGCAAGTTGGATGACACCTGCCTTCCTCCACTAGAATCTTTCTATAGTTCATTGACTGGTAGCATGATAAGCGACAGTGAGTATGCTCACGCTGAAAACGTCTGGCAACGGTTTACCATTCAAACGCTTGGGGAATATAGTGATTTGTATCTGAAAACGGATGTCTTGTCATTAGCAGACGTTTTTGAAAACTTTCGTGATACCTGTATAAAAAGTTACAGGATATACATGGGATGCTATGTTAAAACATACAAATATTCAATTTGAATTATTGACTGACATTGACATGGTTTTATTTGTGGAACGTGGTATACGCGGTGGTTTAAGTCAAAGCTCCAGCAGATATGCACAGGCTAATAACAAGTACATGGAAACATTTGATCCATCGAAAAAGTCATCATACTTGATGTACTTTAATGTGAATGATTTGTATGGATGGGCAATGTGTCAATCATTGCCATACTCAAGTTTTCACTGGGTCGAGAATGTTTCCAACTTTGATGTAATGACAATTTCGTTAGATTCCCCCACGGGCTATATTCTTGAAGTTGGGCTATATTCTTGAAGTTGACATTGATTATCCACAACATTTACATGATTCTTACGTGGATTTACCGTTTTGTCCAACACATGAAAAACCCCCCACCAAGCGTCAAACAAAACTACTTGCGACTCTATGTGGGAAAAAGCGTTACGTAATACATTATCGTAACTTGCAGCAATGTATACGACATGGTCTTCGAGTAACAAAAATTCACAAAATAGTAAAATTTAAACAATCTTCTTGGTTAAAATCATACATTGAATTGAATACCCAGTTTCGTACAAATGCAAATAATGATTTTGAAAAAACTTTATTTAAATTAATGAATAATGCAGTCTTTGGCAAAACGATGGAAGATGTGAGAAATCATGTAGACGTTAGACTTTTAACAGATTGGGATGGTCGTTATGGGGCAGAGGCAATGATTTCGAAACCGAATTTCTATAGCTGTAGTGTTTTTTCGGAAAATCTCGTGGCTATCGAACTACGTAAGCTCGAAGTGAAATTCAACAAACCAATATATGTCGGTATGAGCATACTTGACATATCGAAGACGTGTTTGTATGAATTTCATCATGAGTTCATGACTCCTCTATATCGGAATAAGGCAAAAGTTATGTACACCGACACTGACAGTCTCATATATTACATCGAGTGTGAGGATGCATATGAGGACATGAAATGTAACATACGTAGATTTGATACCATCGATTATTCGGTGGATAACTTGTATGGTATACCGCTAGTCAACAAGAAAGTACCAGGTCTCATGAAAGATGAGAATAATGGTGCAATAATGACCGAGTTCGTCGGACTGAGAGCAAAAATGTATGCCCTACGTGTTGATAATAAAAAAGATGTAAAAAAGATCGAGGGTGTCAAAAGTAATGTCGTTGCACGAACAATAACGTTTGATGACTATGTGCAATGTTTAAAGGAGGAAATTGAAATAACGTGTCAACAGTCATGCATACGATCAAAATTACATGAAGTGTATACGATTAGAGAGACAAAAATTGCTCTTAGTCCACATGACGACAAGCAGTATATCCTACCTGAAACTACAAACACTTTGCCATGGGGACATTACAGGATACCTTTGTAGTCATTTTTATGAAAAAATTATAACATTTCATATGTAAAAATAGATGTATACATACTTTGTTTAGTAATATTGTATAAGTGTATAAAATAATTTGTAAATAATTTGTAAATAATTTTTGTATATGATTGTGAATAATGATTTTTCTTGTATAATGAATAAAAAAAAGAAATCTTGAATAAAATGGACTACATCTTGGAAAAAATCTCAACCATTGTTTTTGAATCCTTAATTTTACCTTTATAGCTTTCTCGAAGAAGAAGAAGAAGGATATTACAATACCCATTGCCATGGATTGGTGGAAGGAAAAGAATGAGAGAGAACAAGTTGATTCTTTTTTCTGTTTATTGATCGTTTATCCAACTATTGTGCGTGTTGTCAAAACCTAACCATTTAAGAAGTAGTCGACTGCCACGTCTCTTTAAAACTTTTTCAATCAAATAAACATCTGGATATTTGACACTTGATAATTCCTGTTCATAGAATCCTCCAGCTATAAGCTCATCTCGATGATCTTTCAGATGATACATCACAGGAGTGGTTTTCCTTACTTTGAATATCGTAAATATCTCAGTCGTCCAGTTTGGTGTATAACCTTTCTCAAAGACATTCTTGAATTTGCTAATCCGTACTTTGTCGCCGATTCTGAATTTTGGCAGCATTTTTTTCGCTCTATTCGCCGCTTTATCATAAATATCGTGGAATATTTGTTTTTCATTTGTAGTATTGACGTCCTTCGGTTTTAATTTGATAGTACGATGTATAGTATTATTGTATGCAGCTATCAAAGTGTCGAGAAGGTCAACCCACTTGTAATTGCCACGAAGACTAAATTTAATCCACATTTTGTTCTTTAATGTACGATTAAAGCGTTCACAAATAGATGCTTTTACATTACTATACGTCGAATACATGTGAATATTGAAATTTCTCATCATCGATTTAAAGTCTTTATTGTAAAATTATTTTCCCTGATCTACATGTACATTTTTCAGGATGCGTCCTTTAGCAAGTATGGACTTCATTGCAATTGTTGTATGTTTGCCAGATTTGCTTTTCATGGGTACGGCCCAGGCAAACTTTGAAAATGTATCGATGACGGTGAGTAGAAACTTGTAGTTGAAGTTTTGTCGCGCATATGATGACATATCTACAAGGTCAGCTTGCCAGGTCTCATCCAAACCATAGATATCAACACGTCGACGTGGGTAATTCCTTCGAGCTGGTTTATGTAGCTCATGAACTAGAACCTCCTTTGTTTTCTCGTCCATCATCATTCTCCAGAGCGTTTAGTCGTTCTTCCAAAAGGCCAATTATTTTGGAATTTTGCACAATCAGTTCTTGCACTTCTTTAAAATCTATTTGAATCTGTTTAAACTGCTCTTTCACGCGTGATTCTAGACTGACGATCATTCATTTATAATTTTCACTCCTATTTCTCTCGAATGCTCTCAGTCTCTCATCCTGATGAACAATGAGCTGAGAATTACGAGACGAAAGATCTTCAAGTACTTCATCAATATCAATTTGATGTTTCATATGAGTCTCGAGATTTTTTTCAAGAGCCTGAATCATTATAGCATTATTATCGATATAATTGCGCAGGGATGACGTAACATTGTATACAAGACGAACTTCTTGTTCTATAGCACTTTGAATAACTTTTACGGATGCTGCATCGTTTTTTTCAACTGGATCAGCGATATTGCACAATCGTTTATTGTTCATGTCATATTGACCATCGAGCGTCAATTTAAATCATTGGCCGGGAGGACCACGACTCCCAGAAATACTACTTCTAATTGCACTTCTTCTCGCCAACTGTCGTCCAAACACGTCAACACTCATCTTGCAAATGTACAAAGTCACTGTGATGATGATGTTGATAAATGATTTCAGACGTGATCCAACCACCACAACCACCATATTTCAAATGCATGAAATTGTTTCGATGATGGTGTTAATAAACGATTTCAGCTTCACGTAATTCCTCAATAATTGCGATAATTTCATTCGAATGTGAGAGATTTCCAGCGGACTGTGATGCTATAAGTAGGCGTAAACGATCCACCAGTTCATTAGGATCATGCCAATAAACGTAATCAAATTTCATATTTTTCTCAGCAGTCTTGTACATGCCTTGACCACTATGAAAAGAGTCCATCTTTGCAATATAGGTCTTGTATTTGAAGCTAGTATCTTTTCGTACCGCACCACTTGCTTCATAATATTTTTTATGTGCATTCGTCGAGATCACGATATTCCCATAATGTTTTAAATCGTCTTTCGTAAGGGTATCAGCATCGGGCTTCTTTTTAAATCATAGCTCTAACAAACCAATGGTTTTCGGGTATTTTTTGTCCTTTACACAAATCTGATGAGTATTAAGCACTATAGGAGAATCACCAATTATTATTTTCTTACTTGCAAGCTGACGTACACCATATGAAACATCCAAACCTGCTTTTCTGTTTGTTTGCAACAATACGAAATATTCATTTATTAAATCATCTACATTGCTATCCATATCATTTTCAGTATTATCATCATTATGATGAATTGATTTTTCACCAATATCATTGTTATCATCATCATCAAAATTATCATGGTCATCGACAGCATCTTCATACATTGATTTGAAAGAGACGTCTCCCAATGCAAAGTCATTCTCCATTTTTTTCTTCCCATAATCATTAGTTGCTTTCTCTTCTTTTTCTTCGGCCTCTGCATCTTCTTTCTCTTCTTTGTTAATTCTTTCATCTACAGTCTCATCTTTAATTCCATCCTTCAGCATGTCTCTGCTTGATATCAGCTTCTCCAATGGTGCTACTATTGATTAAAGACTTTACGTCTTGTACGTTTGTTACGTCCCAGCCTCATGCTCGAACGTTCTTTTTCGCCCCCTTTAAAAAATTATGCAATGCCGACAGTAGGTACTTGCAGACCACGCACATACCGGTATCTTCCTTCGTCGAAGCGCATAGCTTGTAGTATACAAGTACCTCTAGATTTATAGTAGTCGTAAATACTCCCTTTCCGGGAAAAGCCTACCCAATACATACTGTCTACATTAACAGAGAGACCTCACTCGACGTCGCCGCACTCCTTTTTTTTTATCATAGAGTTTCCCTAAATTCGGCATAAATAATTTGTCTTAAAACTCAGCAGCAATCGCATCCAGCGTTTTCCCCGAAAATTCCTCCCACATGTGGAACTCAAAAGAGCGACGGGAAAGTCCCTGCAGGATCTTTCCCACGCACAAACCTTTTTTTATATATGCTTCAGTTATTCTTTCTCTCTATCTAAAAGACACTGAAATACTTCAAACCACATGCGTCTCAAAATGCGGAATTTTCTCAAACATTAACTTCAAGAAAATAAAAGCCGAACTCCCCGAAAAACAGGATGACGACTCTTGACCATCGCGACCAAGCGTCGCCATCCCCCATGTATAAAAAAAACCCCAAGAATCTTTTCGAAAAACAGGATGACGACCCTTAAAACCCGTCGCGACCGAACGTCGCCATCATCCATGTATAAAGAATTTTTTTTTAACAGACTTTCGGAAAAATAAGATGAACCTTGTCGCGACCAAATGTCGCCTCCATCCATATATAGAAAAATATCGAATTTCAAATAACTTTCCAAAAAACACGACGACGACCCTTAAACTCTGTCGCGCCTAAGCGTCGCCGTCGCGCCACTCTACAGAGATAAGAAACTCCGAAACCAAAGAGGACTATTGAGCCTCCCTTGCATTTTAACTCTGCCCTAACTTCTAAATGCACAAATGCAATCTGTTTATCCTGCAACTGCCCAATCCAAGATCTTGACTAACCAATAACTTTTAACTTCCATCTCAAAAACTGAATCGTGGGAGGCGCTAATCAACTCCCACCTTTCCCAGGAAACTATTATAAAACCATGATACAAACCTCAAAGTTCGTTCAATCGTTATACAAATTTTATCGAGTTCACGTCGTCGTTACGTCCGTTACTTATGTTGTGACCCGGAATTTCCCTATTTCACAACATCGGTCAGCGACCGAACTGCGGTCAATCACCGACCGAACAAAAGAGCATTCAACTGCTTATCGCAGCAGAATTAGGCAATTTAGAGCAAATAATTGCAACAATGCTTCGTCAGATCATTGCAAAAGATCGATAGCCGTCACCTTTCGAGCGACGACGTATCGATCCCGAAAGTCAGTCTTGATCAGGGCAGCGACGGGTTTGGTTCGAAGGCAAAACCATCTACTTGTACTTCTTGTTAAACCTTTTTAACCAACCTAGTCAATAAACTTTACAAGTATTTTGTAGCTGCTTGAGTTGGAGTTTAACTCGTTTGGCGTAGATCCCAAAACCTTCATCCCTATTTTCACGATAGTCTCTATCTTGAAATATCGGGACACAACATTGGTGGCAACGGTGGGATCGCCACAACTCAATTATTGGTTTAAATCACAAAATACTATTGCACACTTGTGTATCGCGAACGGAGTGACCGAGTCACTTCGCGTGTGAGAGTGCCTGCATCGACCGCGTCGAAAAATTACCCACGGAACGTGCTGCGACCGAGTCGAGCCACGTACGAGAAATCCCGGATCCCGAGGATCACCGGAAGGCCCAGCTGCATCAAGGACTCAACAAGGACAGCCGCGTCAAGCAAAGGAACGCGAAAAGAACGAAGATCCTGTACGAGAAACGTCACGAGAATCGTCATGCAACTTGCGATCATCTACCTGTAAGTGACGGAACATTTTATTTTTCTGAGATCCTCCAAAGCCAGAGAAATTAGTTAACTCGTATGTCGGACGACGAACAGTATAACCGCTTATGTTTGCGAGGTAACCGTCATTTATCGCGGTCCCTAGATTCATTTTTCGAGTCACGGGTAGTATATGAGCTCTCAGACGACGAAGAGCAGTCTAAAAAACGCAGACGCGAAACTAGCAGCGCGGAAATTTTGTATCTATCACCGGAAACTTTAGCGAAACTCAAATTTCCGAAACGCGTACGTTTTTCCAACCCGGACGAATCTACGACCGACGGGGACGAATCTTTTAGCCCCGTAGATACAGAGCGCGCGCGTGAAATAAATCTCGACGATTTCTCATTGCTGAATCCGCATACAGCAAACATGCCAAATACAGTAGAGTACATGACAATAAAGGATGCGAGAAACAGTCTCCCTGTGTTCGACGCCTCCAAACCGGAGCTCGTCACAGACTTTATTAGAGCGGCAAAATACGCTGCAGATTCGGTGGATCCCGCAAACAGTTCGAACCTCCTCACAGCCATATTACGTTTAAAAATACAGGGCCGAGCGGCCGCAGACTTGCGCTTTCGCGATCTCCAAACCGTAGAGGAGCTAATAGAAGAGCTACGTACGTTATACGAAAAACAACGTACGGTTCCCGCGCTACAGGTCGAGTTTAATACATGTCGACAACAGCCCGAGGAATCAGTGCAAGCATACGCGCATCGTGTAGAAACTATAACTATGGAGTTAATTGCCGGCTGTACGGCAGAAATCACCCACGAAATTGGGAAAAAGGCCGTTGAACAGTTACTCCGTCAGTTCGCCCTTAACAACTTCGAGCGAGGGTTACGCAGGGACCTTCAGCTCTTAGTAAGGTCTCGAGGCTACACGAATCTCCGAGAAGCAATTAGAGGGGCGACAGAGGAGGAAAAAGGCATCGAAGGGACGCGGATAATCGCGAAAAGGTTCTCCCATGGAGGGGAGCGAACCCAACAAAAATACCAAGGGCCACCATACACCTCGTTCAGCGACAAACGGAAGTCCTGGGGAGGTACACAGGTAGCACAGGCCACTCAGAGCCAGTCGTCAGGGCAAGGGCGGCAGAGCCTGCCTGCGCAGACGAAAACAATCCAACAGTTGGACATTATGTGCCATTATTGTAAAAAGAAAGGCCACAAAATCAAAGATTGCCGAAAAAGGATCAAGGATCAAGGAGGATCGGGTCAACCAACGACACCGGGACAAAATGGAAGGTTCCCGTACAAAGGGACACCGGAGGAAAATTCAAATTCCGAAAATCAAAGGACGATAAGCTCTCTCGCGGTGGGAACGCTAACCGCGACAAAAGTCGTAACGCGCGAGAAAGTCAAAAAGGAAAAACAGGGACCCCGGCGATGTAAAATAATCGGGGATCTACAGCACGGCAAAGCCGAGGCACAGTGCGTCAACGCCCCGGCGAGAATTTGCCAAGTCAGCGCTTCAGGCCCGAGCATCCACCCTAGTGACCTGCATTTTCGCTCGTCGCAAGCGCGTGAGGGACTTCTCACGTTACGCTGCGATACAGGTGCACAATGCTGCATAGTACGGGTCAACGAATTGCGCGACGATACTCCTATCGTCGATGAGGTAATTGAACTCCACGGTCTCGGAGGAACAGCCTTCCGCTCACTGTGCAAAGCGGAACTAGAGATAAAGACCCCTGCATCCGTCATCAAACACGATTTCCACGTAGTCAGCAAGGACGTACCTCTGGAGGTCGACGGGCTGCTGGGAATGGACCTCATCGTAAAATACAAAGCGAATATATTGGGCGGCAGGATATTCCAAATTTTTAGGGAAAAGTTACGCTTCGTACGCGGATCCAAGCAAATAAAAATACCTGCCCGGTCAGAATATATATTGTGGGCCAGGACACCAGGGGAAGGCGCTGGTTATGTGGAAAAACGGGAAATCCGCCCGGGAATAACACTTGGCGAAGGGATAACGAGGTCAGAGACGCACTCTTGTCCTGTTTTAATCATGAACGCCCTAGAACAGGCACAAACAATACAACGACCGACCGTCGAGATTAAGGAACTCGACTGGATCAAAAAGGAGCCCGCGGAAAAATGCGAGCAAACGGAAATTCGCGAGATACCGCACAGTCAAGGAAAATATAGCAAGGAGCGATCGGAAAAAATCTGACTGGAGGTCAGCGGGGACTCGCATTTAAACTCGGAAGAAGAAAAGAGACTCCGAGAAATTCGCGAGGAATTCTCCGACGTATTTCACCTACAAGGAGAAAAACTAGGCTACACCGATGCCGTCGAGCATCAAATATCCGTGAAACCTGGAACAACGCCGATCAAAGTACGTCCGTACCGATTGTCAGAGGAGCACCGGAAGGAAGTGCAGAAACAGGCACAACAAATGCTAGAGGATGGAGTAATCCGGCCCAGTACGAGCCAATGGAATGCTCCGTTGCTCGTCGTGCCCAAAAAGGCAGATACCAATGGCACAGTTCGGAAAAGAGTCGTCGTCGACTTTCGCAAACTAAATCTCGCGACAGAAGGCGACTCTTATCCACTGCCCAATATCAACGAGATATTGGATCAGTTGGGAAAGGCAAAATACTTCACGACCTTGGATCTCGCCTCAGGATTTCACCAGATCCCGATGGCTGAGAAGGATAAAGCAAAAACCGCTTTTTCCACGCCCCTGGGTCACTACGAGTACAACCGTATGCCATTCGGATTAAAAAATGCACCTCCAACTTTTCAGCGACTGATGGACACGGTATTAACCGATTTACAGGGTATAAAATGCTACGTTTACCTCAACGACATCGTGATATACGGAACCTCACTCACCGAGCACAATAATCGCTTGAGAGAAGTGTTAGCGAGGCTGAGGACAGCGAATTTACGCATACAACCGAGAAAATGCAAATTTATGCGTAAGGAAACGCAATATCTCGGCCATATAATAACCGAGATCGGAGTAAAGCCCGATGAAAGCAAAATCGAGGCAGTAAAAAATTTCCCAACACCGAAAAATATGAAAGACGTACAATCGTTCCTGGGACTGGCGGGATATTATCGCCGATTCATCAAAAACTTCTCCAGTATTGCGAAGCCTCTGAACGACTTAACAAAAAAGGAGATTAAATTCGCGTGGATGGAACAATGTGAGGCTGCGTTCGAACGCCTGAAAGAGGCTTTAACCACCGCCCCGATACTACAATATCCCGATTTCTCGAAGCGTTTCGTTATTACGACAGACGCATCGGATAAAGCGAACGGAGCGATATTGTCTCAAGGGAAGGACGGTGAAGATTTGCCAATTTGTTACGCTAGTAGAACGTTAAACAAGGCCGAAACAAATTACTCCACTACCGAAAAAGAGCTACTTGCAATTGTGTGGGCTGTTAACCAATTTCGACCGTATATTTACGGCACGAAATTTACAATCGTAACAGACCACAAGCCATTAACATGGTTATTCGGGGTAAAAGATCCTGGATCAAGGTTAATGAGATGGAGAATGAAATTAGAAGAATACGACTACGAAATACAGCATAAAGCTGGAAAAATAAATACAAACGCTGACGCGTTAAGTCGCATCTACGCGCTCACTCGAGCGCAAGCGAAAGAAAGAGAGGAAAAGGAGAACAGGCCCGAGCCACAAGAGGAAGAAGGATGGAGAGAGCGCTCTCGCACGGCTAGCGAGGCCCCTCGTGCTGGCGAGACGGCCCGGGGAAGCGCGGTGCCGGGGGAAACTCTGCGTGCATCGCGCGGGCCGAGCGACGGCACCGACAGCGAGAGCGAGGAGGATGTCTGCAGCATAGGCGTACCATGCCCCGACGAGCGTGAGCGCCTCGAAATCATGAGGGAATACCACGATACCCCTCTAGGTGGGCACCAGGGCATCAAGCGAACACTGCAGAGGATACGAGATAAGCATAATTGGCCTGGAATGAAAAAGGACGTCGCTACCTATATACAACGGTGCGACAAATGTCAGAGGAACAAGGTAGGAAAAAAAGCAAAGGCCCTGATGGTCACCACAGACACACCGACGCGTGCTGTTGAAAAATGTGCCGTCGATATAGTAGGACCCCTACCGATCACGGGAAAAGAGAATAGGTTGTAACGTATGCTGTTTTCGGTTACATTTAAATTTATATGTTCGGACTCGATCAGGGAGTAGATTAAATTAACGTCAGGTAAATCTGATAAAACAAGATATATTCTTCAATAAATAATGTGTGTGTACAATGTTCTTGTCGCGTCTGGGTATCACGGCGAGGATTCGTCTCGTTTCCTCTTTGTAATCGCGCTGCTTACGTACTAATCTTATTCGTATACTTAAAATACTAACAATGTTTGTATATAGTATTTCGTGGCTCTATATAATTTTAACTTTATCGCGCGTTTACGTTTATGAATTTTGTGTAAAACTCACGGTGTCTTTCTTTTTGTGTGTGGTGTAGTGTAGTGCTGTCCTGTGTTGTATGATGCGTGTGTTGTCACGTCCGTTTCGTGTACTGTGATGTGAATTCGTACGTCCTCCTTGTTTCTCCGGTCTCTCGCTGCCACTCCTTCTCTCTTACGCCTCGGCACCTATTTTTCTCCCGCACAGCTGATTTTGACAGCCGTCAAACAACGTGGTTTTCGTCAATCCCTCGCGTGTTTCTCGTAGCCGTTCGCACGTTTTCCTGATTCCTTTGTTTTCCTTCCTTTTCAGGTAAGTACTCCCTAGAGCCTTCAGTACTCGTCGTGGTCACAGTACGCCGGGAACGCTTGGAATGACAATCCCCACAGATATTGACTCACGAGGAGTTAATACACGGTGTGCATACGTGTCTTCGAGTCGTTCAAAACGATACGAGTACTCGATTTCCTCAGGCTTTCGCCTTCGTACTCCCTGAGTATCGTACAGTTTTTCCTGTACTCTGACTCGAATACGTATCACTGTCCGTTCGTTCGCGTACCGGGAGACCGTCTTACTGCCAGGGCCAGATCGTCCTCGTCGGTACACTACTTCCACGTAGGTGATGCCGTAAATCGAGCGTGTAACACTTTCGTACACGGTGCTTTTGTGTCGCGAGTTGTTCAAGACTGTGCGAGTCCTCGATTTCCTCAGGCTTTCGCCTTCGTACTCCCTGAGTATCGCAGAGTTTTTCCCAAACTCTAACTCTGATACGAATCACTTTCTGTTCGTTCGCGTACCGGGAGACCGTCTTACTGCCAGGGCCAGATCGTCCTCGTCGGTACACTACTTCCACGTAGGTGATGCCGTAATTCGAGCTTGTGACACAATTGTGCACTGGACTTCGATTTCCAAAAGTATTTAGCATGTAATGCCCTGTTCAAGTCTGGAGACCAAGTCTACTTCTGCTCCTTTTGCTCCCCTATTTATACCCCAAATATATTGTTTAAACTTCCCTTCCCTTTCTGCCATTTGTTTATCTTAATATTGTTAATTTTTGTCCCTTCCCAAACTTTTCCCCCAAATTGTCGTTTCTGTGTGTTTTGATGCTTGTTTTTGTCGGCTTTTATGTCTCTGTGTTGTGTTCGTGCTTGTTGAGTATTAATGTTTATAAATGTTAAGTTTTTTGGTGTTTTCGGTTACTTGTTCGCTGTCAGCTGTCGCCGATGGCGTTGGTGTATGTGTGTGTCTATGTGTTTTGTTTATGTTTCGGTCGTTGACCCGAGATCATCCGTGCGTGTGCTATACATAATAATTTCTAATTTTTTTTGTTTTTCACGTGAGCCTTCTCGGCAAGCGCGGAACCGCGAGCGGCGGTTGGACGAAATGGGGTTGGGGGGGGGATATGAGAGTACCTGAGACGTTTGACGTTTCAAGGTATATACTCACCTTTCAGGATTTACTAACAAAGTACAGTCTAGCGTTGCCTTTGGAAAATCAAGAGGCGAATACAGTCGCAAAAGCCATAACCACCGAAATCATTTGCAAATTCGGCGCTCCGTCAATAATTCTGTCGGACCAAGGGACGAATTTTCTGAGCGCGACTTTTAAAGGAATATGCGAATTACTCGGAATAGAGAAAATTCAAACAACCGCATATCATCCGCAATCAAACGGAGCCCTGGAAAGATCCCACAGGACTCTCCCAGAATACCTGCAAAATTTCATTGGAGAGGACCAAAAGGATTGGAACGAATGGTTGCCGTACGCAATGTTTACGTACAACACCACGCCTCATTCGGTGACAAAGCTCACACCACACGAATAGGTTTTCGGAGAGAGAGCAGAGTTACCGACGGCTTTACAGCAGGCCCCGCGAATGACCTACTCGTATGAGGATTATGCCGCGGAATTGCGGGAACGCCTGCGGGCAGCATTGCAGCAGGCGCGGGAGAACGTAAAGGGAGCCAAGGAAAAGGCGAAACAACACTATGATAGACATGCATCAGTGGTAGAGTACCGCCCAGGCGACACTGTCCTCCTCCTCGACGAGACGGTCAGACGAGGACGCTCGGCCAAGCTCACACCCAAGTGGGTGGGGCCTTACACGGTCAAAAGCAGAGAGTCGAGCGAAACCTATATTATCGGCCGCGGGCGGAAGACGACGCGCGTGCACGCGAACCGCATCAAGGCGTACGTTACCCACTAGCGAGGGCAATGCACACACACACACACATACACCGTCGCGGGAGCCATCGCGCCGCGACGAGCCTCGCATGGCTCAGCAAAAAAAAAAAAAAAAAAAATAACTCTCAACATTATAAGGGGAGCACACGGAGGCGTCCCCACCGACGCGAAAATTAAAAATAAAATAAATAAAATAAAATAGAGAGAGCCCACGAAGGCCCCCAACGCACGCGCCCTGAAAAGAGAAAGGAGGGGAAAAGGAATTGAAATAAACGTAACAAATTATTACTTTTCGTACATATATTGTTACATTGATGAGAAAAAAAAAATAAATAAAAAATAAATAAAAAAATATTAAAAAATAAATATGCCTAAAATAGCCACGGGGCCGACTGCGGGGCCCCCGGGAAAAGGGCGGCCAGCCACCACATTTGTGGCCGGCTGAGCCACCAACCCTCCTCCGGGGGGAGATCGGGGTAGAGAAGGCGACACAACCCCAGGATATCCCCGGGGTCGTGCCCCCACTCGGCCTCTTCCCGGGCAGCTGGAGTGTCCCTCCACAACTCGTCTACAGCGGCCCTCAGCCGCTCCCGGCGGCGGCGGATCGACACGGCGTGAGTTACAAACTCACGCCGCCACCACTGGGGCCGCGAAATACGCGGCAGCCGCCTTTTCCGTAGACGAGGAGTCTGAAACAGAAAAGAAAAAGAAAACAATGAATTAATATATAACACATATATAAAACAAAATGAACATGTAAAACCAAACTTACGAGGACAAACTCCAGCTCCGAATTGCCGTCCGCAAAGACGACCGCGCTTCCTTCAAAATTCCAGTTATCCATCTGGAAAAGGGGGCACAGAAAAAATGTTGATATAAAATAAAACAAAACAAATACATAATTTTACAAAAAAAAAAAAAAAAAAATTATTAATACTTACGTTATTGCGTCGTCGAAGTCTCGCTGCTAAATGAGGCGACGCCTCGACGATCAAATCCGTCGAGGCAAGAATTACACCGAGAGCGGCATCCCGGTGGGGTAAAAACGCGTAATCAACTAAATTCGCGAAAAAATATAAATTCCAACGACTATTAAGAGAGTTAGAAAATAAAAAGTTTCTCGAAACGAGTGGAACGTAGACAGAAAAATAACCGAGCGATATTCTCCGCAGGTTAGTACCCCTCGTCGCTATCGCCGCCGAGAGGGACGAGAAAACATACCGGGTGGACAAATTTTCAACCAACCCAGGGATTTATTATGAAGAAATAGGAACTTTATCCGTAACCAGCGACACATGGAAATTAATCATAAAAATGGACCTCGGATCGTTAGAAAAACAAGAAAGGGAAATAAAAAATACATTTACAAATCTAACAGGGCTGTGTACTTGGGCAGCTACGAAGGACGTGCTGTGCAATACGATTGCCGACACAGCAGCAAAAATGCTACAGAGGACCGAGCAAGAGCTTCGAGCGATCCACGATATAACGGGTGGCAAATTAATACGTCACCGTAGAGGCATAATTAACGGCCTTGGCTCGATTATCAAGGCAGTCACGGGAAATATGGACGCACAGGATGCTGCGGAAATCAACGAACAACTCAACAAATTGGGGACCAATCAAAACGCTTTAGAAAACGCCCTTAACGAAAACGTTCAAATTCTCGAGTCGACAGTACACCTGTTCAACAAATCCACAACACGGTTGGAGGAAAATCAGAAACAATTACAATCACTCGTCGTGAACGTACGGGACAGCCTGACAAACCGTCTGGACAGGTTAGATGAACGACAACAAATAGACGAGAAACTTACAACAATGGGAATGATCACCGAATCTCTGTTGAGCGAAGTCAGACAACTGACAGATTTTATAGCAGGGTTATCAAAAGGATTAGTTAATCCAAGCATATTGCCCCCGGGGCAAATGGCAGAGTACTTGAAAAACGCCATTACGTACTTGCCGAGAGGTCTGTCGTTTCCGACGCCCGTGTGGCCGGAGGAAATGCCAAAATTATTAGAAATTAGCGAAGTAGGTGCGTATTGCGTAGAGACGGAACTCGTCCTGGTCATCAAAATTCCATTAATAAATCACGAGGAATACATAGTAAATAGAGCGTATCCATTGCCCGCAAAGATCGAAGGGAATCACTTTCAATTTATAGAGGTAACAAATGCAATCGTCATTGTTGAAAAAACGCGAAGAACTTGTTTAATGATGGACGAGAGCGAGCTGCGATCGTGCAAAAAATTAAAAACTCATTATCTATGTAGACCTAGACGCGCTATATTAGCCGCGCACACTTGCACAACATGCGAAACAACGATGTATATCACACATAATGTTAAAAACGCGGAATGCCATCAGCGCATCGTACAGTTAAACAATACGCTAATAATCGCATTAGAACACCGTGGTAAATGGTTATACGTAGCGCCGGAACCTGAAACCTTATTAATACATTGCGGAACGCGACAATTAGAACATGCAACATTAATAGGGACAGGGACTCTGGCTTTGGAAGGAAAATGTTCCGTCACCACTCCTAATTTTAGAATCGAAACCATAGGAGAAATAAAACAAACTGTACACAACGAATTTTTACCACGAGCAAATTTGACAATGCTAAACGAGGATATACAATTATTAAAGTATACGGCAATTGTACCCGAATTACCTCACAAATTGTCAGATAATCCAGCAGAGATAAATAAAATCGGAGAACGTTTGAAAACGCTAAAAACAAAAATAAAAGGAATTCGCGAGGCAGAGGTAACACGACGAATCGCAATTGGAAGCTACTCTATAGGGGCAATCGTGCCGATAATAATCGGAGCGACTTATATATATCTCTATATGCGGAAGCGAGAGCGCACACCCGCAGTGGCGATCTACAGCGAGCCGGCCTTCATCAGCTGCGCGACCGAGCCGCAAACAGCTAAATCGTCAAAACGCAAGTTACCTGTACCCTCACTTAATGGTAAGGTAATACGAAAAACACAACGCACGAATTCGACATGAGACATACATAAATACATACATACATACATAACCGAACTAGATTATATAAATACGTATGTCCCACTTTGTATCGGGGACACAAAATAATTAATCATGCAATGGGTGCAAATATGTAATTATATGGGAATTATAGAATTTTAAATCGCTAAAAACATGTAAACAACGACATTTGTAAGCCCAAGGACCAAACACAAAGTCGCAATGCCAATCTCGGGAGAGATTTGTTCTTCCAAGGGGGGAGGGATGTTGTGACCCGGAATTTCCCTATTTCACAACATCGGTCAGCGACCGAACTGCGGTTAATCACCGACCGAATAAAAGAGCATTCAACTGCTTATCGCAGCAGAATTAGGCAATGTAGAGCAAATAATTGCAACAATGCTTCGTCAGATTATTGCAAAAGATCGATAGCCGTCACCTTTCGAGCGACGACGTATCGATCCCGAAAGTCAGTCTTGATCAGGGCAGCGACGGTTTTGGTTCGAAGGCAAAACCATCTACTTGTACGTCTTGTTAAACCTTTTTAACCAACCTAGTCAATAAACTTTACAAGTATTTTGTAGCTGCTTGAGTTGGAGTTTAACTCGTTTGGCGTAGTGTTACGTCCCGGGAGAGGGATCGAGAACGAGTTTTGTGACCACCGGATTTGGAGCGCGAAGATTTGAATATCTTTCGCCGAAGAGTCTGTTGGTTGGTCCGCAACTCGCGAAATACAAATTTATTATCAATGTGGGTTTTTATACCCGATACTCTTCGGAGATGTTTTGGAAGTTTTTAGATCGGAGAAATCTTTGGGTGATTTCCCGAATAAAATATTAGCCGATTTAACAAATTAACAGAGTTTTATTTAATATTTTAATCACTATCGTTTTACAAGTTCGGTACAATGTACAGTTTGTCGATAATAGTTCGGATTATCGCGGATTGAGAGATCTCAGTCTCATCAATCGAGTTTTAATAATTCGGTCGAAGTCCGGATGATTTCAAAGTAAATTTTGTCTGGATTTTAACGGACGTTACGACGACGTGAACAGAGTAAACTTTTTATCGAAGTGTGCATGTAAAATAGAATTGAACAGAGTTTATATAGTAAGTTTTGATCGAGGTAGTGGGAGATGATTCGCGTCTCCCACGGATTAACAAAAACGTATCCATACGCTATAAGATGTAGGTCAGATTTGGTATGGGAGGAGATCTCCCTATTTTTAAATGTTACAAAGTTGTTATTTAAAGTTTGTACATAGAGGTTTCGTTTACAGAGTTTTTTATAACAGTGGTGCATAGACGCACGCATTGCGTCTAGCAGTCGTTAACCCATTTTTGGCTTCCGGGTGTTTGCTTTTTGAGTTCGAGCATTCGTTACTTTGGGTAGGGGTTATGGTAGTTCAAAAATAAAAGGCAGTACGTTATAAAGTTTATGTCGTACTGCGTGCGTGTATCGAAAGATAATTAGAAAAGGAGGAAAAGATGTTTGCTGTGGGAAAACACTTGAAGAGTTTTTCCCGTGCCCTTATTTTAACTTTTACGACTTTTCGAGGAAGTGTCCACTGTCAATCTCACAGGAGGTTTGTTACCAAATTAATAAAAGAATTTGTATGCAGTGGCTTTTCTATTAAGAAAAGTCTAATAGTGAAAAGTAGGACGTTACACGTGCCGTGAGTTTTTGAACGAGGGGTATTTTATGACTTGTCGTAAATTTGGGTGCACTTAGTGACTACATATGCTTCGCCGAAAGAAGATGCCAATAGACGCGTGCCCTGCAAGTACCTACTGTGGGTATTGCGTGTTTTTTTTAATGGGGGCTAAAAAAAGAGTTCGAGCGTGAGAGCTGGGACGTAACATAGATCCCAAAACCTTCATCCCTATTTTCACGATAGTCTCTATCTTGAAATATCGGGACACAACACTTATTATAAATTTCGGACTTGGAACAAACTTTTGTAAATCTCCGTAAAAAAGAGACTTAGCTCTCCGACGCGTATCGGAACGATTCGAAATCAATTATAAAATTCATACAAACTGTACCGACTTTGATTAAACTTAGTGATAATTACTTTTGATAAATAAATACTCTGTTAATTTGTTATCCGACGGACATTTTTCTTTATTCGGGAAACTTCATCGAAATTTCTCCGGAATTCATCCTTCGAAACATCTCCGAAGAGAATCGAGTGTGAAAACTCAATTGGCTATTATATCCGCGAGCCGCAGACCAACCATCATCAACTCATTGGCGAAAGATATTTAAACTTTCGCGCTCTAAATTCGGTGGTCACGTGTCTCGCATCAAAACCCCCTTCTCGGGACGTAACAGCCAACAAATCTGGTGGCAGCGGAAAGCAACAAATTCGCACCAGCTAAAAATCTGGTGGCAACGGAAAACAAGTTCGGTGATTTATACCATAACAGAGTATCATTATCAAATAACAAATCGGTAACAGTGAATTAAAATTGTGAACTAAGCTCGTGTCTAAAGACCTTTCTGTTCATTCGCATCATAAATCTACAAGACGTTCTTCAAGTACAACATTATAATACGACGTGAGAAACCTGCTGTAAGTGTGGCTGACCGCACACTCATCACCAACATCATAAACTTCGAGACCCAGGTCAACTTTCGGAAGCAGCCTGACACCTTTGGGACGGTTCGGACGCGTGCTATAAAAACCGCCCGCTGCAACTCTCAAATATCTACCACCTATTTACAAGATCGTCAACGAGTAAGTCAAAACATTCACAATGCCTAACGACACCGAAATCCCCATGGAAACTTCGACGGCGTACAACCCTTCGCAACCACATCAACAACAAGGGCCATCGCAGCCTTTGTCACAGAATACTTTCTCTTCATCATTTCAAATTCCATCAACATCGCAACATCCAGTAGATAATAATATAACACAACTGTACAATAGTTATAGAGATTTTACAAAATATTTACCAGAGTTTGATGGAACAAGTAGAACAATTTCATTAACGGGTTATTTAGAAAATTGCGATACAGCAAGAGAATTTATTGCAGCGACTGGGGAAAGGACGGTCGTAGCGTTTTTAAAAAGCAGATGCAAAGGTGCAGCTTTTAAAGCATTAGAAGGTTCTCCAATTCCAACAATAAACGAATTAATAGAAACGTTAAAAGAGAAATTCGTTGTTAAAAAACCAATTGTAATGTGGTTTTCAGAAATTTCCAAATTCCAACAGAAGAGTAAAAAATCAGTTACAGAATTTCGTAAGAGAATAATCAGATATTTAACAGAATTTAGACAAGCAATCGACAGTTCGTCCCTTAAAAGTCAAACAGGAGCAATAGAACTTGCGGAAGAGCTAGCAGCTGATCAATTCAGAAAAGGTATTAAACCGATATATCGCGCTCACATCACATTTGACCATCAACCGGATATTGCAAAAATCTTTAAACAAGCGCGCGAAATCGAACGATCAATGGGTTATACAGAGGCAGAAAATGAAAACATGAAAACTTGTTTACCCATAATACGATCAAATAATTTTCGTAATGACACAAAAACTAATTCAAATAAATTTTGTACACATTGCAAAAAAACAAACCACACAATTAACGAATGTTTTGCATTGAACAAATCAAACAACAAATCGAAATTAGAAACCAATACGGACGCTGCTTTGTGTAATTACTGCAAGAAAAAAGGTCACTGGATAAAAGATTGCCGTAAACGAATTTTTAACGAAGGCAAAAAGGCCGAACAGGAGAATTCGAACAATGTGCAGGGAAACGGGAAAACGACCCCTCGACAGGGCGCTGCGAAGGGGCAACACTCGCAACAGCGCCGGAACGAATAGGCACAGATGCTTCACAAAAAATTCTTCGAGCAAATTGTAATCTCAGTTTCACTTCTATAAATTACAATTCTCCGACAATATTTTTATGCTCAAAGGATCTAATTAAATCAAAAACTTTATTTCTGGCAGATTCCGGTTCTCAATTAAATTTGATCAAAATAAATAATCTGAAAAATCCAAATACAATTGATAGTCCAACAATTTACGAACTGCAAGGAATCTCAAACACTGATAAACCCGTGACCGTGGGTGAAATCAACCTTGAAATCAATAATAAATTAGAGATATTCCATGTAGTTTCAGAAAATTTCCCGATAGAATTTGATGCAATACTTGGTAACAAGACATTAGGAGAAAACAAGGGTAGAATCGATTGGTTAGCGAAATACGTACGCCTGAACGATACAGATTATCCATTCACAAACACAGAATCGTTTCTTCTGCGGGCCAGACATAAAACGGTCATGTTTGTTCGGGTAAATAACACGTTAAAGACGGGATACGTACCACACATACCCTTGGGCGATGACATCTTTGCAGGCGAAGCCTTCGTTACTAACACCAACGGCAAAGCTTATATATATGCCATCAACACCTCAGACAAAGACGTTGAGATAAATGCTCCCGTAATTTCTCTATATCCTTTTGATATGAGCATAGACGAGGACGATCAAACGGAAATTAATTCCACAAAGGACCAGACCTTAGAGCACAAAAGTAGTACTCGGACGCGAGGAAACCGTGTTAGTGAGGTAATGAATCTTTTAAATCTTGATCATCTTAACGACGAAGAGCGTAATGCAACTTCCACTCTTGTAGAGGAACACGTAGACCTCTTTCATTTGCCAGGTGAATTTCTCAGATCGACCAATGTATGTACGCACAGAATTCCTACCGTGGATGATCTTCCGATTAATACAAGACAATACAGACATCCACCATTCCAAAAACCGGAAATAGAAAAGCAAATAAATAATTTATTAGAATTAAACATTATCGAACCCTCAGAATCTCCACACAATTCACCATTGTGGATTGTTCCGAAAAAAGCTGACTCAAAAGGAAACAAACGATGGAGACTTGTGATAGACTTTCGAAAATTAAACGATAAAACAATCGGTGATGCATATCCTCTTCCCTTTGTTGTGTCCCGATATTTCAAGATAGAGACTATCGTGAAAATCGGGATGAAGGTTTTGGGATCTACGCCAAACGAGTTAAACTCCAACTCAAGCAGCTACAAAATACTTGTAAAGTTTATTGACTAGGTTGGTTTAAATAGGTTTAACAAGAAGTACAAGTTGATGGTTTTGCCTTCGAACCAAACCCGTCGCTGCCCTGATCAAGACTGCTTTTTGGGATCGATACGTCGTCGCTCGAAAGGTGACGGCTATCGATCTTTTGCAATAATCTGACGAAGCATTGTTGCAATTATTTGCTCTAAATTGCCTAATTCTGCTGCGATAAGCAGTTGAATGCTCTTTTATTCGGTCGGTGATTGACCGCAGTTCGGTCGCTGACCGATGTTGTGAAATAGGGAAATTCCGGGTCACAACATCCCTCCCCCCTTGGAAGAACAAATCTCTCCCGAGATTGGCATTGCGACTTTGTGTTTGGTCCTTGGGCTTACAAATGTCGTTGTTTACATGTTTTTAGCGATTTAAAATTCTGTAATTCCCATATAATTACATATTTGCACCCATTGCATGATTAATTATTTTGTGTCCCCGATACAAAGTGGGACATACTTATTTATATAATTCAGTTCGGTTATGTATGTATGTATGTATTTATGTATGTCTCATGTCGAATTCGTGCGTTGTGTTTTTCGTATTACCTTACCATTAAGTGAGGGTACAGGTAACTTGCGTTTTGACGATTTAGCTGTTTGCGGCTCGGTCGCGCAGCTGATGATGGCCGGCTCGCTGTAGATCGCCACTGCGGGTGTGCGCTCTCGCTTCCGCATATAGAGATATATACAAGTCGCTCCGATTATTATCGGCACGATTGCTCCTATAGAGTAGCTTCCAATTGCGATTTGTCGTGTTACCTCTGCCTCGCGAATTCCTTTTATTTTTGTTTTCAGCGTTTTCAAACGTTCTCCGATTTTATTTATTTCTGCTGGATTATCTGACAATTTGTGAGGTAATTCGGGTACAATTGACGTATACTTTAATAATTGTATATCCTCGTTGAGCATTGTCAAATTTGCTCGCGGTAAAAATTCGTTGTGTACAGTTTGTTTTATTTCTCCTATGGTTTCGATTCTAAAATTAGGAGTGGTGACGGAACATTTTCCGTCCAAAGCCAGAGTCCCTGTCCCTATTAATGTTGCATGTTCCAATTGTCGCGTTCCGCAATGTATTAATAAGGTTTCAGGTTCCGGCGCTACGTATAACCATTTACCACGGTGTTCTAATGCGATTATTAGCGTATTGTTTAACTGTACGATGCGCTGATGGCATTCCGCGTTTTTAACATTATGTGTGATATACATCGTTGTTTCGCATGTTGTGCAAGTGTGCGCGGCTAATATAGCGCGTCTAGGTCTACATAGATAATGAGTTTTTAATTTTTTGCACGATCGCAGCTCGCTCTCGTCCATCATTAAACAAGTTCTTCGCGTTTTTTCAACAATGACGATTGCATTTGTTACCTCTATAAATTGAAAGTGATTCCCTTCGATCTTTGCGGGCAATGGATACGCTCTATTTACTATGTATTCCTCGTGATTTATTAATGGAATTTTGATGACCAGGACGAGTTCCGTCTCTACGCAATACGCACCTACTTCGCTAATTTCTAATAATTTTGGCATTTCCTCCGGCCACACGGGCGTCGGAAACGACAGACCTCTCGGCAAGTACGTAATGGCGTTTTTCAAGTACTCTGCCATTTGCCCCGGGGGCAATATGCTTGGATTAACTAATCCTTTTGATAACCCTGCTATAAAATCTGTCAGTTGTCTGACTTCGCTCAACAGAGATTCGGTGATCATTCCCATTGTTGTAAGTTTCTCGTCTATTTGTTGTCGTTCATCTAACCTGTCCAGACGGTTTGTCAGGCTGTCCCGTACGTTCACGACGAGTGATTGTAATTGTTTCTGATTTTCCTCCAACCGTGTTGTTGATTTGTTGAACAGGTGTACTGTCGACTCGAGAATTTGAACGTTTTCGTTAAGGGCGTTTTCTAAAGCGTTTTGATTGGTCCCCAATTTGTTGAGTTGTTCGTTGATTTCCGCAGCATCCTGTGCGTCCATATTTCCCGTGACTGCCTTGATAATCGAGCCAAGGCCGTTAATTATGCCTCTACGGTGACGTATTAATTTGCCACCCGTTATATCGTGGATCGCTCGAAGCTCTTGCTCGGTCCTCTGTAGCATTTTTGCTGCTGTGTCGGCAATCGTATTGCACAGCACGTCCTTCGTAGCTGCCCAAGTACACAGCCCTGTTAGATTTGTAAATGTATTTTTTATTTCCCTTTCTTGTTTTTCTAACGATCCGAGGTCCATTTTTATGATTAATTTCCATGTGTCGCTGGTTACGGATAAAGTTCCTATTTCTTCATAATAAATCCCTGGGTTGGTTGAAAATTTGTCCCTTGGTCCGACAGAATTATTGCCGGAGCGCCGAATTTGCAAATAATTTCGGTGGTTATGGCTTTTGCGACTGTATTCGCCTCTTGATTTTCCAAAGGCAACGCTAGACTGTACTTTGTTAGTAAATCCTGAAAGGTGAGTATATACCTATTCCCTTTTCCCGTGATCGGTAGGGGTCCTACTATATCGACGGCACATTTTTCAAAAGCACGCGTCGGTGTGTCTGTGGTGACCATCGGGGCCTTTGCCTTTTTTCCTACCTTGTTCCTCTGACATTTGTCGCACCGTTGTATATAGGTAGCGACGTCCTTTTTCATTCCAGGCCAATTATGCTTATCTCGTATCCTCTGCAGTGTTCGCTTGATGCCCTGGTGCCCACCTAGAGGGGCATCGTGGTATTCCCTCATGATTTCGAGGCGCTCACGCTCGTCGGGGCATGGTACGCCTATGCTGCAGCCATCCTCCTCGCTCTCGCTGTCGGTGCCGTCGCTCGGCCCGCGCGATGCACGCAGTGTTTCCCCCGGCACCGCGCTTCCCCGGGCCGTCTCGCCAGCACGAGGGGCCTCGCTAGCTGTGCGAGAGCGCTCTCTCCGTCCTTCTTCCTCTTGTGGCTCGGGCCTGTTCTCCTTTTCCTCTCTTTCTTTCGCTTGCGCTCGAGTGAGCGCGTAGATGCGACTTAACGCGTCAGCGTTTGTATTTATTTTTCCAGCTTTATGCTGTATTTCGTAGTCGTATTCTTCTAATTTAATTCTCCATCTCATTAACCTTGATCCAGGATCTTTTACCCCGAATAACCATGTTAATGGCTTGTGGTCTGTTACGATTGTAAATTTCGTTCCATAAATATATGGTCGAAATTGATTAACAGCCCACACAATTGCAAGTAGCTCTTTTTCGGTAGTGGAGTAATTTGTTTCGGCCTTGTTTAACGTTCTGCTAGCGTAACAAATTGGCAAATCTTCACCGATCTTCCCTTGAGACAATATCGCTCCGATCGCTTTATCCGATGCGTCTGTCGTAATAACGAAACGCTTCGAGAAATCGGGATATTGTAGTATCGGGGCGGTGGTTAAAGCCTCTTTCAGGCGTTCGAACGCAGCCTCACTTTGTTCCATCCACACGAATTTAACCTCCTTTTTTGTTAAGTCGGTCAGAGGCTTCGCAATACTGGAGAAGTTTTTGATGAATCGGCGATAATATCCCGCCAGTCCCAGGAACGATTGTACGTCTTTCATATTTTTCGGTGTTGGGAAATTTTTTACTGCCTCGATTTTGCTTTCATCGGGCTTTACTCCGACCTCGGTTATTATGTGACCGAGATATTGCGTTTCCTTACGCATAAATTTGCATTTTCTCGGTTGTATGCGTAAATTCGCTGTCCTCAGCCTCGCTAACACTTCTCTCAAGCGATTATTGTGCTCGGCGAGTGAGGTTCCGTATATCACGATGTCGTCGAGGTAAACGTAGCATTTTATACCCTGTAAACCGGTTAATACCGTGTCCATCAGTCGCTGAAAAGTCGGAGGTGCATTTTTTAATCCGAATGGCATACGGTTGTACTCGTAGTGACCCAGGGTATCCTTCTCAGCCATCGGGATCTGGTGAAATCCTGAGGCGAGATCCAAGGTCGTGAAGTATTTTGCCTTTCCCAACTGATCCAATATCTCGTTGATATTGGGCAGTGGATAAGAGTCGCCTTCTGTCGCAAGATTTAGTTTGCGAAAGTCGACGACGACTCTTTTCCGAACTGTGCCATCGGTATCTGCCTTTTTGGGCACGACGAGCAACGGAGCATTCCATTGGCTCGTACTGGGCCGGATTACTCCATCCTCTAGCATTTGTTGTGCCTGTTTCTGCACTTCCTTCCGGTGCTCCTCTGGCAATCGGTACGGACGTACTTTGATCGGCGTTGTTCCAGGTTTCACGGATATTTGATGCTCGACGGCATCGGTGTAGCCTAGTTTTTCTCCTTCTAGGTGGAATACGTCGGAGAATTCCTCGCAAATTTCTCGGAGTTTCTTTTCTTCTTCCGAGTTTAAATGCGAGTCCCCGCTGACCTCCAGTCAGATTTTTTCCGATCGTTCCTTGCTATATTTCCCTTGACTGTGCGGTATCTCGCGAATTTCCTTTTGCTCGCATTTTTCTGCGGGCTCCTCTCTGATCCAGTCGAGTTCCTTAATCTCGACGGTCGGTCGTTGTATTGTTTGTGCCTGTTCTAGGGCGTTCATGATTAAAACAGGACAAGAGTGCGTCTCTGACCTCGTTATCCCTTCGCCAAGTGTTATTCCCGGGCGGATTTCCTGTTTTTCCACATAACCAGCGCCTTCCCCTGGCGTCCTGGCCCATAATATGTATTCTGACCGGGCAGGTATTTTTATTTGCTTTGATCCGCGTACGAAACGTAACTTTTCCCTAAAAATTTGGAATATCCTGCCGCCTAATATATTCGCTTTGTATTTTACGATGAGGTCCATTCCCAGCAGCCCGTCGACCTCCAGAGGTACGTCCTTGCTGACTACGTGGAAATCGTGTTTGATGACGGATGCAAGGGTCTTTATCTCTAGTTCCGCTTTGCATAGTGAGCGGAAGGCTGTTCCTCCGAGACCGTGGAGTTCAATTACCTCATCGACGATAGGAGTATCGTCGCGCAATTCGTTGACCCGTACTATGCAGCATTGTGCACCTGTATCGCAGCGTAACGTGAGAAGTCCCTCACGCGCTTGTGACGAGCGAAAATGCAGGTCACTAGGGTGGATGCTCGGGCCTGAAGCGCTGACTTGGCAAATTCTTGCCGGGGCGTTGACGCGCTGTGCCTCGGCTTTGCCGTGCTGTAGATCCCCGATTGTTTTACATCGCCGGGGTCCCTGTTTTTCCTTTTCAGCTTTCTCTCGCGTTTCGACTTTTGTTGCGGGTAGCGTTCCCACCGCGAGAGAGCTTATCGTCCTTTGACTTTCGGAGCTTGCATTTTTCTCCGGTGTCCCTTTGTACGGGAACCTTCCATTTTGTCCCGGTGCCGTTGGTTGACCCGATCCTCCTTGATCCTTGATCCTTTTTCGGCAGTCTCTGATTTTGTGGCCTTTCTTTTTACAATAATGGCACATAATGTCCAACTGTTGGATTGTTTTCGACTGCGCAGGCAGGCTCTGCCGCCCTTGCCCTGACGACTGGCCCTGAGTGGCCTGTGCTACCTGTGTACCTCCCCAGGACTTCCGTTTGTCGCTGAACGAGGTGTATGGTGGCCCTTGGTATTTTTGTTGGGTTCGCTCCCCTCCATGGGAGAACCTTTTCGCGATTCTTCGCGTCCCTTCGATGCCCTTTTCCTCCTCTGTCGCCCCTCTAATTGCTTCTCGGAGATTCGTGTAGCCTCGAGACCTTACTAAGAGCTGAAGGTCCCTGCGTAACCCTCGCTCGAAGTTGTTAAGGGCGAACTGACGGAGTAACTATTCAACGGCCTTTTTCCCAATTTCGTGGGTGATTTCTGCCGTACAGCCGGCAATTAACTCCATAGTTATAGTTTCTACACGATGCGCGTATGCTTGCACTGATTCCTCGGGCTGTTGTCGACATGTATTAAACTCGACCTGTAGCGCGGGAACCGTACGTTGTTTTTCGTATAACGTACGTAGCTCTTCTATTAGCTCCTCTACGGTTTGGAGATCGCGAAAGCGCAAGTCTGCGGCCGCTCGGCCCTGTATTTTTAACCTTAATATGGCTGTGAGGAGGTTTGAACTGTTCGCGGGATCCACCGAATCTGCAGCGTATTTTGCCGCTCTAATAAAGTCTGTGACGAGCTCCGGTTTGGAGGCGTCGAACACAGGGAGACTGTTTCTCGCATCCTTTATTGTCATGTACTCTACTGTATTTAGCATGTTTGCTGTATGCGGATTCAGCAATGAGAAATCGTCGAGATTTATTTCACGCGCGCGCTCTGTATCTACGGGGCTAAAAGACTCGTTCCCGTCAGTCGTAGATTCGTCCGGGTTGGAAAAACGTACGCGTTTCGGAAATTTAAGTTTCGCAAAAGTTTCCGGTGACAGATACAAACTTTCTGCGCTGCTAGTTTCGCGTCTGCGTTTTTTTTTACTGCTCTTCGTCGTCTGAGAGCTCATATACTACCCGTGACTCGAAAAATGAATCTAGGGACCGCGATAAATGACGGTTACCTCGCAAACATAAGCGGTTATACTGTTCGTCGTCCGACATACGAGTTAACTAATTTCTCTGGCTTTGGAGGATCTCAGAAAATAAAATGTTCCGTCACTTACAGGTAGATGATCGCAAGTTGCATGACGATTCTCGTGACGTTTCTCGTACAGGATCTTCGTCCTCTTCGCGTTCCTTTGCTTGACGCGGCTGTCCTTGTTGAGTCCTTGATGCAGCTGGGCCTTCCGGTGATCCTCGGGATCCGGGATTTCTCGTACGTGGCTCGACTCGGTCGCAGCACGTTCCGTGGGTGATTTTTTCGACTCGGTCGATGCAGGCACTCTCACACGCGAGGTGACTCGGTCACTCCGTTCGCGATACACAAGTGTGCAATAGTATTTTGTGATTTAAAGCGATAATTGAGTTGTGGCGATCCCACCGCTGCCACCAATGTTGTGTCCCGATATTTCAAGATAGAGACTATCGTGAAAATCGGGATGAAGGTTTTGGGATCTACGCCAAACGAGTTAAACTCCAACTCAAGCAGCTACAAAATACTTGTAAAGTTTATTGACTAGGTTGGTTTAAATAGGTTTAACAAGAAGTACAAGTTGATGGTTTTGCCTTCGAACCAAACCCGTCGCTGCCCTGATCAAGACTGCTTTTTGGGATCGATACGTCGTCGCTCGAAAGGTGACGGCTATCGATCTTTTGCAATAATCTGATGAAGCATTGTTGCAATTATTTGCTCTAAATTGCCTAATTCTGCTGCGATAAGCAGTTGAATGCTCTTTTATTCGGTCGGTGAGTGACCGCAGTTCGGTCGCTGACCGATGTTGTGAAATAGGGAAATTCCGGGTCACAACACCTTAATAACCGATATATTAGATCAGTTAGGAGGAGCAAAATATTTCTCGATATTCGACTTAGCTTCTGGATTCCATCAAATTGAAATGAATGAAAAAAATAGGCATAAAACGGCGTTTACGACCCCTCATGGTCACTACGAATTTAACCGAATGCCTTTTGGTCTGAAAAATGCACCAGCAACTTTCCAGCGACTAATGGACCTCGTATTAAAGGGTCTACAAGGCAACGATCTTTTCGTTTACCTTTACGACATCGTAATATACGCACGGTCAATAGATGAACATCAGACTAAATTTAAAAAACTCGCTGAAAGATTACGTAAAGCCAATTTAACTTTACAAACAGATAAATGTGAATTTTTAAGAACAGAAGTACGATATTTGGGACATTTAATTTCTGCAAACGGTGTTAAACCGGATCCAAAAAATATAGAAGCTGTAGAAAAATTTAATACACCAAAAACTCCGAAAAACGTAAGAGAATTTTTGGGTCTTGCCGGATATTACAGACTATTCATTAAAAATTTTTCAGGCATTGCAAAGCCATTATCAAATCTAACAAGTAAAAACGTGAAATTCAATTGGACATCCGAACACCAGTTAGCATTCGAAACATTGAGAGATAAATTATGCACAACTCCAATTTTACAATATCCAGATTTTTCGAAACCTTTTATCGTAACCACCGACGCATCAAATATTGCAGTCAGCGCAGTCTTATCACAAGGCAAAGTCGGAGAAGATCCCATGGTAGTAACAGCATCTAGAGTCTTAAATAAAGCAGAGAAAAATTATTCCACTCTAGAAAAAGAAATGGTCGCGGTCGTTTTTGCTTTAAAGACCTTTAGACCGTACCTTTATGGCCGGCAATTTACACTACTGACCGACCATCGACCGCTTGTTTGGGTAAATTCGATGAATGACCCAACGTCTCGTGTACTGAGATGGAGAGAACGTCTAAAGGAATTCGATTTCAAAATCCAGTACAAACCGGGAAGGGTTAAACGACGAAAAAAAATTGGACAAGTACTTTGTCGTGTGCTTGCTCTATTCTTTTATCACCCGCAAAACTGGACGCGACAACAAAAAAACTTTGATATTCTTTTATCACCCGCAAAACTGGACGCGACAACAAAAAACCTTTGATATCATTATATTGGCCAAGTTATAAACGTTCATCATGGAGTCACAAAAACCACACCACATGAGTAAAGCTGTTCGTAAAACGTGCAAAACCAAAAAGATTTACATCTTCTACAAAGTATGAGTATTAAAATTAAAAATGCGCCAAGTATTTTTTTTCATGGAGTGGTTTTGCACGTTTTACGAACAGCTTTACTCATGTGGTGTGGTTTTTGTGACTACATGATGAACGTTTATAACTTGGCCAATATAATGATGTCAAAGGTTTTTTGTTGTCGCGTCCAGTTTTGCGGGTGATAAAAGAATATCAAAGTTTTTTTGTTGTCGCGTCCAGTTTTGCGGGTGATAAAAGAATAGAGCAAGCACACGACAAAGTACTTGTCCAATTTTTTTTTCGTCGTAGACGATTTTTTCTGGGATATCATTCGTTTTGGTAAAGATTTAGTTTTACCAACAAAGTATATCGAATTTCTTAAATGAACTGATTTTAAATCAATATTGATAGAGAGAAATCGTTTGACTAATAACTTTACGATTGAGTCAAGTTGTTGTTAAGTTAATTGTTCTTCTTACCTTTGTCGATCTTGTTACTGTGAATTTTTTTTTTTTATGTATTTGTTTCTATTTATTTTTTTTCTACGTTAAATGAACAGATGAGGTTATGTATGATACCGGTAAATTGAAACCACACTGTTTTTTAATGCACCATTAGCGATCTATGTGAAGTTGGCCATCTTTGTATGCATTTATTTTTGTTTCATCCAAATCTCACGTCGATGGTTATTTCATCAGATTTTATTTACGAAAATATTTTCATCTTACTGGAAAGGACTTTTCACTGTTTGAAATTCATAAGAGCTGACGTTTTTTTCTAATCCACATTTTATAACTTTGTTCGAAGAGGTTAGAAAACGCATAGCGTAAACTCAGTTTGCGGGAAAAAGATACGTCGAGATACTCGAGATATGATATGAAGATACTCTCGTTCATTCCATTATACAGCATGTAAATGCGGTGGAAACTCGCCCTGCGTGACCGAAAACTAGTCGCGCTCATGAAAATCCGGCATGCGTGACATCTCAAGCAGACGCTACAGCGTCAAAACTAAGGCACGCATTGGAATCATGAAATTAATGAAACACGAAAATCCGACGTCTGGGCGTAATTTTATCGACACCAATCGACAGATCGTTATCACATTACCTAATGAAACTGTGATCAAAAGTTAATTTCACTCTTTAGATCGATCTAAAATTAATGGGAAAAGGTCGGCAATGCGCGTGAAAGTAGTTTGTTCGGGAAAAGATACTCGGCGAGCCTCGGGACACGTACTTGTCCCGAGACTCTGCCGAGATTCTTGATACCAACGCAGATGCCCTCTGCCACAATCCGATCGTTTTACCGATCAAATTCAAATGCCGTGTCAACGTGTCCCCACACGATGGACGTACATTAAATCTTAACCCGGGAATCGCGAGGACATACACCTCCTCATCAGATTCTTATTCCCAGGGTAAACACAAAATTCAGAAAATCACAAAATCTGATTCAGAGGAAGATGTTCCGGAAACTTCCATCGAAAATCAGTCTATTCAAATTCCCCATATGACCAAACTCGCAGATGTGGCAATTCCTAGAGAAACGCACGCGGACACGGTTATTGAAGGAATTTCTACAAATTTAAATCAGATCGAGCGGCTTAATCATCCGCCATCTCAGAACCTCAGTGACGAATATTCGCAAACTCTCGAAAGAATTCAGAACCTTAGTCTAGATAATCTAGAAAATTTCGAGGGAAATAAAGATAGAAATCAGAGCATCGAGACAAACGTATCTCAAAACATAAGTCAAAATCTTGAAAGTAGAGATTTTAATCAGAGCATCGGGATTAATAAATCCAAAAATGAAAATCAAAATTTAATTCAAAGCATCGGGACAAATGAATCCCAAAGCAAAATTCGAAATCTAGATCAGAGCATCGGGATAAATAAATCTCAAAGCAAAAATTACGATTCCGAAATGAAATCGAAACAAACTTTAGTGGAATCCGTAATAAAACGTAAATCTTGCATGAAGCAGAAGAATCGAGCTAGTCGACGTCTTTCTTTTAAAAATCTTTCAATTCGTGATAAATCTCCTTCTTCCGACGAAGATGAAGATAATACAATCGCAGTTCCTTTGAGCACAAATAATTCAGATAAAACACCTGTATCTTCAGATGCAGAATCCAGCGACGATAACGCGCAGCAAAGTGTAATCATTATAGGAGAAAAATTAACTTCGCAAAACCCAATAGAGAAACCAAATAAGGGTGAATTAATTTTGCATAAAACCCCTATATCCGAAATTAAAAAACCATTTTGCGAACTTTCCCATACGTCAACACCAATTGACTCAAAAATCGCTCGTAATAAAGGAATTCAAAATCGTAACAATTTTCAACGCAAACTTGCTGAAGAACTTTTGAAAAAACGCACGTTTAAATCCGCAAATTATACTCCCTCACCCGCAAGACGAGTTAGGAAAAAATTTAACGAATCTCTCAGGAACGAAAATATGGAAATAGAAACTAGAGAAAATAGGCTCTCTCTGGAAGACATGTCCCTCACAGAAGAAGCAATTATGCAACATGGCATACAAAACATAACAATGCAGGATAATCCGACCAATACATCCGCAATGCAAATGTCAATTTTAGAAAATTCAATTAACGAACCATCTTCGGATGAGGACATGAAAACAATAATAGAAACCGAACACCCACCGGTTAAGCCTATGCCTCAAGTAATTATTCCTCCAGCCCCTGTGCAAAGCTCGGAAATTCAACCACTTCGCAGGTCTAGAAGAGAGAGAAAACTGAAGAAATGTCCTTGCTGCACAGACGGAGAACACCACACATAAGCAAAAAAACCTCGTGTTCAAAAGACGAAAAGAGCAGTAATTAAGCGCAAGAAACAAATTCAAATTCCAGAAACCATAGTCGAAATGTCGCCTCGAACTCCTACAGTAGCATCAAACGAAAGTAATCAGGCAAAAACAAAACCCTTCGAAACCAACGAAGCTCGAATGTCAGAATTGTGCGAAACTATCTCAAATATAAATGTTTCTTTACCTACGATCATACCCGAACACACTCTTCAAGTAGATAACGACTCAATCGACGACCAACGGCAGATAGGAAACTCGAACAGTAATAATACTACACCTCTTTTAAAATCCGTACTTCAAAAGTCATCAGAAAGCGATAACGACTCAAACACGGATACAATGAACGTTATCGAATCTAGAGATAATTTAGAAATGACAAAAGATCATTACATTTGTTTTATATCCGCTGATGGAACAGTTTCGAGTGAGATTGGAAAAAGATTAATCGAAATAGGATTATTAAAAAATTTGAGCCCACATAACAATTTCGAAATCGGGCAAGTTCTTATTTCAGGTACACCGAAAAAGAAAATTTTTGCGTTAGTAATTCAAGATCATGGCACAGCTCCATTATTTCAAGAAAATGTTATTAAAGCATTTGAAAATTTGAAAATTAAAATGACAAATTTGAATATCAAATCAGCAGCAATTTCTCGCAAACGCAGCAACGTTAACGATATAATTTGGCCAAAAATTAAAAATATTATCAATTCAGTTTTCAACAAAAGCAACATACAAATAAAAATCTGTAAAGACGAAATTATAACTCCTCCAGTTGAAGATAGAAACGATATAATCCGTGAATGTCACGAATCCCCAATAGCAGGACATAAAGGCGTCACAAAAACATACAACAGAATACGACAGAAATATTTTTGGGACAATTTAAAGAAACATGTAGAAGATTTTGTGAGACAATGCGAGAGCTGTCAACGAAGAAAATTAGTGAGAATAAAAACGAAACAACCGATGGTTATTACGGACACTCCGTTAAACGTATTCGACAAAATATCGATGGATATAGTTGGTCCAATAACTCCAGAATCTAATTTTGGTCATCGATTCATCTTAACAATTCAAGATAATTTGTCAAAATTCTCGTTCGCTATTCCTTTGGTAACTGCAACCGCTAACGAAATCGCTTACGCTTTAGTGACCGAATTTATATGCCTCTTCGGTTGTCCGAAAGTTATATTAACCGACCAAGGAGCAGCATTCATTGGTAAAATAATGAAACAGTTGACGAAAGTATTGAAAATCAAACAAATTAAAACAACTGCATTTCACCCACAATCTAACGGATCGCTTGAAAGAAGTCACCAAGTCTTGACAGATTATCTCAAACATTACACCAACAAAAAAGACTGGCATAAATGGTTACGATTAGCAACATTTGCATATAATACAAGTGTACATGAAGGTACAAAATTCACCCCATATCAAATTGTTCTTGGCAGAGAAGCTCGTTTACCGTCTCAATTCAATTACCTCGATAATTTATTAACGTATGATGACCATGTTAAAAATCTAGCAGCCCAGTTACAAGAAACAAGGAAATTAGCTCGCAAGAATTTAGAAAACGCGAAACAAAAATCGAAAGTCGTATATGATAAGAAAATTAACCCAGTTAAATTTCAAACAGGAGACAGAATATATTTAGTAAAAAATCAGAAAGTTGGAAAATTCGACGACAATTACAAAGGTCCATATTTAGTAACTCAAGTGTTCTCAGATCAAAATGATATCGAAATAGAGCTCGAAAGAGGGAAACGTAAAATCATCCATTGTGATCGAGCTAAAATAGCACATTAATAAGGCAGTACGAACATTAAATCTCATACCTACCGGTACCTTTTCAGGTATGCCGGAGGAAATCAAGATGCTCACCTTCGCGATAGTTCTCGTCTACCTGCTCCAACCTGGCAGCGCGCTGATCGCGTACGATTGCGGCGCTCCGTCGATGAACATTACAACAATGTCGTTATTAGATATTCAAGAATGCGAAATACCAATACCAAAACCAGAGGTTAAGGAAACTAAAATACAATTACTCCAAAGAGTAGAATTTTCACACATTAAGGTTTTACAATGCAAATTAGAGATCCACAGAATAGTCAAATACTGTGGTATGCATTCTCACACTTCAGAAGTTAAAAATGGCCGTTCAGAATATTTGCAGGAATTATCAGCAAATGTTTGCAAATCTACGCATCTTACTAGATCATACGAACTTTATAGAACTATGTTCACTGATTTTAACGTTAACGCGACAAACACGAGAAACATCATGCTAGCCGGATCGATCGATAATAACGGAAATTGCCACGGAACTTCATTCTCGGATAATTATGGATCTTGGGATAATGTTATCGTTATTGGAATGTTTAAATTTACTCTCTTAGAACAATATGCAGCAGTTAATTTGAACCATAACGAAATGATTTTGCGATCAGGAGTTAGATGCAGCTATGACAAGGGAAAATGCCTTGACTTTCAGGGAGGATTTAGCTTCTGGGACCCCCTCGAATCAGATCAGTGTAAATTCAACAACTACGAAATAGTTTACGAGGGATTAGCAGAAAGGATTCAAGACGCAGTTAAGCCCGAAAACGAAATTTATTCAATCACTACGTCAGACATCACCTTCGCACTGACCGTCAAGGGCCATACAGTTTTATGTGGTTACAAATTGCTGAAAACAGAACATCCAAAGTTATTCATCGTTGACAAACAAAATGGCGACTTCTTCGCAAAGAAACACCTATCAACCATAAATATGGACATGTTTGCGTATATGAATTCAAAGTTAGTATACATAGTCAGACATTTTGGTAATCAAATAACAGACCTCTACAATAACGTCGTCAAACAAGAATGCGAACTTGAGAAAAAGGTTTTACGCAACACCTTGGGTTTTGCAGCTCTAGCCCCAGCAGAATTCGCATACTACTTCATGAAAGAACCGGGCTACATCTCGCATATCGCGGGAGAAGTGTTAAGAATCGCGAAATGTGTACCTGTTAACGTAGCAACGCAAAAGACAGACGAATGTTACCAGGAATTACCGATAACAAGGGGTAATGAGTCTATGTTCATGGTACCGCGAACGCGGATAATTACGAAGACCGGCCATGAAATCGAATGTAATTCCTTCCTATCGCCTATGTATCGAATCAATAACGTATGGTACCAATCTCTACCTCGACTCGCACAAGCAGCAGCACCGCAATCGCTGTCCGCAAATACGAAGAAAAAATGGGAATTTGTCGTCCCCGAACATTTAGCAGACAGTGGCATTTATTCAACAAAAGACCTCGAAAATTTACGATCGAGTATGATGTTTCCGATAGAAAGAACCACGGTGTTAAACACACTCGCTAGAGGAGCGTCAGGTCAGAAAACCATCCGCCAAGGTGTGTCTATTCATCACTGGATAAATGATGATATAATTCAGGGAAAAATCGAAAAAGCATGGGGAAAAGTATATAACTTCTTTCACACAATCGGTACATTTAGCGCAACTTTCCGAAGAGTATGGATCACAGCTAGAACGGTCAAATTCATAATCGACACGTTGGTGCACGGTTACGCACTACATTCGATATACGGATGGAGCGTTTGGCTAATCGGAGCCGTCTGGGACTCCATTACAAATTTATTACTTCATATTAACAAAAGGGAACCAACCCGCGATACCGATAGCGAAAATTCCACCCCGCTTCAAGAAATTCAGATCAATGGAGAAAGCAATAAAACAAACGCGGAACCGCGCGACGGTATATACCCGACGTGCCCACCGAGGGTCGACACGGAACCACCATTGGGTGACGTACAACTCTGCCGACCATTACTGCATCCGATTATCGCAAATAGCAAAAGAAACGCCGACATCTAACCAATACTGCGAAAGAAAAAAACCACATCAACGACGCGAGAAACAAATCAAATTCATTTCACTCATGAAATAGCGACGAAGCAGTAAAAGCGTAGACAACTCAAGAAAAATAAAAATAAAAAAAATAAATAAAAATTAAAACTTATAAATATATTCGGCACACATAGGGAATGTCTAAATTTTCGGAATAAAGGAATAACACATCTATGCAATTATCATTTGAATTTTTTTTTATTTAAAACAAAAAGAGGAAATATGGAATACAATATAAGTCGTACGAAATACGTGAACGCATAGACTTACACGAAGATTAGACAACACATCTAACACACGCTGACAATGTTCGAAATTTTTTTTTCCTCTCTTCTTTCCTTCTCTCTTCCGCTCCGAGTATTCTCTCCCACTTAACATAAAAAAATTACAACGTCATCACGGCAAAATTCCTAACGAAATACGCACCAGAAACGAAATACGGACATCGGATCAGAATCCGATAAGCCCAACGTTGTACGCAGCAAACAAATGAGTTCGACATCGGATCAAAATCCGATGAACCCAACGACGTACACAGCAGATGAATAAACGCGACATCGAATCAGAATCCGATGAGCCCAATAATACGCGACAGGTAAACGAATACGAACATCGGACCAAAATCCGATAAGTCCAACGATGTACGCAATAAATAGACGTCGCGAGAAGAAAAATTAACCAGGACGAACATTAGAACGGATCTAATGTGGCCCCAAAAAAAAAAAAAAAAAACGAAATACAGCTGAATTCGAAATAAACGAGATAATAACCGACCGTAGGAAAGGAAAAAGGCAGAGGAAATGCTTCGCTTGCTCGCAAATGAATATTGAATACAAAATTGATTGAATAGATAAAAACAAATTTATTTGTTAACACATTTTTTTTTTATACATTCATTCACCCTCACAAATTCGTTAAATATATGAACAAAATCGCCACAAGCGCGATGTTCCTTGCGGCGGGGGCGACGACCGCGTCAATCCCGGTCGTAGGCAGCCATAATTCCCTCGGGCGTGAACCAGGCGGGGTGATCCCAGTCTTCCTCGGGATGCACCTGGCCTCATCGACCCTCCAACAACCATCTCAAACCGAAGGGATCAAATTCGGGGAAGTCCCCATCCAACAAATCCGCGCCAGCGCGAAGCCTGGCCCTCTCCATCCTTCGTTGTCCGATCACTTTCGGATGAATCCGCAACGACTGAAAATAAAAAAATAAAAAAAAACATTTACAACAATTAGAAACAAACAGAGAACGATGCATACGAAGTTCGAATCGAGATTTGCTCATACTTACATCTTCTAAAAAGGAGCAAAGCTCGTACACCCGCTTACCAAGTATTGAAAACTTCGACATTTTTTTTTTAAATTAATTTTTCCTTTTTTTGAGCACAAATTCTTGTATTTTGTATATGTCATATCTGTATTGACATGATCATTATACACATGCTTAAGGTTCATTTCATCCTGTTTGAACAATACAACGAAATTTGCATTATCACGTATGAGATGTTTAGGAATACGTGCACAGGTTTGACACAGGTAAAAACTGTCGACCATCTCGTGTCGTCCCATGGCAAAGAAATCTCTCATATTATCTTGTTTTTCAGAAGCCACATCGTCGAAAATCATTATGGAATGGGTGCGTGCATCACTTGGCGACACCACCTGTTCATGCTCATTAAATGTGTGATATTGAACCTCACTCACTGGTTCGAGGAGACGCTCCAGCAACTTATATTTTGGCTGTCCCGATGATTTAGAATAAAGATAAATGTTTTCAAATCTCAGCCCATTGGGATGTATTATGAGAGTGAGCAATGCGTTTGTCTTGCCACAGTTTGATGGACCACAGAATATAACACGAATTGTATTAGGCAATAATTCACCATGACGTTTTCTTTTTTCCCTTCCATCACCACGCGTAAATTCATCGAAATTCATGACAAGCAGTTGGCCTACTCTTGACCCCTTCTTCATCGTAACTAACATCCTTACTATACATCCTTACTATACAGTAGATGGGGTGATTCTGGACCGAAAAGTCCTCTTCCATTTTTTCCTCCGACGCCCCTCTGATCAGATATTAATTAATTAAGTTCAGCCAATAGGATGCGTCGAATAAGCGGGCTACACGGCGAGTAGTGGTGTGCGTGCAAGCGTAGCAGCCTTGGAAGCGCGCGTGTAAAGCGCGAAGGACTTCGATAGTGTGGAACGTCGAACGTTGCCAAAAACATGAATAGAGCGAGGTAGTGTTAGTGAGGGCGCAACAATGTAAGGAGGAACGATAAAAACTGATTGCGTTTGCAATCAGTTTTCGAATTAATTGTTAAATGCAATGAAAAAAAATGTCGATGATTTTGAATCACGACTGGACGAAAAAACAATTTTTGATTAATTTTTTGGAATTACGATTTACGAAGCTTCTCAAATCATTTAGTGCTGGTTTTGAAAAAAATATTTTTGGAAAAAATCTTTATTGCGTTTTAGAGAAAAATGTTGATTCTTCAATTTGTTTGAAAATCGAATGCTATTTCCGATTGAATATTTTAGCAATACAATGAAATTGAACTTTTCGAACTTTGCTCATTGCAATTAGAACAAAAATATTGCGATTACATTCAATAAAAAAATCAACATTTCAAATCGTTTAGATTTCAAGGAAAAAAGCATTAATAATACTGTTTAATAACAGTGGCAGGAAGTTTGAAAAAAAGTTGATGATGATTCGAGCGTCACGCGAGTATTTCTTGCGGACACTACTCGGATGGGTGACCGCTCGATTCCAGGGGGGGGGGGGATTAATAAAAAAAGTCAATATTTAAAATCGTTCATGTTATTTTAAGAAAAAATTCATTGTTAACACTGTTTAATAACAGTGGCATGAAGTTAGAAAAAAAGTTGATGATGACTTCAGCGTCGCACGAGTATTGCTTGCAGACACTACTCGGATGGGTGACTGCTCGATTCCAGGGGGAGGGGGGATAAATAAAAAAAGTCAATATTTCAAATTGTTTATATTTATTTATGAAAAAAACACTATTTGCACTGTTTAATAACAGTGGCATGAAGTTAAAAAAAAAGTTGATGACTCGAGCGTCGCGCGAGCTTATCTTATTGCATGCGGATACTACTCGGATGAGTGACCGCTCGAAAATTAAAAAAAAAATTGTGAATTAAAAAATACAATTCTTCACGTTGTTCACGAGAAGTTATTGAAAAAAGTACTGATAAGTAAAAAAAAATTGTGGATTTCAGAAAGTACAGTAAACATTTTCAAATATTATTTGAATGCAATTGCAAAAAAATTGCGTCGAACGAATTTTATCTTGTATCATTACAATTAATATTCGTTTAGAGTTGAGAGTAATTACATCCCGGCGTTAGCGATCGGGGATCGAGACCTAATAATTTTTTTATTTTTTTTGTTTTCACAGCATATAACTGTCATTTAAACAGTACTTATCAGTGCTTTTTTCAATAACTTCACGTGAACAACGTGAAGAATTGTATTTTTTAACTCACAATTTTTTTTTTATTTTCGAGCGGTCACTCATCCGAGTAGTGTCCGCATGCAATAAGATAAGCTCGCGCGACGCTCGAGTCATCATCAACTTTTTTAATAACTTGATACCACTGTTATTAAACAGTGAAAATAATGCATTTTTTCTGAAATCAATATAAACGATTTGATCTATTAATTTTTTTCATTTATCCCCCGCCCCCTGGAATCGAGCGGTCACCGAGTAGTGTCCGCAAGCAATACTCGCGTGACGCTCGAGTCATCATCAACTTTTTTTTAAACTTCCTGCCACTATTATTAAACAGTATTATTAATGCTTTTTTCCTTGAAATCTAAACCATTTGAAATGTTGATTTTTTTATTGAATGTAATCGCAATATTTTTGTTCTAATTGCAATGAGCAAAGTTCGAAAAGTTCAATTTCATTGTATTGCTAAAATATTCAATCGGAAATAGCATTTGATTTTCAAATAAATTGAAGAATCAACATTTTTCTCTACAATGCAATAAATATTTTTTCCAAAAATATTTTTTTCAAAACCAGAACTAAATGATTTGAGAAGCTTCGTAAATCGTAATTCCAAAAAATTAATCAAAAATTGTCTTTTCGTCCAGTCGTGATTCAAAATCAACGACATTTTTTTTCATCGCATTTAACAATTAATTCGAAAACTGATTGCAAACGCAATCAGTTTTTGTTGTTCCTCCTTACATTGTTGCGCCCCCACTAACACTACCTCGCTCTATTCATGTTTTTGGCAACGTTCGACGTTCCACACTCTCTCACACCAACGCACGCACACTATCGAAGTCCTTCGCGCTTTACACGCGCGCTTCCAAGGCTGCTACGCTTGCACGCACACCACTACTCGCCGTGTAGCCCGCTTATCCGACGCGTCCTATTGGCTGAACTTAATTAATTAATATCTAATCAGAGGGGCGTCGGAGGAAAAAATGGAAGAGGACTTTTCGGTCCAGAATCACCCCATCTACCCACCCCTCAGAGGTCGGTCGACCATTATGGGACAGGCTGTATAAGATCCTGTTTTTATAATATTTATCCATTAGTCGAGTACAATGTTGGCCCAAAGTTAATCTGATTAACGATTACAAATTAATGATTAAAAATCATAATCAAAAAAATTGATTAAGATTAATTAATCATATTCAAATTTAAAATGATTAAGATTAGCAATCATAATCATTAATCGTTAATTTAATTGTTTGATTAACTATTTATCAACTACTTATTTGTTTATTTAATTTATTGGAATCGTTAATCAGATTAACGATTACAAATTAATGATTAAAAATCATAATCAAAAAAATTGATTAAGATTAATTAATCATATTCAAATTTAAAATGATTAAGATTATCAATCATAATCATTAATCGTTAATTTAATTGTTTGATTAACTATTTATTAACTACTTATTTGTTTATTTAATTTATTGGAAGATCAACACTAACAGCTTAAGCAAAACGCAAAATATGTATGCATCAAAGTTGTTGTGGACTCGCCGTAAAGAAAATATAATATGGTCAAATAAAATGTATAATATAAATAAAGCAACTAATTCAAAATGTAAACATTCCTTATTCCAATTTCTACTAGTTTGTGGACTATTTATTGTGTGAAAACTGGGGGATGGGGCTGAGGTACTTTGCGCTAGCATAGCTTCTCTCTCTCTCTCTCTCTCTCACCTTTTATAGCACTAAACTACTCGCTCGCACGTGGGCAGCGCGATCAATCAGTCACGTTCTAACTCTATTTGCCGACATACGCTCGCTCGCATTCGTTTGGCTATATTCTTTTTTAGATTTTGCAACATTTTGTGATATTGTTTCACTCACAAGGAAAGTATGCGGGGTGTCCCCCTCCGATTTCGATGAAAATTTGATATGTTATAGTCCATCGAAAAATAAGAGACATGTATTTTTTTTTATCGGCGGTCACGGGGTTTTAAGGGGTGAAATCAACCCTCAAAGTTGGGCATGTTAGAGGGTCGGTGAGCTGTTTCAAACAGAAAGAGTGTACGGATCGGAATAAAACCAGATCCATGACATTCCTTATGTCGAGTAATGAAAAACACACGTTCACCTTTTCGAGCAACCATGTCTTAAGGGGGTGAACCACCCCGTGACCGTTTTAATTTTCATGTACAAAGAAAAGTTATTGACCGATTTTGATGAAACGAAAACCAAATTGAAGAACAACAAAAAATGAAGTTGACGTGTTTTTGGATTTTTCAAAAAAAAAAAGCTTAAGGGGTTAAACACCCCAAAAAGATGATTTTTATTTTTGATATGGAAACCATTTTTTTCTATCTCGAGAACTATCTCATTACTTTTATGCAATCATTTTCAAGCCTCTGACAATATTTCTATTAGCAGTTGAGAGATTAATTATTGTTGCTTTCATCTCACATGTGATAATTTCTCTACACTGTCTGCTTTTGGCTATATTTAAATTTGTTTGCATTTCCGGCTTAATATGAATCAAATTGAAATTTGTATAGATCAGAATTCTGTTTTATTTCATTTAGAATACAAATTTTAAGCATGGCACATACAATCGAATCATGATACATAAATAAATTTGTTTTATTGGGTTTATTTTTACTTTACTCGTTTAGTGCTAAATTCAATGGTTATATGTAGAACAGAAGTGGTATTCTTCGAAAAAATGTTTAAAACAAAGTGATTTTTTGCACCAAGAACATCTCACTACAGCTACATTTGTACAGCTTTCTATTTCACATTGGGACTGCGATAACGTCCCATAAGCGAATTCGACCGGATTTTCAAAATGGTCAGGTCGTTCTTTTATGTAACCACTTTTGAACCAAGCATATCGAAACAAATTTTCGTACCTCGGAGAAGACAATTGATTATGTACAAGGGATTGTAATTTGATTATATTGTTCCTTAAGTGCAAATCTAAATCATAGTCCATCAACATGATACTGTCCGAAAAGTGTTTAACATAATTTTTCCAGATTCTAAATCCGTACACGTCGAGTGGTTGAATTTTTCCTGTTGTGCCTTTTGGTATAATCATTGTGATGACTTGCTGATTACGTGGTGTGACTTCGCTAACAGCTTCAGGGCAATGTCCACTCCAAGAATCGATCAAAAGAATACTCTTCTCACCAACGTTCGGAAAGAAAACTTCTTTAAGCCATACTTTGAAGTGTTCCGCAAGTGAATGTAAATTGAACATATCATATATAACATTTTTCCATATTCAAGATCCCTTTTGATATCTCAAAAATACAAAATTGCAATATACCTGATGTGAGTTTGCCAGATTTGGAAACACTTATGAAGACATTCGCTGGTCGAAAAATATTTTTTTCTACTATTGGCCCCAATCGTCCAGATTGTTCTTTCAAGACTATCAAAAGCGGGGATAGGAGTTTTCCATCTCCTGATATTGTCGGCTGAATCGTGTAACTATGTGTTGTCGCCGAAACGGATTGTACGACGCATTCTATTTGTTTCGTACCTTCTTCCGCTAATGTTCGTCCTGAATGTATTTCTAATTGGAATCCACTTTGGTCAGAATTATAAATATTTTCTAAACCGTACTGTCCGATTTTTAATTGAACTTCAGAAATAAATTTATCTGCATCACTTTGCAATGTTTCTTTTGATTCTAGGGTCCTTCTTGAAATAAATTTATTTATTTTCCTGCTAGTTATACGATGAATTTTTTTGAATTTATGTATCCATGCGTGTGAAGCCCGACAACGAATATCCTCATTTCCAATCAATTGTTTTCCTCGTAAAGCCCATCTTCGGATATCAACATCGTGAACAATTCAACCTGACTCTATAGCATATTTCAGATTATTGAGTGTATATTCTGAAATGCGTGATAATTGCTCCCTGTAGGTTCCTCCTCGATTTATTTGGTGAGCCCAACGTCGCAACTGGCGCACTGATGTTACTTTTTTGAATTTATTTTGGACCGTCTCTATTTTTAAATTTTTTGTTGTCTTAGCACTTCTCCAATATTCAACGGCTCTGCGTTTGTAGTCATAGCTCAAATTTTCTTCATCGTCGGAACAAGTCATAGAATCATGTTGAGCTACTCCAGCACTCCATTCGTCATTGTCCTCCACAGCTTCCACTACTAAATCTTTGAATGGTTCTTGAAAGTCTAATGTAGTATCTTCAATAATTTCCAGATGATTAAACTCGTTCATGGCGTCTTTTAACAGTTGTTCTATTTTCTCTGTCAACTCTACTTCATCGTTGTTAACCGGACTATCAGGAAGATCTAATGATTGAAAGGTTATAAGTAAGAGTCTTATTACATTCATTGGATTGATATACATTGTATCTTCACTTTTTTCACTTCACTTAGCTCTCTATGGCTAATATAATAATGAGAGCTCAACAAATGGAACGAAACTGAAACTCTTGTTCAACATTCTTTGCATGAATAGGTGAGCTAGAGTTTTGTTATCTCATGTGGTCGTAAGTAACGTCATTTGGACAAGTGCCCACGTAAAAATAACGTTGAACATTTTTTGGAGAGTGATGCGTAAATTCGTCCCGATAAGATAACGATTAGATCTGTTTATTGTATTTGCCCGATGTGGGGATACCAAATAATAGTCTCACACTACTAATACGCTTCGAGCGAACATCCAGCGAGCTTAAATGTAGCCAAAAACAGACAGTGTAGAGAAATTAAGTATCACATGTGAGATGAAAGCAACAATAATTAATCTCTCAACTGCTAATAGAAATATTGTCAGAGGCTTGAAAATGAGTGCATAAAAGTAATGAGATAGTTCTCGAGATAGAAAAAAATGGTTTCCATATCAAAAATAAAAATCATCTTTTTGGGGTGTTTAACCCCTTAAGCTTTTTTTTTTTGAAAAATCCAAAAGCACGTCAACTTCATTTTTTGTTGTTCTTCAATTTGGTTTTTGTTTCATCAAAATCGGTCAATAACTTTTCTTTGTACATGAAAATTAAAACGGTCACGGGGTGGTTCACCCCCTCAAGACAGGGTTGCTCGAAAAGGTGAACGTGTGTTTTTCATTACTCGACATAAGGAATGTCATGGATCTGGTTTTATTCCGATCCATACACTCTTTCTATTTGAAACAGCTCACCGACCCTCTAACATGCCCAACTTTGAGGGTTGATTTCACCCCTTAAAACCCCGTGACCGCCGATAAAAAAAATACGTGTCTCTTATTTTTCGATGGACTATAACATATCAAATTTTCGTCGAAATCGAAGGGGGACACCTCGCATACTTTCCTTGTCAGTGATTAACTTAAAATCAACATGAATTCTGATGATGACTTTATTGACTCTAATAGTAGTGGTGTTTCAAATAATTCGTCGGTGTCGTCAAACAATTCCGGGAATTCAACAGTGGTATAGCAATCGGAATCGGATCTTTCTTCTTCCGCTTTATTTGACGGTACCTATTATAAGCTTCTACTAGACAAATGCACAGACAAGAACACAGTAGCAGTTTGTATGAAGTGTTCGGACCAGCAAAGTAAAGAAGTTAAGGGCTATGGTAAAACGACATCTAACTTTTTGGGACACTTAAAACGGAAACATGGCGCTGAAACAGCAAAAGAATGTAGAAAATATATGAAAGGCAATAAGAAAAATAAAAATAATACAGTTCGGACTAATCGGACTTCAAGGCAAACTGCAGAAACACCTGTAACTCAAGAAACTTTTCATCGTAACTTGGCAAATTATTTCGTTAACTCAATGATTGCTTTTCGAGCTGTGGAAGACCCGTACTTCATTAAGGCCTTAGGCCAGCCTAGAAGTTTCGAAAAGTTGATTTTTTTTTAAAATTCCAAATGGTCCCTTAGGACCTCAAAAATGATGTCCCAGAAGATTATGGCCGGGAAAAACCTTTAGGTACTCGGTTTTCGAATTTCAGTACAAGGCCATTTGGTCCGCAGCGAGCTCCTTTTGTGAGCGCTACGTTAGGGGACTAGAGCAGGTATACGGCAGATGTTATTGAAAATATTTATTTCCTGACTAGTCTAGACGAGTTTATCCTTGTCGAACGTCTCTTTTAGTTAGTTGGGCACAGCCAAGCATTTGAGAAGGACGCTAGTCGACGAACACTTGTTTTCCTCGATATTTCTGTGAACTTCCATTTCTTTTTCCCTGTATAATTATTGAGTTTTTACAATGAGTGATAAAGTAGTGTACAGTGCGAAGAAAGGAATAAAAACGTCGTTTTGCAATAGAAAGAGACCAAAAATATCTCGAAGAAGACCATTGATGGACTCATGGCAACGCGCTAAAGCTACAAATACTTTGGCTGAGTACGAACATAAGCCAGCTCTTGCAATTGAAGTCTATGAAGCTATCAAACCAATTTATGAAGAACTGACCAGTGAAGATCTTCTAACTCGGTACATCGGTGGTTACACACAAAACAATAATGAAAACTTCAATTCCACTGTGTGGGCATTGGCCCCGAAATCCATTTCGAGTGGTAAAACAATCTTGGATGTAGCCACGGATATTGCAGTTTATGTGTTCAATGACGGGTTTGTTTCAATTTTGCACATAATCAAAGCAATGAACTTGGAAATCGGCCCGAACAGCTACGAAATGTGCCTGGAGATCGACAAACAGCGCATAAAGCTTGCAGAAAGATCGCTGTCCGACCGGGTAAAAGAGGCAAGAATCGCTTCAAGATCAAGCAGAAAAGAAATGCAAGAGCAGGAAGATAATCTGGAAGGCCAATTGTATGGTGCAGGCATCGCAGATTAAAGGTCTTGTGAAATTATTCATGATTTTCTACTACTCAAAACTTTAAACGCGTTTATCTCAATACTGTATTTTTCAAGTTGGCCGGACTCGTAACTCAAGCAATTTTCAACCGATTAACTTGACATTTTGAAAATATCTTGAAATATACATTGTCTATGGAAGTACGTAGGATTTTTTTTTTATATTGCGTAGTTCATTTGTTATTAACAATTATCTGACAATTTTTCAGGCAAGTTTTTCACTTTTCACTTTAGAAGGGCGCCATTTGGCCAAAAATCAATATATCGCAAAAATCCTACGTACTTCTATAGCAATTACTATATATAATCGGAAAATTCATTTGCTCATTATTATTTTAAAAATTACAGGAGCTGTTAGTCCGGCCGTGGACCCCGAAAAAAAAGACGTCGTCGCAAAAACGCTGCACAGCCGCCATTTTGTAATAAATCGCTTCAAAAAAATTATTGTAAGCAGTCACTGATATAGATAATAAAATCACGTTTCTGTTATCTCGATTTATTTTGTAGTTTTTCTGAAAAAAAATCCCCAAAAAGCCTATTTTTTCAGCCTCTAGCGTGGCCTAAGGCCTTAAGACGATGGAGGATTTAAATGTGACAAATAGTGGAATCAAGATACCCGGGCGACGTTCTCTCAGAAACAAAATAGCTAAACAATCATTTAATCAGATTTGCGAAATAAAAGAAAACTTAGCTGCAGTGAAATATTTGTGCACCACCGCTGATATATGGTCAGGGAAAAAAAGAAGTTTTTTAGGTGTTACAGTGCACTGGATTGATAATAACTATAAGAGGCGTTCCGCAGCTTTAGCTTGTCGCCGGTTTAAAGGGGCACACACCTTCGACCGCATAAAAGATTTGCTTCTGGAAATATATTCAGATTTTGATATTGACCCCACTAAAATAGTATGTTCTGTTACTAATAATGGGTAAAATTTTGTGAAAGCATTCAAGATATTCTGAGTAAATACGACATCCTTAATCGAATATGATGAAGATAATGAATGTTCAAGTCCAAGTAGCAGCGAGAACGAGTTAAGTGGAGAAGAACTTGAAGTGAGTGAAGGAGAGTTGGGCACAAGACAGGAACACGAATATGATGATCTTCTGTTAGAAGAAAACATAGTATACGACCATTCACAGAACAGTTTGTTACCATTTCACTTCAGGTGTCATGCGCACACTTTAAATCTGATCGCTAGTAAGGACGTCCAAGCCTTGTTGACTGATAAATCAACATGTCTTGGAAAAATGCATTCCACAATAATGGAAAAATGTTACGATTTATGGAGTGCTGCTGCTCGCCCAAAATCAGCTAAGGTGATACATAACATTCTCGGACATACGTTAACACGACCTGGCATAACTAGATGGAATAGTTTCTATGACGCTTTAAAAAAGGTATTGAATATCAAAACTAGTTACTCTCAACTAGTCAGAGCACTTGGTATAAGAAATCCATTACGAGACTCTGAATTTCAATATATTCAGGAATATTGCCAATGCGCTGCTCCAGTTGCAACCGCTTTGGACATATTGCAGGGCGATGACTCATTTTATGGAATATTATTACCTTGTTTGTATGCACTAAAAAAAAAATTACAAAAGATCACGACGACTCCAAATCTAAAATTCTGTGAACCACTTGCTGCAAAATATCTACAAAGCGTAGAGAAAAGGTTTGAAGAGTTTTACACTCTTTTTAGTGAAACTAGTAAATATACAGCCGTTGCAGCTCTGTGTTACCCAAGATTAAAAAAAAAGTGGCTAGTATGTTTAACTGCCGCTGATCAAAAGAAATGTATAAACATTTTTAAATCAGTCATAAGGAAAGAAATATCAGAAACCCCAGAGCTTTTTACAGTCAACAATGAAGCCAATAACACACACCACCAAGAAGACGAGTTTCTTTATTTCAATTCCGACTCTGGCAATGAAGCGGAATCAGTTGATGCTAAAAGGAGAGCAGATATGATCATATCAAATTTTTTTGCCGAGGGAAGCCAAGAACGAGAGCTTCTACAAAGTTATCCTGTTATAGGCAAAGTGTTTATTAAGTACAATACACCAATGCCGTCCTCTGGGTCGGTAGAAAGGATGTTTTCTTTTGCGACTATGCTAAATAAGTCTAGATCACACAAATTATCTGACGACTTGTTGTAAAAAGAGTAGTTATGAAATGTAATTTGAACAAACAAGAAATGAGAAATGTTAAGATCGGAGGTTAGTTGATTGAGAATATTCTTCAAAATTAGAATTCAGTGTATTTGAACGTTGAAAATTATTTTTTTGTTCTTTGAATGATTAATAAAAATATTTTAAGAAATCTGTGTCCTTATTTAACATCATCTCTTTTACGTAGAATTAATAACATTGATGGATGTATTAGGTTTTTAATCAAGTTAATCAATTAATGATTAGTGATTAATGATTAAAGTCAATAATCATGATTAAGATTACTTTTTTAATTCTGATTACTGTAATCATGATTAATGTAATCTGATTAAAATTAATCAAATTAATTAATTGATTAAAAAATTAATTGATTAATGCCAACAATGGTCGGGTACTAGACTTTGTGCGAGCATGAGCAAACGCGGAAAAGGTCTGATGAACAATTTAATTAATAGACTTCCGATTGAGCTACATTTGCCCGGTTATCAATACTGTGGGCCTGGCACAAAACTGGGTAAACGTCTAGTAGGCGGTGACCCCGGAATTAATCCTCTGGATAAAGCTTGCAAGGAACATGACATTACATATTCGAAAAATCCCAACAATCTCGAAGCAAAACATCTAGCCGATAAAATATTAAGTGAACAAGCTTGGCAGAGAGTCAACGCTAAAGACGCGAGTATCGGTGAGAAAACAAGTGCCTGGGCCGTGACAAACATTATGAAGACCAAAAGAAAAATTGGTATGGGGCATGAGAAAGTAGACTGAAAAAACATTGTCAATGCTGCGAAGAAAACAATGGTTCGCAGCAATGATCCAATGAAAATTATTAAAAGTGCTCTTAAAGGTGCAAGAACAATTGTCAAGAGATCAATTATCACGAAACGTAAATTACGTACACCTCGTGTTTTGCCTGTACCGAAGAAGATTGGAGGTTTTTTGCCATTTCTCATACCGATTTTTGTTGGACTCAGTGCCGCTGGCGCATTGAGTGGTGGTGTAGCTAGTATAGCTAAAGCTGTTGGAGCCGCTCAAGCTGCTGAAACAGAGTTGGATGTGACTAAGCGACATAATCGAACGATTGAGGCTATAGCATTGGGCAAGGGATTGCATTTGAAACCATACAAGCGAGGGCTTGGTCTTTATATCACGCCATCAAAAAACGTGAAGTGACGCTACCTCATCAACCACTAACCGACATAGATTTACTGAAATATGCAAAGATCATGAAGATTCCACATTTTCGCGGAGTGTATATGCGGGATCGACTACCATTAAGTGGACCTCTCAAATGTGAATCAGCCATTGTGAATCTAGACAAGTATGTTGGACCTGGTACACGCTGGGTCGCATACAAAAAGTCGGGAAAGAAAGTAATTTATTTTGATAGTTTCGGTGATATTCAACCACCACCAGAACTTTTGAAATATCTCGATGCTGGTAGCGTTAGATACAATTATAATAGATATCAAGATTATGATGGTATTGAATGTGGTCATTGGTGTCTGAAATTTCTCTGTATACAGTTAGATCGTAAAAATAAGTACGCTCTATATATGTAGGATACAGTGATACTATGCGATCAGTTGTTAATTTGCCATCATGGATGATAGTTTTACACTGACAATATCTGGAACATCTTCTATACTTGATGCTCAATATTTTCCACCAATCGAATTATCACCGAGTAAAAACTATACTCTCGGTCTGGTTGAATTATTGACCTTTAATTCCATACCAAATATAGATGATGGAAATAATAAGTTTTATGTGGGAAATAACGTATTAACGATACCTACTGGTAGTTATGAAATAGAGGATATTGAGGCGTATGTGCAATCCGAACTGTTGGATAAGAAAATTTCCATCAAACCCAATAATAATACTTTGTGCAGTGAAATTGAATGTGATTGCGAAATGTCATTCCCGATGATTCGATTGGACGTTTGTTAGGATTTACAAAACGTAAACTGGAAGCGAATAAAAAACACAAGTCTGATCTTCCAGTCGCCATTCTCAAAGTAAACCCCCTGCGCGTCGAGTGTAGCATTACGAGTGGTGCATACGTTAATGAGCAAAGGGTACATACAATCCATGAATTTTTTCCTACAGTACCGCCTGGTTATAAAATTGTCGAAGTGCCATCGCATATTATTTATCTGCCAATCACAAGCCGAATAATAGACAATATACAGCTGCGAATTGTGGATCAGGACGGTGATTTGGTAAATTTCCCCAGTGAAATCATCACTATTCATCTGCATATAAAAAAAAATGGGAATCGTTTTTAACAGGAGTAATAAAAATCCAAATAAGTCAACATGGACAGTCAGTCGGGAATCGACGTGCAAAGCGCTAACACCTCAAAACATTCCATTTTTGAAGAATTTGGGCCTGAAAGTGCGTGGAAAAGGTGCCTAAGAGATTATTCGATCTACATTGTCTGCATCTGCTGTATACGAGAAAATGGAGGAACAGATAGTGAATATTAACACGTCTATCGTGTTTGATGAATCTATAACACACTGCGAGATTCATGCTCATCAGCCATATGGATCAACATCATTCAATAATAGCGATGAGATACGTATTTCCGTGTGAAATCAAGATCAATGCATACTTCCCAGCCAGAGCTCGTTACATATATCGGGAAAACTGACGAAAAATAATGGTGAACCGACAACGGCTACAAGCCTAGTCAACAATGCCATTTGTCATTTGTTTGAAGAGGTGCGTTATGAGCTCAATGCTGTAGAAATTGATCGAAACAAAAATGTTGGTCTGACAAGTCTATTGAAGCGTTATTCTTCATTGAGCCCAAATAAAAGTTCCATGCTTAAGAATACAGGCTGGCTCGATATTGAAGAAACGAAGCAAGTTGTAGATGTGTCTGGTAACTTTGACATATGTATACCGCTGATCATGCTACTTGGTTTTGCTGAAGATTATCGAAAAGTTGTGGTAAATGCTAAACATGAATTAATTCTGTCGAGATCAAAAACTGATGATAATGCGATTGTACAAACGGCCAATGAATACTTCAAACTTGTTTTGCAAAAAATAGAATGGCTTGTGCCATATGTAACAGTGTCGGATCAACGAAAAATTCAGCTTTTGAAATTTATTGCTAAGGATGTGCCAATTCCTATGAGTTTTCGTACATGGGAATTGTATGAATATCCATTATTTCCCGCCACCTCCAAACATGTATGGTCTGTGAAAACATCGACTCAGCTGGAGAAACCACGATACGTAATTCTCGGCTTTCAGACCAATCGAAAAAATAAGAAAGACAAATATGCGAGTAAATTCGATCATTGTAACCTGACAAACATAAAATTATATCTAAACTCTCAATGTTATCCATATGGGAATTTAAATCTGAATATTGATCGAAATCAGTATGCGTTGCTCTATCAGATGTATGCCAACTTTCAATGTACGTATTATAGTAAGGAGCCAGAACCGTGGCTAAGCAAATCTGAATTTTTGAAGTATGCTCCGCTAGTTGTAATTAATTGTGCGAAGCACAATGATTCTCTGAAATCTGGACCAGTGGATGTTCGCATTGAATTTGAAATGAAAAATAATATTCTACCTCAGACATCAGCATACTGTTTGATTCTGCATGATCGAATCGTTGAGTACAATCCAATCAGTGGTGGAGTAAGAAAATTAGTATAAAATCTGAATAACAAGCGGAATACGGCTCGGTCAAAATGAAGGTCATCGTTTATCTGAGAGGTTTCAAGCGCTCTGCCAATGAGTTCATTGTAAAGAAAAAAATATCAATCTTGGAAGTGGATGGAAAACCATTCTTCATCAAATCATCATACATTGTCTACTAGCAAAATTTAAGACAATGAAACCGCCGGAAAAACAATTCACGCTTTGCTGCCACGTGCCTCGTACCATCATAATCATCAAAGGATCTGAGAAAAAGTTCATTGGTTGAGAAGAGAAAAAATGACGAATGGAGTATTTGAATTGCCCGTCGTTGTAGAAGCTACCAAAAATTCCGCTTGGATGTTCTCATCACTCATACGACACAAAATACAATAGCAATTGTTTGAATGTATATCAAGCGACATGGAATTGAGAGATTTTTGAATGAAGAAATAAATACACAGTTTTTTTTTTAAATATACATATTTTCGTTTTTTATTTACATACTTCCTCCTCCTCCTACACATCCTTCGTAATAATAATACATTGGTTACATGTGAAATAAGAAAATTATATTTCTTTGAATTCGATGCTGTTGAATCTTCCTCCAAAGTAATTCTTATAGAGTTTTCCGCCGAGAGCTGAAGCCAAGATGTTCTCAAACATTATGAGATCCGTGTCGAAGGCTTTTGTGATCCTATCTGGCAGGAATACGGAAAATTCCCGAGCGATATCAGCGACATACCTCCTTCCAAATTTAGTTTGAACCGCTCTCAGGTTCGATATAGGATAATCAGCTTGGACTGGTAGATCAGTCAATTTTTTCGTTGGCAGAAACTCAGTCATAAGACTCACTTTCTTGATATTTGAAAGATCCATTTCAGTAGTGTATGAAACTTTTTTGTACTTCTCACGCGATCGTTGCAAGATGATTTTATGAGAGTGCCCACGTAACTTTTTAGTAAAATTTGTAGAAGGAAAAAGAAGACTGATTTTTTTTCCTCTCAAAGTTTTTATATTTTATTTCCTTGCGTCGCTCGTCGTGTCGTAATGTCATAGGGGTTCTTCGCATCGCCAGGTTTTATATTTTCATACCCCACTCTATTCCGAAAAAAAATACATCAAGCGATGTTTCTATTCGTCATGGCTAAGCAACATTTATAACAAGCCCGACGCGCTGGTGGGGTTCCATCAATGTGATCCACGGTTTCAGGCGTATTGTAATGCTCATAGCATGGAAGATACGACCTTATTTCACTGTCCATTTGATAGCGTACGGGTAAACGATGCCACACTCTATGAATCTCACGCCACCAATACTTTAACAGCATAGCCTTTGGAATAGAATCTAACTCGCTCTCTGTCATGTCCTGCACGTTTTTAACAGGATGAATTGCGTATATCTTGACGTCAGGATATCAACTAACAGTCACCACGAATTTCCTACCATAAAATTCGTCTCAACACGTCTAGAATGCATTCTATGCATTTTTACGATTGTTTTATTTTCTGTGTATGGACCAGCATGAAATTTTCCCTATTGTCACACACACAATTCTTATAATCTCAGGCAATAAATTATGCTCGTTTTATGACTATTCGGGAAAACTCACCAAAGAGTCATAAAAAAAAAAACATTCAGAAAAACCTAAGATGCAGGTGCATAGCACTTTATCTCACCATCTCTTTCCAACAGCTTGCTCCCAGACCCCCCCACTATTCCATTCAGTGCACGTTCCATCCCCTCCAACACTGACCCATCACTCTAGCCCTCGGACCGCATACCCGCCCGCGCTCGCTTCCCCGCGCCCCGTACCCCCCTCAGAGGACCCGGGGTAGAACCCGCACTGTTAACCTACTGACATTGAAGCTATTTTTCTTTTTGTCGCATCGCTCAAAAATATTTGATCATTCACATTTCCTGAACAAACTTTTTCGCTATTACTCTATGAAAAGGTATGATCACACTCCAGTTTTTTTTGAGTTTCTGTGTAGCTGTTGAAAACAGACCAATACGACACATTTGGAACGGAAATTTCCCATTCAGAATTTTCATAATCTGACTGAGCTGAATCTCCATCGGAGCCAGAATAATCTGGATTGGGTACCATACACTCGTCATTTTGTTGTTGAGCGACTTTTTTTTTAATTTTCTGAGGCTTTTCGTTTCGGCATCTTTCGCCGTTTTGTTGGATATAAAGTTGAAAAAAGATTTTCGAAAATAATTTTGAAAATAGCAACTATTAATAGTACTTCCGTCGAGTACTTGCATGAGGTAGGAGGTGAGAAGACGTTCACCTATACTATGTACACGAGATCAGTTGCGCAATACGAACTTGAACAAATCTGATTACTATTTCAAGGAACTATTATTTCAAAGTCTACATTAAAATGTCAAAAACTGAATAGCGAATTAATTACGCAGAGTGAAATGATTGCAATGATTTTTGACTGCTGCTGTTCTGGTGTAAGTGACGATCTGATAGCACTTTGAGTTTTGGAATTTTTTTTCCTGAAAATAATGCACTTTTTTGAAAATTGTCAAGAATAGAAAGTTCTTGAAATCGCTTAAAAAATGTACTATAATTTTTTCAGAATTTTTTCAAATTTTGGCAAAATAAACCATTTTCAAAATAGAAAAAATGCTCAAAACATTTTGAAAAAAATTAAGTGCATCTTTTGAGTGATTTCAAGAACTTTTTGTTCTTAACAACTTTTCGAAAAAGTGCATAATTTTTCCATAAAAAATTTATTAATGTTTTTGTGAAAATGTTATGGTCTAGGTGCCATTTTGAACCCAATAGGGGTTCAAATCGACTTTACAACCCCCATTTATTTCTGTTCAGACATTTATTCCACCAGTTAGTGAGGTTCCAGGACCATTGCAGACCAGGAAACTGCTTAAAATTCGATTTGAAAAAAAATAGGTGCGAAAAATTTGTGTTTTTTTAGCGTTAAACGGCTTTTTTCCATAATAAAAATTATTTTGGAAAAATTTAATACACACCATTCGATACCATTTTAATACACACCATTTCAAACTACAAAAATATGTACTTCCCGATTTTTTTCAGACGCGAATAGTATAAGTTATAAGCCGCTAAACAACGGTGTATGGAAAGTGACGTTTTGGTCCGAACAGGATTAAGTCACCGTGGTGAATAGGTGGATCTGCGGTACGAAATCACCGAATGCTGTCACTGTACAGTGGTGAGGTGTATTTCGGTGTGCATCTGGCACTGTTTATCACGTGTAGCCATCGTCACACCGAGTGTTCCCGGCGTATTGAGAAACACGACGATTACTGAAGGCTATAGTGAGTACTTACCTGAGAAGGAAGGAAGACATAGGGATCAGGAAAACGTGCGAACTCAGTGAAGCTAGATCGCGTGCAGAACTTACCCTCTCTCTAGTCCCCTACGCGCCCATCACACAATCAGAGAAGCGCGTGTCCGTGAGCAAGCGACGCTCGGACGCCGTCGGAAAGAGCCGAGCGCGGTCGAGAAACTTCGACCGCGGCTTCGGCAGCTACACCCATACATGGGGACGCTGAGCACGTTCATGTGGCGCGTAAGAGGACTAGGGAGAGGGTAGCCTCTACACGCGATCTGGCTGCTGGCTTCTGGCTGCACGGCTCGCGCGTGACGTCACCCGACGGCCCGCGCGAGTTCTTCTAATAAATTGCTCCCGCTTCACTCACACCCGTCCTAATGCCAAATGCATTATAATCCCTATAAATAAGCGGAAATATATTTATATTACTAATATTATATTAATTCTCATACTTTTATCGAGGGATAAAGCAACAAAAGAGCAAACGAATACAAGCCAATCATCTATCCGGCCGCGAATAACAAGTACGAGAATGTGCATCTGTTCCTCAAGTGATTAGATGGTCCAGTCGGTAGCGTGCCTGACTACGGTCCGAAGGGGCGCGGGATCGATCCCCGCTCTAAGTACTTTTTTTTATTTTTTATTTTTTTGGCGAATTGTTCATTCGTGACACACGCTCATTGAAATAACAACAATTTTGTAATCGTATGATAATACATCTAAAATTTAGATGTATTATTATACTATACTTCGCTTACGATTGATACGATAATAATACATCTAAAATTTAGATGTATTATTATATTATACTTCGCTTACGATTGATACGATAATAATACATCTAAAGTTTAGATGTATTATTATATCATACTTCATCATATTTCCATACTTTCTCTATTTATACAAACTTTTATCAAGCAATAAAACATTATCCCCGAAAACAAGTCATCATCATCCATCCGGCCGCGAATCACAAGTACCAGAAGATGCACTAACCCTACAAGCAATGGGATGGTCCCGTGGTAGCGCGTCGGACTCCGGACCACAAGGGCGTGGGATCGATTCCCACGCTCAATATTTTTTTTTTTTTTTTTTTATGGGGCGAGTTGTTCATTCGTAAAACACGCTAAAATAAATTGCAAAATAATATATATATCACATTCGTCAAGTGGCGAAGTAGGCAAAACACTGAAAAATCAAAGCGTCAGTGCTGAATGTCGAAGTATTTTAACCTTTTCCGATATCAAAGTTTTAACGCTTGAAGAATTGTTTTGTTGTTGTTTTTTTTTACTTACATGATTACATTCGGTGGTTTTGTACAAAAAGAAGGGAAATCCACATTTAAAACTTTAAAAAGTAAAAAATGTACACCAAGTAATAAAAATAGAAGTTTTCATCGAAAAGTATTTTTTTCAAATGGTGTGAAACAAAACAACAACAAAACAATTCTTCAAGCTCTAAAACTTTGACATCGGAAAAGGTTAAAATACTTCGACATTCAGCACTGACGCTTTGATTTTTCGGTGTTTTGCCTACTTCGCCACTTGACGAATGTGATATATATGTTATTTTGCAATTTATTTTAGCGTGTTTTACGAATGAACAACTCGCCCCATAAAAAAAAAAAATATTGAGCGTGGGAATCGATCCCACGCCCTTGTGGTCCGGAGTCCGACGCGCTACCACGGGACCATCCCATTGCTTGTAGAGTTAGTGCATCTTCTGGTACTTGTGATTCGCGGCCGGATGGATGATGATGACTTGTTTTCGGGGATAATGTTTTATTGCTTGATAAAAGTTTGTATAAATAGAGAAAGTATGGAAATATGATGAAGTATAATATAATAATATATCTAAACTTTAGATGTATTATTATCGTATCAATCGTAAGCGAAGTATAATATAATAATACATCTAAATTTTAGATGTATTATTATCGTATCAATCGTAAGCGAAGTATAGTATAATAATACATCTAAATTTTAGATGTATTATCATACGATTACAAAATTGTTGTTATTTCAATGAGCGTGTGTCACGAATGAACAATTCGCCAAAAAAATAAAAAATAGAAAAAAGTACTTAGAGCGGGGATCGATCCCGCGCCCCTTCGGACCGTAGTCAGGCACGCTACCGACTGGACCATCTAATCACTTGAGGAACAGATGCACATTCTCGTACTTGTTATTCGCGGCCGGATAGATGATTGGCTTGTATTCGTTTGCTCTTTTGTTGCTTTATCCCTCGATAAAAGTATGAGAATTAATATAATATTAGTAATATAAATATATTTCCGCTTATTTATAGGGATTATAATGCATTTGGCATTAGGACGGGTGTGAGTGAAGCGGGAGCAATTTATTAGAAGAACTCGCGCGGGCCGTCGGGTGACGTCACGCGCGAGCCGTGCAGCCAGAAGCCAGCAGCCAGATCGCGTGAAGAGGCTACCCTCTCTCTAGTCCTCTTGCGCGCCACATGAACGTGCTCAGCGTCCCCATGTATGGGTGTAGCTGCCGAAGCCGCGGTCGAAGTTTCTCGACGATGGGCGCGTAGGGGACTAGAGAGAGGGTCAGTTCTGCACGCGATCTGGCTTCACTGGTGCGAACTCATGCGAGAATCACACGAGGAGTATATCAGAACTACATTTTTGACAGCTGTCAAAAGCAGCTGTGTGAGACAGAAAAGGGTGCGGAGAGTCAAGGGAAAGTTAAGGGAGAAACGAGGAAGACGTACGAGATCACATCACACGAGACGGATGAGACGACATACACACCACATAACACAGGACAACACTATACTATACCACAGACAAACCACTGTAAGTCTTTACACAAAACGCTACTTTACAAAAAGAAAGAATCTCACCGGTTCAGATCCCGCGACGTCGTAAAAGTGACAGGTGCACGCCCTGCTAAAAATGTCCGATTGAATTTCATCAACCATCATAGGAATAATACATAATTCTCATGATATCCTTTCGGACCTATCTTGCTCTCCCTTGGTGGTGCATAAATATTGGTTCGTTTCGAATATAAATCGATGCTCCGTGTTATAAATGTGAAGTTCGTCATTGCTACTTTATGAATTTGAATAGATTTCTATGCGATCCGTTGACTTCTATCAGACGTATACCGTAGCCACGGTTTGGTTTTATATGATTTCTTTGTCATTCAGGTACCAATTGAATTCTTTCGTCTTCGTCTCTACACACTTACACTTCTTCTTGCAAAAATAATGTCAAATTCTCTATCAGTGACCCGAAAAACCGCCGAAAACGAGAGCCAATTCACATGTGACCTTAAAAGACTCGTTCCGATCACAATATTTGAGAACTCTAAAACAGAGAAATTTTGTTAGTCTGTTTGTTGTTACTTTGTGGGTATAACGTCGGAGAAAAATTTTTATTAGCATATTTCGAAAGTACAACTATCGAGGACACCTTTAGAGCACTTTATGGTCTGAAAATAATCCGATAAGACTACCGAAATTCAAAATGAAAAAAAAATGTCACTTAAAAATTCGTGTCTTTTCAACTTATTTTGCAAAAATATGATATAAAAAAAATGTTATTGAAAATTGAGATCCGCCATCCGCAAGAGCACCCTTGAAAATAGTTGACAAGGTTCTTTAAGAATTTTTTCGCTGACATTTTCATGGTAAATAATCACGTCGAAAAGAGGACTTCTGAAAAGTGTCTTTGTGACGTTAAAGGGTTAAGAACAATCGTGAGAGAAGAAAATAGCATCAAGGTCAACGTTACGCTAGTGTACATTTTCATCTTTCGAAGATAGACGAGATCATTGAGGAGCAAAAAACATTTCATACGAGAAACGCGAGCATTTCGTTATCAACGGATATTGATGAACGGTTCATGGAATACGTGCAATCAAAACTGCTCGTAAAAATCGAAGATTTTCAGGAAAAAGAATCGGGCTGGTCTTTACATCAAATCGATCATCTCCTCGTTAGCATCAATTTATACACACACTGAAAAAAAAATGAAAATTCAGCCAACCCCGCAGGGGGTTGAGCGTTTTTCTATTTACTCAAAGAAAATTTACTAACATCAACTAAATCGACGTTGATACAACAAAATCAAATTCATTGAGCTAACCCCATGGTTCTGTTGCCGGATTTAAATTAATTCAATTGCCAATACCATTGAATGAAATACATTTGGATTTGAATCAATCTTTCAAATCAAACTTTTTTGCATATTTTAATTAATTACATGCATAGTTGTATACAGGGTGAAGCATTAACTATTGCCACCGTAAATATCTCTGTAATTATCGACATCACAAAAAAATATTCCAAACAAAAGTTGTACTGTACGAAAGGGGCCATCAGATGCGACCATTTTTTTTTATTTCAGTGGAGGTGTTGACGCACAGTGAAGGTCACCTCCACTTTTTTGAATGGGATGGTACATTTTTTTCCCTACCATCTTGTAAAGCATCTCAAACTGCATAAAAAACATGAAGGGGTCAAAGTCGTTCAAGGTCATTTTAAGGCGTCTTCTCACTTTGGAAATTTAACAAAATCGATTTTTTTTTTTTTTAATTTTGAAAGTACATATCTTCAAAAATGTCATCTCGAAATTTCATAAAGATCGGACGAGTCTAACTACATTTTTTGGCGACCGTTAGGTGACTACCCGAGAGTACCCGGCGATCCCTTTCACGCCGCTCGGACGGTCCCTGTATATCTGACTCTATACAATTGAATAGCCGTGTTCTTTTGTTAATGTAGTACCCCTTGCTTAGGTATATTCTGTTTTCGGGTCTATACTCATGTAATAAGACCTTAACACGTGCATTTTTCAAAAGAAAATCACTCGGCAACGATGCTAAACTGTTATTTCATCAGTCTAATTTGAAACTTCGTAACGGCAACATCTCTGCGCTCAGGATTGTTATAATGGATAAAAAGACTTCGCAACAAAGTGCCACGTGGCGACGTCCAAGTTCGAAATCTAAAAAAAGAAAATTTCGTGGAGTGCTTCCACACCAGTCTGAAGCAGATACGAGTCATGCTAGTGCGAGTGCAGCAAAATTAAAAAAATCGGACGATACAAGTTTCGATGTACACATCGATCCAACGGCTGGATATAGTATTATTCAGTTTTTTCTTGTTTTTTCTACATTACAACAATATGTGAAGTGTAAAGTTTGTAACAAAGATGTTTCTTTTACAAAGTACGGTCAGCGAGGACTCGGTTTCAAAATTTGTGTGACTTGTGATTGCGGAGAAAAATATATTAACTCATGCCCATTAATCTCAACTGGGTACGAAATCAATCGTCGTTTAGTGTACGTTATGCGTTTGATTGGTGTTGGATTGAGTGGTATCAATACGTTTTGTGGGCTCATGGAACTGGGACATGGAATCAATTCCACCGTTTATTATCAAATACTCAATTCGATCGCCATCGCAGTGCAAAGTGTGTTCGATATAGTGACGAGCAAGTCTGTCAAAGAAGAAAAACTGTTGAACGCTCAACACGGAGAACCCGAAGACGTTTTAACCGTTTCAGGTGACGGTTCCTGGCAGAAAAGAGGATTTTCTTCTCTTATTGGAATCGTGTCATTAATATATAAACACAGTAAAAAAATTGCAGACGTCGTTGTGAAGTCGAGTCACTGCAAAAGCTGTGAATCGAAAAAAGGTATGAAAGACACGATCGAATATGCACAGTGGTATGAAAAGCACAAACTAGTTTGTAGTGCTAATCATTCAGGTAGTTCTGGAAAAATGGAGGTTGACGGTATATGTGAGATGTTTTTGCGATCACTCGAAAAATTTGCTGTGCACTACGGTTTTTACATCGGTGATGGCGACACTAAAACTTTTAAAATATTGTTCGATACAGCACCGTATGGTGAAGACTTTGTGGTTAAGAAGTTGGAGTGCGTATTACACGTTGCGAAAAGAATTTTCAAGCGTGCTAAGGACGCTAAGAAAATTCTTACACAAAAGAGAAAAGCTGCAAAGAAAGACGCTGAAAAACCTTCACCAAAGAAAAAAGCAGCCAAGAAAGTTGTAGTAAAAAAAAAAAAAGTTGTTATAAAAAAAGTTCCTGTCGTAAAAACCCAAGATTTAACAATAAAATTGATGACAGAATTATCAACAAATTACTCATTGGCAATTCGAAGAAACCTGAATTCTGTCGAAGATATGCGCAGGGAGATCTGGGCAGGATACTATCATAAAATTTCAACCGACAGCAACCCACAGCATACGTATTGTTCAGACTCATGGTGCAAGTACAAGAAAGCAGTGAAAAACAATCAGATAGAAACTTTTAAACATCCTCCTGCTCTAGCTGATGATGTTCAAGAGGTTTTGAAACCGATCTATGAAGAACTGACGAAGGACGAGTTACTGGAACGATGCCTCGGAGGAAATACCCAAAATAACAACGAGTGTTTCAACAGCTGTGTCTGGGCAATGGCGCCGAAACACGTTTTTACGGGAAGAAAAACCGTGGAAATTGCTTGCCAAACAGCGGCATGCATTTATAACGAAGGGCTACAACCTGTTTTAAAAATTTTGGAGGTGATGGGTGTCAAACTAGGCCCTATCGCCGTTCAATACGCCGAGAAACGCGACAGTGATCGCGTACGCGTAGGGAACCGCCGCAGCTCTAACGCTTCAAAAGAGACTAGGTCGAGACGAAGGGAAGCTATTTTGGACGAACACACCTTCTACGAAGAATCGGAAGGTCCATTGTATGGAGCAGGCATCGCTGATTAACCCGAGGTAAGGTTTTTTCATGATTTTTCTGCAACCAAAACTTTAAACGCAGTTATCTCAAAACAAGGTTTTTCGGTGCTTTGTTGATGAAATTTCGGAAACTATCCGGCCGATTGTCATGAAATTTGAATGACATATGCTTCATAGTTATGGCTATAGCGCATATCATCAGATTTTTGAAATTTTGATTTTAAGAATTTTTTTTTTACAAAAAACTGCAAAAAAATCGTGGTTTTTTTTTACTTTTTCGAAAAACGTGCGCCATTTTGTTATTTTCGCGAATATCAAAAATCTGATGATATGCGCTGTAGCCACTGACATACTGAATCTAAAACAGTTTTATTTTTTTGTTTCAGACGACCCGTCTCGGAGATACCATCAACAAGCCACGACCATAACATTTTTACACGGGTTTTTCGATGCTACTGATGTATTATAATAATTGTTTAAAAAAATAAAAAAAAAATTTTTTCATGTACTTGAAAGATGTGTTTATTACATAGGATCCGTTTTATCCCATAATTTTAAGCAAAAATCCTCGAAAAAAAATCGCAAAAACAGCCTATTTTTGAGGCGCTTAAAGTGAGAAGATGCCTTAAGATGAAAAAGTGACATGAACTTTATTTTTATGTGAAATGAACTGTATTTACAGTAGATGTTCAAAATGATTGCCATCAGAATCGCTGCAGTTTTGCAATCTCCTTATCGCAGATTGTGTAGAATTTTTTATCATTTCGGCACTTATCGAATCACATGCTTATTTTATCTCGTCTATCGCGCAAAATTTAACCGTAGTTTGGCCGTAGTCTTACCTCATTATCATTGTCTTGTAATTGCCGTGTTTACATGTAACCAACGTGTCAATTGCCGTGTTTACATGTAATTGCGTTATTTACATGTAAACAATGGCACCAAATCTACAAGTATACAGAACATTTATACACATGCCGGTTTAATTTAATTACAGGACAGTTTGTTCGGAGAAATAATCGTTTTTGGATAATTTTTTGCCCGAATTCGGTACATATTACCTAATAACAACGAAACGATATATGTTTTACAAAAAAAAGTGTATCATTTGAACTTATTCAAAGTTTCTCAACACATGAAGATTAGATAATTATATCTGAAACACACTTCGTAAGTCACAAATCGAAAAATATGCATTTCCGCGCTGATAGATATTATTACGTTGCATATTAATATGAATATGTAAAATTAATATTCATCAATTAATATACATAATATAATGCAACATAAATACATAACAAATTTCTTAGACTCCGTCGATACCTGTGACCGCGTGGTTGGTGTTTCGAGCTCAGCGATGACAAAGTTGAACCGCATTGGACGTGGTCAATACTTGGATGGGTGACCGCACTCTGGGAAACGTTCAGAAAATCAAGTAGATCCGGGGATTGAAAAAAAGAAATGCAATCTGATACAATTGGAATAATACGAATTCAAAGAAGAAAAATGACAATCAACAATGAAGAAAAAAAATTATTTTTTTCTATAAAACTAACCGTTGAATGAGTTGAACCAACTACTCTTATAAACAGTTCACTGAACCTTATACAGGGTGGTCCACGCAACGTGTGCACCTCTTTCACGGTCGAAATATGCGTTGCACGAAAAAATGTTGTATACAAAAGTTACATGGTTTATGAGGCTTCATCATGTGGTGCATTTATTTTTATTCTAGGTGGAGGCGCTTCGGAGATTTCAAGGTCAACTTTGTTTTTTTAAAGGGAATGCTATATTTTTTATAGCGTAAGATGATAGAGTATCGAATTTTGAGTAAAAAAGTATAGACCCTTATTAGCCCTAAAATTAATAGTTAACGAGTATTTTCACTTTATTACTTTGAGTACATTCAGTGACTCGTGGCTTATCACAATTAACGTAAGTGTTCAAATTGATGTCCATTGGCATCAATACAGTGACGAAATCTATTAACTAATGAAGAAACTGCATTCTGAATTATGTCCGGACTAAGTGTCATGCATTCTAAACGAATACGATGTTTCATATCCTCCGGAGTTGTTGGTATTTCACGATACACTCTGTCTTTTAATGTGCCCCACAGAAAAAAGTCTAGAGGAGTAAGATCTGGTGAGCGTGGAGGCCACATGAATTGTCCACCACGACCAATCCATCGATTGGGAAAATTTCTATCCAGTAGTTCCCTCACAATACGTGCGTAATGTGCTGGACAACCATCATGCTGATACCACATACGTGCACGGATATTCAACGGCACGTCCTCTAGTAAAGGTGGTAAATTATTATTCAAAAAGTTCGCGTATTTTTGCCCTGTTAATCGATTATCAATGAAATATGGACCAATCAATTGGTTGCCCAGTATTCCACACCATACATTAACGCTCCATGGGTGTTGGTGGTCGACTTCTCTCATCCGGTGAGGATTGTCAGCTGCCCAGTAATGCGTATTTTTCAAATTGATCTGTCCACGGTTTGTAAACGTTGCTTCATCAGTGAACAACACACTTTGTAGAAAATAATCATGCTGATTTATTTGATGTAGGAACCACTGACAGAACAAAACGCGGTTTTCAAAATCCGTTCCATGTAGTTTCTGATGAAGTGCAAGGTGATAGGGGTGATATTTATTTTTATGCAGAATTCGTAGAATACTGCTTTTGCTTATTCCCGAACCTCGTGAAATCTGTCGCGTACTAATATGAGGATTTTCTATTACGGCTGCTAAGACCGCAATAGCATTCTCTTCAGAAGTGGCAGTTTGTCTTACGGTACGTTTATTAAGATTGAAATGTCCATTTTCTCGAAGCGATTTACAGATTCTCTCAAATATGGTTCGAGATGGTTGAATCCGTTCAGGATATCTTTCGGCATACATAGCTTTAGCTCTTACTGCATTTCTATGACACTCTCCGTACACTAAAAGCATATCAACTTTGTCACTATTACAAAAATTCATTTTCACTTTTATCTTTCTGATAATCACGCACGATCACTGAAGGAAACTTTAATACTGGATTACAAATATTGAGAGGATTGCGAATCATGATAAGAGCGTGTGATGTGGTGAATGTGTTCATATTGATAAACACTGTCATGTAAACAATGCTATCCTTCAGATATTTGTAGTAGATTTGAATCTCCAACTTGATATTACGCAATAGAAATTTTAAAGTAATAAAGTGAAAATACTCGTTAACTATTAATTTTAGGGCTAATAAGGGTCTATACTTTTTTACTCAAAATTCGATACTCTATCATCTTACGCTATAAAAAATATAGCATTCCCTTTAAAAAAACAAAGTTGACCTTGAAATCTCCGAAGCGCCTCCACCTAGAATAAAAATTAATGCACCACATGATGAAGCCTTATAAACCATGTAACTTTTGTATACAACATTTTTTCGTGCAACGCATATTTTGACCGTGAAAGAGGTGCACACGTTGCGTGGACCACCCTGTATATTGTGAATGTGAATAAGTCCATTTATTGAATTGAACCATAAGATCTACGATCTCTTAATTACGGATATTCTTTAGTCAAATACAGAAAAAATACGATAAATTTGATTTTTAGTTGAGTCACTCGTAGGATAAGTTCATTTAACTATTTTTAAAGTTCATTGAATTGAACACACTGTTGTCGCTAATGCATCTGTCTGGTAGGTCCAAAAAAAGAAAGTCTACTCAACAACGCCACATTTGAGCGAATAGAATTGACATCTTTCAGTTACCATAGCCATGAGGTTAGCTCAACGACGCCGCCATATTTAACCGCGTGGGAGGGTTGATATTCAGTTGGTGACACGGATTCTTTTTTTCAGTGCACCAGTGCTTGGTGGTTTATCCACATTCACACTTATGCCTCGAGATATTCAATTGAAGCGAGCCGTTGTAAACATTCGGAACACTGATGCCTACTGCTTTCTATGATCTATAGCGGCAGCCTTGTCACCTACCCATTCACATCCAGAAAGTATGAATTATTATCCACACTTTAGTCAAGTGCTTAATTATCAAGGATTTGATTTTCCAATGCGTCTATCAAATGTTGAAAAATTCGAAAAAATTAATGGCTTATCGATTCATGTGTACGGTATAGAACGTGTGAATGGACGGAGCGAAAGTGCCAGTCATCATCATCATCATCATCATCATCATCATCGATCGAATCAATCGCTTCTATCATAAGCAAATGTATCGTAGGTCTGTTCGATACCTGCTTACTGCAGATCGATGATGGTGATGATGATGATGATGATGATAATATCGAGAAAGTGTATCATCATTTCGCGTGGATAAAAAACATCTCAAGATTGGTGAGCGCGCAAATATCAAAGAGAAGTTGTCAAGCGTGGTGTTGTGACCCGGAATTTCCCTATTTCACAACATCGGTCAGCAACCGAACTGCGGCTAATCACTGACCGAATAAAATTGCTTTCAACTGCTCATCCCAGCAGAATCGAGCAATTGAGAGCAAATAATTGAAATAATGATTTCTCAGACTATTGCAAAAGATAGCCGTCGTCGTTCGAGCGACGACGTATCGATCCCAAAAGCCAGTCTTGATCTGGGCAGCGACTGGTTTGGTTCGAAGGCAAACCCATCAACCTGTACTTCTTGTTAAACCTTTTTAGACCAACCTAGTCAATAAACTTTACAAGTATTTTGTAGCTGTTTGAGTTGGAGTTTAACTCATTTGGCAAAGATCCCAAACCTTCATCCCACTTCACGATAGCTTCTATCTTGAAATTTCGGGACACAACATTGGTGGCAGTGGTGGGTTCGCCACAACCCAATTATTGCTTCAAATTACAAAATACTAGTGCACACTCGTGCATCGCGAACGGAGTGACCGAGTCACCTCGCGTGTGAGAGTGTCTGCATCGACCGAGTCGAAAAAATTACCCACGGAACGTACTAGGACCGAGTCGAGCCACGTAAGAGAAATGCCGATCCCGAGGAACACCGGAAGGCCCAACTGCATCAAGGTCTCAACAAGGACAGCCGCGTCAAGCTGAGGAACGCGAAGAGGATGAAGATCCTATACGAGAAACGTCACGAGGATCGACATGCAACTTGCAATCATCTACCTGTGAGTGACGGAACATTTTATTTTGCTGAGACCCTCCAAAGCCAGAGAAATTAGTTAACGTGTATATCGGACGAAGACCTGTATAATCGCTTGTGTTTGCAAAGTCGTAGCAATTTATCGCGGTCATTAGACTCATTTTTGATTCGATAGTAGTTTACGAACGTCCCGGCGACGAGGAGGAAAGATCCGCTAAACGTAGACGCGAAACCGCTAGTGTTGGAGGTTTATATTTATCACCGGAAACATTAGCTAAATTTAAATTTCCGAAACGCGTACGTTTTTCTAATCCGGACGAATCTACGACCGACGGGGACGATCCTTTTAGCTCCGAAGATACCGAGCGCGCGCGTGAGAGAAATCTCGACGATTTTTCGCTGCTAAATCCGCATACAGCAAACATGCCGAATACAGTAGAGTACATGACGATAAAGGATGCGAGAAACAGTCTCCCCGTATTCGACGCCTCCAAATCAGAGCTCGTTACGGACTTTATTAGGGCAGCAAAGTACGCTGCAGATTCGGCGGATCCCGCGAACCTTCCGAACCTTCTCACTGCCATATTCAGTTTAAAAATACAAGGCCGAGCGGCCGCAGACTTGCGTTTTCGCGATCTGCAAACCATGGAGGAACTGTTGGGAGAGTTGCAAACGTAGTACGGAAAATAACGTACGGTGCCTGCGTTACAAGTCGAATTTAACACTTGTCGACAACAGTCAGAGAAATCGGTGCAAGAATACGCGCATCGTGTGGAAACCATTACTATGGAATTAATCGCTGGCTGTACGGCAAAAATCACCCACGAAATTGGGAAAAAGGCCGTCGAACAATTGCTCCATTAGTTCGCCCTAAACAACTTCGAGCGAGAGTTACGCAGGGACCTTCAGCTCTTAGTAAGGTCTCGGGGCTACACAAATCTCCGAGAAGCGGTTAGAGGGGCTAGAGGAGGAAAAAGGCATAGAAGGAATGCGAATAATCGCGAAGAGGTTCTCCCACGGAGGGGAGCAAAGCCAACAGAAATATCAAGGGCCACCGTACACCTCGTTCAGTGACAAACAGAAGTCCTGGAGAGGTACGCAGTCAGCACAGGCCACTCAGGGCCAGTCGTCAGGGTAAAGGCGGCAGAGCCTGCCCGCGCAGATGAAAACGATTCAACAGCTGGACATCGTGTGCCATTAATGCAAAAAGAAAGGCCACAGAATCAGAGATTGCCGAAAAAGGATCAAGGACCAAGGAGGATCGGGTCAATCAACGGCACAGGGTCAAAATAAAAGGTTCCAGTACAAAGGGACACCAGAGAAAAATTCTGGCACCGAAAACCAGAGGACTATAAGCTCCCGCTCCCTGGGAATGCTCACGGAAATAAAGGTCGAAACGCGAGAAAAAATCCAAGAGGTAAACCGGGACCCCGGCGATGTAGAACAATCAGAGATCTGCAGTACGGCAAAGCCGAGGCACGGCGCGTCGACGCCCCGGCAAGAATTTGCCAAGTCAGCGCTTCAGGCGCGAGCATCCACTCTAGTGACCATTTACGCTCGTCGCAAGCGCGTGAGAGACTTCTCACGTTACGTTGCGATACGGGTGCGCAATGCTGCATAGTACGGGTCAACGAACTGTGCGACGATACTCCTATCGTCGATGAAGTAATAGAACTCCACGGCCTTAGAGGAACGGCCTTCCGCTCGCTGTGCAAAGTGGAACTAGAGATAAAGACCCCTTCGTCCATCATCAAACACGATTTCCACGTAGTCAGCAAGGAGGTACCTCTGGAGGGCGACGGTCTGCTGGGAATAGAACTTATCGTGAAATGCAAAGCAAATATCTTGAGTGGTAGGATATTTCAAATTTTTGGGGAAAAACTACGCTTCGACGAACTCTTGTCCCGTTCTGATAATAAACGCCCTAGAGGAGGCGCAAATCATAGAACGACCGACCGTCGAGATCCAGGAACTCGACTGGATGGAAGAAGAGCCTGCGGAAGAATGCGAGCAAAGAGAAATCTGCGAGGTATTGCATGGTGAAGGGAAATACAGCAAGGAGCGATTGGAAAAAATCTGACTGGAGGTCAGAGGGGACTCGCATCTAAACTCGGAAGAAGAAAAATTAGGCTACACCGATGCAGTCGAGTATCAAATATTTTTCAAACCCGGGACAACGCCGATCAAAGTACGTCCGTACCGGTTGCCAGAGGAGCACCGGAAAGAAGTGCAGAAACAGGCACAGCGAATGCTGGAGGATGGAGTAATCCGTCCCAGTACGAGCCAATGGAATGCTCCGTTGCTCGTCGTGCCCAAAAAGGCAGATACCGATGGCCTAATTCGGAAAAGAGTCGTCGTCGACTTCCGCAAACTAAATTTCGCGACAGAAGGCGACTTTTATCCACTGCCCAATATCAACGAGATTTTGGATCAGCTGGGAATAACAAAATACTTCACAACCTTGGATCTCGCATCCGGATTTCACCAGATCCCGATGGCTGAGGGGGGATAGAGCGAAACCGTTTTTTCCACGCCCCTGGATCACTACGAGTATAACCGCCATTCGGATTAAAAAATGCACCTCCGACTTTTCACCGCCTTATGGACATGGTATTAACCGGTTTACAAGGAATAAAATGCTACGTTTACCTCGATGACATCGTGATATACGGAACCTCACTCGCCGAGCATAATAATCGCCTGAAGGAAGTGTTAGCGAGGCTGAGGACGGCGAATTTAAGCATACAACCGAGAAAATGTAAATTTATGCGTAAATAAACGCAATATCTTGTTCACATAATAACCCAGATCGGAGTAAAGCCCGATGAAAGCAAAATCGAGGCAGTAAAAGATTCCCAACACCGAAAACTATGAAGGACGTACAGTCGTTCCTGGGATTGGCGGGATTCGCCGATTCATCAAAAAATTCTCCAGTATAGCGAAGTTACTGGGCGACTCAACGAAAAAAGCGGTTAAATTCGCGTGGACGGAGCAGTGTGAGGCCGCGTTCGAACGCCTGAAAGAGGCTTCAACTACCGCCCCAATATTACAGTATCCCGATTTCTCGGAGCGTTTCGTGGTTACAACAGACACATCGGATAAAGCGATCGAAGCGATATTGTCTCAAGGGAAGATCGGCGAGGATTAGCCAATTTGTTACGCTAGTCGAACATTAAACAAAGCCGAAACAAATTACTCCACTACCGAGAAAGAGCTGCTTGCAATCGTGTGGGCTCTCAATCAATTTCAACCGTTTATTTACGGAACAAAATTTACAATTGTAACGGACCACAAGCCATTGTCATGGTTATTCGGGGTCAAAGACCCTGGATCAAGGTTGATGAGATGGAGAATTAAACTCGAAGAATATGCTTACGAAATACAGCATAAAGCAGAGAAAATAAATAGAAACGCTGACGCCTTTAGTCGCATTTACGCGCTCACCCGAGCACAAGCGAAGGAAAGAGAGGAGAAAGAGAACAGGACAGAGCCACAAGAGGAAGAAGGACGGAGAGAGCGCTCTCGCGCGGCAAGCGAGGCCCCTCGTGCCGGTGGGACGGCTTGGGGAAGCGCGGTGTAGGGGGAAACTTAACGTGCATCGCGCGAGCCGAGCGGCAGCACACGCAGTGAGAGCGAGGAGAATGGCTGCAGCATAGGCGTACCATGCCCCGACGAGCGTGAGCGCGTTGAAATCATGAGAGAATACCATGATGCCCCTCTAGGTTGGCACCAGGGCATTAAGCGAACGTTGCAGAGGCTACGACATAAGCATAATTGGCCTGGAATGAAAAAGGATGTCGCTACCTACATACAGCGGTGCGACAAATGTCACAGGAACAAGGTAGGAAAAACAGCAAAGGCCCCGATGGCCACAACAGACACACCGCCGCGCGCTTTTGAAAAATGTGCCGTCGATATAGTAGGACCCCTACCGGTCACGGGAAAAGGGAATAGGTTGTGACGCCTTTTTCGGGGGAAGGCGCAACAATACAGGGAACAAGAATCGAAAAATAAGAAAAATAAAAGAAAACGAGTAAAGAAAAAACGAAATATATTCTATATTATTTAGTAAAGAAAAAACAAGTTTGTGGGCGCCAGCGAGTTTTACGCCGAACTCGCAACGATCGCTTATTAAATGAAATACGGAGGAAAAGAGATAATAATGGAAAAAAAATGTACTATTAACTACGCGAAGGGGTGACGGGGGGAAAGGGAGGATCTCAGGGGGGAGGTTTCCAAACGCTACGACGCCTCTTACTCTTGACCGTCGAGTCCAAAAAAAATACGAAGAAAGCAAAAAAACAGAAACGCGATATCGACGCAATAATTAAATAAAAAGAGAAAATACGAAAAAAAACAAGACTCTCGAGCGCGAAATAACGACGGGGGTGGGAAGACCGGGAAGGGAAAGGTCACTAAGGGGGCGAGGGAGAGAATAGGGAACGCAGGGAAAGCACCACGCACAATACGCAAGGGAACGCAGGGAAATCGCAAGAACGTGACCACGTGGCCGCTCGCGCACGCAGTTTCGCAGAGATAAGAAATAATTACAAAATGATCGGACCGATAATGAGAGAGAAGACTCACGCTGTGTTATCCTCGATCCTCCTCTCCTTCCAGCCCTCGCAATCTTTTTCTTCGCCTCACTCAAAATTTCACACAACTCCTTCACAAAACTCTTATCTCTTCCACTCTCTCACTACTTCACTCAAACACAATACTTTCCTTTCGCAGCACTCATTCACACTCAAAAAAAACTTAATAAAAGGGAACTACTCAAAGGGGGGGGATCGCAATACAAAGAAAAAGAAAACGCAAGGGGATTATTCGCTAACTCTACGCTCCGACGCCACGCTCGCAAGTGACGAGCTCGTCACTTGCTTCCGGGTTCTTCGCAAAATTTGAGGGAAAGTGGGAGAGATTTTTGGGGAGGCTAGTACGCAGACTGGGAGAAATTTCTAATAGGTGATACTTGGTACAGGAGAGGGATGGCAGCACGGTGACTCCTGATCGATCGCTGATCCATGGTAATTCAGGCCGCGGAGATGAGGTGTCGAATGATAATCCTCCCCGGGGGTCGATGCATTTGGAGATTTGGGGACTGCAAACCAGAGACGGTGGTGGCAGCTGCTCAATTTTCCCAGTTCACGTGATCCACGGGGAGTAGGGCTTTCTCCTCCGTGTTGGTGATGGTGACTCTTACGGGGAGGCGACTTCCTCCTCCGCATAAATAATGATGCACCCCCGGGGTGGCGGTGATGGGATAGCTCTCTTCGTGCGGTGATCTCGTCGGGTTCAGGGGTCCACCGGCGATGCTTCGTTGGGGGGGGGGGGGGGAGCAGAAACGACGGCGATATATTTCCGGATTTACGATTTAACGCGACATTTTTGGACGACTTAATCCTAAAGAACGCGGTACGGGGATCTCAAGAGGGAAAATCGCGAGGGGAGGGAATGGGGGGGGGGGACGTGCGTGGTGGACTTGCGAGGGGCAGGTCGGGGCGACCTGTGACTCAACGTCACAAGGTATATACGTACCTTTCAGGATTTACTCACAAAGTACAGCCTAGCGTTGCCTTTGGAGAATCAAGAGGCGAATACCGTCGCAAAAACCATGACCACCGAAATTATTCATAAATTCAGCGCTCCGTCAATAATTCTTTCGGATCAAGGGACGAATTTCCTGAGCGTGACCTTCAAGGGAATATGCGAATTGCTCGGTATAGAAAAAATGCAAACGATCGCATATCATCCGCAATCGAACGGAGCCTTGAAAAGATCCCACAGAACTCTCGCAGGATATTTAAAAAGATTCATTAGAGAGGACCAAAAGGATTGGGACGAGTGGTTGCCATACGCAAGGTTCACGTACAACACCACGCCCCATTCGGTGACAAAGCTCACACCGCATGAATTGGTTTTCGGAGAGAAAGCGGAGTTATCGACGGCCTTGCAGCAGGCCCCCCGAACGACCTACTCATACGAGGACTATGCCGCGGAATTGCGGGAGCGCCTGCGGGTAGCATGGCAGCAAGCACGGGAAAACGTAAAAGGGGCCAAGAAAAAAATTAAGGAACATTACGACAGGGATGCCGCAGTGGTAGAGTACTGCCCAGGCGACACTGTCCTCCTACTCGACGAGACGGTCAGGCGAGGACGCTCGGCCAAACTCACACCCAAGTGGGTGGGGCCTTACGCGAGCAGGAGCCGAGAGTCAGGGGAAACCTACGTTATCGGCCGCGGGCGGAAAACAACGCGCGTGCACGCGAACCGCCTCAAAGCGTACGACACTGACTAGCCAGGGCAACGTACACACCAACACACACGTTGTCGCGGAACTCGTCGCGAAAAGAGACAATGAAGAGATATCGAAATGAAATTTTATTAAAGGAGCCCACGGAGGTATTCCCGCGCTCGCGGAAGGAAAAAAAAACATCGCACGCGAAAAGGAAAATATAAATGAATAAATAAATCAAAATAAAATATTATCAAAGGAGCCCACGGAGGCATCCCAATGCTCGCGCCCTGAAAAACAAAAAAAAGGGGGAAGGGCATAAAATAAAGTAAACACTTAATTACATTTCGTACATATGATGTTACATATTGTTCATCGCATAGTTCATAAAAAAAAATATATATATACATTTTGAAAGAGCCAAGGAACCGGCTGTGTGGCCCCCGAAAAAAGGGCAGCTAACCACCACATTTGTGGCCGGCTAAGTCACCACCTCCTCCGGGGGGAGATCGGGATAAAACAAATGACACAATCCTAGAATATCCCCGGGGTCGCACACCCACTCCGCCTCCTTTCGGGCAGCTGGAGTGTCGCTCCACAACTCATCTACTGCGGCCCTCAGCCGCTCCCGGCGGCGGCGGACTGACACCGCGTGGGTGATGAACTCCCGTCGCCACGATTGGGACCGGTAGATGCAAGGCAGCCGCCTCTTCCGTAGACGAGGAATCTGAAACAGAAAGAAAAAAACAATAAATTAATGCATAAACATATAATACATAATATTGCTATACAGGGTGATTCATAGCAACACTGACAGCCAGTTACCACACATTCTCAACGATGATTTAAGACGAAAAAATAGAATTTTTATTCAGTGAAACACTGTACGATAGTGTGGCGAGGTTAAAACCGCAAATTTTGGGATGTCCTGTATCGACAACTTGTTTTTTACCATCATACATGATTCCTACAGCCTGTAGAACACTTTGAGAAGCTGATTAAATGACTTTAGTCATTTTATCACATTCTGGCAAGTATTTAAAATGCCGTAGACACAGCGAGTCACGGGAAAACAAAACTTGATCGCCAATTTTTTTTAAATACAAAAAAATCCCTAATCATTTATTGTTACTTCTTATTCTACGATCATGTATCGTTCATGCGCCTGAAATCTGCGAGTAGTATGTGAACCACTATGGCGAATCCCCACTCCCATTCCCACTCCGGCGGAGTGGGTAGAGTGGGGGGAGATCGGGAGAGTCGCCGTAGCGGTCCACTCATTATTATTATGGGACTCCCACTCTTATCCCCGCTGCGTCGGAGAGGGGGGAGCCCGGGAGACCGTAGCAGCCCGCATATTACTGCGCTATTACAAAAAATGCTTTTTTCATGATTTTGATTTCTTCGACGCTCGAAATAAGAAGGACGTATGCGGGGTTACGACGTTACTCGCGTCTAAAGCATACGAAATATATCGTAGTTCGCGAAGGCGCGCGAAAAGAGCGAGAAAGAGGGAGAGAGAGAGAGAGAGAGATTCATATGCCGGAGCGTTATAAAGTTTTTGCACCGATTGATTATAAGGCTCGCGCTGATGGAATTTCGCGCCAAGCTAATACGGAGTGAACATTTTTTGGATATATCGCTTCGCTTTGTTTATTTAGACGTGCCAATAGAGATTTATAGAAATCTCTCATCAGGAAACATTCTTAATAAATATTGTGCTGAGCTTTTCTTGAACAATGTTTTTGGAAAGTTTTCTACAAAGTTATTGCACCGATTGATTATAAGGCACTCGCTGATGGAAGTTTGCACCAAGCTAATACGGAGTGCACATTTTTTGGATTTATCGCTTCACTTTGTTTATTTAGACATGCCAATAGAGATTTATAGAAATCTCTCATCAGAAAAATATTCTCAATAAATATTGTGCTGAGTTTTTATTGATAATGTTTTTGAAAAGTTTCTACAAAGTTTTTACACCGATGGATTATAAGGCTTGCGCTGATGGAAGTTTGCGCCAAGCTAATACGGAGTGCACATTTTTTGGATTTATCGCTTCACTTCGTTTATTTAGACATGCCAATAGAGATTTATAGAAATCTCTCATAAAAAAAATATTCTCAATAAATGTTTGTTGAAAACCAGCGCAGCGTGGTTTTCAACATACTTCCATAGATAAAACAGCGAAGGATGGATAAATGACATTTTCTTTGCAAATGCTTTGACTTATTTGTTATTACATGTTTGAAAACTATGAACACTAACAAATATCAACCGATTTGTGAAATATATTCAGTTATAAAGAATGATTGTTTCTCATCTAGTAGTGAAAATAAATTATGAAATTATCATTTCAACAAATCATAATGTGATTTTCAACATAATTCCATAAATTGAACAGTAACGCATGTGATGTTTGAAAATTATGAAAACTAACCAATTCAAACCGGTTTGTGAAAAATATCTAGAGACGTGGCAGCGTCTCGACGCCAAGTAATTAAAAAAAAAGTTTCAAATCTCCCGCTCAAGGCAACGCGCCGCTCTCATTATACCCTAACACGGAGTTTTTCTATCAAACAGATTTTCAACTCGCTCGTTCTCGCACGCTTGTGCTTTAATCAAAAATCTAATCACACTTTAGTATAGGAATTATGTTTCTCTTTCAAATAAGCCTACTTACATTACGATCCGTGTAGGCTGTTGTGACCCGGAATTCCCCTATTTCACAACATCGGTCAGCGACCAAACTACGGTCAATCACCGGCCGAATAAAAGAGCATTCAACTGCTTATCGCAGCAGAATTGGGCAATCGCAAGCAAATAATTGCAATAATGCTTCTTCAGACTGTTGCAACAGATCGATAGCGGTCGCCTTTCGAGCGACGACGTATCGATCCCAAAAGTCAGTCTTGATCGGGGCAGCGACGGGTACTTCTTGTTAAAACCTTTTTAAATCAACCTAGTCAATAAACTTTACAAGTATTTTGTAGCTGCTTGAGTTGGAGTTTAACTGGTTTGGCGAAGATCCCAAAACCTTCATCCCAATTTCGCGATATTTTCTATCTCGAAATATCGGGACACAACATTGGTGGCAGCGCTGGGATCGCCACAACTCAATTATCGCTTTAAATTACAAAATACATGTGCACACTCGTGTATCGCGAACAGAGTGACCGAGTCACCTCGCGTGTGAGAGTGCCTGCATCGACCGAGTCGAAAAATTATCCACGGAACGTGCTGCGACCGAGTCGAGCCACGTACGAGAAATCCCGGATCCCGAGGATCACCGGAAGGCCCGACTGCATCAAGGACTCACCAAGGACAGCCGCGTCAAGCAGAGGAACGCGAAGAGGACAAAGATCCTGTACGAGAAACGTCACGAGGATCGTCATGCAACTTGCGATCATCTATCTGTAAGTGACGGAACATTTGATTTTTTCTGAGACCCTCCAAAACCAGAAAAATTAGTTAACGCGCATGTCGGACGACGAACGGTATAACCGTTTATGTTTGCGAGGTAACCGTCATTTATCGCGGTCCTTAGATTCATTTTTCGAGTCACGAGTAGTATATGAGCTCTCAGACGACGAAGAGCAGCCAAAAAAACGCAGACGCGAAACTAGCAGCGCGGAAAGTTTGTATCTATCACCGGAAACTTTTGCGAAACTTAAATTTCCGCAACGCGTACGTTTTTCCAATCCGGACGAATCTACGACCGACGGGGACGAGTCTTTCAGCTCCGTAGATACAGAGCGCGCGCGTAAAATAAATCTCGACGATTTTTCACTGCTGAATCCGCAAACAGCAAACATGCCAAATACAGTAGAGTACATGACAATAAACGATGCGAGAAACAGTCTCCCTGTATTCGACGCCTCCCAACCGGAGCTCGTTACAGACTTTATTAGGGCGGCAAAATACGCTGCAGATTCGGTGGATCCCGCGAACCGTCCGAACCTTCTCACTGCCATATTCAGTTTGAAAATACAAGGCCGAGCGGCCGCTGATTTGCGCTTTCGCAATCTCCAAACCGTAGAGGAGCTATTAGAAGAGATACGTACGTTGTACGAAAAACAACGTACGGTTCCCACGCTACAGGTCGAGTACAATACTTGTCGACAACAGCCCGAGGAATCGGTGCAAGCATACGCGCATCGTGTAGAAACCATAACAATGGAGTTAATCGCCGGCTGTACGGCAGAAATCACCCACGAAATTGGGAAAAGGGCCGTTGAACAGTTACTCCGTCAGTTCGCCCTTAACAACTTCGAGCGAGGGTTACGCAGGGACCTTCAGCTCTTAGTAAGGTCTCGAGGCTACACGAATCTCCGAGAAGCAATTAGAGGGGCGACTGAGGAGGAAAAGGGCATAGAAGAGACGCGGATAATCGCGAAAAGGTTCTCCCATGGAGGGGAGCGAACCCAACAAAAATACCAAGGGCCATCTTACACTTCGTTCAGCGACAAACGAAAGTCCTGGGGAGGTACACAGGCAGCACAGGCCACTCAGGGCCAGTCGTCAGGGCAAGGGCGGCAGAGCCTGTCTGCGCAGACGAAAACGATCCAACAGTTGGACATTGTGTGCCATTAATGTAAGAAAAAAGGCCACAAAATTAGCGATTGCCGAAAAAGGATCAAGGATCAAGGAGGATCGGGCCAAACAACGACACAGGGACAAAATGGAAGGTTCCCGTACAAAGGGACACCGGAGAAAAATTCAAGCTCCGAAAATCAGAGGACGATAAGCTCTCTTGCGGTGGGAACGCTAACCGCGACAAAGGTCGAAACGCGAGAGAAAGTTCAAGATGAAAAACAGGGACCCTGGCGATATAAGACAATCAGGGATCTACTATACGGCGAATGCGAGGCGCGGCGCGTCGACGCCCTGGCAAGAATTTGCCAAGTCAGTGCTTCAGGCCCGAGTATCCACCCTAGTGACCTGCATTTTCGCTCGTCGCAAGCGCGTGAGGGACTTCTCACGTTACGCTGCGATACAGTTGCACAATGCTGCATAGTACGGCTCAACGAACTGCGCGACGATACTCCTATCGTCGATGAAGTAATCGAACTCCACGGCCTCGGAGGAACGGCCTTCCGCTCACTGTGCAAAGCGAAACTGGAGATGAAGACCCCTGCATCCGTCACCAAACACGATTTCCACGTAGTCAGTAAGGTCATACCTCTGGAGGTTGACGGGCTGCTGGGAATGGACCTCATCGTGAAATACAAAGCGAATATATTGGGCAGCAGGATATTTCAAATTTTTAGGGAAAAATTACGCTTCGTACGCGGATCAAAGCAGATAAAAATACCTGCACGGTCAGAATATACAGGATGTCCCATTTTATTCTTACACCTAAATTATCTCGAAAAATATTGCTCTGGTCAAGTTTTGTTTCAAACAAAAGTTTTAGAGATCGAAAAGGGACGTTCAAAAAAAATTTTGTTGAAGGTCGCAAATTCAAAATGGCGACGTTACGATGGCTGACATGTTTTTTTTTTAAGGAAACCTAACTTTTTTTTATGACAAAACAATGCACTGCGTTAAAACTAACAACTTCTGTAAGAAACATTTTTCGATTTAGATTGTGGTTTTCATGTTGGAACTCCATTTTGGACTATTTAGCGCTGTCCGGAAGGCACCATAAAAAGTGTGCATGTATCTGTGTGTGCGTAAAAATGGTTAACTTTAGTCCGAACGAGACTGTTGATATGCTCCTCATTTTAAGGAGATGTATGGGTAATTATTCGCAAGCCGAAAGTTTGTATCGCCGTGAGTTTCCCAATCGTCGTCACCCATCCCGGCAAACAATTCGTACACTCGAACGGAAAGCGAAAGCAAGTCGGATTACCCGTTATCGCAACATCGTCCGAACGTCATGGAAGATTTTGATGGGCCGCATGAGGCTCGAAACATGGCAATCCTAATCGCGCAACCTAAGACACGCACCCACAGATACATGCACACGTTTTTATGGTACCTTCCGGACAGCGCTAAATAGTCAAAATTGGAGTTCCAACATGAAAACCACAATCTGAATTGAAAAATGTTTCTCACAAAAGTTGTTGGTTTTAACGCAATGCATTGTTTTGTCATAAAAACAAGTTAGGTTTCCTTTGAAAAAAACATGTCAGCCATCGTAACGTCGCCATTTTGAATTTGCGACCTTCAACAAAATTTTTTTTGAACGTCCCCCTTCGAACTCTGAAACTTTTGTTTCAAACAAAATTTGATCAGAGCAATATGTTCCGAGATAATTTAGGTGTAAGATTAAAAAGGGACACCCTGTATATTGTGGGCCAGGACGCCAGAGGAAGGCGCTGGTTATGTAGGAAAACAAGAAATCCGCCCGGGAATAACACTCGGCGAAGGGATAGTGAGGTCAGAGACGCACGCTTGTCCTGTCCTGATAATGAACGCCCTAGAAGAGGCGCAAATAATAAAACGACCGACCGTCGAGATCGAGGAACTCGACCGGATCGAAGAGGAGCCCGCGGAAAAATACGAGCAAAAGGAAATTTGCGAGGTATCGCACAGTAAAAGGAAATATAGCAAAGAACGATCGGAAAAAATCTGACTGGAGGTCAGAGAGGACTCGCATTTAAACTCGGAAGAAGAAAAGAAACTCCGAGAAATTTGCGAGGAATTCTCCGAAGTATTTCACCTAGAGGGAGAAAAACTAGGCTACACCGATGCAGTCGAGCATCAAATATCTGTGAAATCTGGAACAACGCCGATCAAAGTACGTCCGTACCGATTGCCAGAGGAACGCCGGAAGGAAGTGCAGAAACAGGCACAACAAATGCTAGAGGATGGAGTAATCCGGCCCAGTACGAGCCAATGGAATGCTCCGTTGCTCGTCGCGCCCAAAAAGGCAGATACCGATGGCACAATTCGGAAAAGAGTCGTCGTCAACTTCCGCGAACTAAATCTCGCGACAGAAGGTGACTCTTATCCACTGCCCAATATCAACGAGATATTGGATCAGTTGGGAAAGGCAAAATACTTCACGACCTTGGATCTCGCCTCAGGATTTCACCAGATCCCGATGGCTGAGAAGGATAAAGCAAAAACTGCTTTTTCCACGCCCCTGGGTCACTACGAGTACAACCGTACGCCATTCGGATTAAAAAATGCACCTCCGACTTTTCAGCGACTGATGGACACGGTATTAACCGCTTTACAGGGAATAAAATGCTACGTTTACCTCGACGACATCGTGATATACGGAACCTCACTCGCCGAGCATAATAATCGCCTGAGAGAAGTGTTAGCGAGGCTGAGGACGGCGAATTTACGCATACAACCGAGAAAATGTAAATTTATGCGTAAGGAAACGCAATATCTCAGACACACAATAACCGAGGTCGGTGTAGAGCCCGATGAAAGCAAAATCGAGGCAGTAAAAAATTTCCCAACACCGAAAACTATGAAATACGTACAATCGTTCCTGGGACTGGTGGGATATTATCGCCGATTAATCAAAAACTTCTCCAGTATTGCGAAGCCTCTGACCGACTTAACAAAAAAGGAGGTTAAATTCGCCTGGATGGAACAATGTGAGGCCGCGTTCGAATGCCTGAAAGAGGCTTTAACCACCACCCCGATACTACAATATCCCGATTTCTCGAAGCGTTTCGTTATTACGACAGACGCATCGGATAAAGCGATCGGAGCGATATTGTCTCAAAGGAAGATCGGTGAAGATTCGCCAATTTCTTACGCTAGTAGAACGTTAAGCAAGGCCGAAACAAATTACTCCACTACCGAAAAAGAGCTACTTGAAATTGTGTGGGCTGTTAATCAACTTCGACCGTACATTTACGGAACGAAATTTACAATCGTAACGGACCACAAGTCATTAACATGGTTGTTCGGGGTAAAAGATCCTGGATCAAGGTCAATGTAATGAAGAATTTAATCGGAAGAATACGACTACGAAATACAGCATAAAGCTGGAAAAATAAATACAAACGCTGACGCGCTGAGTCGCATCTACGCCCTCACTCGAGCGCAAGCCAAAGAAAGAGAGGAAAAAGAGAACAGGGTTGAGCCACAAGAGGAAGAAGGACGGAGAGAGCGCTCTCGCGCGGCTAGCGAGACCCCTGGTGCCGGCGAGACGGCCCGGGGAAGCGCGGTGCCGGGGATACTCTGCGTGCATCGCGCGAGCCGAGCCATTTAAAATAGCCACGGGGGCGGCTGAGTGGCCCCCGGGAATAGGGCCGTCAACCACCACATTCATGGCCGGCTAAGCCACCACCCCTGCTCCGGGGGGAGGTCGGGGTAAAACAGGCCACATAACCTCAAAATATCTCCGGGGTCGCACTCCTACTCAGCCTCCACAACTCGTCTACCGCGGCCCTTAGCCGCTCCCGGCGGCGGCGGACCGACACCGCGTGGAGCACGAACTGCCGCCGCTACGATTGGGGCCGGGAGAGGCGAGGCAGCCGCCTTTTCCGTAAACGAGGAGTCTGAAACAGAAAGAAAAAACAATAAATTAATACACAAAACATATTATATATATATACATATCAGAACACATAAAACCAACACTCGCGAGGACAAACTGCAGTTGTGTTTCGCCGTCCGCGAAAACAACAGCGCTTCCCTCGAAGTTCCAGTTATCCATCTGAAACAGAGAAAAACAAAAAACACATTAAAAAATCAACCAATAAAATACATAATTCACAAAAAATGTATTAATACTTATGATGCTCCGTCGAAGTCTCGCTGCTAAATGAGGCGACGCCTCAACAAATCCGTCGAGGCGAGAATTACACCGAGCGTGGTACCCCGGTGGGGTAAAAGCGCGTAGTCAACAAAATTCGCGAAAAAATATAAATTCCGACGACTATTAAGCGAGTTAGAAAATGACAAATTTCTCAAAACGAGTGGAACAAAGACAGAAAAATAACCGAGCGATATTCTCCGCAGGTTATTACCCCTCGTCGCGATCGCCGCCGAGGGGGACGAGAAAACATACCGGGTGGACAAATTTTCAACCAGCCCAAGGATTTCTTATGAGGAAATAGGAACTTTATCCGTAACCAGCGATACATGGAAATTAGTCATAAAAATGGACCTCGGATCCTTAGAAAAACAAGAAAGGGAAACGAAAAAGACATTTACAAACCTAACAGGGCTTTGTACTTGAGCAGCAGTAGGACGTGCTGTGCAATACGATCGCCGACACGGCAGCGAAAATGCTACAGAGGACCGAGCAAGAGCTACGAGCGATCTACGATATAACGGGCGGTAAATTAACACGTCACCGTAGCGGCATAATTAACGGCCTTGACTCGATTATCAAGGCAGTCACGGGAAATATGGACGCACAGGATGCCGCGGAAATTAATGAACAACTTAACAAATTAGGGACCAGTCAAAACGCTTTGGAAAACGCCCTTAACGAAAACGTTCAAATTCTCGAGTCGACATTAGACCTGTTCAACAAATCAACAACACGGTTGGAGGAAAATCAAGAACAATTACAATCACTCGTCGTAAGCGTACGGAACAGCCTGACAAGCCGTCTGGACAGGTTACATGAACGACAACAAATAGATGAGAAACTTACAACAATGGGAATGATCACCGAATCTCTATTGGGCGAGGACTGACAACTAACTGATTTTATAGCAGGGTTATCGAAGGGATTAGATAATCCGAGCATATTGCCTTTGGGGCAAATGGCGAACTACTTAAAAAATGCCATTACATACTTGCGGAGAGGTTTGTCGTTCCCGACACCCGTGCGGCCGGAGGAAATGCCAAAATTATTGGAAATTAGCGAAGTAGGTGCGTACTGCGTAGGGACGGAACTCGTCCTTGTCATCAAAATTTCACTAATGAATCATGAAGAATACATAGTAAATAGAGCGTATCCATTGCCCGAGGATCGAAGGGAATCATTATCAATTTATAGAGGTAACAAATGCATTCGTCATAGTTGAAAAAACGCGAAGATCATGTTTAATGATGGACGAGAGCGAGCTGTGATCTTGCAAAAAACTAAAATCCAATTATCTATGTAGACCTAGACGCGCTATATTAGCCACGCACACTTGCACGTCGTGCGAAACAACGAGGTATATCACGCATAATGTTCGTACAGTTAAACATCACGCTAATAATTGCGTTAAAACACCGTAGTAAATAGTTATCCGTAGCGCCGGAACCTGAAACCTTATTAATACATTGCGGAACGCGACCATTGGAACATGTGACATTAATAGGGACAGGGACTCTGGCTTTGGACTGAAAATGTTCCGTCACCAGCGCTAATTTTAGAATCGAAACCATAGGGGAAATAAAACAAACTGTACACAACGAATTTTTACCGTGAGCAAATTTGACACTGCTAAATGAGGATATACAATTATTAAAGTATACGTCAGTTGTACCCCAATTACCTCACAAATTGTCAAATAACCCAGCCGAGATAAATAAAATCGGAGAACGCTTACAAACGCTGAAAACAAAAATAAAAGGAATTCGTGAGCCAGAGGTAACACGACAAATCGCAATTAGAAGCTACTCTATAGGGGCAATCGTGCCGATAATAATCGGAGCGACTTGTATATATCTCTATATGCGGAAGCGAGAGCGCACACCCTCAGTGGCGATCTACAGCGAGCCGGCCGTCATCAGCTGCGCGACCGAGCCACAAACAGCTAAATCATCAAAACGCAAGTTACCTCGACCCTCGCTTAATGGTAAGGTAAAACGAAAAACACAACGCACGAATTCGACATGAGACATACATACATACATAACCGAACTAGATTATAGAGATAAGCATGTCCCACTTTGTATCGGGGACACAAAATAAGTAATCATGCAATGGGTGCAAATATGAAATTATATGGGGATTATAAATTTTAAAATCGCTGAAAACATGTAAACAATGACATTTGTAAGCCCAAGAGCCAAACACAAAGTCGCAATGCCAATCTCGGGAGAGATTTGTTCTTCCAAGGGGGGAGGGATGTTGTGACCCGGAATTTCCCTATTTCACAACATCGGTCAGCGACCGAACTGCGGTCAATCACCGACCGAATAAAAGAGCATTCAACTGCTTATCGCAGCAGAATTGGGCAATCGAAAGCAAATAATTGCAATAATGCTTCTTCAGACTATTGCAACAGATCGATAGCCGTCGCCTTTCGACCGACGAAAGGCGACGGCGATCCCAAAAGTCAGTCTTGATCAGGGCAGCGACGGGTTTGGTTCGAAGGCAAAACCATCACTTTGTACTTCTTGTTAAAACCTTTTTAAACCAACCTAGTCAATAAACTTTAGAAGTATTTTGTAGCTGCTTGAGTTGGAGTTTAACTCATTTGGCGAAGATCCCAAAACCTTCATCCTAATTTCGCGATAGTTTCTATCTCGAAATATCGGGACACAACAAGGCAATATATGCGTACTCATAATATTACGCTGCAATTGACGCACACTTATAAGAACAATCAGTCGAATGAGACATACCTCAGAAGTATGACGAGTGTCTTTTCGAAGAATACTTTCATCGCAGTTGCGTTAAAGACTTTTGCTACCGGAAAGGATGATACTTTTGAAACTGAATGAAGTAAGTTTGTGGAAAAGAAAAACATGGAGCAAGTTGCAATTGCTTTTATTCTTTCTGTATGATGCTCTTGTGTCAGCAGCCTTTTGGCATTTTATTCCGCACAAAAAATTCTGCTTCATCGAAAGAACCTAGAAGCTTTGCGTTTTAGAAAAAATGAACTTTTTCAATCCGATTCAGATATTACCCTATTATACAATTTCAGTGTTAGCATTAACATATTTTATTTGTTTTTTTACATGTGCGAGTTGCAATCGATTTTATTCATTTTTCTAAAGTTTGCTATTGTGTAATCAGTCATCTTCCATTCTGTTCCGGACAAGAAATTTTACTTCATCGTAATGTCGGATAGGATCTTTCCGTGTTATAAAAAAAAAAACTTCAAAAAAGTTAAAATGTACGCCAAGTAGAAAAAAATGAAGTTGCTTAAGGATGTTCTGCTGGTATTTTATGACAATTAAAAAATATAAGAATCGAATGAAATTTTTTTCCAAGGTTCTTCAATTCATGAAGAAACCGTATGCAAAGTTTTAAATTTTTTCACTTCCCCGTGTAAAAGTTATACATTTTTTTAAAACCGTCGTTTAACACGTGCTCTTATGGAAAACTCACACAATCTTAGTTAACTTGTTGAAAAATTATTCAAATTGGATGAATCTCCGGATATAGGTCAGAGATTACTCTACACGCAAACTTTATATTCGTACACGACGATTAGGTCAATAATTGGCATTGAAATTAACAAAAATGATTGAAAAATTGCTTTCGTCTGGAATTTGTGCGCGCGCATCTAGACCGATCAGCAGACGTGCAATTTCCTAGGGAGATTGAAGCGCGCCAAATATGAACCGTGGCGATACAAGTACAAGTTTGGTATTTTAGTTTTAGTTCAGTTTGATTGTTCAACATTTATTAAAACATTTTAACATATATAGAACGACGTCTTACATGTGTGCTCTTATAATTAACCAACATTCTCTAACTCTTTTGGCATCGATTTCTCACTATTCGTTGTAAAAAATTGCATTATTCTTTCGATTGTTTTCTTTTGAATTTTGGCGATCGTCGCGCTGCGCATTTTTTCAATGAAAAAATTCTTAATGCCCTCAGATCCGAAAGTTGAATGAATGTTCTGAAGTTCTTGCAGAGTGATCGTAGCAGCAGCCAATTTTTTAAGAGTAGCCAAACTCAAGATGGTCTCCATAGGTTTCAGTCCAATTAAAGTAACTTGACTTTTATCTCGGCAATTCCATTCGTCAATTTTCTGTTCGCAAATTTTTACATTTTCTAATAATGTAGCCGTTGTTATTTTCAATGCAGTCAATATTTTTGAAAGAATTTTACAGTCGAAAATAGCATTGTGAGCCTCAACAACAACAACATTCAACGATTTCGCTAATCCACCCAAAGTACATTCTCCCTTCCCCCTTTTACCTGTTATGGATCTAATGAGAGGCAGTGTATCCAGAAAACCATGGATAACGTTTGAAAATTTTTCCTCCAATTTGTATTTTTTTATCGCGTCGTACAGCCTCGGTCCGTCAAAAATCAAATTGTGAGCCAATAGTATCGCTTTCTTCCCCAATTCTTCAATCCATGCTAAGAAACTCTCCAATGCGGTTTTAATTGGAACAGATGGAACAATTTTCCCGTTTAACAAAAGTGTTCCATTGCTATTGACGAGACCTGTCACCGCTGTAGCATATGAAGAAATTTGTTGTCTAGGATTAGCGTAAATGTTGAATTCCTCGCGACCACACATAGCAGCAATCTGCAATATATCACAATCACGACTTAAACTCGATGTCTCCAGATCGAATAAGATAAACGAATGAACTCCATCGTCAGCTTCAATATCCTGATTGTCCTCTTCATCAGGTACCGCAGACTGGGTCAATAATCCGCAATTACTGTCGTAGGTTACACCTTCGTGATTTTCTCTCAAATGTCGCAAAGCACTGCGAGCTTGCTTGTTCTGGATACGTCTTTTTTTGTAATCTCTGCTGCTCGTGATTGAACGTCGCCGTATAAGTAACTTGTCAGTTCTGGCGACGTGTTGAAGGTGATGTTTTCCTGGCGAGAGTTCTATCTTCTTGGCTATCTCTTGGGTATAGGTCTCACCAAGGTTCTTTTGGCCCACAGAACAAGCAAACCTGTAGTCTGCGGAAGCGCTCAGACTGTAACACCGAGACTTCGGCGCTTTACTCGCCATGGTCGCATTCAAACTCTCATTCCTGTTACTTGAGGCACCGAGTGAAAATTTTTCGGCGTTATCTGCGAGTTTGTCAAATATTATTTTTAACGCGTCAAGTAAATTTGGATCTTCGAATCCATTGGGTATCGAACGGTGCTCATAATTCTCTTTATCTTTGATGTAGCCACACCATGAACCACAAGCGCTGTGATCGTTGAACGCATGGTGGGGAATGCTTCGAATTACTGATGCCAGAGCTCGGCTATTGCCAGTATTCTGAGCTAGGGCATATGTGAAGCATCGGTGGAGGTAGTTGATTCCTTCTACTCTCAATTCCTTGTGACTTTTTTCAATTTTGTACAGCTGTTTTTTCACTCCGGCAGAGGCATGGTTTCTGTCTGATTGTTTGAGGATAGTGTGATCACTGGCGTCTCTACAGGCTGCTATGGTGCTACTGTCATCATCGCCAACAAGAACTCCTATCTGGACATTGTGGGACTTCAAAATTTCACTCTCAACGATAATTTTTCTTCCTACGTGCGGTTCCATCGCCTTGGCTGAGCCAGAAAAATTACGACGACAGTTTTCGTCGGGATGACTGTGAATTGAATCGCATTGTTTGCATTTACGATTACACGTTGAGTAATCGAGCACCTGTCCACTAAAGTGTCCAATTATCGCACCAAATCCATTAAGGCTGTCGTAGCTACGGCCTGCTCCTCGAGTACTCCAGCCCATGTCGTATGAAGCCATGATGCGTACTACGTCATTGAATGTAACAGGTGAACTCCCAGGCTCTTCAGACGCTGTTCTTTCTTCGGAACTGAAAACGCGTTCAGGAAGCAGAAATCTCGTTCGAAATTCTTCTGGTCTATAGGAAATTTCATGATGGAATAGGAAATTATTAAATTTGATTGCAATCGTATTCAGTTTGTTTTCTTTATTTTTCTTCGTAGGGTAAAAACACGCGACAAAAAAAGGTCGATTCGATTTGACAGGGGATTATTTCTCAACAAAAAGGAGAAACGAAACTCGTCAGAAAAGCATTAGAAAAATATTATGTACAAATAGTAATGAATGGAAATTTACAGGGAGTTTTCAATATCAGCTGCTCGTTCTATCGTCATCTCTCTTTCTAACGCAGTCGCACTTCTGCAGCTATCTTTGGCAACATCCTCTGCTGCGAGTCCAACTTCGTTCTCATACTTTTTGAATGTGTGGAAATTGTAGCAAGGGATGTTCATCATAGCGAACAACTTGTCCAAATGCGTCCAACCCAATCCAGCGTGGAGAGCCCCTGAAAAATAGAAGAAGTTCGAAAGGATAATTACCGTAAATAATAACACACCTATGAATTTTCTGGTGAGAATTAACATCATGTCTGAAAGGAATAATGAAGAACAAGTATTTACCTAGAACGCTTTTGGAATTGACATCAAAACGTTCACAGCGTCGATCACCATTGCAGCGGGTCTTGCTGGTTTTCACTTCATTTATTAATAAACATTTGTGGCAGCGTATCATGAGGATTGAGCCCAGTCCTTTGCGTACCTCTTTGGTAATGTATCGCAAAGATAAAGCTTCCTTGCAAACATGGCACCACATTTGTTCCCCCAAAAAAGCAAACTCCACGATACGTCGCCCATCCATTACCTCCGATAATACCTCCTTGGCCTTATCCCGAGCATCACCTTCATGGCTCGCTTTCACAGCGGTGCTTGTCACAGGCTTCGCTTCTCCATCTTCCTCTGGACCTGCCATTGAATCTTGGCATGGTTCTTCTAACATTTCACCGACATCTTCATTCACGAGCAAAGGTTTCATCCGTTTGCATTTATTTGCAGGAATTGAGTCAAGTGCATCATCAGATTTTTGTTTTTTGTTTTTTACACCAGTCCTCTGTTGTAAAAGTTTCCTATTATATTGTTTTTGCGAAACTCTTTTACCTCGCCAGTAGAGGCTCGCAGACATTGTGACAATTGCGGTTATGTATCACTCGGCGAGAACTGGTGGTAAAACTCGAAGCAAATTAAAAACGTTGTCACTTTAAATTTTGTCACTTCAAACTAAATTGTCACTTTAAAATTTGTATTTGTTTTACACCCACGTCTACACTACTATGATATCATTCTTTTATACTTCGGAGATTTCGATATTAACTCGAGCTTGTTTATGATGCGGTATAAATAGCGTCGTGGTGAGTCAGTGCTGCCAACTTGTATCGCTAATACTCTCTACTAGGCGACGTTGCCGCTGTTCCCGAGCGTTTTATTTATAAAAGTAAATCCGAAACTAATTTCTAAATTAAAAAATGGATATTCTTATCAAAAGTAATGATAATAATATGCTATTTAAAATATTATAACATCCCGTCAGCTCTCAAATTTAATTTTAATACGGAAATCAAAAACTTATTTTTTTGTGTGCAGGGATTGGAACACTGACGAAATCACTGCCCCTCTCATGCCGCACAACCCCCGCTTACAGTACCAGCAGAACATCCTTAAGAAGTATACTCATACAAAAAATATGTTTGTTAAAAAAGGAATATTTATTCCCAAAAAAAGGAAATCAGCAAAATTAGCCAATTATCAGACAACGAATATAATAACAAACTATCATACAACAACAGATAATTTGACAATTCTATAGTTTTCACTATTCAATTGATGGAAATGGATTCTTATAATGCATCATTTTTACTCCCAAAAAAAAAAGGAAATCAAACATTAAAAACTTCAAAACAGTTAAAATGTACGCCAAGTAGTTGAAAAAAATTATGTTGCTTAAGAAGTACACTCATACAAAAAAGATATCTGTTAAAAAAGGAATATGGATTCCCAAAAAAAAGGAAATCAGCAAAGCTAGCCAATTATAAAACAACAAACAGTAAAACAAACTATCAGATGACAACAAATAGCCAAAAAACTATCAAACAACAACAAAAAGCCAACAAAACTATCAGACAACAACAAATACCCAAAAACACTATCAGACAACAACAAATAGCCAAAAAAACTATCAGCCAACAACATAAACCTTGGCGTGCATGGTTACAAAAAAAAAGATCGGGAAGACGAAAGGAAAGCATTTAGTAATACCCCTCACGGTGTCGAAAATTTGATAGCTCGTTGGGGTCCAGGAAAGAAGTAGATTTTTTAAAAATAGTCTGAATAAATTTGAAACATTTTTTTTAGTTCAATTTTAAACTCCGAGTGTGTTGGATCAAATATTTGGTGTCCAAGTGACAAGATTTTGAGAATAGTCTAGACATTTGACAACATTTGAATTTGTTGGATCACTCAGTTCAGTTTTTCTTTAGTACTACTTCAATTTCAATTCTACTTTTTCCAAGTATTATCAACAGTCAATAAACTCAACATTCCAGCCGAAAGATCTTTTTGTCGCCTATGAAACTTTTTTTCTTGATGCGATTGCCACCCTTGAGAATATTGAATCGGAGCAGAAAACTTACAATTTCTCTGACGGAGTTGACTGTGTTTTGAATGAAGAACATCGAGTTCAATTTTTTATTTCCAGTAATCGTAGAAAAATAGACACAATATCTTATCGAAATTCGACGTTCCGTACTTACGTAGTATTAACTATGCATACGTAGGTAACTATGCGTACCGTACGTAGTATTAACTATGCGAAATATACTTTGGGTGTACTTCCGAAAAGCGCATACCGCCGATTGATCTGAAATTTGGTACACTAATGTATTTCGACCTCCTCATCACGAATATCGAAATGAAAATTGGCGCAAACGCCATTTTCAATATGAAAAACGAGCAAGAATATGTGTGTGTGTACAACTATAGTGGATAATATTCACGGAGTTCGACTGAATTAACGAAAAGTATTCACCGAGTTCACGTACTATAGCGGAAAGTTATTACAACGTTCTAATTCTATAGCTGAAAATATTTCGAGTTTGCGTTATTGGTATATCAATAAAATTTAAAATATTCGACAAATCGGTTCAACGAATTCATTGCAACGAATTGTTGGGAGGAATTTTCCGTACATTCATCAGCATTTCTGCCAAAATGGATAGAACGTACAACTTTTTCCAGTTGGGCTTAATATTCCAAGACCACTAAAGAACGCTGCAATGGTTACGCGACATAGAATTGATCCCTACGGCAAGATATTGTGGCAAACACAAAAAAAAATATGACTCTTAACGAGTCCCGATTGGGCTGTGGTCAATTTATTTGCCAAAAAAAAGCAAATATAACCACAATGCTGCTAGTCGAAAACACTTGGTTTGAGAGGTGTCACACGTCTTCAGAAATCTGTATGCTAATCACATACAATTTTGCAAGGAACTTGACTTTCGATCAGACCATTTACGAAAATAGTATTATTGATGGGCAAACAGTATCGACGGAAACGGTTGCGGATCGATTTTCCTTTTGCCGAAAAGTTTGCATGGTTGCTCTAGACAACCATTTCGAGATAGAAGGTCAGATAGGTGGTCCAGGTGAGATAGTTGAAATCGACGAGTGTAAAATCGGCCGTCGGAAATACGAAAGAGGACGAGTAGTTGGTGGATCGTGGATTCTCGGAATGATCCACAGAGGGCATTCCGACAATTATCGGCCGGAGATTTGTCCAGAAAAAAAAAGAGATGAAGCGACCTTGACAGCTCTAATAAAAAAGCATGTGGCTACCGGTACAGAAACTCACACCGATTGCTGGAAAGGTTACATGAATTTAAATACGCACGGTTACGTTCACAAAACTGTGAATCATTCGGAGGAATTCGTGGATAGTGTCACTGGAGCGTATACGCAAAACATCGAATCCTCCTGGCGGTAGATGCGTCGATCGTTATCTCGTGGTGGAGTAACGAAACATACGATGGCAGACCATCTTTGCGAATTTTTGTGGCGGCGAAGGATAAGAAAACTCAATGTCGATCCCTTCACCCAACTGATCGCGAATAGTAAAAGTTGCTATCCTGAGAAAGGTACATAAAGCACACACACACACGCACACACAGCGGAGAGGGTGTTGAGTTGTGAAAAATGTGGGAGTGACGCTCCACAGTTCCTATACTCCGCTGGACGCACACGCGCACACACACACACACATGAACGCGCATACACATCCACACGCGCGCACACACAGTCGAGAGGGTTTTAAGTTGTGAAAAATGTGGGAGTGACGCCCTATAGTTCCTAATCTCCGCAGTACACACACATATTCGTTCTCGTTTTTCATATTGAATATGGCGTTTGCGCCAATTTTCGATTCGATATTCGTGATAAGGAGGTTAAAATACATTAGTGTACCAAATTTCAGATCAATCGGCGGTATGCGCTTTTCGGAAGTACACCCAAAGTATATTTCGCATAGTTAATACTACGTACGGTACGCATAGTTACCTACGTATGCATATGTTGTGACCCGGAATTTCCCTATTTCACAACATCGGTCAGCGACCCAACTGCGGTCAATCACCGACCGAATAAAAGAGCATTCAACTGCTAATCGCAGCAGAATTAGGCAATTTAGAGCAAATAATTGCAACAATGCTTCGTCAGATTATTGCAAAAGATCGATAGCCGTCACCTTTCGAGCGACGACGTATCGATCCCAAAAGTCAGTCTTGATCAGGGCAGCGACGGGTTTGGTTCGAAGGCAAAACCATCAACTTGTACTTCTTGTTAAACCTATTTAAACCAACCTAGTCAATAAACTTTACAAGTATTTTGTAGCTGCTTGAGTTGGAGTTTAACTCGTTTGGCGTAGATCCCAAAACCTTCATCCCTATTTTCACGATAGTCTCTATCTTGAAATATCGGGACACAACATTGGTGGCAGCGGTGGGATCGCCACAACTCAATTATTGCTTTAAATCACAAAATACTATTGCACACTTGTGTATCGCGAACGGAGTGACCGAGTCACCTCGCGTGTGAGAGTGCCTGCATCGACCGAGTCGAAAAAATCACCCACGGAACGTGCTGCGACCGAGTCGAGCCACGTACGAGAAATCCCGGATCCCGAGGATCACCGGAAGGCCCAGATGCATCAAGGACTCAACAAGGACAGCCGCGTCAAGCAAAGTAACGCGAAGAGGACGAAGATCCTGTACGAGAAACGTCACGAGAATCGTCATGCAACTTGCGATCATCTACCTGTAAGTGACGGAACATTTTATTTTTCTGAGATCCTCCAAAGCCAGAGAAATTAGTTAACTCGTATGTCGGACGGCGAACAGTATAACCGCTTATGTTTGCGAGGTAACCGTCATTTATCGTGGTCCCTAGATTCATTTTTCGAGTCACGGGTAGTATATGAGCTCTCAGACGACGAAGAGCAATCTAAAAAACGCAGACGCGAAACTAGCAGCGCGGAAAGTTTGTATCTATCACCGGAAACTTTAGCGAAACTTAAATTTCCGAAACGCGGACGTTTTTCCAACCCGGACGAATCTACGACCGACGGGGACGAATCTTTTAGCCCCGTAGATACAGAGCGCGCGCGTGAAATAAATCTCAACGATTTTTCATTGCTGAATCCACATACAGCAAACATGCCAAATACAGTAGAGTACATGACAATAAAGGATGCGAGAAACAGTCTCCCTGTGTTCGACGCCTCCAAACCGGAGCTCGACACAGACTTTATTAGAGCGGCAAAATACGCTGTAGATTCGGTGGATCCCGCGAACAGTTCGAACCTTCTCACAGCCATATTAAGTTTAGAAATACAGGGCCGAGCGGCCGCAGACTTGCGCTTTCGCGATCTCCAAACCGTAGAGGAGCTAATAGAAGAGCTACGTACGTTATACGAAAAACAACGTACGGTTCCCGCGCTACAGGTCGAGTTTAATACATGTCGACAACAGCCCGAGGAATCAGTGCAAGCATACGCGCATCGTGTAGAAACTATAACTATGGAGTTAATTGCCGGCTGTACGGCAGAAATCACCCACGAAATTGGGAAAAAGGCCGTTGAACAGTTACTCCGTCAGTTCGCCCTTAACAACTTCGAGCGAGGGTTACGCAGGGACCTTCAGCTCTTAGTAAGGTCTCGAGGCTACACGAATCTCCGAGAAGCAATTAGAGGGGCGACAGAGGAGGAAAAGGGCATCGAAGGGACGCGAATAATCGCGAAAAGGTTCTCCCATGGAGGGGAGCGAACCCAACAAAAATACCAAGGGCCACCATACACCTCGTTCAGCGACAAACGGAAGTCCTGGGGAGGTACACAGGTAGCACAGGCCACTCAGGGCCAGTCGTCAGGGCAAGGGCGGCAGAGCCTGCCTGCGCAGTCGAAAACAATTCAACAGTTGGACATTATGTGCCATTATTGTAAAAAGAAAGGCCACAAAATCAGAGACTGCCGAAAAAGGATCAAGGATCAAGGAGGATCGGGTCAACCAACGGCACCGGGACAAAATGGAAGGTTCCCGTACAAAGGGACACCGGAGAAAAATTCAAGCTCCGAAAGTCAAAGGACGATAAGCTCTCTCGCGGTGGGAACGCTAACCGCGACAAAAGTCGTAACGCGAGAGAAAGTCAAAAAGGAAAAACAGGGACCCCGGCGATGTAAAATAATCGGGGATCTACAGCACGGCAAAGCCGAGGCACAGTGCGTCAACGCCCCGGCGAGAATTTGCCAAGTCAGCGCTTCAGGCCCGAGCATCCACCCTAGTGACCTGCATTTTCGCTCGTCACAAGCGCGTGAGGGACTTCTCACGTTACGCTGCGATACAGGTGCACAATGCTGCATAGTACGGGTCAACGAATTGCGCGACGATACTCCTATCGTCGATGAGGTAATTGAACTCCACGGTCTCGGAGGAACAGCCTTCCGCTCACTATGCAAAGCGGAACTAGAGATAAAGACCCCTGCATCCGTCATCAGACACGATTTCCACGTAGTCAGCAAGGACGTACCTCTGGAGGTCGACGGGCTGCTGGGAATGAACCTCATCGTAAAATACAAAGCGAATATATTGGGCGGCAGGATATTCCAAATTTTTAGGGAAAAGTTACGCTTCGTACCCGGATCGAAGCAAATAAAAATACCTGCCCGGTCAGAATATATATTATGGGCCAGGACGCCAGGGGAAGGCGCTGGTTATGAGGAAAAACAGGAAATCCGCCCGGGAATAACACTTGGCGAAGGGATAACGAGGTCAGAGACGCACTCTTGTCCTGTTTTAATCATGAACGCCCTAGAACAGGCACAAACAATACAACGACCGACCGTCGAGATTAAGGAACTCGACTGGATCAGAGAGGAGCCCGCAGAAAAATGCGAGCAAAAGGAAATTCGCGAGATACCGCACAGTCAAGGGAAATATAGCAAGGAACGATCGGAAAAAATCTGACTGGAGGTCAGCGGGGACTCGCATTTAAACTCGGAAGAAGAAAAGAAACTCCGAGAAATTTGCGAGGAATTCTCCGACGTATTTCACCTAGAAGGAGAAAAACTAGGCTACACCGATGCCGTCGAGCATCAAATATCCGTGAAACCTGGAACAACGCCGATCAAAGTACGTCCGTACCGATTGCCAGAGGAGCACCGGAAGGAAGTGCAGAAACAGGCACAACAAATGCTAGAGGATGGAGTAATCCGGCCCAGTACGAGCCAATGGAATGCTCCGTTGCTCGTCGTGCCCAAAAAGGCAGATACCGATGGCACAGTTCGGAAAAGAGTCGTCGTCGACTTTCGCAAACTAAATCTTGCGACAGAAGGCGACTCTTATCCACTGCCCAATATCAACGAGATATTGGATCAGTTGGGAAAGGCAAAATACTTCACGACCTTGGATCTCGCCTCAGGATTTCACCAGATCCCGATGGCTGAGAAGGATAAAGCAAAAACCGCTTTTTCCACACCCCTGGGTCACTACGAGTACAACCGTATGCCATTCGGATTAAAAAATGCACCTCCAACTTTTCAGCGACTGATGGACACGGTATTAACCGGTTTACAGGGAATAAAATGCTACGTTTACCTCGATGACATCGTGATATACGGAACCTCACTCACCGAGCACAATAATCGCTTGAGAGAAGTGTTAGCGAGGCTGAGGACAGCGAATTTACGCATACAACCGAGAAAATGCAAATTTATGGATAAGGAAACGCAATATCTCGGTCACATAATAACCGAGGTCGGAGTAAAGCCCGATGAAAGCAAAATCGAGGTAGTAAAAAATTTCCCAACACCAAAAAATATGAAAGACGTACAATCGTTCCTGGGACTGGCGGGATATTATCGCCGATTCATCAAAAACTTCTCCAATATTGCGAAGCCTCTGACCGACTTAACAAAAAAGGAGGTTAAATTCGCGTGGATGGAACAATGTGAGGCTGCGTTCGAACGCCTGAAAGAGGCTTTAACCACCGCCCCGATACTACAATATCCCGATTTCTCGAAGCGTTTCGTTATTACGACAGACGCATCGGATAAAGCGATCGGAGCGATATTGTCTCAAGGGAAGATCGGTGAAGATTTGCCAATTTGTTACGCTAGTAGAACGTTAAACAAGGCCGAAACAAATTACTCCACTACCGAAAAAGAGCTACTTGCAATTGTGTGGGCTGTTAATCAATTTCGACCATATATTTATGGAACGAAATTTACAATCGTAACAGACCACAAGCCATTAACATGGTTATTCGGGGTAAAAGATCCTGGATCAAGGTTAATGAGATATAGAATTAAATTAGAAGAATACGACTACGAAATACAGCATAAAGCTGGAAAAATAAATACAAACGCTGACGCGTTAAGTCGCATCTACGCGCTCACTCGAGCGCAAGCGAAAGAAAGAGAGGAAAAGGAGAACAGGCCCGAGCCACAAGAGTAAGAAGGACGGAGAGAGCGCTCTCGCACAGCTAGTGAGGCCCCTCGTGCTGGCGAGACGGCCCGGGGAAGCGCGGTGCCGGGGGAAACTCTGCGTGCATCGCGCGGGCCGAGCGACGGCACCGACAGCGAGAGCGAGGAGGATGGCTGCAGCATAGGCGTACCATGCCCCGACGAGCGTGAGCGCCTCGAAATCATGAGGGAATACCACGATGCCCCTCTAGGTGGGCACCAGGGCATCAAGCGAACACTGCAGAGGATACGAGATAAGCATAATTGGCCTGGAATGAAAAAGGACGTCGCTACCTATATACAACGGTGCGACAAATGTCAGAGGAACAAGGTAGGAAAAAAAGCAAAGGCCCCGATGGTCACCACAGACACACCGAAGCGTGCTTTTGAAAAATGTGCCGTCGATATAGTAGGACCCCTACCGATCACGGGAAAAGGGAATGGGTATATACTCACCTTTCAGGATTTACTAACAAAGTACAGTCTAGCGTTGCCTTTGGAAAATCAAGAGGCGAATACAGTCGCAAAAGCCATGACCACCGAAATTATTTGCAAATTCGGCGCTCCGGCAATAATTCTGTCGGACCAAGGGACAAATTTTCAACCAACCCAGGGATTTATTATGAAGAAATAGGAACTTTATCCGTAACCAGCGACACATGGAAATTAATCATAAAAATGGACCTCGGATCGTTAGAAAAACAAGAAAGGGAAATAAAAAATACATTTACAAATCTAACAGGGCTGTGTACTTGGGCAGCTACGAAGGACGTGCTGTGCAATACGATTGCCGACACAGCAGCAAAAATGCTACAGAGGACCGAGCAAGAGCTTCGAGCGATCCACGATATAACGGGTGGCAAATTAATACGTCACCGTAGAGGCATAATTAACGGCCTTGGCTCGATTATCAAGGCAGTCACGGGAAATATGGATGCACAGGATGCGGCGGAAATCAACGAACAACTCAACAAATTGGGGACCAATCAAAACGCTTTAGAAAACGCCCTTAGCGAAAACGTTCAAATTCTCGAGTCGACATTACACCTGTTCAACAAATCAACAACACGGTTGGAGGAAAATCAGAAACAATTACAATCACTCGTCGTGAACGTACGGGACAGCCTGACAAACCGTCTGGACAGGTTAGATGAACGACAACAAATAGACGAGAAACTTACAACAATGGGAATGATCACCGAATCTCTGTTGAGCGAAGTCAGACAACTGACAGATTTTATAGCAGGGTTATCAAAAGGATTAGTTAATCCAAGCATATTGCCCCCGGGGCAAATGGCAGAGTACTTGAAAAACGCCATTACCTACTTGCCGAGAGGTCTGTCGTTTCCGACGCCCGTGCGGCCGGAGGAAATTCCAAAATTATTAGAAATTAGCGAAATAGGAGCGTATTGCGTAGAGACAGAACTCGTCCTGGTAATCAAAATTCCACTAATAAATCACGAGGAATACTTAGTAAATAGAGCGTATCCATTGCCCGCGAAGATCGAAGGAAATCACTTTCAATTTATAGAGGTAACAAATGCATTCGTCATTGTTGAAAAAACGCGAAGATCTTGTTTAATGATGGACGAGAGCGAGCTGCGATCGTGCAAAAAATTAAAAACTCATTATCTATGTAGACCTAGACGCGCTATATTAGCCGCGCACACTTGCACATCATGCGAAACAACGATGTATATCACGCACAACGTTAAAAACGCGGAATGCCATCAGCGCATCGTACAGTTAAACAATACGCTAATAATTGCATTAGAACACCGTGGTAAATGGTTATACGTAGCGCCGGAACCTGAAACCTTATTAATACATTGCGGAACGCGACAATTGGAACATGCAACATTAATAGGGACAGGGACTCTGGCTTTGGACGGAAAATGTTCCGTCACCACTCCTAATTTTAGAATCGAAACCATAGGAGAAATAAAACAAATTGTACACAACGAATTTTTACCGCGAGCAAATTTGACAATGCTCAACGAGGATATACAATTATTAAAGTATACGTCAATTGTACCCGAATTACCTCACAAATTGTCAGATAATCCAGCAGAAATAAATAAAATCGGAGAACGTTTGAAAACGCTGAAAACAAAAATAAAAGGAATTCGCGAGGCAGAGGTAACACGACAAATCGCAATTGGAAGCTACTCTATAGGAGCAATCGTGCCGATAATAATCGGAGCGACTTGTATATATCTCTATATGCGGAAGCGAGAGCGCACACCCGCAGTGGCGATCTACAGCGAGCCGGCCATCATCAGCTGCGCGACCGAGCCGCAAACAGCTAAATCATCAAAACGCAAGTTACCTGTACCCTCACTTAATGGTAAGGTAATACGAAAAACACAACGCACGAATTCGACATGAGACATACATAAATACATACATACATACATAACCGAACTAGATTATAGAGATAAGCATGTCCCACTTTGTATCGGGGACACAAAATAAGTAATCATGCAATGGGTGCAAATATGAAATTATATAGGGATTATAAATTTTAAAATCGCTGAAAACATGTAAACAATGACATTTGTAAGCCCAAGAGCCAAACACAAAGTCGCAATGCCAATCTCGGGAGAGATTTGTTCTTCCAAGGGGGGAGGGATGTTGTGACCCGGAATTTCCCTATTTCACAACATCGGTCAGCGACCGAACTGCGGTCAATCACCGACCGAATAAAAGAGCATTCAACTGCTTATCGCAGCAGAATTAGGCAATTTAGAGCAAATAATTGCAACAATGCTTCGTCAGATTATTGCAAAAGATCGATAGCCGTCACCTTTCGAGCGACGACGTATCGATCCCAAAAGTCACTTGATCAGGGCAGCGACGGGTTTGGTTCGAAGGCAAAACCATCAACTTGTACTTCTTGTTGAACCTATTTAAACCAACCTAGTCAATAAACTTTACAAGTATTTTGTAGCTGCTTGAGTTGGAGTTTAACTCGTTTGGCGTAGCTCCCAAAACCTTCATCCCTATTTTCACGATAGTCTCTATCTTGAAATATCGGGACACAACACATAGTTAATACTACGTAAGTACGGAACGTCGAATTTCGATAAGATATTGTGTCTATTTTTCTACGATTACTGGAAATAAAAAATTGAACTCGATGTTCTTCATTTAAAACACAGTCAACTCAGTCAGAGAAATTGTAAGTTTTCTGCTCCGATTCAATATTCTCAAGGGTGGCAGTCGCATCAAGAAAAAAAATTTCATAGGCGACAAAAAGATCTTTCGGCTGGAATGTTGAGTTTATTGACTGTTGATAATACTTGGAAAAAGTAGAATTGAAATTGAAGTAGTACTAAAGAAAAACTGAACTGAGTGATCCAACAAATTCAAATGTTGTCAAATGTCTAGACTATTCTCAAAATCTTGTCACTTGGACACCAAATATTTGATCCAACACACTCGGAGTTTAAAATTGAACTAAAAAAAATGTTTCAAATTTATTCAGACTATTTTTAAAAAATCTACTTCTTTCCTGGCCCCCAACGAGCTATCAAATTTTCGACACCGTGAGGGGTATTACTAAATGCTTTCCTTTCGTCTCCCCGATCTTTTTTTTTGTAACCATGCACGCCAAGGTTTATGTTGTTGGCTGATAGTTTTTTTGGCTATTTGTTGTTGTCTGATAGTGTTTTTGGGTATTTGTTGTTGTCTGATAGTTTTGTTGGCTTTTTGTTGTTGTTTGATAGTTTTTTGGCTATTTGTTGTCATCTGATAGTTTGTTTTACTGTTTGTTGTCTTATAATTGGCTAGCTTTGCTGATTTCCTTTTTTTTGGGAATCCATATTCCTTTTTTAACAGATATCTTTTTTGTATGAGTGTACTTCTTAAGCATCATAATTTTTTTTAACTACTTGGCGTACATTTTAACTGTTTTGAAGTTTTTAATGTTTGATTTCCTTTTTTTTTGGGAGTAAAAATGATGCATTATAAGAATCCATTTCCATCAATTGAATAGTGAAAACTATAGAATTGTCAAATTATCTGTTGTTGTATGATAGTTTGTTATTCTGTTTGTTGTCTGATAATTGGCTAATTTTGCTGATTTCTTTTTTTTTGGGAATAAATATTCCTTTTTTAACAAATTTCTTTTTTGTATGAGTATACTTCTTAAGCAACTTCATTTTTTTCTACTTGGCGTACATTTTAACTTTTTTGAAGTTTTTTTTTTATAACACGGAAAGATTCTATCCGACATTACGATGAAGTGAAATTTCTTGTCCGGAACAGAATGGAAGATGACTGATTACACAATAACAAACTTTAACAAAATGAATAAAAGCGATTGCAACTCGCACATGTAAACGAACAAATAAAATATGTTTATGCTAACACTGAAATTGTATAATAGGGTAATATCTGAATCGGATTGAAAAAGTTTATTTTGTCTAAAACGCAAAGCTTCTCGGCTCTTTCGATGAAGCAGAATTTTTTGTGCGGAATAAAATGCCAAAAGGCTGAGGACACAAGAGCATCATACAGAAAGAATGAAAGCAATTGCAACTTGCTCCATGTTTTTCTTTTCCACAAACTTACTTCATTCAGTTTCAAAAGTATCATGCTTTCCGGTAGCAAAAATCTTTAACGCAACTGCGATGAAAGTATTATTCGAAAAGACACTCGTCATACTTCTGAGGTATGTCTCATTCGACTGATTATTCTTATAAGTGTACGTCAATTGCAGCGTAACATTATGAGTACGCATTGTGACGTTGTGTCACGGAGGGGCTGCCGATTGCACTGCCGCGCGTGGGCCCGCCGACGAGGGCGCCACTTTTGCCCCGCAACGTGTACAGACTCGCGAAGTCTTCCCGCTAGAGCGATATACACCTCGGCCCTCGTTGCCGAGGCACGCCGCGCCGCCGGGCGGAGACGGCGGAAAACTTGCGACTATAGTCACGGAGGCCTGCGCACTAAACTCCCCGCGTGGCGCGCAAAAACGCCGGCAACCGCGAACACGCCGACGCCATGATTAATCCATTATAGCGCGAACAGGTGTAGAGAACGGATAGAACAGGGAGAGCAAAAAGAAACAGGAAAGAGAACGGTTTGCAAGGAGAAAAGTGAGGAGTATCGGAAAATAGCGAGGAAAAGCGAGAATACAAAGCGAGAGCGGCGAGAACTAATAGAGGAAGCGATAAAAGGAAGGAAAGGAAAAGCGAGGAGGAAAGCGAAAGCCACGAGCGAAAAAGGGCGCAATCGAGGGAAGCCACGAGGCATGCGTCGCGAGGAGCGAGCCGTCGCGCGGTGAGTCCCCGTCTCATTTTTCTTAATTCTCTCCTGCCAGTCGTAACGCGACGTTAAGAGGTCTCAATTTTCGTAATTGAAGGGTTTTCTCGACCCCTTTGGTAAATGTCACGAGGCCGCTTCCCGGCGAAATAATATCGTTTTTTTTGCTTGGCTTGCCCGAGTTGGCGTCGATCGCGTTGTTTTTTGTTGTTGTTATTCTCGCGCGGGTTTTGCCTGCCCGAGTTGGCGTCGTTCGCATTGTTTTTCTTGCTGTATTCTCGCGCGGTGACGAGGCGAGACGGCCGGCTCCCGCGGAGAGGGACACCGATCCCAAAATAATAACAAGCCCCGTGTGTATAACCGGTACTGTGTTGCGAGATTAATAAACACAAATCGTACGTGTGCAGCGGCAGCCCTCCCCTGATCTAAGTGATCGACTCGCGAACATAAGCGCGAGCGTCGGTGCCCCATTCCCCGAGAGGGGGAAACTGACAGTTCGAGCGGGATTAATTCGAGGTTAAGCCTGCGGAAAGCCCGCGCCTTCAATCCCTAGCCAGCTCCCGCGTTCCTGAGCGTGAGAGAGAGTGCGTGTGCCGGGTGTATCTGCGTCCACAGGGGATCACCGTCATCAGCTTACATCGAGAGGAGCCAGAGCATCGGCCGGGGCGTCGGGGAAGTGCTCGACGACGGCGTCCTCGCAGCGTTTCGCAGTTTCGACGACGCAGCACCTCGGCGAGTGAGGAACTTTTCTCACTGCGCCTCGACGACAGCGTCTTCGCAGCGTCTCACCAGTTTCCGACGACGCAGCACCTCGGCGAGTGAGGAACTTTTCTCACTGCGCCTCGACGACAGCGTCTTCGCAGCGTCTCACCAGTTTCCGACGACGCAGCACCTCGGCGAGTGAGAAACTTTTCTCCCTGCGCCTCGACGACAGCGTCTTCGCAGCGTCTCACCAGTTTCGACGACGCAGCACCTCGGTGAGTGAGGATTTCATCTCACTGCGCCTCGTCGATAGCGTTGTCACAGCGCTTGGAGATTTTAGAGGCGCAGCGACTCGCATTTCACAGCGCTTGGGAGATTCGAGAGGCGTAGCGACTCGGCGAGTGAGAGACTCTTCTCACTGCGCCTCGACGACAACGCTGCGCAGCGCTCCTGGAGATTTGAGAGACGCAGCGACTCGGCGAGTGAGGATTTTTCTTTTCACTGCGCCCCAACGACAGCGTCCACACCGCACCTGGGAGATTCTCGACGACGCAGCACCTCGGTGAGTGAGGATTTCATCTCACTGCGCCTCGTCGATAGCGTTTTCACAGCGCTTTGGGGATTTTAGACGCCGCAGCAACTCGGCTATTGGGAACTTTCACCCTCTGCGCCTCGACGATAACGCTTTAGTAGCGCTTTTGGGATTTCGCCGACGCGGCACCGTTGCGAGTGAGAATTCCCTCTCACTGCACCTTGACGCCCCCGCTTCCACCGCGCTTTTTGGATTTCGAAGCTGCAGCGCGGGAGCATCACCGGCAGTCAGCGGAAAGTACGTGGGAGAGCGTGTGTGCACGGTGTGAAAGTGTCGCGTCCCCCAATCCCTGTCCCCGGCGAATTCCTTTCGTAATTATTTCAGATTATTTTTGTTGAAGTTCTTTCGCCATTTTTTTTTGCGTTTTCTTGGGAATCGCTTAACCCTTCTGGGGCGACTAATATTGTAATCTTTTCTTGGTGTACTTATTTTGCGTGTTGCTTGCGAGTGTCTCGCACACCCCCTTGCGCGCTTCGCCCGCGAGGGATCCGAACCGCTTTGGTGATTATTGCGGATTCTCTTTATTTTTATTATTTTAATCTCGTCTGCAAATATTTCGGATTTCGCTTGCGATTGACACGAGTTCCTTTTTTTGATTATTTCGGATTATTTTTGTTTAGTATCCGAATTTCTTTTGTAATTATTTCAGATTCCTTTTTCTTTTTTTATTATTTCGGATTATTTTTGTTCGGTATTCGAATTTCTTCGGCGATTATCTCGGATTATTTTTGTCTAGTATCCGAATTTCTTTTGTAATTATTTCAGATTCTCTTTTTTTGTTTTTCTGGATTTCTTTCGCCAAGTTTCTTTGCGTTTATTTAACCCTTCGCTAGCAACTAATGTCATATTTCTTGTGTACTTATTCTACGTGTGTCTTGCGAGTATCTCGCCCTCCCTTCGCGGCTTTCGCTTGCGATTGACGCGAAATCTTTTTGCAAGTATTGCGGATTCTTTTGTTGCTTATTATTCGGATTTCTTTCGCAATTATTTCAGATTTCGCTCGCGATTGACACGAGTTATTCTTGCAGTATTTCGGACCTCTTTTGCAATTGTTTCGAATCTCTTTTGCGATTATTTAGCGCGTCGTTTATGATTTGTTCACGAGTTCTTTCACGTTGGTCACGACGACTTAGCGCGTCGTTTATGATTTATTCGCAGTAACTCGCGGTGATTTAGAATCTCGTGTGAGACTCTTGTACGTCTGGTCGCGGCTAGTTGGCGAGCCGTTTACGCGCTGTTCATACGGTACGGCGGGGATGTAAAATCTCTTGCGCGACTCTCTTGCGTTGCTCGCGGCTATCTCGCACACGGTTGCGATTCTCCCCGCGCACCTTTTTGTTTGTAACTACCCCGCGCCCGGAGGCGAAGTGTCGCCTTCTTTTGTAATCATTTGTTATTATTCAGTGGTGATCTACACGGACCCTCCGCTTTTCGGCACCGCCGTATAAACCCTAGTTTAGTCTCTCTTCTTTTTTTCTTTTGCTGCTTAGCGCCCCCCCCCCCCATCCCCGTTCCTCCGCCCCTCACCTGGCTTTGCGCGCGCGGTGTGTTAAGTACGGTGACGAGAGAACCCAGGGTACAGGGTAAGTAGCCGTAGAGTCGGAGAACTACCCCTGAGATAAATCGGGAGGACGAGCAGGACCTGCCCACAGTGACTTCGCTCATCAAGAGCTGGCGCCCAACCACGACGAGGAGAGCTGATACGCGCTCCCCCCCACGCGCCGCACCGGGAAACCCTCCCGGGATAATTTTGGCGTTCTCCTCGTATTGACGAGGGGGACGTCATAGCATATATTGCCTACACGGATCGTAATGTAAGTAGGCTTATTTGAAAGAGAAACATAATTCCTATACTAAAGTGTGATTAGATTTTCGATTAAAAGCACAAGCGTGCGAGAACGAGCGAGTTGAAAATCTGTTTGACAGAAAAACTCCGTGTTAGGGTATAATGAGAGCGGCGCGTTGCCTTGAGCGGGAGATTTGAAACTTTTTTTTTAATCACTTGGCGTTGAGACGCTGCCGCGTCTCTAGATATTTTTCACAAACCGGTTTATATTTGTTAGTGTTCATAATTTTCAAACATTTCATAATAAATTAGTTAAAGCATTTTCAAAAAACTGTCATTTATCCATCCTTCGCTGTTCAATTTATGAAATTGTGTGGAAAATCACACTATGCTTTGTTGAAATGATAATTTTATTATTTATTCATTTTTAAATTTATTTTCCCTACTAGATGGGAAACAATCATTCTTCATAACTGAATATGTTTCATTAATTTTCAAACATTCAAGAATGAATTTGTCAAAGCATTTGCAAAGACAATATATCATTTACCCATGCTTCGCTGTTCAATTTATGGAATTATGTTGAAAATCACATTACGCTTTGTTGAAATGTAATTTCACAATTTATTTTCACTACTAGATGAGAAATAATCATTCTTTATAACTGAATATATTTCACAAATCGGTTGATATATGTTAGTGTTCATAATTTTCAAACATGTAATAACAAATAAGTCAAAGCATTTGCAAAGAAAATATCATTTACACATGCGTCACTGTTCAATTTATGCAGTTATGTCAAAAATTACGCTACGCTTTGTTGAAATGACAATTTCACAATTTATTTTCACTATTAGATTAGAAACAATCACTCTTTATGACTGAATATGTTTCACAAATAAGTTTATATTTGTTAGTGTTCATAATTTTCAAACATTTAATAACAAATAAGTCACAGCATTTGCAAAGAAAATGTCATTTATCCATCCTTCGCTGTTCTATTTATGGAAGTATGTTGAAAACCACGCTGCGCTGGTTTTCAACATACATTTATTGAGAATATTTTTCTGATGAGAGATTTCTATAAATCTCTATTGGCACGTCTAAATAAACAAAGCGAAGCGATGAATCCAAAAAATGTTGACTCCGTATTAGCTTGGCGCAAACTTCCATCAGCGCGAGCCTTATAATCAATCGGTGTAAAAACTTGAAAATGTTCCGGCATATGAATCTCTCTCTCTCTCTCTCTTCCTCTTTCTCGCTCTTTTCGCGCGCCCTCGCGAACTACGATATATTTCGCATGCTTCAGACGCGAGTAACGTCGTTACCCCGCATACGTCCTTCTTGTTTCGAGCGCGAAATATCGCGATATCTCGAGAACGGTGCGAGATACGCGAAAACGGACGAAATTTTGGGGGTTTTCTAAAGGGGTTTGTGCTCGATGAGACGAGTTCAGACCCGTCGTCGAAAAAATTAAAATCACGAAGAAAAGTAATCAGTTGTAATAGCGCAATAATGTGCGTACGGCGACTCTCCCGGTCTCCCCCACTCCACCCGCTCCGCTGGAGTCAGACACACCTTATCGCTAATAACGCTTCGGCATATGAATGTCTCTCTCTCTCTCTCTCTTTCTCGCTCTTTTCGCGCACCCTCGCGAATTACGATATATTTCGTATGCTTAAGACGCGAGTAACGTCGTGACTCCGCATACTTGTGTTACGTCCCAGCCTCATGCTCGAACGTTTTTTGTTGCCCCCTTTCAAAAATTATGCAATGCCGACAGTAGGTACTTGCAGACCACGCACATACCGGTATCTTCCTTCGTCGAAGCTCACAACTTCTAGTATACAAGTACCTCCAGATTTATGGTAGTCGTAAATACTCCCCTTCTGGGAAAAGCCTACCAAGCACATACTGTCTGCATTTACAGAGAGACCTCACTCGACGTCGCCGCACTCCTTTTTTTTTCTCATAATTTTCCTATATTCGGCATAAATAATTTGTCTTAAAACTCAGCAGCAATCGCATCCAGCGTTTTCCCCGAATATTCCTCCCACATGTGGAATTCAAAAGAGCGACGGGAAAGTCCCTGCAGGATCTTTCCCACGCGCAAACCTTTTTTTATATACGCTTCATTTATTCTCTTTCTCTATCTAAAAGATACTGAAATACTTCAAACCACATGCGTCTCAAAATGCGGAATTTTCTCAAACTTAACTTCAAGAAAATAAAAGCCGAACTCCCCTAAAACAGGATGACGACTCTTGTCGACCATCGCGACCAAGCGTCCTCATCACCCATGTATAAAAAAAACCAAACAATCTTTTCGAAAAACAGGATGACGACCCTTGAACCCCGTCGCGACCGAATGTCGCCATCATTTCTGTACAAAGAATTTTTTCCCACAGCCACTCTTTGGTGGCTGTGTGCCTTTTAGCCCACATGCGATGGCAATACAGGGTGATTCGGTATAGGTAGTGCATCCGACACCTACGTATTCCAGGCTATATTCTGAACAAAATTACTTAGGCGTTTTAAAAAATACTAAATAGCTTTTAAATAGGAAGCAATAGAATTCTAGAATTCTCGACCAATCAGAGTTGCTGTTTCATTCATGATCGGAGACGCTTCAGGACCGGGTAATCAAGGCTCCGATTCGAAAAATTCGAAAGAGCGACAGAGTTCAGGCAGAATTTCGTTTCGCGAGCCCGGAAGTCTTTTGTTGCAACCGAAGTTTGCTGTCCCTCTCGATCGAATCATGTATCATACGACCGGTGGCGTTTGTCATTTATTCAATGAATTATGCTGCGAAGTCCATTTATTTAACCCTTTAACGTCACAAAGACACTTTTGAGAAGTCCTCTTTTCGACGTGATTATTTACCATGAATATGTCCGCGAAAAAATTCCTAAAGTACCTTGTCAACTATTTTCAAGGGTGCTCTTTCGAATGGCGCAACTTAAATTTCGATACCTTTTTTTTTATATCATATTTTTGCAAAATAAGTTTAAAAGACACGAATTTTTCAGTGACATTTTTTTTTCATTTTGAATTTCGGAAGTCTTATCGTATTATTTTCGGACAATAAAGTGCTCTAAAGGTGTCCTTGATAGTTGTACTTTCGAAATATGCAAAAAAAAAAATTTTTCTCCGGCGTTATACCTGCAAAATAACAACAAATAGACTAACAAATTTTCTCCGTTTTGGAGTATTCAAATATTGTGATCGGAACGAGTCTTTTATGGTCAACATGTAAATTAACTGTCGTTTTCGGGGGTTTTTCGGGTCGCTGATTAAGAATTTGACATTATTTTTGCAAAATTAATTTGTTTAAACAAATTGCTTGACCAGTCAATGTCACTATACAGCCTGTCCCATAATGGTCGACCGACCTCTGAGGGGTGGGTAGATGGGGTGATTCTGGACCGAAAAGTCCTCTTCCATTTTTTCCTCCGACGCCCCCCTGATTAGATATTAATTAATTAAGTTCAGCCAATAGGACGCGTCGAATAAGCGGGCTACACGGCGAATAGCGGTGTGCGTGCAAGCGTAGCAGCCTTGGAAGCGTGCGTGTAAAGCGCGAAGGAGTTCGATAGTGTGCGTGCGTTGGTGTGAGAGAGTGTGGAGCGTCGAACGTTTCCGAAAACATGAATAGAGCGAGGTAGTGTTAGTGAGGGCGCACAATGTAAGGAGGAACGATAAAAACTGATTGCGTTTGCAATCAGTTTTCGAATTAATTGTTAAATGCAATGAAAAAAAAATGTCGATGATTTTGAATCGCGACTGGACGAAAATACAATTTTTGATTGATTTTTTGCAATTACGATTTACGAAGCTTCTGAAATCATTTATTGCTGTTTTTGAAAAAAACATTTTTGGAACAAATCTTTATTGCAATTTAGAGAAAAATGTTGATTCTTCAATTTGTATGAAAATCAAATGCTATTTCCGATTGAATATTTTCGCAATACAGTGCAATTGAACTTTTCGAATTGCTCATTGCAATTAGAATAAAAATATTGCAATTACATTCAATTAAAAAATCAATATTTCAAATCGTTTAGATTTTAAGAAAAAAAACATTATTAACACTGTTCAAAAACAGTGGCATGAAGTTAAAAAACAAGTTGAAAATTCGAGCGTCGCGCGAGTATTGCATGCGGACACTACTCGGATAGGTGACCGCTCGATTCCAGAGGGGGGGGGGGGGGAATTAATGAAAAAAGTCAATATTTCACATCGTTCATGTTATTTTAAGAAAAAATTCATTGTTAACGCTGTTTAATAACACTGGCATGAAGTTAGAAAAAAAGTTGATGATGACTTAAGCGTCGCGCGAGTATTGCTTGCGGACACTACTCGGATGGGTGACCGCTCGATTCCAGGACGAGGGGGGATAAATAAAAATAGTCAGTACTTCAAATTGTTTATATTTATTTATGAAAAAAACACTATTTGCACTGTTTAATAACAGTGGCATGAAGTTAAAAAAAAAGTTGATGATGACTCGAGCGTCGCGCGAGTATTGCATGCGGACACTACTCGGATAGGTGACCGCTCGATTCCAGGGGGAGGGGGATTAATAACAAAAGTCCATATTTCAAATCGTTCATGTTATTTTAAGAAAAAATTCATTGTTAACACTGTTTGATAACAGTGGCATGAAGTTAAAAAAAAAGTTGATGATGACTCGAGCGTCGCGCGAGCTTATCTTATTGCATGGGGACATTACTCGAATGGGTGATCGCTCGAAAATAAAAAAAAAATTGTGAATTAAAAAATACAATTCTTCACGTTGTTCACGTGAAGTTATTGAAAAAGCACTGATAAGTACTGTTTAAATGACACTTATATGCTGTGAAAACAAAAAAAATAAAAAAATTATTAGGTCTCGATCCCCGATCGCTAACGCCGGGATGTAATTAATCTCAACTCTAAACGAATGTTAATTGTAATGATACAAAATAAAATTCGTTCGACGCAATTTTTTGCAATTGCATTCAAATAATATTTGAAAATGTTTACTGTATTTTTTTATTCCCAATTTTTTTTAAATTTTCGAGCGGTCACCCATCCGAGTAGTATCCGCATGCAATACGATAAGCTCGCGCGACGCTCGAGTCATCATCAACTTTTTTTTTAACTTCATGCCACTGTTATTAAACAGTGCAAATAGTGTTTTTTTCATAAATAAATGTAAACATTTTGAAACATTGACTTTTTTTATTTATCCCCCCTCCCCTTGGAATCGAGCGGTCAGTCATCCGAGTAGTGTCCGCAAGCAATACTCGCGCGACGCTTAAGTCATCATCAACTTTTTTTCTAACTTCATGCCACTGTTATTAGACAGTGTTAACAATGAATTTTTTCTTAAAATAACATGAACGATTTGAAATATTGACTTTTTTAATTAATTCTCCCCCGCCCCCCCTGGAATCGAGCAGTCACCTATCCGAGTAGTGTCCGCATGCAATACTCGCGCGACGCTCGAATCATCAACTTTTTTTTTAACTTCATGCCACTATTTTTAAACAGTGTTAATAATGTTTTTTTTCTTAAAATCTAAACGATTTGAAATATTGATTTTTTTATTGAATGTAATCGCAATATTTTTGTTCTAATTGCAATGAGCAATTCGAAAAGTTCAATTTCACTGTATTGCAAAAATATTCAATCGGAAATAGCATTTGATTTTCATACAAATTGAAGAATCAACATTTTTCTCTAAATTGCAATAAAGATTTGTTCCAAAAATGTTTTTTTCAAAAACAGCAATAAATAATTTTAGAAGCTTCGTAAATCGTAATTGCAAAAAATCAATCAAAAATTGTATTTTCGTCTAGTCGCGATTCAAAATCATCGACATTTTTTTTTCATTGCATATAACAATTAATTCGAAAACTGATTGCAAACGCAATCAGTTTTTATCGTTCCTCCTTACATTGTGCGCCCTCACTAACACTACCTCGCTCTATACATGTTTTCGGAAACGTTCGACGCTCCACACTCTCTCACACCAACACACGCACACTATCGAACTCCTTCGCGCTTTACACGCACGCTTCCAAGGCTGCTACGCTTGCACGCACACCACTACTCACCGTGTAGCCCGCTTATTCGACGCGTCCTATTGGCTGAACTTAATTAATTAATATCTAATCAGGGGGGCGTCGGAGGAAAAAATGGAAGAGGACTTTTCGGTCCAGAATGACTCCATCTACCCACCCCTCAGAGGTCGGTCGACCATTATGGGACAGGCTGTATAAGTTGCATATGGCTGCCGATGTTTTTTGGGTCGATCGTCACGAATTTGACGCTGTTTTTGCAAAATTAATTTGTCTAAATAAATTACTCGAACAATCAATGTCACCATGCATGCTGCACATGGTTTCCGATGTTTTTCGGGTCGCTCGTTACGAATTTGGCATTATTTTTGCAAAATGAATTTGTTTAAACAAATTATTTAAACAAATTGTGACAAAATTCCAAAATCTTCCAAGAGCGCAATCTACGGGAAATAATAGTGCAAAAAATGTGTGTCCAATTTCTATTTCGAAGATAATGCTGTAAGTTGCTGTGAAATTATCATCAAAATTGTAAACATATAGTAAACTTATACGAAATGATGTAAATACTAAGACAGATACGAAATAATGTAAATACCAAGTGCGATAGGAGATGAATCAAAATTCTGTGTTAGATTCCATGTTTGGGTTTAGCGATGGCAAAGCATGTCATGTTTACTATGTGTTTACACTTTTGATGATAATTTCACAGCAACTTACAACATTATCTTCGAAATAGAAATTGGACACACATTTTTTGCACTATTATTTCCCGTAGATTGCACTCTTGGAAGATTTTGGAATTTTGTCACAATTTGTTTAAATAATTTGCTTAAACAAATTAATTTTGCAAAAACAATGTCAAATTCGTGACAATCGACCCAAAAAACATCGGAAGCCATATGCAACTTACATAGTGACATTGACTGGTCAAGCAATTTGTTTAAACAAATTAATTTTGCAAAAATAATGTCAAATTCTTAATCAGCGACCCGAAAAACCCCCGAAAACGACAGTTAATTTACATGTTGACCATAAAAGACTCGTTCCGATCACAATATTTGAATCCTCCAAAACGGAGAAAATTTGTTAGTCTATTTGTTGTTATTTTGCAGGTATAACGCCGGAGAAAAAATTTTTTTTTTGCATATTCCGAAAGTACAACTATCGAGGACACCTTTAGAGCATTTTATTGTCCGAAAATAATCCGATAAGACTTCCGAAATTCAAAATGAAAAAAAAATGTCACTGAAAAATTCGTGTCTTTTAAACTTATTTTGCAAAAATATGATATAAAAAAAAAGGTATCGAAATTTAAGTTGCGCCATTCGAAAGAGCACCCTTGAAAATAGTTGACAAGGTACTTTAGGAATTTTTTCGGGGACATATTCATGGTAAATAATCACGTCGAAAAGAGGACTTCTCAAAAGTGTCTTTGTGACGTTAAAGGGTTAAGAATTTTGATAACGTATTTCTGTCAATTAAAGTCGACGAGCAATACTTGAACTCTGAGACGGAATGAGATCAAAATGTTCGCTGTTTGAATCTCACTGTGCGTAGCATTAGGGGTATTTTTACGATAGTTTTGACCCAGATTTCATCGCCGTTCGACCGTGAGAATTTTTACAAGGTGTTTGCGTCGGTGGAAAAGGACGAGCAATACTGGAACTCCCTGATGGAATGAGATCAAAATGTTCGCCTTTTGCATCTCACTGTGCCTAGCATTAGAAATAAATTAAAGTAAAATAAAATAACTGAAAAAAAGAAGTATTAAAAGCTGAGGTAAATAATTTTTTTTATTTTACCACAAACATAAATGAGAAAACAAATTGGTATGATGTTCATTGGAACGGCCGTGGCCAAACGGCACCCACATAATAATTGGGCATTGGCATCGGCACCAATGACGGCAACCCGTACACCGGTGCCTGCGGTGTCACAGACACCGGCCAGGGCATTGCCATTGACGCCGATGCCAATACCGGTGGGGTGGGATGAATGCCGGTAGGGGGCAACAGCTGCTGCACTGCAGCGGTGACAGCTTTCTCGAACTGCAAAAATAATTATTTCGAAATACTGAGTTACACTTATAAACGGCAATAGTGTTATTACCGATACGATTTTGCAGTAAATACACACTTTAGTAAATACACTTTAGGTCTTCGCTGACGGCGTTGACTTTTCATCTGCTGCTTTCGTTTGTTTGGTCCCCGTTGTTGTTGTTGTTGTTGTTGTTGTTGTTGTTGTTGTTGTTGTTGTTGCTGCTGCTGCTGCTGCTGCTGCTGTTGCTGTTGCTGTTGCTGCTGCTGCTGCTGCTACTGCTGCTGCTGCTGCTGCTGCTGCTGCTGCTGCTGCTGTTGCTGCTGTTTCTGTTGCTGTTGTTGCTCTTGTTGCTGTCCAGTTGCTTCTTCCAGTTGGCGTTTCAAGCTGTTTTCGCTGTTTTCTCGTATCAACGCTTCAATTTCCGCCCGCTGCCGATTTATGGTCGCGGCCATAAACTTGTTGTCAATAACAAGGTCTGACATTTTCAATCTAATTTCTTCCATTATGATTTGTCTGTAATATTTTATTATAAATTGTTTTTCAATTTGGTTCCACTCATTTATGATCTACTAATTTACCATTTCCTTGTAAAAAATTAAACATAGAGCAAAATTTGTAGATGTATGTCACTTACAACCTGAACATAAATGAAATAGAATGAAAATGTTGCAAAAATAATGCAAAATTCATGATGAGCGACCCGAAAAACATCAAAATCCATATGCAACTTACATAGTGACATTAACTGGACGAGTAATTTGATTAAACAAATTAATGTTGTAAAAATAATGTCAAATTGTTGATCAGCGATCCGAAAAACCCACGGAAATCAGAGCCAATTAACAGATGACCATAAAAGAATCGTTCCGATCACAATATTCGAGAACTTCAAAACAGAGAATATTTGTTAGTCTATTTGTTGTTATTTTGCGGGTATAACGTCGGAGAAAAAATTTTATTTTTTACATATTTCGAAAGTACAACTATCGAGGACTCCTTTATAGCACTTTATGGTCCGAAAATAATCTGATAAGACTTCCGAAATTTGAAATGAAACAAAATATCACTCAAAAATTCGTGTCTTTTAAACTAATTTTGCAAAAATACGATATGAAAAAAAATGTTGTCGTAATTCAAGTCGCACCATTCGGAAGAGCACCCTTGAAAATAGTTGACAAAATATTTTAGGAATTTATTCGCTGACATTTTCATGGTAAATAATCACGTCGAAAAGAGAACTACTGAAATGTCTCTTTGTGACGTTTAAGGGTTAATCAAAGTGACGTTGGGACGTTGCATGCCATACATCCTCAAAAAATACAGTATGAAAAAAAGAAAAACCCGAATAATAATATAGAGAAAAAATTCGTGAAAAGCTGAAATAAATGTATCTGTAACCTTTGTATAATTTCCTTACGGCACAAAAAAAGCTGCTGATGAGATCATGGAAGAAACTTACACGACGCGTTCACGGAGTCTTATAGTACGGTTTCCATGGAAACTCTAACAACTAAAATAATATTTCGTCTCATGCTTGCATACACGCGGTTTTTTCACAAAAAATACGAAGAGTAAGCATTATAATTCGGTAACTTATTTGATGGAATGCAAATTATATTTACGAAAGGAGGAAATGCAATATCGCAGCAATAATAAGGTCGAATGAGACTCAAATACTTAAAAATGCTGCAAGAATAAAAGAAAAGAATCATAAGGGAGATATTAAGCACACTGATAATAAGTAATCGAGCATTGCTACATCACACCCTCTAACCATCCATGGTTGTCTGAAATATTTTTCAAAGAGAGAGTTTCAATATACAAAAAAATACACGTGAGGCCAGAAGCTTCAGAAACAAAAAATCATTTCTTTTCTCGAAACTGTACCGGACAGATATCAAGCAATGCCATCCCCCAGCTTTTGATGACTTGTCGTCGAATATTTTTTCCCGTGCTGAAAAGTACATCTAGAAGCATATATGAGAACTAGCTCAGAGCTTTAAACGTACGAAATATTCGTATTTCTCGAAACTAAACTGTACAACAGTCAAGTAGTATCGTTTCCGTTACCGAAGGAGCCTGAAGCTTCAGAAACACGAAATATTTTTTTTAACAGGGACGAGAACAACTAAGAAAACCTTCGGACAGGCGGAATAATTGTAATTGTGAAAAATATGCTACATGAAAATCAAGCCTCTTATACTTTAATCGTCTACAGTTGTCTATCATTTTTCTCCGAGTACTGCAGAGTTTCAGTACACATGAATATACATATGAGAAGAAACCGAAAGCTTCAGACATGTGGAATCATAATCTTCGTTGATTCTTTTTCTCTAATTGTCCACGGTTATCTAACGTTTTTTCCGAGCACTGTAGCGTCTCAGATCACACGAAAATACATGTGGGAAGGAGCCGGAAGCATGAGACTCGCGAAATAATTTATTTCCCGGAAGCTGCATCGGATAAGAATCGAGCATCGCTAGTTCCGATCTGTCGAGCAGCTATGGTTATCTATTATTTTTTCCGAGAACCAAAGAGTTCTAGTGTATATAAAAATATAATGCATCATTTTTACTCCCAAAAAAAAAAAAGGAAATCAAACATTAAAAACTTCAAAAAAGTTAAAATGTACGCCAAGTAATTAAAAAAAAAATTATGTTGCTTAAAAAGTACACTCATACAAAAAAGAAATCTGTTAAAAAAGAAATATTTATTCCCAAAAAAAAAGGAAATCAGCAAAGTTGGCCAATTATCAGACAACAAACAGAAAAACAAACTATCAGACAACAACAAATAGCTAAAAAACTATCAGACAACAACAAATAGCCAACAAAACTATCAGACAACCACAAATAGCCAAAAAACTATCAGACAACAACAAATAGCCAACAAAACTATCAGACAACAACATATACCCAAAAAACTATCAGACAACAACAAATAGCCAACAAAACTATTAGACAACAACATATACCCAAAAAAACTATCAGACAATAACAAATAGCCAAAAAAACTATCAGCTAACAACAACCCAAAACTTGGCGTGCATGGTTAAAAAAAAAAGATCGGGAAGGCGAAAGGAAAGCATTTAGGGCGTGTTCCAAAATTGGCTGGCAGTACTGCGGGTCCTATGCTGTATGCTGTGCTCGCAGTACTGCCAGTGAATTTTGGAACAGGCCCTTAGTAATACGCCTCACGGTGTTGAAAATTTGACAGCTCGTTGGGGTCCAGGAAAGAAGTAGATTTTTTTAAAATAGTCTGAATAAATTTGAAACATTTTTTTAGTTCAATTTTAAACTCCGAGTGTGTTAAATCATTGCATCGAATATTTGGTGTCCAAGTGACAAGATTTTGAAAATAGTTCAGACATTTGACAACATTTGAGTTTGTTGGATCACTCAGTTCAATTTTTCTTTCGTACTACTTCAATTTCAATTCTACTTCTTCCATGTATTATCAACAGACAATAAGCTCAACATTCCTGCCGAAAGATCTTTTTGTCGCTTATGAAACTTTTTTTCTTGATGCGATTGCCACCCTTGAGAATATTGAATCGGAGCAGAAAACTTACAATTTCTCTGACGGAGTTAACTGTGTTTTGAATAATATTATTTTCTAATTGCAACCGTTGAGTACGTTGAAGAACACCGAGTTCAATTTTTTATTTCAAGTAATCGTAGAAAAATAGACACAATATCCTATTGAAATTCGACGTTCCGTACTTACGTCGTGTTAACTATGGATACGTAGGTAACTATGCGTACCGTACGTGGTATTCACTATGCAAAGCATAGATAGCACTCAACTTGAAATGAAGTTTCTTTTTCTTCGCCGATCTTTTTTTTTAACCATGCACGCCAAGTTTTGGGTTGTTGTTAGCTGATAGTTTTTTTGGCTATTTGTTATTGTCTGATAGTTTTTTTGGGTATATGTTGTTGTCTAATAGTTTTGTTGGCTATTTGTTGTTGTCTGATAGTTTTGTTGGCTATTTGTTGTTGTCTGATAGTTTTTTGGCTATTTGTGGTTGTCTGATAGTTTTGTTGGCTATTTGTTGTTGTCTGATAGTTTGTTTTTCTGTTTGTTGTCTGATAATTGGCTAACTTTGCTGATTTCCTTTTTTTTTGGGAATAAATATTTCTTTTTTAACAGATTTCTTTTTTGTATGAGTGTACTTTTTAAGCAACATAATTTTTTTTTTAATTACTTGGCGTACATTTTAACTTTTTTGAAGTTTTTAATGTTTGATTTCCTTTTTTTTTTGGGAGTAAAAATGATGCATTATAAGAATCCATTTCCATCAATTGAATAGTGAAAAATATCGAATTGTCAAATTATCTGTTGTTGTATGATAGTTTGTTATTCTGTTTGTTGTCTGATAATTGGCTAATTTTGCTGATTTTCTTTTTTTTTGGAAATAAATATTCTTTTTTTAACAAATATATTTTTTGTGTGAGTATACTTCTTAAGCAATATCATTTTTTTTCTACTTGGCGTACATTTGAACTTTTTTGAAGTATTTTATTATAACACGGAAATATCCTATCCGACATTACGATGAAGTAAAATTTCTTGTCCGGAACAGAATGGAAGATGGCTGATTGCACAATAACAAACTTTATTGAAAATTGAATGAAAGCGACTGCAACTCGCACATGTAAAAGAACAAATAAAATATGTATATGCTAAGACTGAAATGGTATAATAGAGTAATATCTGAATCGGATTGAAAAGGTTCATTTTTTCTAAAACGCAAAGCTCCAGGCTCTTTCAATGAAGCAGAATTTTCTGTGCGGATCAAAATGCCAAATGGTTGATTACACAAGAGCATCGTACAGAAAGAGATTTCTATTAATTATTTTTAATTTATTATTTAATTATTTTTAATTTCTATCAATCTCTATTGGTATGTGTAAATGAACAATAAATCATGAACGATAAATTCAAAAAATGGTCACTCCGTATTAGCTCGGTGCAAACTTTCATCAGCGCGAGCCTTACAATCAATCGGTGTAAAAACTTTATGGAAAACTTTTCAAAAACATTCAAGGAAAACTCAGCACAATATTTATTGAAAATCTTTTTCTGATGAAAGATTTCTATAAATCTCTATTGGCATGTCTAAATGAACAAAGTGAAGCGATAAATTCAGAAAATGTTCACTCCGTATTAGCTCGGTGCAAACTTTCGTCAGCACGAGCCTAATAATCAATCGGTGTAAAAACTTTATAGAAAACTTTTCAAAAACTTTATTCAAGGAAAACTCAGCACAATATTTATTGAGAATATTTTTCTGATGAGAGATTTCTATAAATCTCTATTGGGATGTCTAAATATACAAAGTGAAGCGATAAATCCATGAAATGTTCACTCCGTATTAACTTGGTGCAAACTTCCATCAGCGCGAACCTTATAATCAATCGGTGTAATAACTTTGTAGAAAACTTTGCAAAAACATTATTAAGAAAAGCTCAGCACAATATTTATTCAGTTTCTGATCAGAGATTTCTATAAATCTCTATTGGCACGTCTAAATAAACACAGTGAAGAGCGATAAATTCGAAAAATGTTCACTCCGTCTTAACTCGGTGCAAACTTCCATCAGTGCGAACCTTATAATCGATCGGTGTAATAACTTCATCGAAATTTCCAAAAACATTATCAAGAAAAGCTCAGCACAATATTTATTCAGTTTCTGATCAGAGATTTCTATAAATCTCTATTGGCACGTCTAAATAAACACAGTGAAGAGCGATAAATTCGAAAAATGTTCACTCTGTCTCAACGCGGTGCAACTTCCATCAGCGCGAACCTTATAATCGATCGGTGTAATAACTTCGTAGATAGAAAACTTTTCAAAAACATTATTTAAGGAAAACTCAGCACAATATTTATTCAGAATGTTTTTCTGATCAGAGATTTCTATAAATCTCTATTCGGATGTCTAAATATACAAAGTGAAGCGATAAATACGAAAAATGTTCACTCTGTCTCAACGTGGTGCAACTTCCATCAGCGCGAACCTTATAATCGATCGGTGTAATAACGTCGTAGATAGAAAACTTTTCAAAAACATTATTTAAGGAAAACTCAGCACAATATTTATTAAGAATGTTTTTCTGATCAGAGATTTCTATAAATCTCTATTCGGATTCTTAAATATACAAAGTGAAGCGATAAATACGAAAAATGTTCACTCTGTCTCAACGCGGTGCAACTTCCATCAGCGCGAACCTTATAATCGATCGGTGTAATAACTTCGTAGATAGAAAACTTTTCAAAAACATTATTTAAGAAAAACTCAGCACAATATTTATTCAGAATGTTTTTCTGATCAGAGATTTATATAAATCTCTATTAGGATTACTAAATAAATAAAGTGAAGCGATAAATACAACAAATGTTCACTCTGTCTCAACGCGGTGCAACTTCCATCAGCGCGAACCTTATAATCGATCGGTGTCATAACTTCGTAGATAGAAAACTTTTCAAAAACATTATTTAAGAAAAACTCAGCACAATATTTATTAAGAATGTTTTTCTGATCAGAGATTTCTATAAATCTCTATTCGGATTCTTAAATATACAAAGTGAAGCGATAAATACGAAAAATGTTCACTCTGTCTCAACGCGGTGCAACTTCCATCAGCGCGAACCTTATAATCGATCGGTGTAATAACTTCGTAGATAGAAAACTTTTCAAAAACATTATTTAAGAAAAACTCAGCACAATATTTATTCAGAATGTTTTTCTGATCAGAGATTTATATAAATCTCTATTAGGATTACTAAATAAATAAAGTGAAGCGATAAATACAAAAAATGTTTACTCTGTCTCAACGCGGTGCAACTTCCATCAGCGCGAACCTTATAATCGATCGGTGTCATAACTTCGTAGATAGAAAACTTTTCAAAAACATTATTTAAGAAAAACTCAGCACAATATTTATTCAGAATGTTTTTCTGATCAGAGATTTCTATAAATCTCTATTTGGATGTCTAGATAAACAAAGTGAAGCGATAAATACAACAAATGTTCACTCTGTCTCAACGCGGTGCAACTTCCATCAGCGCGAACCTTATAATCGATCGGTGTAATAACTTCGTAGATAGAAAACTTTTCAAAAACATTATTTAAGAAAAACTCAGCACAATATTTATTCAGAATGTTTTTCTGATCAGAGATTTCTATAAATCTCTATTGGCACGTCTAAATAAACAAAGTGAAGCGATAAATGCAAAAAATGTTCACTCCGTCTCAACGCGGTGCAAACTTCCATCAGCGAGATCAACGAGAGCCTTTCTATAAAAACTTGATAGAAAATTTCAAAAACATTATTCAAGAAATTCATTATTATATTATAAATATAAAAAGAAATAAGAAAACGGAAACCTGAAAAATTGTTGAAAATAAAGCTGTCTTTATTTAATGTACACGGTTTAATTTTATATTATACATAAATTGTTTTAGTATATTTATAAATACGCACACTTTTTCTCGACTTAACCTAAACTACGAAATAATTCGTTTATGCACATCGCGCACTGTTTTATATACATTACATTAGCTTTTCTTTATCACTGACTCTAAAATAAAATGTTCGAAATGACATAATCGTCATAGCGTTTTTTATATTTTATTTATTATTCGCGCACTGCTGTTTACACTTTTGACATTCTTATTCTTAACGTTCAAAGTGTGATGTGATGTGTGTGACGTATTTGACACATCAAAATTCCCCTTCCCGACTCCCCCTCGCCGTAATCGTAGCGTGACATAGGTGATATATATATCGCGGCCCATAGGTGATATATATATCGGTTTATAATTTTTTCACGAAAACGGCAGCGTAATATTATGAGTACGCATATATTGCCTCCACGGATCGTAATGTGAGTAGGCTCATTTGAAAGAGAAACATATCTTTCCTATACTAAAGTGTCATTAGATTTTCGATTAAAGCACAAGCGTGCGAGAACGAGCGAGTTAAATTTCTGTTTGACAGATAAAAACTCCGTGTTAGAGTATAAGAGAGCGGCGCGTTGCCTTGAGCGTGAGAAGTTAGCGGGAGATTTGAAATTTTTTTTTTAATTACTTGGCGTCGAGACGCTGCCGCGTATCTAGATACATGTGAAAAGTAGCCGGAAGTTTCAGACATGTGGCAACATTATCTTCGTTGCAGCTATGACACATGAAATACGAGCATCGTTACCTATGATCGTTTATCGATTACGATTGTCCAGCATTTTTTTCGGAGTACTGCAAAGTTCCAGCATAAATAAAATAACTTGTGAGAAATAGCCTGAAGCTTTAGACGCATGCCATAATTCTTTTTGTGCACGCTGTGCCACATCAGAATCTAGCATTGTTGACTGTCTTCCTTTAATCGTCCACGGTTGTCTAACGTTTCTTACCGAGTACTGCAAAGTCTCAGTACACACAAAAAAATATGTAAGAAGAAGCCGGATGCATGAGACACGCGAAATAGTTTTTTTCGTGGAAGTTATGCCTCATGAGAATCGAGCATTCTTAGTTCCGATCTGTCGAGCAGCTATGGTTATCTATTATTTTTTTCCAAGTACCGCAGAGTTCTAGTGTACATGAAGATACATGTGAGAAGTAGCCGGAAGCTTCAGACATGTGGAATAATCAATTTTTATGCACCATATCTTCAACGAATATAGCTATGGCGCATAAAAATTGAGCATCGTTAACTCTGATTCTTTAATCGTTTACAATTGTTCAACATTTTTTTCGGAGTACTGCCAGTTCCACTATAAATAAAATTACTCGTGAGGCAAAGCCTGAAGCATCAGACGCACGAAATAATTGTTTTAATGGACGCTATGCCACATGAGAATCGAGCATTGCTGACTCTTTTCCTCTAATTGTCCACGGTTATCTAACGTTTTTTCCGAGCACTGTAGAGTCTCAGATCACACGAAAACACGTGCGGAAAGGAGCCGGAAGCATGAGACTCGCGAAATAATTTATTTCCTGGAAGCTGCATCGGATAAGAATCGAGCATCGCTAGTTCCGATCTGTCGAGCAGCTATGGTTATCTATTTTGTTTTCCGAGTACCAGAGAGTTCTAGTGTATATAAAAATACCTGTGAGAAGTAGCCGGAAGCTTCAGACATGTGGAAACATTATCTTCGTTGAAGCTATGACACATGAAAATCGAGCATCGTTACCTATGAACCTTTTATCGATTACGATTGTCCAGCATTTTTTCGGAGTACTGCAAAGTTCCAGTGTAAATAAAATAACTCGTGAGAAAGAGCCTAAAGCTTTAGACGCACGAAATAATTATTTTTGTGCACGCTGTGCCACATCAGAATCGAGCATTGTTGACTCTTTTCCTCTAATTGTCCACGGTCATCTAATGTTTTTTACCGAGTATTGCAGAGTCTCAGTACACACAAAAAAGCATGTGGGATGAAGCCGGATGCATAAGACACGCGAAATAGTTTTTTTCGTGGAAGCTGTGCTACATGAGAATCGAGCGTCGTTACCTTTGATTCTTTAATCATTTACAATTATCAAACATTTTTTGCAGAGTACTGTAGACTTACAGTATAAATAAAATTACTCGTGAGAAAGAGAAGAAGCATTAGACGCACGAATCATCAATGATCTATGCTTGCATAAGAAAAATGTTTTCGACATTAAATAAATGGGCTTCGTAGCATAATTCATTGAATAAATGACAAACGCCACCGGTCGTATGATACATGATTCGATCGAGAGGGACAGCAAACTTCGGTTGCAACAAAAGACTTCCGGGCTCGCGAAACGAAATTCTGCCTGAACTCTGTCGCTCTTTCGAATTTTTCGAATCGGAGCCTTGATTACCCGGTCCTGAGGCGTCTCCGATCATGAATGAAACAGCAACTCTGATTGGTCGAGAATTCTAGAATTCTATTGCTTCCTATTCAAAAGCTATTTAGTATTTTTTTAAATGCCTAAGTAATTTTGTTCAGAATATAGCCTGGAATACGTAGGTGTCGGATGCACTACCTATACCGAATCACCCTGTATAGGGGACGAAAAAGAGGTTTTCTGGCGCTGTGTAGCACGTGTTTATGTGAATCCTGGCTTCTCTTCCTCAATCTCCAAACCAGGCCGTCAGTTGGTCGTGTCGCACTTGTGTAACGGTGATGCGAAAAAATTCTCCTGCCTCGAAGCACAGGAGGCTCTTCCCTGGGAAGACTTCCTCTTCGATGACCCCCGGGTATTGTCGGTTTGCGCGTTCGCACCATTTTAGCATGCTTCGGCTCTGGGAGTTGAGGATCTGAGCATAGAAGTGCCCTGGGTCAATAAATGTCACGATCCGTGTAGTGAATCGCGAATTTCTCTACCCTGCACCGGGTAGTTTTTAAACGTTGTCTTCGTATGAATGTATTGGACTGCCATGATCCTTGGATGTGCCATGATTGTTGTTTTTATCCTTTGTTGTGCCTCGGTCGTTGTCGTTTTTCCGTGGTTGTCGTTTTTAATTCTTTGTTGTGCCTTGGTTGTTGTCGTTTTTCCGTAGATGTTTTGACGTTATCGTCGTTCTGTTCCGTTTTCTAATCGTCTTCTTTTTTGTGTGTAGCCGTATTCATCGTTATAATTTGTTCAATTTATTTTGATGCTTAGTGTGGCGCGTTTCGATTTATACTGAAGTTTCAGGCACAACGATTTTCCCGGATACCAAATTTTGACTTCTTCATCGGTGAGCTCCTTGATGTGTGTATCGTTGATAGTATCTTCCATCTCTTTCTTTTGCTTGACTTTTCCTATCTTTTGTCTCTTTCTAGCTAACTCATTTATTCAATATCCCCATTCATTGATATATTGAAAAAATTAAAGAACGCATTGAGTTTTCAAAGAGCATAGGAATACAAGCATTAACATCCTTCTCATTGTAAGAAAAAAAGAAAAAATGTGTATTGTTTCAATACTATTTCAAGCATTGTCTTCTATTAATGCGATCAACATGAATTTGTATGTCAGGCAAATTCAGTATGAAAGAGGGAAAATAAGTACGGGTAAATATAACTAGACGCAACTCTCATCATCAAACTTTCTAAACTGCCTTCGAGGAAAAATATGTTAACTCTATGTAGACGCGAGAATATAATGCTCTTTGTCTCTCCGAGGACACAAATGAACCCCATGACATCGTGGCTCCAGAAAGTTGCCCTCTCCAAAAAGAAGTCAGCCTACATTTTTAATTATACAGCTCCGAATAAAAAGAAGGAGAGAGAGACAATCCTGGTGTGTTGCCTAGACCATCCCCATTCTTGACATTGTCATTCCATCTCTCTTGCACCCTCTCTCACTCCAGCCATCTACCTGGCACCTCACTCCATCTCTCTCCAACCTTCGCCCTCTCTCTCACACTGGCCCCAGCACCCTCACTCCAACCCAGTGAAGCCAGATCGCGCGTAGAACTTACCCTCTCTCTAGTCCCTTACGCGCCCGTCACACAATCAGAGAAGCGCGTGTCCGTGAGCAAGCGACGCTCGGACGCCGTCGGAAAGTGCCGAGCGCGGTCGAGAAACTTCGACTGCGCCTGCGGCAGCTACACTCACACATGAGGGGGGGGGGGGGGGGGGGGGGGCGCCACATGAGCACGTTCATGTGGCGCGTAAGAGGACTACAGAGAGGGTAGCCTCTAGGCGCGATCTGGCTGCTGGCTTCTGGCTGCACGACTCGCGCGTGACGTCACCCGACGGCCCGCGCGAGTTCTTCTAATGAATTGCTCTCGCTTCACTCACACCCGTCCTAATGCCAAATGCATTACAATCCCTAATAAATAAGCGGAAATATATTTTTATTACTAATATTATATTAATTCTCATACTTTTATCGAGGGATAAAGCAACAAAACAGCAAACGAATACAAGCCAATCATCTCTATCCGGCCGCGAATCACAAGTACGAGAATGTGCACCTAATCCTCAAGCGGTTATATGGTCCAGTCGGTAGCGTGTCTGACTACGGTACGAAGGGGCGCGGGATCGATCCCCGCTCTAAGTACTTTTTTTTATTTTTCATTTTTTTGGCGAATTGTTCATTCGCGACACGCGCTCATTGAAAAAACAACAATTTTGTAATCGTATGATAATACATCTAAAATTTAGATGTATCATTACATTATACTTCATCATATTTCCATACTTTCTCTATTTATACAAACTTTCATCAAGCGATAAAACATTATCCCCGAAAACAAGCCAATCATCATCCATCCGGCCGCGAATCACAAGTACCAAAAGGTGCACTCATTCTGCAAGTGATGAGATGGTCCCGTTGGTAGCGTGTCGGACTCCGGACCGTATGGGCGTGGGATCGATTCCTGCGCTCAGTATTTTTTTTTTTTATGGGGCGAGTTCATTCGTGGAACACGCTGAAATAAATTTCAAACTAATATATATATCATATTCGTCAAGTGGCGAAGTAGGCAAAACACCGAAAAATCAAAGCGTCAGTGCTGAATGTTGAAGTATTTTAACCTTTTCCGATGTCAAAGTTTTAACGCTTGAAGAATTGTTTTGTTGTTGTTTTTTTTACTTACATGATTAAATTCGGTGGTTTCGTACAAAAAGAAGTGAAATCCACATTTAAAACTTTAAAAAGTGAAAAATGTACACCAAGTAATAAAAATAGAAGTTTTCGTCGAAAAGTATTTTTTTCAAATAGTGTGAAAAAAAATCAACATTAAAAAAAAAATGAAACTTGACGTGCATGCACCTCTTTTTCTTAACCATGCATGCCAAGTTTGATTTTTTTTTTTTAAATGTTATTTTTATTTTTCTCACTTCGCGGGATCGCGCGTAGAGGCTACCCTCTCTCTAGTCCTCTTACGCGCCACATGAACGTGCTCAGCGTCCCCATGTATGAGTGTAGCTGCCGAAGGCGCGGTCGAAGTTTCTCGACCGCGCTCGGCACTTTCCGACGGCGTCCGAGCGTCGCTTGCTCACGGACACGCGCTTCTCTGATTGTGTGACGGGCGCGTAAGGGACTAGAGAGAGGGTAAGTTCTACGCGCGATCTGGCTTCACTGCTCCAACCTCTTAGAACCCCCACCATTCCCCCCTTGCCACTCCTGACGCCCGCGCGCGCTTCCCCGCGCCTCCCAGCTTCCCTCGCCGACAAGTGAGTCAGAACCCGCCTAGCTATAATACTGACGAGTTAGAATGGGATTCAAATGTTAAAAAAATGCACCCGACACCTCCGGCGATCCCGAAGAATAATAATTAGGAGATGTTGTGTTGAAATCTTTGTACTGACATTTTTCGTGTTGTATAATAATTACATAACACGAATAACAATAAATGATAACGAATCATTGCAAAAAAAATATATTTGTAAAATTTTTTTCATGTATACATACTCACCGTTCGAAGGGATGCTTGAATTTTGCAGAGAGGTTTTCATCCTCTTCTCAACCCTAAAAATATCTGCAAATTATGATTTGTTGAAACTAAATACATTTTGTGAAATATTCCCAGACTGAAATGTTGAAGTTTCTATTTCTCGGTGTCGAGAGTTTTGAAAATCTTTACCTCTCAAGATATTCGCTATTTCCCTCTTGCGAAACACCTTCAATTCAATTAGCTCGAGACGATTCGTTCAAGAAGTAAGGAGAAAGAGTCATTGATCGAGTTGATTATATCACTCATCAATTAACTTAGTCGGAAAATCATGAAAATAAATTAATTAGCATGCGTAAAATTCGACCATTAATGCGTATAATTTTTTTTTGTTTTCAATTAATAACGAAAAAATATCGTATGAGAAAATACCAGGCTGATGTTTATTTTTAGCTTAAGTAAATAAATAAATGGAATTTCAACGTCTTCAGTAGAGATTTCGCTTTCCATTGAAGATTTACAATTCCACATGAATTAATTTAATTCATTTATCATCCATTTCATATAAAAATGTTTCATCGCGGGGCGCTACATATTGTTTTCGCGTTCTTCTTCAATACAATCAACGCGTGCTGCCTAGCTTGGGCCCTCACACCCATGCACACACACATGTCCACGTCGCGCGGCGTAGCCCTGCCTCTCACAGTGCGGCCGGGCACACGGTCACACGCACACCACTACGCGCCGCCCAGCCCACGCATATTATTGGCTGTCAATAATTATTAATAACTCATCAGGGGTGCATCGGATCGAAAAACCGCTGAGGACTTTTCAATTCAGAATTTCGAGATCTACCACCCCTTCAGAGATCCTTCGACCATTTTGGGACAGGCTGTATACAGTCGTTTTGCGACTTACGTGGTATTTAGAATCAGCAACGTCGCGATAGAGTGAGACGGACAGAGACAGTTTGTTCTGGTCTGTTCCACTCGAGAGGCTCGAGAAGTGCGCAAACGTTAGGTTAAAACGGGTGACGGGCGGTGTTAATGACAAAAGTTAATAATGACACTACGCGTAAAAAACGAAAAAATCTTCCACTGGAAGGGGAAAAGAGTGACAGAAAAAATGTACCACAAAAGGTTGCAACAGATGGAAGTGGCAAAAAAGTCGAAGAGCGCGAACGGCAAATTCGTATCGTCACCTAACCTCAAAAGTAAAAGTACTAATTCGAGTGATGGGATCGAGGGTCGTCGAATCGTTCATATCAAAACATTGGGGAAAAATGTTTTGTCTGTTTTGCAATGCTGTATTGCCTTTGGAAAACATCGAGTCCGAAAAACGCTCTGGTCTGGCTTCCATTTTTTATATAAAATGTAGACAGTGTGAAAAATCACCGCAGTCCCCACCGAGAAACAACATCAAGTTCGCAGTCAAAACAATCATTTCGACTCGAACACCAAAGCCATCATTCTTAAGTATCAACAGTTCTTTATATTTTGTTTATCAATAACCTTGTTTATTAGTTAACTTTAATGCAAATATATTACGTGTGCATTGACATATTTTTTCTAGGTGCCATGAATAGTGGTATGGGAAGTATCCATTTGAACAAAGTACTCGCAGCGATGAATATTCCTGAGATCAACTGGCATACCTATCAAACTCATGAAAATGAAGTGATTGCGGGTGTCGAAAACTCAGCTCGAGAAAGCTGTTTAGCTGCTGCTCAAGAAGAAAGGCGATTAACGATTCAAAGAGTTGACGAGTTTAAAATTTTGTTGTAATAAGTAGGAGGGTAATATCAAAGTGACGTATGTCATGAATAGAATCAAGGGACCCGGCAGTGTCTAGACGTCGAATTATTAAAAGATAAAATTCAAGTGAATTTTGTCAAGACACAGCGTACTCTATGAACCATGAACCATTGCACTAAATATCAAGTCCGGCATCAATTCAATATTTTGTTTGTTTGTTTTTTCTTCTATACGTAAGTTTAATAAAGTACACAAGTCGAATAGAATACATTAGTCGATAAGAAGTCGAAAGAACAAACAAACAAAATATTGAATTTTGTGAGGCCGGATTTGCGTATGATATTTGGTTGAATGGCCCATAAACATATACTCAAGTTTTTACAGGTTTCTAATAATATATTCCGTTAGATTAAAAAATGCTAATCATGCAACATTCTTGTCATTTTTACCTAATGAAATGAAATTGTACATAATACATTTTTCAACTTTTCCCGACTTAAATTGTATAGAACTTTTACAAGTTATTTTTACGAATTTTTACTATTCACTTTTATATACATCTTTGTTTATTTTTATCTTCAAAAGTAAGCATGATTATCAATATTTTTTAGCATTGACAGGAAATATCATTCCATGTAAAGAAATAAATAAACGTTTGAAACCTTTCACGATTATTCTCTACATCCTACCTCAGATCTCCCAATCACCAAATAAATTTACTATTTCCTTCTGCGAGTGCAGAGGATATTGAAAATAAAAGTATACCAGATGACAAGATAGTGCGTATAGCAGCGTCTTTCGACATGGGCTGGTTCACAAGAGGCACCGAAAGAACGTACGATAGTTTGTCTGGAATAGCTGCTTTAATAGGATACTTTACGAACAAAGTAATTGCCTGTGTAACATTGAATTGCAAATGTGCCAAATGCGATCAAGGTCACTCGCCTAACGATCACAACTGCCACTTGAATTTCGTGGGGAGCGCCAAGGCTATGGAGCCTCATGCAGCAGTTCTACTGACAAAAGATCATCCCATTCTGTCGGCATGCAACCTTCAAATAGGAATATTCATCGCTGATAATGATAGCAGCTCAATTTGTACCGTAAGAGCAGCAAATGATCACGACATTTTTAAACAATCTGACAAAAATCATACGTCAAAAAAAGTTGTCAGCGAATTATATGAAATAAGCAAGAGGCATAAAGAACTGACAGGAGTTGCTATCCAGTATCTGAAAAAATGTTTTAACTACTGTGTGTCACAAAATCAAGGAGATCAGGCGGGAATGGAAAAGGCTATCACAAATATTCCTTACAACGCTTTTAACCATCCCGATTATTGTGGAAATTGGTTCGCTTATAAGTCGAAGAAGGAAAATTATAAACATGCCAATATCGGTGACGGTTTGAACGTTTGAACGGTGAACTCTATGATAGTGAGTAAAGCTCCAAAAACAAGATTCTACGGCAAAACTGCTGCTGGCGATGGGAGGGTAGCGTGTGCACTAAGCAAAAAATATAGGAAAGAAATACGTCCCTGATTTATCGCAAAATCTTAAAATATCTCCTGGGGGTCATACCACAAAATTTTGTAACTGTTGCGGTAACGCGTTGTTGTTGCGCCGTCGCTGCTGCCTCAAGATCGAGGGGCTTGATGGAGTCGATGCGAAGGGAGGTTATGAGAGTTTGAGATAGTCGATACAGATTGAGCTGTCCAATTGTCATATTTATTGTCAAATACATTGAGTAAATACCGTGGTGAGTGTTTCCATGAGCACTGCGGTGTATCCGTGGTTGAGCGGTTCAGGTGCGCTGTGGCGCAGTACAGTGTGGTGAGACAGCCGTTCGCTAAGAGTGCGTATGCGAAGGCTTTGGTGAGAATTCCCGGTGAGTTTTGTTTCGGAGTACACTGAAGAGTTGAGCAGCTCCTTAATGAGTGATCCAAGCACTCAGTGAGTGTTTCGGTGAGCGTTGCGAGCTTCCTTGCTAATGATGGTTTCAACGTTCTAAAACGCGTCTGCCCTCAAGCACACGAAAAACGACCGACCTGCGGGAAAGGAAAACAACGGAGCCCTCCGGCGCGCAAGCTTCCTATTCTCTCCACCGAGATCGCCACCGATCGCGCTGCCCTCCTGAGAGCGTCACGTGCGCGTGCGCAGTGCGGTTTGGCGTGCGCAAAACCGCGGAATTCAATTTGAATTCCGCAACAGTAACAAGAAATGCCAAATCCGTGACGTAAAATGCCAAAAAGAGGCGTATTTTTTTTAAACAATCCAAAACTGCACTGAAAAAAAAAAAATGAAGCCAAAGAGGGTATTTCATATAAAAGCCATATAGAACTACGTAGTTTTGTGCACGAATCTATTCCGATTCCAATAATCGAAGATAAAGAACCGATTACAGTATTATTCGATTTAGAAACGGGTAGTTTCTCCAAGACAGCTGATATACTACAGATTGGTGCAAAATACAAGCAGTATGAATTTTCAGTGTGGGTTAAACCAACGCAAACAATTTGTGAAGAAGCGAGTAATGTTCACGGTTTAACGTTTGTGCATAATAAGCTTGTATTTCATACACAGCAAACCTGTTGTAACCGTCACGTTATCAGAACCATTATTCGGGTTCTACGAATTTTTATGTTTGTTCAAACGGAAATGCATTCTGACTGCTCATAATTGCGTTTTCGATTATCCTCGTTTGATGGGCGCTATAGAAAAAGTTTTTTTGAAAGAACATTTCCATCAAATCATTCTTGGATATTCGGATTCACTCCCTATAATAAGAAAAAAGACTGGAAAAACAAACAAAGGTGCTAACAAGTTAGAAAATATTGCCAAAGAATTTAATATAAATTGCGATAAGGCTCATGATGCTCTTTACGGCGTAATCATGCTGGATGAAATTTTAAACAAATTAAATATAACTAGCGATGATTTACTTGGCTCCTTTTTGAGCTGGGACATGCTTCGAATAAAATAATATTTTCGCAGAACTTACCTACTGCTATGAAAGAATTGAATCCAATAAAAGGCTGTGTATTAACAGGTATGAGAACAAAAATGGTCGCTGCAAATGTGACTTACGAAATGCTTATAGACGTATATAAACAAGATAAGTAAAATTTCTTATCGAGAGTTTTGGGCAAAGATGAGAACGGTCGTGTTAAAGTCACCAAAAATAAAAATATTGTGACGTCGGTCAGACGAGTTCACAATGAAATGTGACGTCAAGACGCACTCAAGGTTAAGGCATCTTCTCACTTTAAGGGAACCGTATGGTCTAGAAATTTGAAAAAATCGATTTTTTTTTTTTTCGATATGTCGAAAGTATAGTATCTCAAGGATATACTGTGAAATTTTCATGCAGAAATTCTCAATATTACAGCTTCTACAGCCCATAACGCAGGTAGAGAGCGGTCCGCGCGCTCCTAACGGGTCTAGCGCTAACCGGTAACCTAATCGGAGCACAGCAGCTGTCCCAATCCTTCTCCGAAAATATATACCTGTATATAGTACATACTATATACCTATATATACTTTTCCCTTCCCCGAAATATACCTATTGTCGAACATTTGTGAGGGAAACGGTCATTTCGCTTTCCCCTGACTTGATCAGTACAACGTTACGTTTTGACGAACCAACATCGAAAATTTTGAAATAAAATATCAGAAAATATGGATAGAAAGCAAGGCCGTAACTCTTCTAGACGACCATCTTCTGTAGGTCGCAAAAGATATTTCAAGGGCAATCGATTCACTATCGAAAATACTACTGATTTTACGAGCACGTCTGCGAAAAAATTGAAAGGCAATGAGGAATTGGAAGTAAACGTTAATCCTACTTTCAATTATTGCATCATCGAATTCAGCATGATATTTTTAACGTTGCAACAGTTGTTGAAGTGTAAAGATTGTAACGGTGCGGTCACTTTTAGCAAAAACGGACAACGTGGTCTAGGATTCAAACTCTCTGTGAAGTGTGAGTGTAAAGAAACTTTTATTTTGTCTTCGCCGTTAATTGATAAGGCATTTGAAATCAACCGTCGACTTGTTCTCGCCCTGAGAATGCTTGGAGTAGGATTTGAAGGCTTGAAAAATTTGTGCGGTCTCATGGATCTTGGACAAGGAATTTGTAAGAGTACATATTACGGCATCGTGGACAATATAAAAATTGCAGCTGAAGCCGTCGCGAAAATCGTTTTCCAAAGAGCATTGAAAGAAGAAGTCGAGTTGAATGTAAAAGCTGGGCGTCCCGCGGATGAACTTTCTGTGTCTGGTGATGGATCGTGGGCGAAACGTGGATTCTCATCGCTTCTCGGTATTGCCTCGTTAATAGGGAAATACAGTAATAAAATTTTAGATGTTGTCGTCAAATGCAGTATATGTCAAGCCTGCTCTCAATGGAAAGGCCAAGAGGATACGATTGAATATGAAGCGTGGTATCGAGAGCATGAAGATCACTGTGACGCAAATCATACCGGAAGTGCTGGCAAAATGGAGGTAGACGGCATCGTGGAAATGTTCAAGAGATCGGAAGAGTTGTACAACGTAAAATACGCGAACTATATCGGAGACGGCGACACGAAAACGTTCAAAGCCTTATACGAAAGTTTCAATGCTTGCGTGTGGCACCTTGCGCCGAAACATCTGTTTGCCGGAAAAAAAATCATTGATATTGCCACTCACATTTCCGCTTGCATATTCAATGAAGGATTCGCATCCCTATTGAAAATAATGGAGACCATGGGCATAACAATCGGGCCACAAGCGGAGCAACTAGCGCAAAACCGAGACGAGCTGCGAGTATCGAGCGCCAACCGTAGGAGCACGGACAACTCCAAAGAGGCTCGGACAGCTCGAAGAAATGAAAGGAGTGAGGAAATCTTGAATTATGAACGTTCCGAAGGAATCCTATATGGTGCCGGAATCGCGGATTAACTGTAAGTATTCAAAATTTGCTCAATTTTTGAAAATATCTGTACCTCAAACTTTAAACTCATTTATCTCGAAACGACTTTTTTCGGCACCGCGCAGGTGAAAACAAAAAAACTATTCAACCGAATCACTTGAAATTTGGATATGTTGTTCACAACATGTATGGCTATCGTCGGGGCTGCAATCATAATTTTATTTAAATAATTTCTTATTGTTTATACTAAAAAACTAGTGAAAAAAACCCGATTTTACGAATTTTTTTTTCAAAAGCGCGCCATTTTGTCAATTTTTAATTTTTTCGATTTGTTCCAGCCCCGACCATAACTGCACTCTTTCTGATTAAGAATCTTCTTGAATTTTGTGTTTCAGATGAGTAGAAGTCTCGGATCGATCTTCACCGTCCGGGTCGGATTTTTCGAGAGGGTCGTCTTCAATGCCAATTATATGATAATAAACACTGTTTTTAAAATAAAAAAAAAAATTTTTTGTATACATAATAAAGGTAGTAATAAACCCGAAAAGTTAAAACATCGATTTTTTAATTTTTTATGGCAAAAAAAAAATCGTGAAAATAGGTGAAATTTTCGTGCTCTAGACCATACGGTTCCCTTAAGCGCCTCAAAAATAGGCTGTTTTTGCGATTTTTTTTCGAGGATTTTTGCTTAAAATTATGGGATAAAACGGATCCTATGTAATAAACACATCTTTCAAGTACATGAAAAAATTTTTTTTTTATTTTTTTAAACAATTATTATAATACATCAGTAGCATCGAAAAACCCGTGTAAAAATGTTATGGTCGTGGCTTGTTGATGGTATCTCCGAGACGGGTCGTCTGAAACAAAAAAATAAAACTGTTTTAGATTCAGTATGTCAGTGGCTACAGCGCATATCATCAGATTTTTGATATTCGCGAAAATAACAAAATGGCGCACGTTTTTCGAAAAAGTAAAAAAAAACCACGATTTTTTTGCAGTTTTTTGTAAAAAAAAAATTCTTAAAATCAAAATTTCAAAAATCTGATGATATGCGCTATAGCCATAACTATGAAGCATATGTCATTCAAATTTCATGACAATCGGCCGGATAGTTTCCGAAATTTCATCAACAAAGCACCGAAAAACCTTGTTTTGAGATAACTGCGTTTAAAGTTTTGGTTGCAGAAAAATCATGAAAAAACCTTACCTCGGGTTAATCAGCGATGCCTGCTCCATACAATGGACCTTCCGATTCTTCGTAGAAGGTGTGTTCGTCCAAAATAGCTTCCCTTCGTCTCGACCTAGTCTCTTTTGAAGCGTTAGAGCTGCGGCGGTTCCCTTACGCGATCACTGTCGCGTTTCTCGGCGTATTGAACGGCGATAGGGCCTAGTTTGACACCCATCACCTCCAAAATTTTTAAAACAGGTTGTAGCCCTTCGTTATAAATGCATGCCGCTGTTTGGCAAGCAATTTCCACGGTTTTTCTTCCCGTAAAAACGTGTTTCGGCGCCATTGCCCAGACACAGCTGTTGAAACACTCGTTGTTATTTTGGGTATTTCCTCCGAGGCATCGTTCCAGTAACTCGTCCTTCGTCAGTTCTTCATAGATCGGTTTCAAAACCTCTTGAACATCATCAGCTAGAGCAGGAGGATGTTTAAAAGTTTCTATCTGATTGTTTTTCACTGCTTTCTTGTACTTGCACCATGAGTCTGAACAATACGTATGCTGTGGGTTGCTGTCGGTTGAAATTTTATGATAGTATCCTGCCCAGATCTCCCTGCGCATATCTTCGACAGAATTCAGGTTTCTTCGAATTGCCAATGAGTAATTTGTTGATAATTCTGTCATCAATTTTATTGTTAAATCTTGGGTTTTTACGACAGGAACTTTTTTTATAACAACTTTTTTTTTTTTTACTACAACTTTCTTGGCTGCTTTTTTCTTTGGTGAACGTTTTTCAGCGTCTTTCTTTGCAGCTTTTCTCTTTTGTGTAAGAATTTTCTTAGCGTCCTTAGCACGCTTGAAAATTCTTTTCGCAACGTGTAATACGCACTCCAACTTCTTAACCACAAAGTCTTCACCATACGGTGCTGTATCGAACAATATTTTAAAAGTTTTAGTGTCGCCATCACCGATGTAAAAACCGTAGTGCACAGCAAATTTTTCGAGTGATCGCAAAAACATCTCACATATACCGTCAACCTCCATTTTTCCAGAACTACCTGAATGATTAGCACTACAAACTAGTTTGTGCTTTTCATACCACTGTGCATATTCGATCGTGTCTTTCATACCTTTTTTCGATTCACAGCTTTCGCAGTGACTCGACTTCACAACGACGTCTGCAATTTTTTTACTGTGTTTATATATTAATGACACGATTCCAATAAGAGAAGAAAATCCTCTTTTCTGCCAGGAACCGTCACCTGAAACGGTTAAAACGTCTTCGGGTTCTCCGTGTTGAGCGTTCAACAGTTTTTCTTCTTTGACAGACTTGCTCGTCACTATATCGAACACACTTTGCACTGCGATGGCGATCGAATTGAGTATTTGATAATAAACGGTGGAATTGATTCCATGTCCCAGTTCCATGAGCCCACAAAACGTATTGATACCACTCAATCCAACACCAATCAAACGCATAACGTACACTAAACGACGATTGATTTCGTACCCAGTTGAGATTAATGGGCATGAGTTAATATATTTTTCTCCGCAATCACAAGTCACACAAATTTTGAAACCGAGTCCTCGCTGACCGTACTTTGTAAAAGAAACATCTTTGTTACAAACTTTACACTTCACATATTGTTGTAATGTAGAAAAAACAAGAAAAAACTGAATAATACTATATCCAGCCGTTGGATCGATGTGTACATCGAAACTTGTATCGTCCGATTTTTTTAATTTTGCTGCACTCGCACTAGCATGACTCGTATCTGCTTCAGACTGGTGTGGAAGCACTCCACGAAATTTTCTTTTTTTAGATTTCGAACTTGGACGTCGCCACGTGGCACTTTATTGCGAAGTCTTTTTATCCATTATAACAATCCTGAGCGCAGAGATGTTGCCGTTACGAAGTTTCAAATTAGACTGATGAAATAACAGTTTAGCATCGTTGCCGAGTGATTTTCTTTTGAAAAATGCACGTGTTAAGGTCTTATTACATGAGTATAGACCCGAAAACAGAATATACCTAAGCAAGGGGTACTACATTAACAAAAGAACACGGCTATTCAATTGTATAGAGTCAGATATACAGGGACCGTCCGAGCGGCGTGAAAGGGATCGCCGGGTACTCTCAGGTAGTCACCTAACGGTCGCCAAAAAATGTAGTTAGACTCGTCCGATCTTTATGAAATTTCGAGATGACATTTTTGAAGATATGTACTTTCAAAATTAAAAAAAAAAAAAAATCGATTTTTTTAAATTTCCAAAGTGAGAAAACGCCTTAAGAAACCTTCTAAAAATAGTCGTTCCCTTTTTGCCCTAGCCTCTCGGCCAATAGACTGGATGGGGGTCTTTAATTGAGGAGTGCAAATAAATGTGGAAACGTCGTGTTGGATTTTATCTGACTCGAAGAGTCTGTATTATAGAAAACAAATTAAAGATATTACAAATAAAACAAATCATGGACTTACAGTTTGATAACGATGAAGACGGCAGAAAGAAATCGGTCAGTCGAAAGGGTGTAAATCTTCGTTGACCTTGCAGTTCCTCGAAATAGCTTCAATAATTCTTAATTCTTCTTTGACTTAATATTTTCAATTTCAACTTTAAACTTCGAATATTTTCTCTATTAATTTCAATTTTTCTACTACTTTAATATTTTCTTATTTCTTTGAATTTATTTACTTTCGGTCTTTTCTTATTATTTGGTCTCGGTACTTTTTCTTTTGACTCTGCAACTCTCTGACTTTACTATTCGCTTCTTTGTTCTGCACTGCTTGAAAACTCTTTCTGCTACTGACCTGGATTTTCCTTCTGCCCGTTTTTTTATCATTTCGGTTTATAGGCGTTCCGAAATTTTAAGTCGTGAAAAAGTTCAACCAATGATGGTCCATTTTCATCTTGATTTTCCCTTTGCTTAAACTAAAGGGCCTAATGCTTCGGGAGCGCACACTCCCCTCCACATAGGTTATCCTATCTTTGTCGCGTAGGTGGGTTTCGCCCCTCCCTGACGGCCAAAGATGTTGCTTTGGGAAGGCCCATCTTCCCTCCACAACTTACGTCTTATGCGTATTACCGAATACAATATTTTATTTATAATATTATTTAATGTTTGTGTGACGGTCCAGCATTACTAACGTAGACGATACGAGTGGAAAGAATTATAGGTGGCCGTAGCGCAGTGGTTAGCGCTCATCGCTCTCATCGCGAGGACCCGGGTTCGAGACCATCCAGCGGCTCACCATTCTTTTCACTCATCGTCACTGGACCGTCCCCACCACTGCAAGACCGTTCGAGTCATCACAGTTTGTCAAATTGTATATCGTTATTTTAAACGTATTAGCATTTGTTTTGTGGTTTACCTCACATATCTCTTAATGTCAAATTTATTTAATAGCGTTACATATCTTTTCTTTTCGTGTCGTCCGTTTCAATTGTTATAATTATTGCAAATGAATTATCTATTATTTTCATTGTTATTTTGTTTCCTCATTACTATTTATCAATTATTAATTCATTTATTTTAACATTGAGATTTCATTTGTCTGTTTAAATTGTTTACTGTTAAAAAAAAATATTTCAATGTTGAGAATATTTGAAGAGTGTTTCGTTTTGTTTGAAGAGCAGCTGCATAAAGTTTTATGATCGTGGAAATATTTGAGATTTTGTTTTTCTTGGAATTTTCGGTACTTGAAAATATTCATGTTCCCTATCTACCCATGGCGTCTCCTAGTCGCCAGATAAGTGGTCCTCGAAAGGTTGTGGCATCTCATATTACTCCCTTTCGTAGGAATGCATTTTCTAATCTTCATACGTTTCCGCTTTCGGTCCGTTGATATTTTTTTGAACACGTGTGTTTTTTTGACAAAAACAGACTCGTGGGAAGTTTACATATAGAAAATGTTTATAAGAGTCTAGACGTTCTGTGTGCTTTTGTAACGTTATCTAAAGAATTTCTTGAAGAGAGAAAAAAAAGAAATACGGAGTTTCGACAGACGTCACAATTTATTGCAAAGAATCTTCGATTTTTTCGAAAATCAAGAAAAAAAATAACCAAGAAATTGTTATTATTGTTATTATATTAAATTGAAAAAGTATGGCTCTGTTAATACAAGATTAATTAATAAAGAATCTTGTAGAGATTCAAATGAGATATCACTCTGTAATAATTTCTTGTTTGAAATTATTTGTTATTTGTTCTTTTATTCATATAATTTTCTCTTTACTATTCAAGTTTCGACAAGTACATATATAAAAAAAAGAATGAGTTACCCCCCTTATTTTATGTTATGCGCATTCTTTTCACATAAAATACATTCATCCGTCCATACTATATATCACGCAGACGACTCCACTCCCCTAAGGGTCTCGTCTTAACAAATAAATAAACACTCATCACATTCTCACTCTGCACACGCAATCGATACCGGTACGACACATCCATCCATCCATACAGCTCACAAATCCTCTATTCTAGCATCCTGATATACAACATCACGTCGACAAATTATATCATTACCATTAATGACCGATTGGACTTAAATCTATTTCACGTTCAACAAGATACGCTACAGGCGGACACTCGGCCGCTATAGGCGGAGCGCGTACCCGAGTAGATATATGGGGCCGGTTCTAATCCAAGGTCTCTGCACCGACATTTACCGACACTTAGACACGAACCCCCTGGAGGGGAGGGGGGCGTGTCTGGGGGGTGGTGGGTGGGCGGATGGTAGGGGTGGCGGTGGGGGGTGAGAGGGGGTGGAGTGGGTGGTATTTGGAGGTGGGTGGGGGTGTAGTGGGCGTGGTTCAAATGTGGGAGGGGGGGGGGGGTGATGTGTCGCCATCTAGCGGCCTCGCGATCAAGCGTTGATCTTTTTTATCGGCGCGATAAGCGATCTTCTTTATCGGTGTGCGCGATTTCGGGCATTGTGGCGAGGTCTGTGTGGGTGGGAAAATGGAGGGGGGAGTCCTTTGAACTTTCACGGCGCGTGTCGCCCGATTCCGTCGAACGTTGTATATATCGAGCGCTGATTTATTATAAACTTTTTGAGGCTCGAAATTTCTCGGAAGTGGTGCGTGTCGTTTGCAGGACGGTACTTACCAACGCGTGTCGTTCGATTCCGCCGATCGTTGTATATATATAAGTAGTATTGGTACCCGTCTGGGGCCCCCCACTCCTTCCCCCACCGCTCGTCCACTCCCACTGCTGATATTGAGCAGGGTGTTGCGAGTAGTGGGGTGAGGATGGGGGACGTGAGTCGGGCCTCGGACGGGTACCGATACTTTTTGGCGCGTCAGCATTTTTGAAATTTTGCCGACTAAGCATATTTTTTAAGAGGAATTTGGAATATCGAATTGTGTGTTGAATATGATTTTTATTGAAATGATTATTTCTTACATGATTTTGATGATGAATTATAGTATTATAGAAGGTTTACATATGAATATAATAACGCGCGTTTGAGCGTTGGATATAGAGAATGGTCGGGCGAGATGAGCTCCAGCTGTAGATAAGAGCGGAGATGAAATAGAATCCGGGCAAGGCCGGCGTAAGGCCGCGTGAATATGGGTCGGGAGATTGTAACTCAATCTCTCGCTGAATGTAGGTCGGTGATGGTACAGACATTACTTTATCGTTTTGTGCAGCAGCGTTGTGTACAGGGAAATCTGCGCGAAGTGAAGCTACCTCGCCCTTCCATGTAATCACCATTATTATAATTATTCTTCGGATTTTTTTGAGATTTGTACGCGTTATAGTATTCGCGCACTATTTGATCGTTTTCTCGCACGTTATCGCTGAAGAGATTGTTAAATCGAGCCATGCCAAAACCGCAAGACATAAAATGCAGAAAAACAATGCAAAACTGTCCGCACACATCTGACGAATCACTTTGTAGTTGCTTGGTATTGTAGTGGAAAAATTTGCAATTTCTTCGGAGCATCGCGACGTGATGGGGGATGATTGGTGGTAATCCGTAGCTGTCAAAGTACCAGCCCTCGCCGGTTCGATCGACGTACATCGAGACCCAGTGCTCACCGGGCTTGGTGTGTCCATCGGTATTTGCTATTATTCCGGTCGGTTTTGCCCAGATGCGTGGAATCTCATCGGCGGCGAACACGCCGCCGCTGGCTAGCGGTAAAAATTGCAGAGCCTCGCGTATTTGCTGCGTGTTCATGCCCTTCTCGATCGCGGCGATCGACTGACACGGCGTTCCATTAGCGCTGCAATATATTTGCGACATTCAAAGAGATTTTATTAACTTTTTCTGCACAGTACGCAGCCATCGCAGGTATCCTCGCCAAATATCTCTTTCTTTTCATCATCCTCCTCCTTCGTCCTTTCATCCTCTACAGGGCGTTCAGTGTTGTAGGTAATATCGCAAAGATGTTGATTCAGCCTGATGGCTTGTGACACAGCGCATCGGGAAAAAGGTTTCGTGATTCCCAAGCTGTGGCGAAGACAGCGAACGCACGTTTCCGGGAGAGAATCGAAACTCGGACAGAACCAATGTGGCTGCTCCAAATCGTTTATTTCCCGAGACATAACGTGGCTGAGGAGATCCGCTTTTTCGTTTCCCCGAGTCCAAATGGTACGCGAATGTTTCGCGATTTCGCGTAAATTGGCGTATAGCTGCTTGCAGCTCACATCACCCTCGCACCACTCTAATCCGTGATGATTGAGAGTGAGATATTTATTTTCACCGCGTACGGGTATCGGTAGTTCGTTGAATGAGTATGGCAGGGCAACAATCCAATGCGCCATAAACGGGTGATCAAGAGCAACGACGCAGACTTCTTTCGGCAAAAACCGGCGATCTTTATCACGCATCGCCTGAATATCAACGATTATGTCCATTTTTTTTTCTCACGTCTTCGTCGTTCCACAGCGCGCGAAAAACTGATTTCCTTTATCGTTGAAATCAGTCATCGAGCTCGTGAAAAAAATTTAAAAAGGGCTCTGTAATCCGATATGCTTGTCTTTGAGCCGCACTAGCCGCTGAAATTCACGATTACTTGGCGGGAGGCGTCGATTTCAAGGACATTGTCATACTCAGCATAAATGATACAATTCACCGTTGATTTGAGCGCTTCTTCGAATCGTACTTCGATTCGCACACTGCCGTGTTTCACTAAATTCCATTGTGAGCTGCTATTTGCAGAAAGATCGGGTGTCAAGTCAAATGCAAACAGACAATACCCCTCGGGATAATTTTCGCGATTTATGGAATTACCCTCGTTGAGAAAGTGAATACCGGTCCCCGAGAATAACGTGTGATAAGCATCCGCGTAGAGTTTATTTTTTGTAAAATCAGGCTGTAACGCTCTGGAGGGGACTTGTACTCCGTCCATATACAGAGATGGATAATTAATTTTATAATTTTGAAAATTGAAGGGATTTAGCGCGACATCACCGTTGTACGCTCTGTTATCGACAAACCCGATAATCAGGCGTTTTGGTAATTGCCCGAGAACAACGTTGTCGATGGTTTCACCGTGTACACCGGCGTGTAACGAGACTGCCTTGACTTCGACGCGCGTGAGCGGATATTTTGCTGTCGATTTGACGAGCGCTCGAGCGTGTGAGAGTAAGACACCAGGCGCGATTTTTGCTCGTCTCACGAGAAGCGAGGCTTCGACGATGTTTATTTCGCACGAATTACCACCAACCGTAGACATGAGGCAAAACGAATCTCTAGCGCGTACGAGACGCAATCGCATTTCTACGCCGTTCAGAAGAAAACGCTCCTGATTGAAGATATCGCAATGCAGATGACCGAGTAGATCGAGCGTTTTCCCAATGTTGAGAAACTCTGAACGTTTTTTCAGTCCCTCGTTTTCTACACCGCGAGCATCGTCCATTTTCCCGGGGGTATCGTCGTACCACAATACAGAAGTGAGGTGAGATTCTTTAGCAGCAGGCCCGTAATTCAGCAGTGTTTCTATGTATGCTCGATACGCGTAAGCATTATTCGGCGGCGAGACAAGTTTTTGATTCAAGTACACGTCCACCTGATTGAACATGGAATGTAAAAGATTGTTGATGGGACCGACGAAAGGCATGCTGACGGAAGCATCCTTCGAGGTGGAAGTCATTGGCGTCGTGGGATTTTTTATTTGCACGCGCAGATTGAGCATCGTGTGAGCGAGATCGATGTACTCATCACCCTGGCCGGGTATAACGAATTCGATGGGGGAATCGTCGGTCAATGATGAGATGGGTTTATAGTGCACCCAATTAGATCCCTCGATGGTAGTCTGCGTCGGTGGTAATGAGAATAGCTCAAGCTCCGATTTTAAGCACTCGCACGAATGCGCATGTAAAAACGCCATTTTTCTCTTCTATGCAATTATATCCGCAACGGTTCGATGAATATTTCCGCTCTTGTTCTTCTTCTTCTGTGTTTTTTTTGTTTTTTTCACACCGCTCCTCTTCCTTCTCTTCTTCTTCTTTTCCGTAGCGTCGCGTTTCGTCACACGGCCGTTGCTCGAATGACGCTTTCGCACGATTTTTCTCTTTTTATAGCCCGAGCCAGACATAATTTTTTCAATTTTCTCAGCGGCTTTTCGTTTCAAATTGTCTCGCGATTCACGCGCCCTCGCGTGGAAAGCATCTTTCAGACTAACGTTTCTCTTCATCATGTCGCTGGCGATATTTGCCCCTGTTCTGAGCGCTTCTTTACCAACGACCCCTGCGCCCTTACGCAACAGTGGTAATACGCGCCGAAATAATCCCCCGAGGAAACTGCCGATACCGTGACCGCGCTGATTCGCTGTCCCGATATAAACGTGGCTTATTCCGCCGTATCCCCGGCGGCCTAACCCAGCCTGTAAATCCTCATTAACATCGTAGTACTCCATGTTCAGTGTAGACGTTTGAATTGCAGTGTCACCGTCAACGTTCCTTCTTCGAATGGTATCGGTTCACCGTACTCGTCTTTTATATCGATCTCGATCATGCTCATGTGATTACGTATCAGCGGAACGTATCGAGGCGCGGGAAAAAATTTCATTCGATTCGTACCGTATGCGAGCTCGCCGCTCGTCTCGACGGGTACCACGCATAATAGCGGAGTTTGCGTATCACCGGTAACATACGATTCGCAAATATCGGTATAAACGAACATGTTGTTGGGAATTGCGCGAGCTAACGATGCCGGTTTTTTACCAACGTATGGTGTGGCATTAGTCGGCCATATATGCTCGCGGTTTTCCTCATCGAAACCCAGCAGCTTAGCGATACCCGGAGAAACGCTCAATTTGTGATAACGATTATCATCGCACACTCGAGAAACTTTGACACAGCCATGATGCGATTGTTTCAGCTCGAGATGTTAAGCTATACACGGTAAACGATTTATTGTTTCCAATAGTGTATCGATAGAGCGATACGTGCCGTACGGTACGGCATCAGAGTCTGTTCGACGTTTCGTGAGCTTGTTAATATGAATTTTGTCATAATCACCATGCTTGAGCGACACTGTATTGTCGGATCGTTGAATATGAAAAATCGTTGCGGGATAGCTAATTTCCGCAACTGCTACGGCCCACTCTCCATCGAGATTTAATTGACGCGGTAATTTCGTTGTGAATTTGGTGGTGGTATTCGCCGGAAAATATTTCATACTGCTGTTCCTCGGCAGCACGAGATAGAAAAATCCTCTGGAAGTCAAACTCATGACGACGGGAGGGAATATCAAGGTTTTTTGATGTTCTTCTTCTTCTTCTTCTTCTTCTTCTTCTTCTTCTTCTTTTTCTTTTCAACGATCGTCGAGTCAGCCGGTAGACGAACTCTCGATAATTCTTCAGAGTAAAAAATACCGTCGATCGGCTCGTTCTTTAGATCATGCAGTATGTACACGATTGGCTGTCGATACGCGGATATTCGATGAATTTTGAATAATTCCTTACTCCAGCCGCTCTCGTATCCTTTCGCGAAGGCTGCTTTAGCGCTACTGATGCGCACTACGTCACCCAAGCTGTATTTAGGCTTTTTTAATTTTTGTTTACAGCCTGCTGCTGCTACTGCGTATCGGCGAGAGAGATTTTCCCGCGCGATATACGCGTTTTCCAGAGTAACTTTTTACGGTGGTAATAGTGTAGCGCAATGACGAGCGTGATTATAAGCACTCACGAGTTTTTGCAACACATCGATATAACGCTTGTTTGGCGTATGCGTGAAATATCGCCACATGCGTTCTTTGAGCGTTCGATTGAATCTCTCCACTACCGCCGCTTTGACATCTGGATTACGAGCAGCTCGAAATTCAATATTTTTTTTCTGCAATAACTGCTGAAAGGGTGCTCCGGTGAATTCGCGACCGCGGTCTGATTGTAATTGATGCGGCGTTCGATTGTTGCTATTGTCTAATATGTGGGTAAAAGCGCGAGCTACGCTCACGCATGTTTTATCGGGCAATGGCTCGACCCAGGCATATTTGCTCAATACATCGACGATAACCAGCAAATACGTGAAATTGTCATTGTACGCTGAGATTGAGCGAACATCGGCCAAATCGGCTTCCCATACATCATCCATGTTATTGACGTTGTACGTACGTCGTGGAAAACGACGACGCACAACGCGATGACTGTTGTACGTTTCCTGTGATTCCAGCCATGGTAAAATGTTTTGTTTTTTGACGCGATTATCGGCTGCATGCTTTAAATTTTCCGCTCGCGAAAAAGAAGCAGGGTGCGCCGGATCGTGATAAATTTTTTCCAGAGTTTTCATAATTTCAACGATGCCCAAACAACGCGTTTTTTTTCGATGTTGTCGTTGACCTCCTCGTCCTCGTTGCGCAGCTCCAGCGGGGCTATCGACTATCTCCTCGGCATCCTCCGACGACTCGTCATTGGCAGCTGTGTCGCGATATCCCGAGCCGTAAGACTCCGCGCTAGCGCTACTGTCACTAGGGAGGGGTGTATTACCACTCTCTATGCCGTCGAAATCGTCGGGATCCGGCTCGATAAGGCGCTTTTGCGGCATTGAAGTTTCGGTAATTTCGCGAAATAACTCGGGATTTCCGATGAATTCGCGCGGCATCTGTATCTTCCGAAGGTGTGCCGCAAACTGTGCTCTACCGGTCGGTTTTGTCCGTTTTCTAGCCCTCATAGCATCATTGATGAGATCGATGATGTTTGAATTCGGGATTTTCCTATTGGCGATAGAGACAACACCATTCTTGTCCCAGGAAATTTTATTCGACGGTGATGAATTTCTAAGCAGCGCTCGCATCATCATTTTCGCTTTAAGGTGAAACTTTTTTGGCACGCTGTCGATAATTAGCGTATCGTTCAAGCGCGATTTCGAGCCCGGAGATGATGATGATGATTGTTCCTCTCGCACGGGTGATTGTCCTGACGTACTTTTTGCCGGGTCATCAGCAGCATGGTGCTGCTGCTGCTGCTGCTGCTGCTGATGCTGCTGCGAATGCAGAGCAAGCTGCAAATATCTCTGCAAAACTTGGTGTTCAGGAATTACGAGGTTTTCGTGATTCCTGAATTATTCGTAATTATCGCGGGAAATAGACGAGCGAGTCACGCCGGGCAATTACTCATGGCAGCCGCCGACGGCGCCACTTTTCGGGGCATTTCCTCTCATCGATCGCGTGATCGCTCGGCTTTTCCCTTCCTCTTCCTCATTTTTTCCTCATCGATCACACGGACCACACGCATCGGCTCACGTTGATTTTGCATACGGGACATTTCTCTGGGAATTGGGAATTCTCTGTGCGGGCTAATCATTCGGAAACGGGAAATAATCTCACGCTAGTATTCGGGATAGTTTTCCTCACTCGTCGGGCGGGATAAAGTATCGCTCAACGGGTGGATCGCCGAACTCTCGGTCGATTCGAACACGCGTCGGGCCGCGTCGCGTTACCGGCGTCGGCCATTGTCGGGTTACACGCGGGCACGTCTCACTCGGGTGACAAGTTCTCACCGGTTTTCGGGCAACGCTCTCACGTTTCTTACTGCAAACGTCTTTACTGTATCGTTGAGTTTGGAGAATATACTTTTTATTTGAATCGTTGAAGTTGGGCCCTCTCCTCTCCACCTACACCAGATCCCTTCACAAACATTTTTGGTCCTTCGAGCCGGATCTGGTGGGGGGGTTTTCTCAACCATCAAGCTTTTCTCAAGTTAAAACGTGCAGTGAACAGTGTGTGGAAAGTTCGGGATCATCGCTCACGCTCATTTCTGGACGAATCGGGACTTGGTGCAATTTTCGGGTGAGTTACGGGTTTTTCATTACGGACGCTACGACGCATTTTCTCATGTCGAAAAGCCTCAACGGCTTTGTCTCACAAGTATAGTGCGCGTTCTCTCACTCTGGTACAACGCATGCGAAGCGTCTCTCAGGCGATACGCGTCTAGTGCGCGCTCTCTCGCACTCATTCGGGGGGTTTTCATTGTTCTCGGACATTCTCGGTCGTCTCTCGGGCAGTGAACATAGTGCGCGCTCTCTCACTCACAGTCAACGCTACGAAGCGTCTCTCACGCGGTGAACGCGATTAGTGCGCGCTCTCTCGCTCTCAGCCGGGGCCGCTCTCATTGGCTCTCGGTCATTTTCTCTCGGGACTCGGACAGTGCGGATCGTGCGTTCTCTCTCAGATACATTTGACAGGCTCAGCGTATCTCGGGTCAAGCGCAGGCGAGTGTCGTGCGCGTTCGCGCTCTCGCTCGTACTACGACTAATCACGCGCAAATTCGGGACTCATTTTTCGTGCGGTTTTTCTCAGACTATTCGGTTTTTCGGGAATTATCTCACGGGATTGACGAGTCAAATTTCGCGAGTGTTTCACGAAATTTAACGGGAAGTTCCCTTACGTGCGGACATCATCATCAGTGATTTATGATCGGGACTCATCGGATTTTCGGACATTTTTCGGGTTTCTCATTCGATGATTTTTCGATTTATTGCTCACATATATTTTTGGTGATTTTCACGTTCGGGCTTATTTCGGTTTTTCCTCTTTCGGATATTTTCTCGGTTCCTCACGTGAACATCTCTCCGTGCTTCTCTCGTTCGGCTTTTCGGTGCTTCGCAATCGGGTTTCGGGATTTTTCTCGCGAGTGATTGCGCGCTGAGATGGCGGACGGCGATGCCGACGCGGCCGCTCCGGTCAAACCGATCGAACCGGAGAGTTTGGCCGTTCCGGAATGACGGGCGAGCGTGAAACCGAAGCGCGAAGCCGTGGTCGCGGATTCGGCACGGGAACCGACGAGATCGGACTCACGTCGGGACAAGTCTCCATCGGGAACGGGCGCAATTCCGCGGGTTCGGTCTCTTGCCACTCGGGACACCACCTCCTCATCTCACGGGCGCAGTGCGGGTTCTGCTCGTCTCAAGGTGGCCACTCAGGAGGCTCGGATTTCTCTCATGCGGGATTTGCTCAACGACCTCACGCGGGAAACTTCGGCAGCACTCTCACGGGAAGAAATCGATGAAGCGAAGCAATCCGCCTTGGATGTGTGGCAGATGTTTGCTTCGGTTCACGACACGCTCATCGAACATCTCTCGGACGATACTCTCGTCCAAGAATACGCGGAGGCAGACCAGTATTCCAAGACCTTTTCTCTGCGAATGGCAATTTGCCAACGGGTGGGCAAACTACGGGCTACTCTCAACACTGCTCTATCCACCACGGGATCGGCTCAATCGGGCAGTTCGGACACAACGGGACTTCGGCGAATACTCTCTCGGGAGAATACTCTCAATGGGTGCCATTTCGGGACATGTTCACCGCTCTCGTTCGGGAAAATTCTCAGATCACCGACGTTGAGAAGATGCACTATCTTCTCACCGCGGTTACGGGAGAGGCATCGAAGCTCTTTTCGAGCTTGCCTATCAGCGGGGATTCTCTCACCACGGGATGGAATACGCTCCTGAGCGTTATAACAACAAACGGGCTCTCGTCTCATCTCATCTCGACACGTTGTTGAGTACGGAAACGGTCTCACCACGCTCATCGAAGGATTTACATTCTCTCCTTCACTCACTCAAGGCGGCGTACAACGCACTCGAGGCACTGGGAGCCCCGGTGCGCCAGTGGGACTGGGTCATCGTCCACGTCGTCTCGAGAAGGCTCGACTCTCACCTGCGGGAAGCTTGGGAAGTCAAGGCGGGTCGATCTGACGAACCTCCGTCACTCTCGGATCTTCGGGTTTTCCTCACCAGTCGAGCACGGGCTCTCGAGAACGTCGAGGCAACACGGTCTCAAGCCAAGGCAACGGGAAAAAACTCATCATCCGGGACTTACGCCTCTCGGGTACACGCAGTCTCATCTGGGCCGTCTCACGCGGGACCTTCAACATCGGGATCATCCTCAGTCACCACCGGGTATGCGTGTTCCTATTGCAAGGGCGCTCACTACATTGTGGCGTGCCCAAGCTTTAGGCAGCTCACCAGCGAGGCACGACGGGACGAAGTCATGCGTCAACGTCTGTGCTTCAATTGCCTTGGGAAGCACAGCGTGGCGGCATGCCAGGGGACGACGCGGTGCAAGGAGTGTGATCGCAAGCATCACACGATGCTTAGACGATGCATCACACGATGATACACACCGGGTGGTCGAAATACGGGGACCAATCATCTTCGGGGCCGACTCCACGCACCAACGCGTCGTCCTCTGCGGGAACAGCGAGCTCATCGGCTACTCCTCGACCATCGGGCTCTACTCAATCAGACACGGGGGCATTAGCTTGTTCGGGTTCTAGCTCATCCTCACTTTCGGGATTCTCAACGCTGCTGGCTACGGGATTGGCAGATCTCAAATTTGCATTCGGGGCAACTCATCGGGTACGAATGCTAATCGACAACGGGTCGGAGCTCAGTTTCATCTCGGAGAAGCTGGCGAGACAGCTCAGACTGCAGCGGGACAACACGGTCATTCCAATTATCGGGATCGGCGGGACGCACTCTGGGATGACTCGGGGCGCAGTCAGCTGCGCTCTTCAGCCAATAAACTCTCACTCAATACTAAATGTCAATGTGTTCGTTTTACCTAAGCTAATGCCTATCCTCCCTTCCTTCTCACTAACTGGGTTACATTGGGCTCACTTGGACGGACTGCAGCTAGCAGATCCAGATTTTCTCTCACCACGGGCAATTGATTTTATTTTGGGAGCAGATTCATACGCTCAATTCATTCGTCCAGAAATTCGGAAAGGAGTAAACGGGACTCCTATGGCTCAAAACTCAATTTTCGGATGGTTAGTACTCGGTCCAATTGGGAATCGGGCATCATTCTCGGGTTTAATACAGCATGCTTCGGTCGATCACGATTTCGAAGACGTTCAGGTGCTTCTCACTCGGTTTTGGGAACAAGAAGAGGCTCCCAGTCCTCCTGCGCTTCAATTTACGCCTGAGGAGCAGGATTGTGAGGCTCATTTTGTCCGGACTCACGCGCGGGACTCAACGGGACGGTACATCGTTCGATTACCGATAATGTCGTCTACGAATCAACTCGGGGATTCGTACAGGAGGGCAGCCCAGGGCCTGCAAAGGCTTTTGCGACGACTATCACGGGATGCCTCATATCAGAAGCTGCATTCGGAATTTCTGCGGAAATATAAGACACATTCTCACATGGAACGGGTTTCACACGCGCTTACTCACGACTCACGGGTTTATTATTTGCCTCACCACGGGGTGTTGAAAGAATCGAGCACTACAACGAAATTGAGAGTTGTTTTTAACGGATCAAGCGCTACGGGAACGGGAGTATCACTCAATGACATTTTGCATACGGGTGCAAAACTGCAACGGGACCTTCCAGACGTTCTCTTATGGGTACGGCGACATCGTTACGTCTTCGCAACGGATATCACGAAGATGTTTCGTCAAATTCGGGTTCATCGGGATGACTGGGACTTACAACGTATATTATGGATCGATCAACATGGGAACATCATCGCATTTCGGCTCACAACCGTAACTTACGGCACGAGGCCGGCTCCGTTCCTCGCGGTTCGCGTTTTGTTGCAGCTTGTCGAGGACGAGGGCAGTAAATTCCCTGAAGCGGTCGCTCCTCTTACAATGGGGCGATATGTGGATGATATTTATGGGGGAGCGGACGATCTCACGGATCTCATCTCTCAGGCGCACCAACTCACCGGGATTTGCATGGCGGGCGGGTTTCCACTCGCGAAGTGGCAAAATAATCATCCGGAGCTTCTCACCTCCATTGGGGCTAGCATCAGCTCGGAATCGTCTCACTCATTTCATGATTGCGAGACAAAGGTACTCGGGCTCACATGGGTCCCCGCCACGGACGTGTTCAAATTCACGACTCTTCCATTCTCATCGGGGGATACGATCACGAAGCGAGTCATTCTGTCAGAGATTGCTCAGCTTTACGATCCATTGGGTTTTCTCGCACCTGTCGTGATTCGGGCAAAAATTCTCCTGCAAAATCTGTGGCTGGAGAAACTCGGCTGGGATGACGAAGTCTCAGCGCGCATACGCGACACTTGGATCGCATTTCGTCGGGAATTAACGAATCTTGGGAACATTTCCGTCCCAAGATGGATCAATCTCACTCCCTCCGCGATAGTAGAGTTACACGGGTTCGCGGACGCTTCACAACACGCAATGGGTGCTGTTGTTTATCTACGGGTAACGGAACCGGGATCAGCAACACGGGTTACAATGGTTTGCTCAAAAACAAAAGTTGCGCCTATTAAACGTCTCACTATTCCACGTCTGGAACTATCAGCGGCTCTTCTCTTGGTAAAGCTCGTTCGGTATGTACAAGATACTCTCAATCTCACTGACTCAAAGGTTTTTCTCTGGACGGATTCATCCGTCACGCTCACTTGGGTAACGAGTCATCCATCTCGGTGGAAAGATTTCGTTCGGAATCGGGTCTCATCGGCTCAAGAGCTCCTTCCTAGTGGACAATGGAAACTCATCCCCGGGCGGGACAATCCTGCGGATTGTGCATCACGAAGGTTAACCGTTTCTCAGCTCGAGCGACATTCACTTTGGGGGGACGGGCCTCACTGGTTAACGAAATCTCACCTCCATTGGCCTTCTCACATCATCGGTGCGGATCTCACAGCGTCGCTAGAGGAGCGACCAGGTCTTACACTCACTGTCTCAACAGGCTCAACCTCACAGGTCCTATGGGACATCATTCATCGCTACTCATCTCTCACGCGGCTGTTGAGAATAACCTCACTCTGCTTCAAAGTATTTACGACACTTCGAAGACAAAACCAAGGGAGACCGGGCTCACAAATCTCCCCGGGTGACCTGGAACACTCACGGCTTTTTTGGGCTAAAGCCACACAGGGTACACATTTCTCAAGGGAGCTCACACTTCTCTCATCGGGACAGGCTCTTCCAAAATCGCATCCATTCACGCGATTGACGGGATTTATTGATGCACACGGGGCTCTGAGAGTGGGAGGGCGGCTTAAGCACTCAGCCTTACAACCTGAGAGCAAACACGCCGTCATTCTACCTCGGGAGTCGGCTCTCAGGCGACTTCTCATCGCAAATGCTCACCAGCGGACATTACACGGCGGGACTCAAGCTACATTGGCATATCTGCGCTCTCATTATTGGATTCTCGGCGGGCGGGCACCAGTACGTTCATTTATTCTCAGGTGCGTGAAATGCGCACGTCAACGCGGGATAACGGCTCAACAACTCATGGGACAGTTACCACTCACACGGGCAACACCTTCACGAGCATTTCTCTACACGGGAGTAGATTACACCGGGCCAATCTCTCTCAAGATCGGGCGGGGCCGGGGCTCACGATCTCACAAGGGCTGGTTATGCATCTTTGTATGCTTCTCAACCTCAGCAGTACACCTCGAAGTTGTTTCAGATTTAACTTCTGAGGCATTCATCGCAGCATTCCGACGTCTCATCGGGAGACGGGGCATTTGTCACACTCTCTATAGTGACAACGGGACGAACTTTCAAGGGGCCGCAGCGGAACTGCGCAGACTCTTCACGGGCGGGACTCGGGAATCGGAAGCTGCTGCTCAGATATTGGCTAACGACCGCACGCGTTGGGTTTTCAACCCTCCGGGAGCTCCTCACATGGACGGGAAATGGGAAGCGGCTGTCAAGTCGGTCAAATATCACCTTCGGCGAACAATCGGGGAGACGGCTCTCACGTTCGAAGAATTTACGACTCTTCTTACGCAAATAGAGGCCGTCCTCAACTCTCGGCCGTTGGAACCACTCACGGATGATCCGGACGATCTCTCAGCGCTCACGCCGGGACACTTCCTCATTGGGGAAGCCCTCACTGCAGTTCCGGAGCCATCTCTTCGGGAATTCAACACGAATCGGCTCTCACGGTGGCAGCTCATACAGGAGAGACTGCAATACTTCTGGGATCACTGGTCAACGGGCTATCTACAGCGGCAACAAGCCATCTCAAAGTGGCATCATCCTTCTCATCAGGTTCGGGTGGGCTCACTCGCCCTGTTGGTTGATGCGAAAACCTCACCTACTAAATGGCCTTTGGTACGGGTCTTGGCACTGCACCCGGGACAGGACGGACTCACTCGGGTGGTCACCATCAAGACCGCAACCTCAACACTCACGCGACCGATTGCTAAATTAGCAATCCTTCCAATCTCACCGGGGACTCAGGATATCGACAGCACTGCTGCCGATGGCGGGCGGAATGTTCAGGAATTACGAGGTTTTCGTGATTTCTGAATTATTCGTAATTATCGCGGGAAATAGACGAGCGAGTCACGCCGGGCAATTACTCATGGCAGCCGCCGACGGCGCCACTTTTCGGAGCATTTCCTCTCATCGATCGCGTGATCGCTCGGCTTCTCCCTTCCTCTTCCTCATTCTTTCCTCATCGATCACACGGACCACACGCATCGGCTCACGTAGATTTTGCATACGGGACATTTCTCTGGGAATTGGGAATTCTCTGTGCGGGCTGATCATTCGGAAACGGGAAATAATCTCACGCTAGTATTCGGGATAGTTTTCCTCACTCGTCGGGCGGGATAAAGTATCGCTCAACGGGTGGATCGCCGAACTCTCGGTCGATTCGATCACGCGTCGGGCCGCGTCGCGTTACCGGCGTCGGCCAATGTCGGGTCATACGCGGGCACGTCTCACTCGGGTGACAAGTTCTCACCGGTTTTCGGGCAACGCTCTCACGTTTCTTACTGCACACGTCTTTACTGTATCGTTGAGTTTGGAGAATATACTTTTTATTTGAATCGTTGAAGTTGGGCCCTCTCCTCTCCACCTACACCAGATCCCTTCACAAACACTTGGAGATAAGCGGTCCATTTTTCACGCTCACTTGGATAAGCATCGGTATTTAGAATTTCGCCCATTTCAGCATCCAAACGAGACATCGGTGTCCCTATGGTTTGCACAGAGTCGCCTGCTGACGGCGCATCGACCGCAGGCATCACCGTTTGTTTCTCCCCGAGGCGATGTATATTATCATGGGGCACAAGGACCATTTTTCTAGCGTGCTCCATTTTTGAGATATCGCAAAGCAGGTGTGACGAGAGTTTTGAGAAAATCCAGACAGTGATGCGTGACGAGGCGCCTTTTAGCGTCCCAATTGCCGCGTTTCACAGCTAAACGTCGCAGCAAAACAGCGTAACGACGTAATCGTTGTTTCTCAACGCTACTGAGGCTCACGTTACCCCTCAAAATATTCAATGCGCACTCGCATATACAGCGAATCACGGAAAAGTCACACGTACGTAAAATACAGCGTTGCTGCTTACGCGTCAGACAGCACAATGCTTTCAAAATGACAAATTGTTTTTCTCCGAGAGCACCGCACACGGCCATCACAAGCGTATTACTGGTACATCGTTGCTGTTATCGCGCATTTTTATCTGTTTTCGCGGTACGTAAACGTAATTGTGGGGGTCATCGGGAAATACGCACGCGCGAAATCGACAATTGTCGGGTGTCGATTGTTTCAAATCGAGCAGCAGATAACCATGCGGTTCCGACGTATCATCGTAAGAAACTTCCTGTAAAAATCGCGGATTCTCCGGGCAGACCTGACGCGTCAAATGCTGAATTTGGGCGCGATCTCGCGGATTTTTGAATATTACGATGTAATTCGCGTTTAGGGAAATATCGCGTTGACCGTGACCCTGATGAAAGAGATTTTGCTTGATAAAGATAACGCTCAAATTTTTATGATGGCTGCCCTTGCTGAATAGGTCGACTACGGTATTGTTGGAAGATTCGCGCATGAGATCATCTATGATCACGAGTTTGGGTCGTTGATCGTTCGAATAATCGCTCGGCTGAGGCAGCCCCTCGCGAAATTCAATCGTTTCACCGTACTCGACGTAGCCGGGCTGCCACTCGGAATAATAAAATAAAACGCGCTCGAATCGCATATCGGCCATTTCCCGTATGTGTTTGAAAATTTTTTTAACGAAAAACGTTTTACCGCAACCCGTTGGGCCGCAAATCATCGAGGTCCACGGATGTTTCCAGCGCGTATCCATCTTTGCGAATGATGACGAATCATCGCGATGTTCGATTAAATAAGCTTACCACGGTGGCGGCGGCGGCGGCGTCCGCGGGGTAAGCTTGCTCCGCGCGTGACACGCTTATTGCGCGCGATTTCACAAGCTAACTACTACGCGATTCCGCAAGCTAATTAGCGCGCGATTCCACAAGCTAATTAGCGCGCGATTCCGCAAGCTAATTAGCGCGCGATTCCGCAAGCTAATTAGCGCGCGATTCCACAAGCTAATTAGCGCGCGATTCCGCAAGCTAATTAGCGCGTTGCACTAGCTGAAAAAGGATAAATCATGCGCGAAATAAATTATATGCCAAATATAAAATTTTTATTCATCCTTTATCGGGAAAATGAAGAAATACGCTATTATACATTTATACACTTACGTCTATATGTACATCGGTGTACACACATTCACGCGAGCATTCATCCATTCCGATGCATAAAACCGTATGGGAGTGTGCGGTATTCTCCGTCGCGTTGACGCTTTACGCTCACAGGCACGCACGACTTTGATTCCGGACGTGTAACGACTCTGTGATATTCAGTGCGTCGTATAGCGTCGAATTTTAAAACAATCGGTTCCGTTCTCTCCCCAATAATAAAAGAGCGAATAGAATCATAATTGATGTGGCGGCTGTTCGCAAAATTTAACGTGATTCCTTTGACTTTGCACACCTCGTGCGTCGTACCGTCGGGTTTACGTATGATAAATGCGTAAAACTTTGGACCCGCCGATATGAACGACGAGATGTACGAATCACGACCGTACGAGCAAAGCTCGTCCGTTAAATCGCCGAGAAATTCGCCGATCGGTGGTTCGTAGTCGTCGGTACCAGCGCGACTCACGTAAATACACGAATCAGTATCGCAATACAATATTCGCTGGCCTAGACGCTCGAGATACGTGTACAATTTGAGGCGCGCCTGAGCCGTTGTGTAAGCAGCGATCACAACGTTAGACGTCGGCGATGGTCGAATAGCCTCGCCGGTGTGGATGTAATTCACGTACATTACTTGGTGATTCACGGGTAATACACCAATCACCTGTATTTCCGGACTTGTTAGTAAATTCATGAGCTCGACGCGCGTAGACACTATCATCGTACTCGGTAAATTTTCACGCTGACCGAATTTTCCCCAGAACGAGTTTAATGCTAATTTCGCGAGCGATCTGAGCCCCGGATTACTCTGTATGGCGTCCTGATCCAGCCGTATACCCTCGGCAGTCGCGTATGACTCGATATAACGTTTTACAGATTCGCAATCGTTATTTACGCTCGGGGGCAATCCGCTAGCCTCCTGTTTGATCTTAAGGGGTCACGTACAGTTAGAATTTTCAAAAAATCGATTTTTTTTTTTACATTTTCTAAAAGTAGCACATTTGAAAAGTATTCTATGAAAATTTTAGACGAATCCGACTGTTGGGTATGGAGATATGTAACTTTGAACGGAGCCGTCTCCGGCGCACCAAAGTAGGCAGGTAGCGGCAGCTGCGCGCTCGACCTTCTGAGGCCGGTCAGTGCCTCTATTGTGACCTATACACACATATATATATTATTATATATATAAGAAAATGTACCTTTGAAAATTATATATATATTCCAAGGTACCTTTTCGAAAAATTGCTCCTTTGAAGCAGTTTGCTGTGAGACGTAGAGCTGTGCGCACGTTATATTTCTCTGGGCATACAACAGTATTAAATTCGATAAAAATGGATAAAAAAGTTTCAAGAGAAGTGAGGAAGTCTCGAACAGTTTATAAGTCGAGATCCCGAAAAAGAAAACAGGTTTTCAATCCGAAAACTGCAGAGATAGATGATGGCGGAGCGAGTACGTCTGCGAAAAAACTGAAAAATCAACACGAATACCATGTCCCTAAAACTAATTCTATAGATTATAGAATTATTCATTTTTTTTCTGTATTTTCCGCGATCGCGAAACTGGTGAAATGTGCAAAGTGTAGCGGCGAAGTGTCGTTTGGCATCGTGAGCGAACGTGGACTTGGATTTAAAATTTCTTTTACTTGTGAAAACTGCGCTCCGGAATACATTGCATCCTGCGGGTTCATTAAACATTCATACGAAATAAATCGAAGATTTTTATTAGCCATGCGTGTAATAGGAATCGGTTACAAAGGTGCAAAAAAATTCTGCGGTCTAATGGACTTTCCGCCCTTTTTATCCAGATCTTCGTACTGCATAATGTTGCAGCATATTTATGAAGCGAGTCGATGTATGGCAGAATTTTTCATGAAAACGGCTTGCAAAGAAGAAATTCGACGTAATTCCGTGGACAAGAAAAATGAGAATACCGATTTGATGGTTTCCGGTGATGGGACGTGGCACAAACGCGGATTTTCATCTCTGTATGGCGTCACATCGCTGATAGGACGTTTCACGGGCAAAATTATTGATGTGCTCGTAAAAAGTTCTTATTGTAAGGCTTGTGAAGTTTGGGAGGATAAAAAAGGCAGTGAGGCATATGAAGAATGGTATGAAACCCATGAAGATTCTTGTTCGGCAAATCATACGGGATCTGCGGGAAAGATGGAGGCCAGTGCTGTGATTGAAATGTTTCGTCGTTCGATAAAAAATCTTGGAGTGAGATATTTAAATTACATCGGGGACGGAGATTCAAAGACTTACTCCGAAATTTTAAAGGATTCTCCTTACGGGAATACTGTCGTGTCAAAAAAAGAGTGCGTTGGTCACGTTCAGAAACGGATGGGTACGCGTCTACGTGGTTTGAAAAAAAAGACCAAAGGACTCGGCGGTAAAGGAAAATTGACCGGTAAATTGATAGACCAATTGTCTGAATATTATGGCAATGCTATTCGGAACAACTGCGATTCTGCTGAGAAAATGAAGACAGCCATCTGGGCTACATTTTATCATAAAAATTCTACGGATGAAAATCCGCAGCATGATAATTGCCCACCGGGTGCTGACTCATGGTGTAAATATCAACAGGCAAAGGCGCAGAATGAGTTGGAGTCTTTCGAGCACGATTACACCGCCTTTCCTGAAATCGTCGCAAATGCTCTACATCCTATTTATGAAGCACTCACAAACGATGAGTTATTACAAAGATGCATTGGAGGATTTACGCAAAATGGCAACGAAAGTTTCAATCAGAGCGTGTGGAAAATCATACCAAAAACTTTACCTGCAAGTTTTACAACCGTCAGCATAGCCGCCAATATTGCTACCTGCACATTCAACGAAGGTGCACGAGGACTATTATCTATTTTTGACGCTATGGGGATTAAACTAGGACCTCACGCCCACAATTTCGCCAAGGAAGAGGATTCTATTCGAGTTGCGACAGCTGCCCGACGATCAACACAGAATACTCGAGAGGCCAGAATAATGCGACGAAGGCTCAAAATTACCGCTCGGGCAGCTGACAAAGAGAAAGAAGGGACCGTTTATGGTGCTGGAATAGACGATTCACTGTAAGTCCCGACATAAATTTTTCTTCTGCATGTAAATCGTACTGAAAACTTTGAATGCGTTTTTCTCGAAACTATGTTTTCGAACACGGTGATCACTGTACCTCGGAAACGGCTTTACCGATCGACTTGAAATTTTGCTCACTTTTTCTAGACATAATTGTCCTCCGGATGAACGAAGGATTTTTCTATGCGATTATTTTTTTTTTTTTTATAGCTGAAAATGTGAGCAAAATTTGGGTCGAAAACACAACTTTGACTTCCAACATCCACCATTTTGTGAAAAATCATAAAATTTTCAAATCCTTCAATCAACCGGAGCATTATGTCATTAACTAATGATCCCTACTTTTATTTTAATTTCAGACGATCCGGTGACGAGCTGCACTGATCACCGCGGAGGACCTTTTTTTTTGGGACCCCTACGTTACGTGCGGTTATGGAAAAATTTCTGCATATTTTGCAATGAAAAAATTGTATTATTTACTTAAAATATGTCTTTTGTATGGAAAAAGATTTACGATTAATTATTTAAATGTGTCCCCAAAAAAAATTCGCAAAAAACCCCTTTTTTTCGAAGTCCTAACTGTACGTGACCCCTTAAGAAAAGCATTGATATATTCCGCGAAAAGACCGCCTTTTCGCGTTAAAGGGTCATATCGCGTAATTTCATATTGCCAAATTTCATCAACTCGAATTATCCTGTAGCCCAGTGACACAGCTTTTTGCAATTCGTCCACCACCCAGGTGCCGTGAAATGCTCGCTCGTGTATATCTTCGTGGGTGCACGGGTCATTGCTCATTTTTTCGCAGCACATCCTACACAGCCCGAACAACAATTTCCCACCGGTACGATAGGGTAAAACAGGAAGATATAGATGACGAGGTGCCAGCACAACGCATTTTACGAGACCTTCGACGCGCTGCAGATCATTATCAGCCCCGATGAGGACGCGACATTCTTCCCCCACATATCCTCGAGGGTGCCCTATGGGGAATTTGCCCGTCTTGCAAACCCACGGATAAAGCGAGCAAACATCCACGTATCGAATTTGTTCGTCGGCCTCGACATCGTGCTTCAGCACAAAATTTTCTGTACGCCCACCGAAAAAAGCATGGCGCGGATCGAGCGGCTCCTTCAACACCATTGGGTGATTTTCGACATATGTACGCGAATCAACATCGTTTCTCAAAAAATTGTCAAACTCGCACTCCCATATTTCCTCCAGCGTGTATCCCCATGCTTTAATTTTACCGGAAATCGCTAGTGTTCGTTCATAACTCTCGTCCATTGTATCGCCGAATTTTAATCGTTTATCCCTGTTGACGCGATAACACCGCGGACAACCGTGCCAAAAACACCCGTGAAATTGAAGAACGCGACGATCTCCTGATTCTTCCTCCTCGTGATAACCATCGACCGCCAGCGATCCCTCGGGTAAACGAAATTCGCGACCGCGACCGGCGTGAACGATAACGCGCGCTCGCGCCCGCTCGAGCCATACAAGCCATGAAACGGCTTTGCGCGATTGATTATCCCCCCAGCGATATCCCCCCGGTGGTAATATCGCGATGCGATTTGCGTGTAAAAAATTTTTTCGAAACACCAACGAGCAAGCCGCTGCGATTGTGCAGCTTTCGGAAAATGGGCAAACATTGCCGCAGCGAACAAAAAGATTTCTAAAAGATAAACAAGCACGACGCAACACCGTCACGTCCGTGCGGCAATATTTCACGAATTCTTCGGCAAAATCAAACACGTAGCCCGAGTTCAGTGTTTCCTCGTACCACGTCAAGAACTTCTCACGCTCGCCGGCAAACAACGGTCCGACATAATTTTGATTTTCAGGTGTATTAAATAAATGCGGAAACGTTCCCTTGGTCACGGTATGCTCAAACCCGAAGGCTTTCGGTAGAGAGCCGAGCGACATAGGCAAATAATTCAAGCTATCCAGGAAAACGATATGACCGATTCTCATTGAAATAATTTTCGTCCCCGTCATTATTAGCGTTGGCATTTGCGTTCTTTTTTTATCAATTAAATATCGAAGGATAAATTGAGCGTCAAAACCACGAGCGTTATGAGCGATACATATGATTTTTTCAAATTTAGATGTGATAGCTAATTTCACCAGTGATCCGACAGGATCGTCGGAGAATACAGACTCTCTTTTTCCACAAACGCGACAGGGGTTTTCAATTATGCAATCGTCATCGTCATCAGCGCATTGCAAACACACGCGTTGCGCTACACAGAGATTCGGCTCATGAACGCGCATCGAATTATCACCGGGTAAACGCGAATGCTGTTGCGTTTCAAAATCTTAAAATATAAATTGTAATGATTTCTTTTTACTATTTTCATTCGATGATACAGAAACAGGGGTGTTTTTGATCGGCGCAATGAAACAATGATGCGTCGTTGACCGAGTGCATTTACACATTGTGCAAAACACCATGCCGCAAACGTGTTGATGTTTTTTTCCTGTTTTCACGAGACGCGAGCAATTGCTACAAATTTTCAGCGCCTGACATACGCTCAAATCGCGTCTACACACCCACCCTCGACCTCTAGTGGCTTCGGGTGTTTTGTGCAGAGTAAAACACTCTTCACCAAAAAAGAAACGATTACAGTCTTTGCAAGCTTTTATCGCGCTCCGATCGCCTGTACACTTTGTAGATTTACATCTTGCGCATTGCTTTGAGCACCGATGCTCGTGAGCGCGAGTGTACTTGGTGTTACAATTAACGCAAAATCTACGGCTACCCACAGCACCGGCGAGATTCAATATTGGCTGGAAATGTCGCGAGCGTTCGTAATATAAAATATAAAGCGTATGCGTGATTCGTCCCATAACCGAAATTACCGTTTCTCGACCGTCATAAAACGCATCGACTCGTTTTCCTAACGTGAGAAATTCAAATATAACTATAGCTATACCCTCGCGAGCGAGATACTCCTGAAACCGACGAATTTCCCGCATTCCACACCCTCGAGCTGTTATACACACACCGGCATTACGAGCGAGTTGCATCGCCTCGGCGCGTTGATATTCACGCTGTCCGTGTCGAATTTTCTCCCATTTTTTGTGAAGTTCTCCCGAGCGTAATTCTCCGCGTTCTGCATTAACTCGAGCTGTAACGATCGAGCGCGGCAAGCACAAATTATTGCGATTATCTATTTGCAAAATAGATTTTTTTGCTATCGCCTCGTGAGTTAGCCGAATACCGCCGTTACCGGCAATTCCACTCACAACACACGTTCTCATTTCACACACACCGTTATCAATTCTAAATTCGCGCGAGCTCTGCGCAACGCTATTAATCAAGGACCAAATATCCGACGGTGTGTAATCGCGCACTGGTCGAAACGACAGCCACACGGGACCATGCGCGAAAGAGCCGGAAGTAAATGTCATCCCCGCGTAATCACCGGCTTCGCACGACTCTGTGAGGTGTGTGAGAATATCACGGACAGCCCCTTCGAGCCACGGTAGATGATGGATGCTCGATGTTGGCGGTGGTGGCTGGATTCGAAATAACGTTTCTCGACCTCGAGTTTTGAATCTCGGGAAATAGCGTGAGCCCTCGCTTACAATCTCGAAACGATGACCCGGCGGTAAAACATCACCGGCGTCTCGACTATGCGCGGCTCTTCCGCCGCCGCCGCCGCCCTTTTGGTACTCTATAACAAAATTACAGCATTATAAAATTGATAAGTTAATCAATTTAGCGTAGACTGCTGTTAAGATGGAGTAAATTATAATTCATTTGATAACTACGAAAGTTTTTACCAATCGAAGCCGTCCACAGCTCCGGGGTAGCGGTTACGCATTTGCTCCTCCTCCGCCCCCAGCATATTATCAACGATAACGTCAACGCCCGAAGAGTAGCCTGTTTTACGAACTTATTTTACAGACACTCTGTAAAATGTCACCCGCATATAATAATTACAAGCCTGAATTATTTACCAGAGTCCGCTTCCGAGAGCTCCTCCTCCTCCTCCTCCTCCTCCTCCTCATCATCATCATCATCATCATCATCTTCTTCTTCCTCGTGTTGAGGCGAGAGGAGCAGGGTCGAGCCATCAGAATCTTCTTCTTCCGCCGCGGAGGCATCGCTCAACGGTGCAATGACACACGCTCGCGAGGGCCCAGCAGGCGCGTCATCTTGAACGTACATAGGTCCCTCTATTCGGATGGCGCCGACGGCTGATGCGGTCTTATTTCTCGTGGACAACCATTTACTCCGTTTATTCTCCATGAATGCGTCATCGTCGCTCGAATGATCCTCGCTGTCGGTTTTACCCTCCTCGTTAAAATCGTAAAAGCGAGCCTCGTCTTCGCCCATTTCTTCATACCGTCGAACTGTACGTCGATAATCGCAGAGATTTTTATCAGAAAAATGTTCCCACCACCAACGCAGCGTGTAAAGTAATTTTTTGTGCTGTACTTACGCCGTTCTCCGAATATCCCTTGAAAAACAGGATCATTTTCCCATCCACGCCTACGGATTACACGCACAACCGAATCAATTAGGGGTTGCGAGTGAAACAACCCCGTATTATAAGCGTAAAGAATCTGTTTTTTCGAACACTCGCACAATGCACTTCGTATCTTGCGGAGCATAGTGTGCATGGGTAAATGCCATAGCATATTAATGCGCTTATCCCGATTCCACCTTTCCCCGATCCACGGATGACATAGAATTAAATATTCTATCAAATTCGATATAAGATAACGGGGAATAATTCTCGCCATGATAGAGTATATGAAACAATCGCGTCGTTCGTTTGTCGCCTCGAGACTAGCATGCTCTCGAAGATGCGTGGTTATTTATCAGCATAAATTGTATCGGGGGATGTCGGTATTTTCGAAACATGTAGTGGTTATGGCTGAGGAAATGATTTTGCTTCGTAGACACCTAACGTATACAAAATAAAACACCGCGTCCGTTTAAGGAGAACGCCGCGTTATATACGAGACTAATAATACCCATTGGTAGAGTTAATCATGAATTCGAGTGTCGTATATCACTATTCTACCGAATTGCGAATTCCAGCCGTTCGAAAAACGTAGAATAATCTAAAGAAACTAAAATGCTTCAGCTAAATAACTAAAGCATGGTTGATAACGCTGCATGAAGAAAATTTATTGTTATTAGTTTAAAAATGATGAATTTCGAGGAACATTTCGCGTTGAAAAGAGCAACACACATGTAACGCTGCGATCTCAAACGTTCTGCAATGTTCCGAATGGAGGCCCAAAACAGAAGGCCCGATAATAATGGCCGCCGCATACTCCAGCGTGATAGCGGGCCGAGCGTCTGCAATGTTACGAATAGAGGCCCAAAACAGACGGCGCGATAATGATGGCCGACGCATGCTCCAGCGCGATAGCGGGCCAGGCGCTGATAACACACGTTTTTGTGTGTGTGTGTGTGCGTGCGTGCGTGCGTGCGTGCGTGCGTGCGTGCGAGCGAAAGAGCGAGATAGAGCGTGTGCCGGCTGATGCTACGAAAAGCCCTGTAAAGAGGAGAGGCCGAGGATACGAACCACCAGGGTAACGCTGCCTTCGTATGGTGAATTATCACGCATGAAAAAAAATGCGGGTGTAACATAATGTGTGAAAAAATTATGCGAAAGGCGAATAATGAATTTCTGCTCTTTCCGCCCAGATTTTTGTCGTATAATGCTCTGCAGAGGAGATATATATATATAATTTAATTTTTCGTCGCTGAGTTATATTTGCTTAATCGGTTGATAAAAAGATAGTCTCTCTCGTTTGTCGACTCTACGAATTCGATTGCTATTTATACCAGCGGTTATTTAGTCGAGTACATAGCTCGCTGAGTATAATCTGATATCCTTCCGGAATATTCCATAATAAAAAGATTCTCATATATCCACCATCTTTCTCGAGACAACAGCGAGCTTGATACGCGAGCATGCATAATTTCATCAGAGAATAAAGAAAGACGCAATAATGTTCTCTCGTTTGACTGTGGGAATGCAGGCGTTTAGACTGCCCGACGAATATGATATTATAAGAAGATTCTCACGCCTTTACCTGCTCTCTCTCTTTCTTTCTCGAGACAACACCTCGACAAAGAAATATTTTGCTGAAACTGTCAAAATAAGGGGAATTTGATATCGCTCGGGTGACCAGCGCGTGTGCTCGCGCTGGTTAATCATGCCTGATGAAAAACGGAAATCGATATCCCGAGTGACGATCCTCAGAGAGAAGATTGATTTCCAATTCGCGGAGGGTTAATTGTTAATAAATTTCGAGTGGTGTTTTACGCTTGGGGAGAGCGAGACAAACATAGCGCTCGCGTGTATAATTTCATCGGAGAATAGAGTTTGTCTCTCCCTCATTCGTCAGCAGAATTGCCTTAGAAGGTAATATCTCCTTCTGGAATATTCCGCTATAAAATTTTTTCACATATTTATGTACTCTTTTATTTAGCAACGGCAGCGACGCCATTCTTCGCATTCGCTCGCATTTCATACAGGTAGCTGTTTAGACGTATAAATAGCTCACCGAATATGATATCATAAGGAGTTTCTCACGTATTTACCATCTCTTTCTAAAAAACAAAGCAGCGATTTGCTGAAACTGGAGAAATAAGCGAAATTTGATATTACCCCGGTGACTATCGCGCGTGTTCGAGCGTGTGAATCAAGACTGCCGAAATACCGGAATCGATATTCCGAGCGGCAATCTTCAAAGAGAAAATGGATTTCCAATTCTCGCTCATGATTCTCGCGAGCCGTATTTACGGTGTTGGGGGAAAAATGCTATAAAACAAACGAAATCGTTTATTTTCAATCAGTGTGATTAAAATCGCGAAACGTAGAGCACCGGTAAAATGGAAAATCATGGTCAAAAATCGGAAGAGAGTCGGCAGTGTATGTCGACGCATCTTTTACGGAATGTCATATACGGCTTAAATATATCTTTCGGAACAATAATCATGTGTGGCTTTGAATTATCGCCGGATAAAAATACTTTCACACCGGTGATAAAAATATTAACGAACTTGTTTACCGGTATAACGTTTAGCGTTGAAGAATGGGAGGAATTTAAAATCGATTACCCGGAAATTAACCGATACTTCGCAGCTCGCGACTCTGAAGCTGAGAATATGCATGGAAAACGCTTATCGCGCGGAGGACATTCTATTCTTTTTACTACGTGTTATCAGAGACGCGCAGTTTGTTTCGGCTGTACTATGGAAAACCCCGCCGAAAAGCGCGAAACATCGCTCGTTCAGCGTCGGCGAAATTATTCTCCGAACATCATCTTACAACGCCCGACTTTTGAAAATCTCGTCGAAGCGAGTAAATGTATCGATGTTCATTTGCAACAATTACAACGCGAGTGCTCTGTTGTGAATCTGTGTATGGCCACCGTATTAGCGTACACAGACGAGCGCCTTCGCGCTGCGAATAAATAGAATCGCGCCGCAATTATAAAATTTCTAGAATCACAAGAAAACGTCGATATGATTGTGAAACGAGCGCTCGACGCCTCAGACAAAGACTCTTTAGAATTTGAGCCGTATCTTCCAAACATAATTATATCTGAAATAGCGGCAGTGTTTCGCGAAAAAATTTGGGAATGTATAAAAACGTACACCCCTCTCGTTAATAATTGAATAAATAATACGTTCAGTTGTAGACTTTAAATATGATATCGGTGTAATAATCAGTAATAAATATAAGAAAGTAAATTAAAATTATTCATCGCGTGGGCAATAAAAATAATGAAATATAAAAAGGAATAAAAATAAAATATAAAAGTGAGATGCGCTTCGACTTTGAGATAATCTCATCTATTACTTAGTGGGGATATCGCTCTCCCCTGCGCATCGCGGTTGATGCGGTGTGAAGACTTCGCTAATGAACTTCATTATAGTTTGGGACGCTGACCAGAGCGAGTAAAATTTTTTCAATAATGTCGTCGAGTAAGTGCTCGCGGAAGAACATTAAAAATAAAATTGTGTGTGTGTGTGCGTGTGCGCGCGCGCGCGTGTGTGTGTGTGTGTGTGTGTCCGAGTGATTAATCTTTTTTCTTTATACCAATAAAGGTGGTGATAATTTTGATTACTCCGCGTGGGACGACGTCCCCGATCAATTTTACGATGTCGAGGTCATCGTGAGGGCAGATGGGCGGAGGGAAGTCCGCCAATATTATAATTGCGCGCGACACGAGGCTGTTCTCAAAGAAGAGGAGGAGGAGCGGCGGGCCCTGGCGGAGCACGCCCGTCAGGGTCTCGAGCGGCTCCGACGGCGTCGGGCCCTGAAGGCCGCGCGACGACGACGCCCAACATCGGAAACCGGTAGTGCCGCCAAAAAATCGTGAGTTGTGCGAAAATGCGCAAACATGAGTGATGTAAAAGTGATGCGGAATAAAATTGAAACTGAAAATTTTTTTCTCTTACAGGAAAAAGTAGGCGAATCGCAGATCGTTAATTAATATCGAATAAAATAAAATAATAAATAAATAAATTCTGCGTTTTGTGTTTTATTTGTGTGTGTGTGTGTGCGTGTGCGTGCGTGCATGTGCATGTGTATATCATCATCATCATCATCATCATCATCGTCATAGTATAAGTATATAGTCATAAGTAGCCAAAAATTTGCTGACGCGCCAAAAGTATCGGTACCCGTCTGCGGCCCGGCTCACGTCCCCCATCCTCACCCCACTACTCGCAACACCCTGCTCAATATCAGCAGTGGGAGTGGACGAGTGGTGGGGGAAGGAGTGGGGATAGGAGCGGGGGGCCCCAGACGGGTACCAATACTACTTATATTATATACAGGGTGGACCATCTTAACGTTTAATGGAGAATAACTCGATTGGTACGCGAAATATTGAAAAAAGTTTCATACAAAAGTTGCTGAGCAAAAAGGGGGACGTATAAGCGTGACCTTTCATTTGACCTTGAACTTGATCTTAAGGGTTATTTGAAGGTTGAACAAACATTTTTCAATGGAAACGCCTATTTTTGACCCCGGATTCAGAAAGAGCAGAAAATTTTACATCGAGATATGTATGGTTAATAAGATCAAATCTCAAGTTTTGAGGTTATTTCAAGATCAAAAAGAACTTGTGCGTGTATTTATGCGAAAATCGTATCTGTTTATAAGAAGAATATCGAATTAATCTTCTACATTTATCATTGACCGAAAACAATAACGTGGATGTGGTAGAATAGTGCCTTTTTTGGGGTTTCCTCGTCGGGGTGCTTGTTTAAGATGGGTCCCCTTGCCTCTCACTCCTCGAGGCGCTGGTTTACAGTGCGTCCTCTTGTTTGTTATTGCGTATATTTCTCTATTATTAATTTAGACATTCAAAAGATTTCGAAGATACCACCGTTAGCATTTAGTCAATAATTAAGTCGTCTTTGGAAGTGATCGACAGTGCGAAGCAAGACGTTTCGTGGAATGGCTTCACAAGGTCCTCTTATGCGGTTCTCCATGTCTTCTCTTGTAGTTGGTCCTTTTTGGATAACAACTCCTTTCAAATAGCACCAGATAGGATCGAGGAAGCCATGCAATCCGTCCCCCTCGACCTCGAAGTTATCATGTAACTTTGACCCAAGCATTATTACCAGCCGATGTTGAACGACGCCTCGAGTTCTGCCCGTGGGCCTTACAGCAGTTCGATCGGGACCCTAATTTTTAAAAATTCGTAATGTTTTCCGATAAAGCGACGTTCAAGAGCACAGGGGAGTTGAACCGACATAATTGCCATTATTGGTCCGATAACAACCCACACTGGCTTAGAGCGATGGACAATTAACACCGCTGGAGCCTCAATGTCTGGTGCGGGATTGTTAATGGGTACTTGATCGGCCCATTCTTTTTCGAACGTACTGTAAATGCTAATACGTAACTGGATCTCCTCATTAACCAATTGCCCTAGTTTTTGGAGAACGTGGACTTGGAAACAAGGTGAAGGATGTTCTCCCAACAGGATGGCGCACCCCCGCACTCCGCACTTATGGTCAGAAGGTTTTTTAGACGTCAGTTACCCAAACCGACGGATTGGTCGAGGAGGACCGATTGCATGGCCTCCTCGGTACCCTGATTTGACGTCACTAGACTTTCATCTCTGGGGCTATTTGAAAGGAGTTGTTATCCAAGATAAACCAACTACGAGACAAGACATGAAGAACCGCATAAGAGGAGCTTGTGAAGCTATCCCACGAAACGTCTTGCTTTGCACTGTCGATCACTTTTAAAGACGGCTTAATTATTGCCTAAATGCTAAGGGTGGAACCTTCGAAAACCTTTTGAATGGCTTAATTAATAATAGAGAAATATACCCAATAACAAACGAGAGGACGCATTCTAAATTAGCGCCTCAAAAAGTGAGAGGCAAGGGGACTCACTTTAAACAAGCACCCCGATGAGGAAACCCCAAAAGGGGCACTATTCTACCACATCCACGTCATTTTCTCCGGTCAATGGTAAATGTAGAAGATTCATTCGATATTCTTATAAACAGATATGATTTTCGCATAAATACACGCGCAAGTTCCTTTTGATCTTGAAATAACCTAAAAACTTGAGATTTGATCTTATCAATCATACATATCTCGATGTAAAATTTTCTGCTCTTTCCGAATTCGGGGTCGAAAATAGGCATTGCCATTAAAAAACGTTTATTTGACCTTCAAATAACCCTTAAGATCAAGTTCAAGGTCAAATTAAAAGTCACGCTTATACGTCCCCCTTTTTGCTCAGCAACTTTTGTTTGAAACTTTTTTCAATATTTCGCGTACCAATCGAGTTATTCTCCATTAAACGTTAAGATGGTCCACCCTGTATATATATATATATATATATATATATATATATATCACTATATATATATATATATCACTACTATTATATATATATATATATCAAGCGTTGATTTATTGTAAACTTTTGGAGACTCGAAATTTCTTGGAAGTGGTGCGTGTCGTTGCAGGTCGGCACTTATCAAACGTTGATTATAAACTTTTGCGTAAACATGCACATCGAGAATGGCGCTGCTATGGCGCAGGGTGATTTCTTGGAAACGACATCGCGATGGACAATCATCAAAGGAAGGAGGTGACCAAATGAAAGGGATCATTTAGCTCAGTCTGACGCAATATCTTCGATTGCACGCGTGTGTGTCGGCACTATTGAATTTTTTTCTCCGAAAAATGGGCGCGTGTAACAAATACTCGGTTTTTCCCTGCGCGGATCCGCGAACGTTAACTCGGAACGAGCTGGAATATATTCCGAAAACATTGCTTTTAAATTATTGGGGCGATCATATACATTTGCTCTGGCATCTCCTTCCGAGACGTTATCAAATTGATCCTGAAGTATTGTATCTTCCGTGTAGAGAGCACCATAATACTTCTGTGAATATGGATCATTTCGATGGCACCCCACTCCAACGTCGAGTGTGTGAAAAATGTTTGCCAAATTCGCGGGTGGAGAAAATGGATGAGTAATTTTTTTCGGGTGGGGAGGGTAAGGATATATAACCGGCAATTTCGTGAGCGGCTTCATTACAGAACGATCAAATGCGAGACAGACGAGTCGTGCTGAAACAACGATTATTGTTACACTTGAAAAATATTAGAGAAGTGAAAGTCGTGTTGCAAAGAGTGTCGGTGATTCGAGAGATCAACCAAAGTGTGAAAAATCTTTCAATATCCGAAGCAACGTTGTCGCCGCACAAATCTTGCACCGTGAATAAAGTACCGAGCCACAACAACAACAATGGATCTCGAGGCTATCAACAAAATCGGCAAGATGGACGATTTTCTACCAACGAAAAAATTGTCGGAACTACCAGTGCGGGCGAATCAACGTATATCAAACGTGAGAGCTGTCCAAACGAAATTCGGACGACGGTACATCGTCGATATTAATGACGAATTTTCCGTCTTCCTGCCGACCAGAATCACGAAAGCCATCGATGAGGACCCAACGACGTTGGACAAATTCCAAACTGCGACTAACGATGGGAAATTATATCTGAATTACATCGGTGGAAAATATAAGAAACTAGAATTTATTCTGTTGTAGGGAAATTTGAATAAAAAAAAAAAAGTGTCATGTAAATGTGTGTGTTTTTTTATTTCAAAGAATATCATGATTACACAAAGTTTGATGGGCCTTTAGCCAAATTTTCAGCGATTTCACATTCGCGCTGGCACAATTGTATTTCGTTTGGGCGGAATGATGCGAACATCCCGGCGGAATTTTCGGCAATTTCTTCAACGATGGGCAGTCCAGAGTCTCGAAATCGATCATCTCAGCGGTCGTGAACTTTTTTATCCATTGTGTTTTTTCGAGTCCCTTGACGTATACTTTGTGAGCTCGTTGCAATATGGCGCCAATCACCGTTTCAGCCGCTTCATAGGGTATTTCACCATCTTCCCAGCTCATTCCATGATAATTGCGTGTTAGCCATAAATTCATGGCTTTGTATTTGACCGGCAACGACTTCCGTGGCGATGGCGAATCGAAGAACAGGGTCAAAGGTGGACCGTCTTGTTGCACTTCGACAAAAGATATTTCTTTGAGAACGAACTCGTTAATTGGCCGTTTGAAGCCTTGAAGATCAACGATGTAATCCATTATATCAGCTTCTTCACGCCACCGGTGATCGGATTATACTGGACGATACGATCGTGAAGTATGAGGCAGTAAGCCGATGTATGCGCAGGAATGTTATTTTTTGACTCAAATTCAAGGCGAACATCCACCGGGCCTGTCTTCAACGATTCGTTTTGTTTCGAGCAGTCGATAATGATGAGCGGAGCATACTTCAGAAATTGCGACTTGTTTAACCATGGCTCGGGCTCTCTGTTGTAGTACGTGGATTTGAAATTTGCGTACATCTGATACAGCAAAGCGTACTGATTTTGATCGATGTTGAGATTCAAATTTCCATAGGGATAACATTGCGAATTGAGATACAGTTTGACGTCGGTGATTTTACAATGATCGAAATTACTCACATTCTTGTTCTTCTGATTTTTTTTATCTGTTTGAAATGCAAGAATGACGTAACGAGGCTTCTCGTTGCGTCATGCGTTGCGTTGCATCGAGTTGCGTCGATGTTTTCACGGACCAAACGTGTTTCGAGGTGGCCGGTAGCAGAAGATATTCGTATAGTTCCCACGTGCGGAAACTCATGGAAATCAGTGGATCCTTCGCTATGTACTTCAAGAGTTGAATTTTCCGCTGATCCGAAACTGTCACGTATGGCACGAGCCATTCAATCTTTTGCAGAACGAGTTTGAAATCCTCATCGGCTGTCTGTACAACGGCATCATTGTCGGTCTTTGATCGCGATAGGATGAGCTCGTGTTTAGCATTTATCACGATTTTTCGATAATCCTCAGCGAAGCCCAGCAGCTTAGCTATGCTTAGCGGTAAGCATATGTCGAAATTACCCGCAGCATCTACGATTTGCTTCGTTTCCTCGATGTCGAGCCATCCGGTGTTCTCCAGCATGCTGCTTTTACTCAGGCTCATCGACGAGTAGCCCTTAATCAGACTCGTGAGACCAACGTTTTTGCTTCGATCGATCTCGATGGCATTGAGCTCATAACGTATTTCCTCGAACAAATAGCAAATGGCGTTATTGACGAGGCTCGTGGCAAGGGTCGGTGTGCCATCGTTTTTCGTCAATTTTCCGCATATATGTAAGGAGCTGTGACTCGGTAGTATGCAGAGATCTTGATGCTGAATGGAGATGCGGATTTCATCGCTGTTGGTGAAGGTTGCAGATGCATACGGCTGATGAGCATGAATCTCACAATGTGTGATGGATTCATCGAAGATGACGGGGTTCTGAATATTAACTATTTCCTCCTCCATTGTACACAGCATATGGTCAAAGCGCAGAACAAAAATTTATGTCTCACGCGTTTTTTTCGCGAATTTTTAGGCCTAGACTCTGCAGGAACAACACGTTTTGAGGTGTTAACGCTCTGCGCGTTGATCGACGACTGTCCACCGCAAGCCATGTCGGTTTATTAAGAATTCTGTTGTAAACTATGCCCATTGCGATTTTATATGCAAACGAATCGTAATAACTTCACCGCGAAAATGGACTATATCACCGTCCTGATCGAATATCTGAAGTCTGATGCAATCTATCGTTCTGCTGGTGATCGGCAGATAAATCACATGTGCCGGTACTTCGATGATTTTGTAATCAGGTGGGACTGTCGGAAAAAACTCGTGAATCGTATGTACTTTTCGCTCGTTGATATAAGCTCCCGTGGTGATGTTACACTCAACTCGCAGGGCGTTCACTTTCAGAATGGCTACCGGTAGATCGGATTTGTGTCTTTTATCGGCACTCAGAATACGCGGTGTAAATCCCAACAAGCGTCCGAAAGAATCATTAGGTATAAAATTTATTTCGCGATTACACTTAATTTCACTACGCAAAGTATTATTATTGGGCTTTATATTGAGAATAATATATTTACCCGACAACTCCGACTGTACGTATTTCTCAATATCTTCAATCTCGTAGCTGCCCGTAGGTATCGTTAATATCTCATCTCCAACGTAAAATTTATTACTTTGAAAGTCGATGTTAGGAATGGAATTGAAGGTTAGCAATTCGATGAGACCGAGGCTATAATTTTTGTGAGGTGAGAGCTCGATCGGTGGAAAGTATTGCGCCTCGAGTATGGACGAAGTTCCCGATATCGTTAATGTGAAACTATAATCCGTGATGGTTAATTTACGACTGACCTCCCTGTTTTACCCTGTACGTTTATATAACGCATACTTTTCACCAAAATCCAATTGATCGCAGAGAAACTTCAAGCACAAATGACCGCACTCGATCGTATCATAGTCTTGGTATCTCTCGTAGTTGTAATTCACGCTACCGACACCGAAATATTTCATGAGTTCGGATGGTGGTTGAAGGTTGCCAAAACTATCGAAATAATCGATCCTTTTTTCAAATTTTTTGTACGCAACCCAGTGTATACCACGACCGATATTCTCATCCAAATTCACAATTGCTGTTTCGTATATCAGCGGTCCGCTCTTCGGCAGTTTATCCCGCATGTAAACGCCTCGAAAATGATTCGACATTTTCGAGGCTCAAAAAAAAAATTTCGCATGTGTCCCGTATTCGGAATAAAGTCTACTTTATTCCTATAAGAAAAAAAGATGTTTTCACATTATTTTCGTCGTGGCCACTTTTGTCCTGCAAAACCTATCATTTTCCGATGAACGCCGTATTTGATAGCGAAAAGTTCAGAAAATTTCCTTCAAAAATCACCCGCGACCCGTCCGATTATCTTTACCGGAGGCGAAATAAAAGGGGGTGGCCACCCTTAACATGTCACCCTGTATGTATATATCATACATTTACACTTTATTCCAAAGTTTTTTTATGATTTTCCATTTCGTCCTCGGCGACTGTCCCAATCTTTGGCATTAGAAATCGCATGCCCGGCGAATTTAAGTATGTCACTTTCTTTCACTGACGTTCCATCTCTGTGAGTGTGGTAGTTCGTTAGTGTAGCTGTAAATAAATAAATGCATTAGTAAAGTGTTATTTGCATTTAATTGGATGGCACATTTTCGCGAACAGCAGACTTGAAGTTTGAATTTAACCCGTACAAGTCTAATGTAAAATTATTATGAAATTATAAACGTATATGTTTTACAAACAAATATTTTGCTTACTTATCATACAACGCCCAAAGTTTGTATTCTTCAAAACTGTCTTTCCTTCAACTTTCTTTGTGGCCGTGAAATCAACGATAACATCGCGTACGAAAAATTTCCTGAGTATTGTCGTTGGATTATTATTTCGATCTAAAAGTGGATGTAGTGATTTAGACTGTAATAAAAAAAAGAATACACATTATTTTTATTCAGACGCATCACTTGAAACTCCAAAATAATGATCATTACTCGCTTTTGTCATCGAGCAACTCACCAGACACTGTTGAACTTCTTCATTCTCGTCCAGTTTGCTTTCAAATGCTTCAAATTGATGAGTATTCTCAAAAGGCAATTGCAGATTATATCGTTGTTCTAATTGTTCCACTATCGGTGCCATCCCTTGGATTGTCGATTTGTCCATAAGAGCGTCGGAGAGAGCTTTTATAGTAAATTTATAGTATTTTAAGTAAAAATAGTGTATCTGGAAAATGTATACAGTAAATACAATGTCAAGTACGATAAAAATTTTCTACTTGAGGACATCTTTAAAGATCAATATTCTTAATTCAGCAGCGCAATAAATCCGAAGTGAAACGTTTAACAAAAACAATTCTTTGATCAATAAGCTAATGATCAGATTGATAATACGAACCTGATGACAAACCCTTTCCACGTTTATGAAGTTCTTCTTCGATTTCATCCATACTGTTTGGACGTTTCAGACTCGGCTGTTTGGTCTGATCGTTGCCTGAAGTTGTTTTAGAAAAGGGTCCGTCGCTGTTCTTTTTTGCAATATCTTTAGTTGACGGCAATGATACTGCACCTATTTAAGGCGTCTTCTCACTTTGGAAATTTAAAAAAATCGATTTTTTTTTTTTTTAAATTTTGAAAGTACATATCTTCAAAAATGTCATCTCGAAATTTCATAAAGATCGGACGAGTCTAACTACATTTTTTGGCGACCGTTAGGTGACTACCTGAGAGTACCCGGCGATCCCTTTCACGCCGCTCGGACGGTCCCTGTATATCTGACTCTATACAATTGAATAGCCGTGTTCTTTTGTTAATGTAGTACCCCTTGCTTAGGTATATTCTGTTTTCGGGTCTATACTCATGTAATAAGACCTTAACACGTGCATTTTTCAAAAGAAAATCACTCGGCAACGATGCTAAACTGTTATTTCATCAGTCTAATTTGAAACAAAGTGCCACGTGGCGACGTCCAAGTTCGAAATCTAAAAAAAGAAAATTTCGTGGAGTGCTTCCACACCAGTCTGAAGCAGATACGAGTCATGCTAGTGCGAGTGCAGCAAAATTAAAAAAATCGGACGATACAAGTTTCGATGTACACATCGATCCAACGGCTGGATATAGTATTATTCAGTTTTTTCTTGTTTTTTCTACATTACAACAATATGTGAAGTGTAAAGTTTGTAACAAAGATGTTTCTTTTACAAAGTACGGTCAGCGAGGACTCGGTTTCAAAATTTGTGTGACTTGTGATTGCGGAGAAAAATATATTAACTCATGCCCATTAATCTCAACTGGGTACGAAATCAATCGTCGTTTAGTGTACGTTATGCGTTTGATTGGTGTTGGATTGAGTGGTATCAATACGTTTTGTGGGCTCATGGAACTGGGACATGGAATCAATTCCACCGTTTATTATCAAATACTCAATTCGATCGCCATCGCAGTGCAAAGTGTGTTCGATATAGTGACGAGCAAGTCTGTCAAAGAAGAAAAACTGTTGAACGCTCAACACGGAGAACCCGAAGACGTTTTAACCGTTTCAGGTGACGGTTCCTGGCAGAAAAGAGGATTTTCTTCTCTTATTGGAATCGTGTCATTAATATATAAACACAGTAAAAAAATTGCAGACGTCGTTGTGAAGTCGAGTCACTGCAAAAGCTGTGAATCGAAAAAAGGTATGAAAGACACGATCGAATATGCACAGTGGTATGAAAAGCACAAACTAGTTTGTAGTGCTAATCATTCAGGTAGTTCTGGAAAAATGGAGGTTGACGGTATATGTGAGATGTTTTTGCGATCACTCGAAAAATTTGCTGTGCACTACGGTTTTTACATCGGTGATGGCGACACTAAAACTTTTAAAATATTGTTCGATACAGCACCGTATGGTGAAGACTTTGTGGTTAAGAAGTTGGAGTGCGTATTACACGTTGCGAAAAGAATTTTCAAGCGTGCTAAGGACGCTAAGAAAATTCTTACACAAAAGAGAAAAGCTGCAAAGAAAGACGCTGAAAAACCTTCACCAAAGAAAAAAGCAGCCAAGAAAGTTGTAGTAAAAAAAAAAAAAGTTGTTATAAAAAAAGTTCCTGTCGTAAAAACCCAAGATTTAACAATAAAATTGATGACAGAATTATCAACAAATTACTCATTGGCAATTCGAAGAAACCTGAATTCTGTCGAAGATATGCGCAGGGAGATCTGGGCAGGATACTATCATAAAATTTCAACCGACAGCAACCCACAGCATACGTATTGTTCAGACTCATGGTGCAAGTACAAGAAAGCAGTGAAAAACAATCAGATAGAAACTTTTAAACATCCTCCTGCTCTAGCTGATGATGTTCAAGAGGTTTTGAAACCGATCTATGAAGAACTGACGAAGGACGAGTTACTGGAACGATGCCTCGGAGGAAATACCCAAAATAACAACGAGTGTTTCAACAGCTGTGTCTGGGCAATGGCGCCGAAACACGTTTTTACGGGAAGAAAAACCGTGGAAATTGCTTGCCAAACAGCGGCATGCATTTATAACGAAGGGCTACAACCTGTTTTAAAAATTTTGGAGGTGATGGGTGTCAAACTAGGCCCTATCGCCGTTCAATACGCCGAGAAACGCGACAGTGATCGCGTACGCGTAGGGAACCGCCGCAGCTCTAACGCTTCAAAAGAGACTAGGTCGAGACGAAGGGAAGCTATTTTGGACGAACACACCTTCTACGAAGAATCGGAAGGTCCATTGTATGGAGCAGGCATCGCTGATTAACCCGAGGTAAGGTTTTTTCATGATTTTTCTGCAACCAAAACTTTAAACGCAGTTATCTCAAAACAAGGTTTTTCGGTGCTTTGTTGATGAAATTTCGGAAACTATCCGGCCGATTGTCATGAAATTTGAATGACATATGCTTCATAGTTATGGCTATAGCGCATATCATCAGATTTTTGAAATTTTGATTTTAAGAATTTTTTTTTTACAAAAAACTGCAAAAAAATCGTGGTTTTTTTTTACTTTTTCGAAAAACGTGCGCCATTTTGTTATTTTCGCGAATATCAAAAATCTGATGATATGCGCTGTAGCCACTGACATACTGAATCTAAAACAGTTTTATTTTTTTGTTTCAGACGACCCGTCTCGGAGATACCATCAACAAGCCACGACCATAACATTTTTACACGGGTTTTTCGATGCTACTGATGTATTATAATAATTGTTTAAAAAAATAAAAAAATAAATTTTTCATGTACTTGAAAGATGTGTTTATTACATAGGATCCGTTTTATCCCATAATTTTAAGCAAAAATCCTCGAAAAAAAATCGCAAAAACAGCCTATTTTTGAGGCGCTTAAAGTGAGAAGATGCCTTAAGGAATAGCAGAGGCAAAAAGAAAATCTACTAAGCACAGTATTTTGGATGACAAGGATTTATTTTACCTGAAAATTATATTTTTTTTTCAATTCTGAGCATTTATCGTTGCTTGCAGCTTCTTTCTTCGAGTTTTTGTTTAGTGGGTTGTTCGACTTTTTTTTTTTTTGCCATACGTGTGTCAGTGCATCCTCAGAATCACTACTAGATTCTTCCTGATTCGTCAAGTAGTCGTCTAAAGTACAAAGCGTGTTAATGAAATATAAATTATACGGATAATACTTATTTCTATTTTATTATAAAAATTGTATTATATCTGATATTTTTAGTTGGTTTCTTGATTTAAAAAATGGATTTTGCATGTAAATTTATAAATTTAATCAAATAGTCACGAATATGTAAAATAACTCACCGATAAAATTCTGTGACAAATTATCGACCATGTCCGTTGCTGTTGCGGCCGCAAAGAGATTTTTTATCGATTTTTTATTTTTTATTTTCGAGGTAGCATTTAAAGCTTTTGATCTTCCGTCGAGATCGCCATTCGTCGTATACGCGTAAGTTGCGGTTCGAAGTTTATTCAGACGCGTAACAGCCATCTCGTATGTATCTGATTTAAAAGAAGCTAGTTCTGTGTTATGAGGTCAAGATTTGTTTCCAAAAAAGAATCACTATAATTATCCCGCATCTTCGAAATTATTATTTTTTTTTATATAAGCGATTGCGGTATTTTTTCCATTCAACACACCGCATCACAAAATTGAAGGAAATTATTACAAGTATAAATTTTCAATTCATACCTGCACCTCCTTTAATTTCGATATCCCACCATGGCCATCCATTCGGGGGACTTTTTTTGCATTCCACAAGCCGCTGCAATTGCTGACATATCTTCACTGTGTACGGCGGTGGATGATATTTTGTTGTGCATGACTGTTTAACTGGATCCCAAATGATCCACGTTGTGGGTACTATATCCACATCTAAAAGACCATCTTTTCGGCTTTCGCGAAATTCCACGAGTTGATAATCATAATCATCTTCTTCATCGCTTGCCGATGCTTCGACACAATCATATGGGATTTTTGTTAATGCACTCTCGTCGGCATTATTTTCACTTAAACTCACCGGCAATCGAATTTGGAAAATCCTGATTCGAGCATAAATCTTCGCCTTTCATCTTCGCTTACCATATAATGATTGATTACCTAACCGCACATTTCCAAAATTGAGCGATCAAACAATTTCACTTATTCGAATGAAAAAAGCATTTAAAATATAATTTAATTACAATACCTTCGTATAGAAACAAAAGTTCGAATATTATAAGAAGCACTTTCGCACGCAGATTTTATATGATGCGAGCAACAGATAAACCGGAATGATGTAAAAAAACAATACTTCGTTTCCGATCGCTGAAAACAAAAAGTTTCCGGTTTGATGGATGAGGGGAGGACGGAAATGCACGAGTCGGAACTCAAACTCTTTGGAAACGGTACATGCATGAAATACGAAAAATACAAAAAAGGAAGATATCATTTTCTATGCACATCAATAATTTTATTCTCGTTGCCAATAACGCCTTATTCCTTTATTTTAATATTGAAAATACAATAATATTGTATAATATAAATATGATGAAAAAAAACAATCGTAGCGAGGATACGCGGTTTAAATATAATAATATTTTAGTCAAATGAAATTGAAATATCATTTCAAGTTACTCAAAAATGGACTTCACAATGAAGTAGAGTCATCGCAAAAATTCGTACTCGTTCTGAGTTTGGACGCATTTTTAATGCTAATTTTACCATTTTTTGATTAATGAAATCTATTGGAAAAGTGACAGTTCTTGTAGAACATTCACTATGTAATTCCCACATATTTAACATGTTGGATGAAACGGGATAACTAAATATATCTTTCTTTAAGTTCCATATATTGCCTTCAACCTGTATATAATTTGGTGACTCTTCAAGAAAGAAAATTTTTGTAATTTCGATCATTCTTTTATCTGTTAAAATAACAACATTATCCGGTGAGTTCGTCGTTAACGTGAATCCCTTATACCGAATCTTCAAGATTTTCATGATTCCATTGATAGCGCTACGATCTTTTTTCAATATTTTTTTTTCTCTTCAGGCACTGTTCGTTCCATAGGAAGAAAGCTTTGTTCGTGTAATCGTCGACATATTTGGGCAAGAGGCTGATTCGGTGTTCTGACAAGCTTTTTAATTTTTCCAAGATAATTTTCGAATGGAAAGGCGCTGATTTGCGTTAACGGACAGTTCATATTTTTTACATCGTCTGCGAGATGAATGAGATTATGGATGTTCAGTACAGTAGAATGACTTCCGTATAAACGTGGCATAAGTTGTACAAATGTTTGGATAAATAATTTTGCACGTGAGTTACAACTTTGAGCCAACGCTTCTGTACACAAAATGCGACACGATACATGCAGCAACAAGAAGTGGTTGTACAGTGATTTGGGGAGTACTTTTTTTAGAACAATAGGACCACAGTACAGTAATAAAAAACGATATTCTGTTGCCTTCCATTTAGGTGCATGTGAGATATTCCTGAGCTTCCTTTGAAACTCGCACGGTATTTGTTTACGTAGGGATTCGATCCTTCTAGACAATTCTATTTTCTGTATTGGTCTTAGACGAACTCTAAAATTGCCGCCTAACCAATGTTCAACGGCTAATCTCTTCATAACACCAATGCAGCATAAATGCTGCATATAATCAAGCACAAAATATGTAATCATATCAATTGGAGGGATTATGGAGATCAACACTGATTGTTCATGGTGGTGTTCTCGATCTTCTGTTCGGCGAAACGAGTCATCCGTTCTTTCTTCGCAATCGATATCTTCGTACACTGAGCGACGGTCCCTTCGCACTCCACGTACAGTACATCGCTCACACGCACTATACCCTCCGTGACCTTTTGTCTGCTTTACGAAACATCGCGCGGGTGTATCACAGATGAAACATTGGATGCGAACGGTGAAGTTTATTCCTTGAATTATGATGTCGTTACTTGTCAGCATGTTAATTTCTTCAACAAATTCTTGCAAATATAAATTGACGCAAAATGGTTTGTTTTCCCCGCAGAATACCGCTATTAGAAACGGTTTATATATATTTGGACTTGTGAATACTCTGCATAGAATTGGTCATAACTGGATTTTGCTAGAACAGTATAGTGGCACTCCATCGACGTTAAACTGTAGATACAGGATTGTATCGGGGTGTAGTATTGGATTCACGCTCTTCTGTAGATTGCGTTGAATTCCAAAATAAACATATTGTCCGGCCGGTGTACCATCGTTTTTCTCGATATCGCGAATTGCATACGGCATAGACTCGGTCCTTAAAAATGTTTTTCAAGATTTTGGCAGTTCTGGTATCAAAGGCCTTAAAATTTGCAGCAATTTGTCGATATGTGCATGCGGAATATTAGATTCCAATGCCCAATTGCGCAATTGATCGATTTCTCCTATATTATTTGGGCCTCTCACTCCATCGTCTTCATTATTCAATATATTGCAAATCAGATCGTCCTCACTTACGCTCAAGTTGATATCAGTTACATCATCTTGTTCTAGGAGACTTCTTTCCACTTCTCTAGATTCAACTGATGAACAATGTGCGACTGGTTCCGGGATGCGTTCAATATCATCTAGAATAAATATAAAATAAAATTATATTTAGTATTTGATATATATAATAGAAAATAGTATAGTATTTTATTATGCCCATTTATAATATCGTTTTATATGATTTAAATTTAGGTCACAATAGTGACAGAAATTTCTGTGTTATATCGTGAAAAACTTTCAAAGAAATAATCTATATTATTGATTGATTTGTGGCTTATGCAAGCCGTATTTTTTAAAATTTTACTTACTGGAAGTTGCAGGAGCACTAGTGTTGTTATAACGGCGAATTTCTTGCTGAATTTCTTTTTGTATTTGTCGGTGACGTCGCACACGGATTCGAATTCTCTCCTTGATAGGCAATTGACGGTTCATGATTATAAACAATTATATTAAGAAAATAGTCACACTATGATCAGCCTACACAGACAACGACACACATCTAGAACTGCAAATCGATTTGTAATGATATTAACGTGACACAATCATCGCATCCGCGTTGTGTACTTTTACATCCGCTGTTCGATTAACCTCTGCGCTGACGTACTGTCTAACTGATGCATATACACATGTAACTCATATACTGTGACGCTTTCCACGGGGGAAAGCGAGACAATGCGGGGAACGAGGAGAGAAAAAAAAAGGGAAAAAAAACTGAAAATAAAACGAGAAATAATATATTCAAAAAAAAAGAAAAGACTATTGTATAAAAAAAATTGTAACGGTTTGGGCGCCAGCGAGTTTGTCGCGAACTCGCAACGACAAAAAAAGTATAACGATAACCGAAAGAAAAAACAATGCAAAATTTTAATACACGCGCTGGGGCTGGGGAAGGGGATCTCAGGGGGAAGGTTCCCGAACGCTAATACGCCTCTCACTCTTGACCGCCGAGTCACCAAAGAAACGAAAAAAGAGGAAAAAAAAGAATGAGGAAAAGCGTGATCCTCGCGAAATACAAAAAAAAACGACTCTCGAGCGCGGAATAGCGACGGGGGGATAGTACGGAGGAAACGGGCTAAACGGGCGCGGGGGAATACGAGGGGGGAACGCAGGGGGAAACACCACGCACTTATCGCAGGGAAAACGCAGGGGGGATCCGAGAAAGCGGGGCCTCGTGGTCGCTCGCACGCAATCTCGCCGAAATAGAAAAAAAATGATCGGACCGATAAGAAAAAAAAAAGAAACTCACGCTTCACGGCCGTCTCCTTCTCAATCTCGCCCTACACTCTATCCTTCTTCGTCGTCCTCTCCACGCCAATTTCCGTAAACGTCCTTTCCAAGCCTTTCTCTATCGTCCTTTCAACGTCTTTCCCTTCACACTCGTCCTTTCCCGTCTTTCTCTTTCGTCCTTTCCACGTCTTTCCTTCCTCACCTCTCTCACACTCCTCACTCGCAGTTCGTCACTCTCTCTCACACACAATTTCTCTCGCACACAACTTTACTCTCACACTCTCTCACTCTCTCTCACGCACGCACTCTATCGCAAAAAAAATAACTCTCAAACAATCAACGCCAAAAAAAAAGATCCAGAAGGGCTCGAAACGCAAAAAGTTAACTCGGTTATCACCGCTCAACGCTCCGCTCGCAAGTGACGAGCTCGTCACTTGCTTTTCGGGTTCTGGGCTAATGAGGGAAAGTGGGAGAAATTTTCGGGGGGCTAGTTCGTAGGAAAGGGGAGGGATGGCAGCACGGTGACTCTGCATCGATCATAGATCCTTCAAGGTGCGCCGCGGGAGCGAGGTGTCGTGGGATATTCCGACCCCGGGGGTCGATGCACAATTCCAGTTTGTGTTCGCTGTTGCCGGCCGGTGATACTGGCGACGGCACGATTGCCCCATGTTCGATTTGTCCACGGGTGATGGGCCTTCTCCCCCGTGTTATGACGTTGTGTAGTGACGTTCGCTGGTGCGGGGTAGCACGATCCTCCGCCGCTACTTTGATGCACCCCCGGGGTGGTGTCGACGAGATAAGGCCCGCTTCGGCGATGATCTGTGTGGGCGCTGAGATCCACCGGTGATGCTGCGCTGGGGGGGCAGGAGGGAGGGGGGGTTGAGGGGGCGAGAACGAGAGCGGAATTCTCGGCGTATCTGTTTCGCGTTTTCGCGAATTCGCTTTGCTTACAACTAATTACAACGGTACTTCTGATTTCGCGACATTAAGGGACGGTTTAATTCTACGACGCGTATACGGGGATCGCGAGGGGAACATAACGCGGGGGGAAGGAAGTGAAGGGGGGCGTGCGTGGTGGACTTGCGAGGGCAGGTCGGGGCGATCTGTGGCGCAACGTCACAATACATATATAGCGCCATCTATACATATATATATCCACATTGGACATCGACATTGGTACTATCTGGTATCCAATGCGGATATCCCCCTCAGGGAATCTCGAGACAATCGAATGGCGTATTGGAGATGCTCATGCTCGAACATATTTCTTAGTGCGGGGCAACCTAGATTCTAATGAGGATTCCGTTTTTAGGGAAATCGAGGCATATCCCGATCGGGATCGGATCTGAAATGGGGTATCCCTAAAAAATTTCTGCACGGGTCTTTTCGTCATGCTCCGAGCACCCTTGAGAGCGGATCTGATGAGTGCTCTCGAATCACCGCTGCAAATCATCGTTGCTCGTGCTGCTGCGACAACTTTTTTGAAACTTGGCTTGACCCCCATACCGAATTTCCTTTTAACCTTCATGATATTAGCAATACTCAGGGCACTCGCTTTCTCGCCTAAGCTGGCGTCTCTGGCGAATACTCGTTTCCACGCTTCCTCGGTCAGCACCTTGTCAGCCGCGTGTCGCGCCGCAATATTCTCCCGATTTTTCGAATACGCGATATCGTGTTCTTTGCAAGCCGCGTCGAGCGGATTAACGCCAGAATCGCCTCGCGCAAGCCGCTTAGACAATTTCGTGCCAGGCCCGCAATATTGATATCCCGGTATGTGTAACTCGAATGGAAGTTTATTAATCAAATCGTTGACGACTCCTTTTCCACGTTTTTTGTTTTTCACGCCAACGATCATGTTCCGCGTGACAGTTTTCGATGCTCGCGATATCCCTATTTACACTGTTTCTTCTTATCACCAACTGCACCGTATCGTCCCGGATCAACTTCTCCCGTAAATGGTGTACTTCCTCTAATGTTAGGATTGGAATAGTGACGATCGGCAATTTTTTTCAAACTGTCGGTTACAGGATTTTTCGGATCGTCTTGTTTCGGCATTTTCCACATATGTTTATCAGACGGGAAAACATTCGCAACTGAGACATCAATCGTTATAAGCATACTACTTATACCTATTTCCATCAGTCACGGTCAAGATGAGTTCACAGATGGGACTATTGCCTGTAATAAATTTCGATGAATTTACGCGAGCGGAGAAGAGACAAAAACGCCATGGTGATTTGCTGCCTGATACTATTCGTGCTGTGTTTTGCGGTCCATCAAATTGTGGCAACACCAATGCTTTGCTCTCGCTCATAATACATCCCAATGGACTGAGATTTGAGAACATTTACCTCTATTCAAAATCGTTGAAACAACCGAAGTATAAATTGCTCGAACGATTGCTCGAAACGGTGAACGAGGTCGAATATCATCCGTTCAACGAGCACGAACAAGTGGTGTCACCTAGCGACACGCGACCTCACTCGATAATCATCTTTGACAATGTTGCGTGCGAGAAACAAGACAATATGAGGGCCTTTTTCTCCATGAGAAGACACGAAATTGTCGACTGCTTATATCTTTTTCAAACGTATGCTCGCATTCCTAAGCATCTCGTAAGAGATAATACGAACTTTCTTGTTCTATTCAAGCAGGATGATATGAATTTGAAACATGTGTATAACGATCATGTTAACACGGATATGACTTTTTCGCAATTCAAGAGCATTTGTTCGGAATGTTGGAATTCTGATAAATACGGATTTATCACGATTGACAAAGATAGCGAAGTGGACAAGGGTAGATACCGACAGGGTTTTGATACTTTTCTCACCATTAAATGACTTTGTTGTATCCAACAAACAGCAGTATCATCAGCGTCGCTATAGCGACAACATGGAGCATAAAAAAGAGCGAGATGTGTTGCATCAGCTTGTTCGAGCGAGCGAAGCGATTAGAAAAAAACATCGTATGATGAAAAGCAGCAAGGATGATGTCGAACTCATGAGGCGGGAAGTTTTCAAACCTATAGTCACACCGCTGGAAACGTTAATACGGAATGCGGATCATGAAATCAAGGAGGAAGTAAAAGAAGAAGAAAAAGTTAAGGAAGAACACGATGATTCGTTTGGAAAGGAGGATGTTAAAAAAACTGATACGTCTTATGATGATGATGTCTCCTTCGAATCAACATATGATACGAGTATAGATGAGAGTGATAATGATGACAAATCAACCCGCAACGTTGACCAATTGATTAACGAATATATCGTGTTATTACAAACAAATCGAAAAACGAATTTCGATGTTTTTTACGGTGTTCGGCTTCTCGCCAATGACAAACTGAAAATTGGCGATTCATCGATAAACTTTGATTCACCGAAGATTCGCGTGGGAGATCGAGAGTATGCAAAAACTGTCGGATTAATCGCGCTATTGTTCAAAAAAGTTCCCCATATCGAGACTATCACGGAAGATGATATAAAAAATTATGAAGATATCGTAATTACAACAAAAACTCATAAAAAGTTTTACAAACCCGGTGAAGCGATACGAAGGGATAATACTTATAAATTCAAAACATATATTGCAAAAATCGCATCGAGAAAACATATTGGCGGAGGTATCCATAAAGTGGTTGAAAAAAATACCAAATTCGATTATGTTTATTGGGATGATCCTAACGAATTGGTCGATCGTTTACGTTTACTCGTAGCATCTCAAGCAGCCGGCAACTTGTCTCATTCCAACGAAATTGTATCAATTATTGAAGAATTACGCGAGGCTGGAATTATTCATTAAAACGATTCTCACCAAGATCTTGTTGCACATTCGCAAGATGAGCGTTGACGTGTTTGGACGCCAATTGCAGCCAAAAAGTGGAAGTGAAAATGTTCGCGGACCTCGAGGCAAAGGATTCAAGATTACTTGCGATGGACAATACGATATTGATAAAAAACGTTTGTGTAATTTGGCTGAGCCGATAGACGAGAATGATGCGATTTCAGTGCGAGTGATGCGAAGCGCAATGCAACAAGAAGTACGTCAGATACATCACGTTACATCTTCTCTACGGGAGGATATTGATAATCATGATATGATGATCCGTGCACTCGAGTCCCAACTCACGGAGCATATAAGACATCAAAAAATCAATCATGAAAATCTTGAAAATCTGACGAAACGCAATTCCGAGCTCATTGTGCATTTGGAAAACGAGCTGAAAACATTGGAGCAAAGTAGTAGTAGTAGCGGTGATTATATGTTAATGATCGATAGTGTCAAGAGTCAGTTTAAAGCGGACCAAGAAGCTGTACACGCGTTATCAGTGAAAAATTCTCTAGTGCTCGCGCTACTGGACAACCGCTTGCACGCGCTCGAGCATGAGCGAGAAAGAGACCGTGGTGAGAGAGCTACATAAGCCGGTGCGAAGAAATTACATCCGTCGACGTGTTGATATACGCGGTCTCGATGAGACGTGGCAGGCCGATCTCGTCGATATGTCATCTTACGCTCACCGAAACTCTAAGCAAAAGTTCCTCCTCACCGTTATCGATGTATTCTCAAAGTATGCCTGGGCTGTACCGATCAAGACGTCTTGCGTCTTGCGTCTGGTACTTCAGTCTTTCATCAAGAAATATGATGCGCTTGAATTCTTGGTCTCTGTTTCTCTTGCGCTTGGATATATAACGTTCGACGGAATCGGGCGACACGCGCCGTGAAATTTCGAAGGCCTCCCCCCTCCATTTTCCCACTCACACACACACACATACACACACATACACACGCAGACCTCGCCACAATGCCCGAAATCGCGCACACCGATAAAAAAGATCGCTTATCGCGCCGATAAAAAAGATCAACGCTTGATCGTGAGGCCGCTAGATGGCAACACATCACCCCCCCTCCCACCTTTGAACCACGCCCACTCCACCCCCTCCTACCTCCAAATACCACCGACTCCACCCCCCCCCCCCGACACGCCCCCCTCCCCTCCAGGGGGTTCGTGTCTAGGCTGTGTCGGTAAATGTCGGTGCAAAGACCTTGGATTACAACCGGCCCCATATATCTACTTACCCGATATTTCGGTCGGTCGATTATACTTCCTCAAACTGCAGCGGTTATATGTCCCCTTGATTTTATTTAAATTATCCATATAGCTCAAAACATATGCGTTCGAACCGATTATTCTGTTAATGACGTATGGCCCTTCGAAGAGATGGAAAAACTTATGCGTTGTGCGATCCGTGTTACTTGAAATATGTGGGACTCGCAAAAGCACAAGATCCCCGACTAATAACTTGACCTTGGAGATCTTCTGTTGACCCTTTTTACGACGCTCGAAACTCTTTCGGATTCGTTCAGTAGCAAGATAGATTCGCGCCTCGGCCGCTTTACAATGCGACTCTGGGAACTCGATCAGCCTGCGAATGCTATCTTGCAGCAGTTTCCCATAATGTAATTCATGTGGCACCTCGCCCGTACTACTATGGGTAGCCATGTTTAGCAACCCTTCTATCTTATTGACAAACTTTGCCTACCTCGTATGTAAAGTGGAGCAGTGAATCCTAAAAAATTTTCCCAACTCGCGCATGACGCTTTCGGTCGGATTCGATTGCGGATGACGTATGGATGAATATACAACTTGAATCTCCTCCCTCTCCAAACTATTTATCCAGAGCGAGGAGGTAAATTGGGATCCATTATCCGACAGGATACGTTTCGGCTTGCTAATTCTAGAGAAATAGTCGTTAATTACCTTGTTCAGCGCGGTTCTCGTATTCGCTTTCTTTATAGGATATAACGACACTAGCTTCGAGAAGGCATCCATCATCACAAATATATACTCAACACCGCCAATGGACCGCGGTAAAGGCCCATAGAAGTCAACCGTCACTAGGTCATTGGGATACTCTTATTGGACAAGGTCATACTCCCCTTCCATCGCAATTGATAGATGCTTCACCCGCTGACACAAGTCACACAATCTAACGTACTTCTTGACATCCTTTTCCTGTCTCCTCCAATAGAAGAAACGTTTCAGATGTGACAGAGTCTTGAAAACCCCTCCATGGCCCACTCTGTGATGGACTGCTCTTATCACTGATGACGCTATATTGACCGGTATTATAATACACCAATTGTCAGTATTCCGTTTTTTATGGAACCAGATGTCTCGATGCTTCTGAAATTCGTTATTATCTGGGCTAGTGGGCCCTCTACGTTCTAACGTCGTGATAAATGGATCTCTACTTTGTATCTCTTTTATATTCTTTAGTTGTTGCTTCAAGGATCGGTCCATGTCCAGCTCGCAAATTAACGCCAACGCATCGACTCCGCAATGTTCAATCGATACGGCATCGCATGATAGTAGCGTTGATATCGTGATTTTATCCGGTTCTTCATCATAAAATGTCGAATCTGGATTTCGGCTGAAAAAGTCGGCTACCATATTATCCCGTCCACTACAGTGTTTCACGATGAAAGTATATTCCTGCAGTAATGAACTCCATCGACACAATCGCGCCGTACGAAAAGCAGTCGTATTGAGAAACGTTAACGCGTGATGGTCGGTAATTACTTCGAACAGTTTGCCAATGAGATATATTCGAAATTTATTAAGCGCGTAGACGATCCCTAACAATTCCTTTTCGGTAGTTGTGTAATTCATCTCAGCCGGAATCAGACAACGGCTGACCAATGAAATACACTGATTACCCTGATTACCCTGTTCGTCTGTCTGGAATAGCATCCCGCTTATGCCCTTATCTGACCCATCAGTCTGGACCTGAAACATTTTGTTTGGATCATAGTGACATAACTGGACGACCTTACAGAAATTCTCCTTTAATCTAGCATACGCGCCAGAGTGTTGCGGGGTCCAATTCCATGGTGCATTATTTTTTAACAAATCCCTGAATGGATCGAGATAATTCGCGTGGTGCACACTAAATTGCCGGTAATAATTGCAAAGCTCCAAAAACTTTGGAAGCTGCAGCTTATTATTCGGCTCTTTAAACTTTTTTATAACGCTCAAATTGTCCGGATTGGGAGTTATCCCCTTTGTCGTTATTACAAAACCAAGAAACGGTACCTTCAATTGACACACTAATGATTTGCTGAGACGTAACGTAAAGTTGTGTCTTATCAATCGTGAAAAGAGAACGTCCAAGCATGTCAAATGTTCCTCAAATGTCGTGGACGCAATCAATAAATCGTCCACATAACAAGTAAGATAGCTTGACATATCATCACCCAATGCCAGACTAATGGTCTGAATAAATTCACTACCAGTTGTTTTGAGTCCAAATGGTACTCGACAAAACTGATATAATTTCGAATCGTGCAGGAAAGCCGTGTATGGTCGAGATTCTCTAGCCAAGGGGATTTGCCAGTACCCGTGAGTTAAATCTAACGTCGTAAATACACCTTTCCCGTAATGTTTTTGCATTATTTCGTTGATAATAGGGGGCGACTCGTTGTCCCCCTGAATTACGTCATTCAACTGAATTTAGGCATCTGGGCACAAGTTAGGAATTTAGTCTGGCATCTAGGCACAAACGTATTCTCCCATCTCTTCTCCCGACAATACGCATCGGATTGCAAAAGGGACTCACCGAACACTCTATGATACCCCCCTGTAGCATTTCTTGTATTTCTCTATCCACAGCTTCTCGCAACGCTATCGGCACAGGATACGATCGCTTAATAAACGGTTTCGTCTTATTTACCATTATCCGATGCTCGTATACGTCGGTACACCCGGGCTTATTACTAAAAAGAGTATCATATTTCTTGAGTAAACTTACGATTTGTTCAATTTCAATCGGTTTTAATTTCGTCAACTGTCCCACTATAATTTCTAAGTCCTTCGAGAAGTTTTGTTTCTCATTCGTCATCTCATTATCCACACCCATATTCTCATACATTATTTTCATATTATTCATTTCGTAAGCACCCTCATCTGTCAATAATAATTGCTCGTAACATCCTCGTCTTTTGTTACCATTCGTCTGGAGATCATATCGCTTATTATAAGTACGCACATCTCCTTTCAGATTCGTATTAACCCTGGTTAGCGTCGTCGTATGGAGGTTACCAAGATTATCGTTATCCGCTCTACGCAATGCATTTTTCGGCGCGACGATCGATGCTGATTGCTGAATCGAATTACCGTCAATAGGGGCACCATGAATACAGAGATCGGGTGTCAACAATGCATTTTTACTCATTTCCGTATTTTCATTCCTATTAACAGGATCACCAGTGTTGGAAGAATTCTTATCAATCTCGGATGTCTCTAAACTCAGTTTCCTTTTCCCTACATCGTTCATTCTAATAATTTTTACATAAACATTTTGATTAATATTCTGGGACACAATTCTTTCTTTTTTATTAGAGTCAAATATGACACATTCGCGGCTCAAATTTCGGCCTTTAATATTAATGGTTTTATGTTCCTAATCTATTATTGCATTATTTTGGTCCAACCAATCATTGCCAAGAATCACGCTTGACGTTAAATGTGGAATGATAAGAAATATATGAACGATAGGTTGATTATCCAATTCGAATTTAATCACGACTTGATTTCTTATAGTAGTCGTTTTCTTTCCGACGGCTGGCGTGACGTGGATATTTGAAACTGGAAATATGTATTCAACCGTTTCACTAATTTCCTTAAAAAACTTCTCGGATATCCCTGTGACTTGACATCTGATTGAATTCTGAGATACTGTATACCACGTATTTTCCGATTGTCGAAAATTATTCCGATTATTATATTCACGTCGCCTTATATTATACCCATTGTTCTCTTGCTGATTCGTTACTCCCAAACTATTTATTCTATCTGTATATGGTCTCCCATCTTTGTTTTTATTTTGCTCTATTTCTGCTTGTGTAGAGTCAAGTTGAGCCAACGCCTGAGCGACCTTGTCCTTTTTCGCAAAGTTTATCGTCGCTAATGCCTCTCGAATCTTCGTGGGAAATTGCTGTATTATAAGATAATGATTTTCGTAATCGGATAATTTTGGTTCTAAATATTGTGTTTCTCGAAGCTGCTTGTAAAAGTACGACAACATCGTCCCATCTCTACTTTTATACATTTGAGCTGACCATTCATTCTTGAATCGCACTCTAACTGGTATTGTGTAAAATTCCCTAACGAATTCATTTTTAAAAGTTTCGAAATCTGTTATTTGATGTTTTACGATATCATATCAAACTTTCAATCTCGCTTCCATCAGACTTTCGATAACTAATAATTGATGTTGTCCGCCCACGTTTTTTATTCTCAAGTATCGTTCAACGTCGTCAATGAATTTTAAAGGGTTTATTTCCTCGCTAAATTTAGGAGCTTTAATGTTAATCTGCACTTGCCGAAGGTGGTTCACCAATCCGCTCACCAAGTCCTGGTTCTCCTCATGCACTGGATTTTGCGACTCCTGCTGGTGTAATGCTTGTTGCTGTGTAATTTGGGCTTGTCGGCGATCCAATTCTGCTCGCTCCAACTCGAATCGTTGTCTCTCTGCACGCAGGCGTCTCCATTCTTCTTCTATCTCTTCAACCACTTGTCTCTCGGCTTCGTTCGCTTTTTCTGCCATTGTCTCCCTATCGCTAATGTCCAAAAACTCTATATTGCCTTGATTTTTATTTATTAAGTTTATATTTTTATCCTTTTTTGGCTTGCTTGCTATTTTTGGCGCCTAAGCGTCGCCGTCGCGCCACTCTATAGAGATAAGAAACTCCGAAACCAAGGATGACTATTAAGCCTCCCTTGCATTTTAACTCCGCCCTAATTTCTAAATGCACAAATGCAATCTGTGTATCCTACAACTGCCCAATCCACGATCTTGACTAACCAATGACTTTTAACTTCCATCTCAAAAACTGAACCGTGGGAGGCGCTAATCAACTCCCACCTTTCCCAAGAAATTATTATAAAACCATGATACAAACCACAAACTGCGTTCAATCGTTCAAAAACGTTCTATCATTATACAAACTTTATCGAGTTCACGTCGTCGTTACGTCCGTTACTTATTGTAAATTTCGGACTTAAAACAAACTTTTGTAAATCTCCGTAAAAAAGAGACTTAGCTCTCCGACGCGTATCGAAACAATTCGAAACCGATTATAAAACACATACAAACTGTACCGACTTTGTTTCAACTTAGTGATAATTACTTTTGATAAATAAATACTCTGTTAATTTGTTATCCGACTGACATTTTTCTTCATTCGGGAAATTCCATCGAAATTTCTCCGGAATTCATCCTTCGAAACATCTCCGAAGAGAATCGAGTGTGAAAACTCAATTGGCTATTATATTCGCGAGCCGCAGACCAACCATCATCAACTCATTGGCGAAAGATATTTAAACTTTCGCGCTCTAAATTCGGTGGTCACGTGTCTCGCATCAAAACCCCCTTCTCGGGACGTAACACCACACTGAACTACGATATAAAAGGACATTTGGGATGTTTATTTGTTAGTTACGACGATCACAGGCTCTCAATCTGTATTTTAAATGATTTCAAATTTTCCTTACAATAGTTTCTCTTATTCTACGCTTTTTAATTGAAATCTGAACGATACTTTTTGTAAAATACAATGAAAACTGTGATTTCACATAAGACTCAAGGTACGTTTTTTCAAACACGTGTTCCAGTTGATCAAGTTTTGCAGCTCTTTGCCTGATGGAATTTTTCGAGCTACCAGATGATCGTTAAAAGTCAAAAGCACGGTAGTTTTTTGGAGTTCCGACCATTTCCTTGAGACTTTTTTTTGCGGCGTACGTTTTTGCTCGCATTGAATGCTTGTATTGCTTGTTTGATCGCGTAGAGATATATCTTCATCACTGGGATCAGAGTCATCCGCGGGATCGTCACAACCTTGTGCGGTTTTGAGTAATTGCGAAACCTGTACGATGTCTCTCTCTACTACCGGTTGCTGATAAATTTTGTTGTGTATTCTCGGGTCGTGACCTATAAACCTGGTTAAACCGGTGAATTGCGCGTCGTTGAGGTTAAGGTCAACGCACTTCGTTGCAATGTGCTTACGAAGTTGCGTTCCTCGGAGAAGACTTGGTATTGCAACACCACATCGGTTTGCGTACTCTCGCATAAGATCACATGCGCTTGGTACTTCAATCGATCTTTATCCTGAGAGGGTAAACCTCTTGATATCACGCGGGGACCTTTGCATCTTCTCGATGATCAATTATTAGACTTATGCAATCCACAATATCAGTATCGAGTAAAAGGGGAACGCAACGACCTAATTTTCCGCGAATCTCGAACCGGATGTACTTCGGAGCGAGGGCTTTCCCTTCTGGCGATAATGCATTATATGCCCCTTTATCCGCTGTCACATCTATACCTCGATGACTTTGAAAACCATCTAGATATATACGTTTGACCTCATCAGGTGTTCGGCGATTGAAAAGTTGGAGCGACAGCAAGGTTGTTTCAATGAGTTTCTTCCACACAGCTAAGGGGAAACATTCTTTTAGTTATAGAAAACTTTCCGTTCTACTTCTTTAAAAATGCAGTGAATTTTATAAAATCCTCTGTGTTCGGAAGGACAACCTCTTTACGACGATAATTTTGTGTTTGCCTTTCTACGACTGCTCTGTTGACGCTACTACCGTAGTGTTCAACCATCAACTTGACGAAATCTTCTACCCTTTTCTGGTCGTGATCGAGCTCTTTTTTTATATACTCTGATCGCAATATTTCAGCGACTTGTTTTAGCAGTCTGCCGAGATTCGATGCAATAGCCGGATGTTCGAATATTTTTGTTTCATTGCTGAATCCCGCCGATTTTCGAACCGACAAAATCGCAGCATCGTAGTAACGTGGTTGGAATATGTCTGCGAAAGTAATAATCCGTTGGTCAGCTTTTTTTATTTCGCGGAAAAAACGTCCGAGGAGACGTAATTGCGCTCCTATCATTTGATAATAATGATGGTGAGATCCATACTTTTGGCATTGTTTATTCACAAATAACACAATAAGTTCATCATATCTGATGCCACGTACAACGTTATCCTCTCGCATGTACGGTAAAATGTATTTCCGAATATTAATACTCGCCCTCTGATGAAGCCTCGCTGAAATTTTACGGCCTTTCACCAAAACTATTCTGTTGTGTTTAGTATTCTTCTTCGTATACTGGCGCCAATGATGACGAATTACTGATCGCGCTTACTGCCCCTTACAGTTACCACCAGCTATGAAATCCGTAGCCGTTTTCGCCATGGATGGATTGGGTCGCCGACATACCATTAAGGGGAGATATACACCTAGGAGGGGAAAAAAGGTCATTTCTGCGAATTTTTTGTAGAAAAACTATTTAAAATTTCGGATTGGAGTTTGAACCAAATAAAAGTATACACATTCAAGAATATGTTTAATTTTTTGTATTAAAAAATATCGCAAATATTTAGAGACATCGCATGTTTCTTGAAGCGCCGTAAAATTCACGGAATCCACTGGCGTTTCTTCAAAAATCATCTGAAAAAACAAACCAAAAAGATTATTAAACTAGATACTATAATCTAGTGGTTGTCATAGCCGATTTTGAAAATATCGATTCATGACAAAATGGCGAACGTTTGAACATAAGTAATGATAAGTAATGATTTTTTACTCATCTCTGTGCACGTACTTAGGAGCGGATCGATTGATATGTCCATCGTGCTTAAACTACACATTGTCGACTGCAATAACGGTAAATCCCTATCATTGTTCGAAAGGTTCAACTCGTTCATGAATTTTATAGGTGTTGAATTATTGGTGTTTATTGAAGACGTCAGCAACTCCAAGCTCCGAGACAACCGAATTTTTGTCGTGTTCCGATATGATTGTGACAATAAGTAGGTTAACTATTTCATCTCGGATAATTTTCGGTAATTTTTTTTCAATCTCTCGAATTTTCATAGAATCGTTTGTTAAACAGTTAATCTTTCCATGATCTTCAGCGGTCTTATGCCAATTTTCTTCATCTTCGAATATTTTCATAACGTTTTCGATCTGAGTGATTTCTAATTGAGTAGTTGGTTGAAATAGATCGGTCGCGAATGTCAGGTTGTAAGTGTCATTAAGATTTCCGTTTACGTCATCCGTTGTTGAGTTCGTTTCCCTGGGGTACACGATTTTCAATGCGAAAAAGTTGGATGGTTTATCTAAAAAAGAATTATGTGCTATATACTTTACTCAAATACATAAGTATCTTTCACAATTGTATCGAACGGATTTATATACTGTGACGTTACGTCACGAGTCGCCGCAGCTTGCTTGCCGCAAGTCCACCACGCACGCCCCCCTCCCATTCCCTTCCCTCGCGATGTTCCCTTCGAGATTCCCGTTTACCGCGTTAAGGAATCGTCTCAGTGTGAAATTTTCAAAAAATCGTTTTTTTGCATTATCGTATACTATACACTACTCTAAACATTCTCTCAAATTTTTAAATGGAAATTCAAATTATCACCGTCGCTACAGCGTTTCTTGTAGAAAGGGAACGGAGCGGGACATCTGCCCAGTCTGTCGCGCCGCTCGACCGTTATCCTTTTGTTATTTTTCTACCTGCCCATATACCTTTCTAAAGTGCTTAGGTTCTATAACTTTGCAGAATAAACTGTTCAAGCATTTCAGTTCGTTTTTGACATCCACCACGGATAGATATACGAGTGAAACTCCAAGAAAAAAATCAAGATGGACAGAAAAGGCGCGAGGAGCACGAATCCACGAAGTGATAGAAAAAGACCCGCAAAGTTCAAGGGAACAAATCGACATTCCATTGAGACGGATACATCATTTGCAAGTACTTCGGCGGCGAAAATAGCGAGAAACAGTCCGGAGTTTGACGTTAGGATCGATCAAACATTCAGCTATGTTTTAATCGAATTTTTCTTAGTTTTCGGGGCTCTGCAACAACTCCTCAAGTGCAAAAAGTGTGATAGTGATGTGAGATTTTATAAAAAATCGATTCGAGGATTGGGATTCAAAATTTATGTTCAGATCCGGCCGAGATCAATTCTTGTCCGCTGATAAAAAATGCATACGAAATCAACCATCGTTTCTGTTTCGTCATGCGAATACTCGGCATCGGCATACATGGCATCAGAAATTTTACCGCATTGATGGATCTAACCTCAACTTTCAACAGCACAACTTATTACGGAATCCTGAAAACGCTGCATATTGTTGTAAAAACGGTATACGAGGCTGTTATCCGAAAATCCAGATAGCAATATGACTTCTGAAAAAACATCAAAAGTATTCTTACTTATGATTTAGACGTCTGAATTATCATCGGAATGGATACTTTCGGAAGTCTTTAAGAAGTCGTATGCGCCGCTTCATGACGAAGTTAAGACTTCTTAAACAAGAGAGTTAAGAATTTTTAAGAAGTCAATTTTTTAAATTCATAAATATGACTTCCGAAAGAATTTACTTAGAGTTCTCAACAATGAACTCATACGTACTTAATATTTTGGAAGTTTAAAATTTGACCACGTCAAGACTTCTTATTTTAAATTGATATTATTTTATTGCAGGTATAAAAAAATGTTCCTTATTGAATTTAACATTGTTTATTGAACTCCAGTGTTAGTACAATTACAAAACTTTATAAGAAATTAACCATACATATACCATAAATTGTGCATATAAGTGTCATATTGATAATATAATTTCGACTTATTATTATTCAAAAATAGTCTCTAGATATAAATTACACATAAAAATAAAGATTATCCATATGATTAACCAATATTCACAATATTCTCATTGGTGTTACTATAATATGACGTATTTTTTTTTACAAATAGTATCAACCCACACAGCACAAAAGTCAGAAATACTTCCTCGCGAACTCTTTTTCAAGACTCCTTCTAGAGGAACACGTATGATATCTCGCAGACGTTATTCTGAAGAAGTCTGAAATAAGAATTATTTTAGAGATCTTCGGAATGAAATTAACTGTCAGATGTCTTTACAAGATATCTTCAAGATATTCCGTAGAAGTGATCTAATGAGAGATTAATTTTGGTACTATTCACTGAAGTAAGCATTATTTAAGATATCTTCTCAAAGAAATCAGTTATCCGCTATCCTCATACCGAGTTACAGAGTTGCTATACTAGGGCGCGATTCTGCAAAATATGTGTATCATGTGCGTATATTGAACACTTAACCTTAAAAAGTCTAAGCGTTAATAAAAGCTGCACCGTTCGTTTTACTTTCCTTTATTCGTAAGTACAAAAATGCTCAAAAGAAAAGACTTTCGAGAACTGTCGAAAAGTCAAAAAAATAAACGCATTAAAAAGCTATGTGCCCACAATCCACCAGGTCACAATAGTGAAAAAATTGAAACACGCAGTAAAACAGCGGTTGAAGAACTTGTGGAGAATCTAAACGGTCAAAGCGTAAAACATGAAAGTGAAAATAAATTACAAATCCCAATAAGTCAAAGTCATCGCAGTGATGGTGCACCGAATTTACGTGAAGAGAAAATTGTCGAGAATTCAAGCGAAGATGGTACAGTGACTTATAGTTCAATAGCGTGTGAGCTTTCAGACGGTAACAAACGATTTGATATCAATAAACAATTAGCTCAATTCATTTGCGAATACAATATTCCTCACAATGCTGCGGGAGCATTACTAGCATTACTTCGAAACATCAGCATCGACTCCATTCAAGATTTGAAAAATCTCCCAGAAGATCCTCGTACCTTGCTTCAAACGCCGAGAACAACTCACATACTATCCGTTCCACCAGGAAAGTATTTTCATAACGGCTTGGTAACCGGTTTAATGGACAGATTAAAAAGCTGCAACATCAAGGATATACCGAACAATACTATTTTGATAAATGTACACATCGATGGACTACCGATTGCAAAAAGTTCAAGGAGCCAATTATGGCCAATATTGGCAGAAATATTTCCGAAAATTAACGAGCCGTTTGTTATCGGTGTATATCACGGCAACACAAAACCTAACGATTGTAACGTCTTCCTTCAAGAATTTATTAAAGAATATGATGAAGTACGCAGAAAAGGTTTTTCATACGCAGGTAACATTTTTAAAATCTTAATAAGAGCTGTAATTTGCGATTCACCAGCCCGTTCGTTCGTATCATTTACAAAAGGACATAATGGATTTTATGGATGCAACAAGTGTATGGAAGAGGGCGAATATGAAGATCATCGGATGTTATTTCTCAACATGCATGCGCTTCTACGTACAGATGAAAACTTTCGCGAACGAGTCAATGGAGATCATCACACAGGAAAATCCATCTTCGAACAAGTGAATATTGGCATGGTCTCCCAGTTTCCCATCGACTACATGCATCTTGTTTGTCTCGGCGTCACAAAAAAAATGTTGAAAATTTTTTTGAATGGAAAACAGAAAATCGTTAAATTTGACGTGAAAACTATTAATGAAATTTCACAATTACTAATCTCAGCAAAAAAATTCATACCATCTGAATTCGCCAGAAAACCCCGAAGCTTAAAGGAGCTAGATAGATGGAAAGCTACGGAGTTCCGATTTTTTTTATTGTACCTGGGCCCAATTGTTTTGCAAAAATATTTACCGAGTGCATACTTACTTCACTTCAACATGTTACATTGCGCCATAAGGATCTTGAGCCACGAGAATGATTGCATCCGAAATAATGAGTGCGCTAACAATTTACTGCGGTATTTTGTCCAAGACTCAATCAGATTATACGGAAGATCGTTTCTAATTTTCAACGTCCATAATTTAATCCATCTAGCTGGTGATGTAATGAAATTTGGACCCTTGGATACGTTCAGCGCTTTTACATTTGAGAGTTACTTGAATAATATCAAGAAGCATCTGAGAAAAGGCGAAAAGCCTCTACAACAACTACATAAAAGGATTGTCGAGAAATCTGCGTCCAACTATGTTACAAAAATCATTCCGCCTGTGACTGAACCACTAGTTTCAAAGTATAATGCCGAAAAAACAAAAGAAATTGGACTTTTTTCATATGAAAAAATAACGTATAAAAATTTTGTTCTTTCGATCCGACATGCGAATGATCAATTTTGTTACGTAAAAACTAATAATCTTCTCAAGATTGAAAATATTTGTAAACAAAATGACGACATTATACTACAAGGAAGAACGCTGGTAAATTCAGTTAGTTTGAAAAATTATCCAGTCGACTCGAAAGCGATGAACATTGTACGAGGAAATGCCTGGTCTACACTACAAAATTTTAAAGCCAAAGATATAACATCAAAAGCCGTATGTTTGCCTGATGAAAACACGTTCTATTTTTTCCCGCTTCTTCATTCTTCGATCTAACCATCAAAAGTACGAACATGCAGTGCCCGTAACATATGTATATGTATATGTGATTTTTGTATCGCCGTGTGTGCTCGTCATTCTAAACCGACATCAGATACTTACATGGAAGACGCGACATAGAAAAAAATAACGAAAATATGGTAAGTATTTTCAATAGTATTTTCATAGTATTATTTTAGTACAGTATTATCATATTATAGTATAAAAATATAGTTCTAACGTAACTCTAAACGTCATGTTCAACATGAATAAACTTTCTTATTCACTACATAACCTCAAAATGCAACATTTAGAGATTGAATATGGTTATTGTGTAATTATATTAATCGGCAAATAGATTTTCCTGATTCTGAGCTACAACATGTTTCTGAAAACGTCTATACAATTATCTTTAATCTCAAAATCACGACACGTTCGAAGGGATGACCTACAAGTATATTTACATTGTCAGTTATTTTTCAAATTATGATCCTCATTTCATACTTTTTACAGATGTATTTTGTGGCATTTTGCCATGATTGGTGTGCGACTATACCACAATGTTGGATCAATTATGAATTAACGGCAGTTCGCTGGCCACCGAAAAATAACAATGCTACAGCCGATTGCAAGAAATCGGCTATTCCCAAGGATAATTGGCCAAGCATTGAGTACACAAAGCTTTTAGGGCCTTACGGTAACCTCGAAATGCATGACTTATTATTGAATGCTATTTATTTTCGTGAATTGTTATATATTTAATTATAATTTGTTTTCCTTCTAGATACTTATGAAATGGCTAGAGCCGTAGAAATAGCTGCGGTGGATTTATCAACAAACGATGAGGACCTGCCAAAAGTTATTGTTAACGAATTCAATAACAATATACGTCCAGTAAAACGCTTACGAAAAAAGCCAGCATACTTGTCATTCAGCAGCGACAGTGAAGGCGCAGATGACGAAACGGCAGGTAAAAAATTGATTTCGTTATATTTTTGTATTTATATATATTTATATGCTTGTGTATACGTTGTCTGTATCTTTTACTTTTTCTTTACTTGCTGCAGCTAATTTTTCAGTTGTTGCAGAAGCTAACATCGAACATTTGCCATACACATTTAAGTACAAGCTTGCCAACGAAGAGATGTCTGACGTCAGAGGTAAACTATTTTTTTCCTTGACTTCATACATGTCTAATTCGTAGCTTATTTTTCTTTCAGAATTTCTTGAGATGCGGAATATTTTGAATTTATGTTTTAAATGATTTTTCAACTTTCTTTTCATTTTAATGTATAAGTGTTACGATTTATTTTCAGTTCCTGTGACGCAAATGGAAAAATGTGACACTGATCAACTTCCAGTTATGCAGAAGGTTGACGAAGTCGTAATCGATTCAATCGAATCCAAAATAAAAGGTAAACTGGTTTCAATTGATCATGAAATATAATAAGCATATATTTATAATTTTTTTTTGTTCACCTTTAGAAAAAATGTGTTCTCAAAATGAATCGAAAAAAAAGAAGCCAACAATTCGAAGCATCGTCAAACCTGGTAAGCTTTCGACTCTATTTTGCCAAATACTGAATACAGTTGCAATAAATATTGAATAATAAGTATTTAAATAATGCAACAGATATCGTTGTTTTTTTTGTGAATTGTAAATACTGAATCATCTTAATCGTCTTGTTTTATGTTGCAGAATTCTCAGTAAATCTCAGCAAATACTGTCCTCCGTCAGAAGACGACATAATCTATGCCACGGACCGCAATTCACCGAGTCGTGAGTTCATAACATTTTTTTAAATGATTCAATTGTGGCCGTTTTGAATTATTAAATTCAATTAAGGGCATGTGCTCATTTTTATACGGAAAAAAGGACGGTTGCTAAACATACTTTTCCCCGTAAGTTTGTTATTTAGAAGTACAAAACTTTTTCGATGGTATTAATGTATCGTTATGTGCTACAAAAACAATTTGTTGGTTCAATTTTTAATCTAAGAAAAACTTTAAATGAGTGTTTCTCATAATAACATTTGTAAAAACGGTTTCAGTGATATCTCAAAAAATATATAACTTATTGACTCAAATCCTTTACTATTTTGCTTATGATTATGTTGACTAGTTTGCGAACCAAATTTTTGGTTTCATACAATAAATATTCTGGATTCGTTGCAATAGATTCATCAATGATTAACATCAACCGCGATGCTAGCAAATTTCAAGGGACGTTGGAAGTCGACGAAAACATCCGTGCACCACCAAAGAAAGATTACTCTACTGCAAAATGTGCTCACGAACAATCCTGCTGCTGTTAGTACATGCATTTCTGTAATTATTTAATCATATTGTTTACATTCTTGACCTTTATTTTTTGCTTTCCTGTTCACAGCTGGCTGCCGTCGAAACATCGAACATATATTGCATAAGATTGATGCTATAAGCATATTTTTGCAAGATTCCGATGGTTTCAATGAGAATGCACAAAACGTGACGAATGCACTTCCTCAATTACCTATCAAAAACATCGGTGATTTGAAAGAATTGAATACGCTACTCGATACCGATGCACGAGCACGCACTCAATACGTGAATATCTTTTTTTATATTATTTCTATTTTAAATATGAGTTTTGAAGTGGAACTTCTTTTCAATATATATGTACAATTTTCTACTTTTACTCATGTATCATTTTTTGATCTTTTGCAGAAAAAAATGGTTACTCGAATAGGTGGCAAGGACGTCAAAAAACATGTTCGTCAGGTCTTAATTTGTGTATTAACGGATGAACTAGCTTGTAAATTATCGTGGACGGGCCAAAAAAAAACGATAGCGGTCAAAGACATGAAATTCGTGGATGTTCTGATAGGTAAATAAACACATTTTTTATTTTTTTCAATATCAATTTTTTTCGTTTCATGATCTCATATCAAATTTGACACTGTATGTCTTTATTGTTTCAGAGGGAGTGATCGTTTCAGGAGCAAATACCATTCACGAGGTACAAAGCACGGTGCAAAGTTGGCTTCAACACGCGAGTGATCGCGTTCGATACGCCGAAAAAAAACACCAACAGGCAATTTAGAAAAAAACATACATTATATGTATGTACATATATCTAATCAGGTAATTGTCAGTATGCTCACTTTTAAAAAGTTATTAAATCATTTTGAAATATTCCGAAAGTATAAAATGTTTCATGTGTATTTCTTATATTTATTTCAGAAGTTGAGATCTCCAGAAGTATATATATACGGAAAAGTTACCTGCGTTTGAAATATAAAATAAAATATTTTTTCTATTGTAATATGCTGAATATATATTCGTAAGATGAAATTAGATTGATTTATAGAAAACGAACCTTTCCTGAATCTTTATCCTAAATGAGAATTCTTCGAAGCGTTTATTTAAAGATATCTTGAGAAGTTAATCTGTAAGATGTCATTTCAAAAAAATCCTCAAAAAGATATCTCGACGATGAATTCCGAAGAAATCTCGAACTAGTAGTCTTTACGATATTTTTTTGGAGAAGTCTGAAAAAAGTTATCTCCAAGACAACTTTTCACGAATATCAAAATCATGCCTTAAAGTGGCGCATTCGACTACTTTCTGAACTTACTGAGATTTCTTACGGAAAATGTATTCAGATGTCCACATCTTACACAAGAAATCTACAGCGTTTCATTGAGACTTCATATTGCTGTCTGGGAAATCTTCTGATAAATTTGGCTTTTTTTAAATAAAAATTACATATGTAATTAAGTAATACCAGTAACATCACATTTGGTTTTATTATAATGACATAGTTTTTAAATTAACATTACATAATCTTACGATAAATCAGACTTTTTTCTAGTTGAAAAATATACATATAATCAAGTCTTATCAGTAATATCACCATCTATCTTATTATCACGAGACAAGTATTTTTTTCAATTCTACGGAAGCTCATGATGAATTTGGCTTTTTTATTAAATAATAATTACACATCCCATGAAAAGATATTAAAATGGTCCAAGCCCTGCCCGGCATTGTGCTAACTCTGTTCGCCGGATGCCCGACTGTTGGTGTCACTAGCGGGCCGACGCTTGAACCAAGGCTGGGATGATGGATTCGGTCCTACGGTCGGCTAGGACTGAAAGGTAGTGTTGGGCCAATATCGGTTATGAAAATGACCCGATGCATCGCCAACGGTAGCCTGACGATTGGGCCAATATTGGCGAAGAGTTGGCACCATTATTGTACCAATACTCGGGGGAAAGTTGGCGGTTTTCCGACCACTGTTTAACCAACGCCGATACCAATACAGAGCCAATTCTGTTGCCAGTGTTGGGCCAGTATTGGTTGCCTAAAGTATTCGAGGTTCCACCAATTTTGGCCTGACGATTGGGCCAATATAAGTACCATCGTACTTAATAAAAGACGGTAAGTAGAAAAGAACATATTTATTTATACATTTTTACGATAATTACGATACGATACGAACTTATTACCATAATTATTGAGATCAGGAATATATAAATTTCAAAATCGGAGTTAAAAGTAATATCACAATAATTTCACCTTATGATTATTTATTTTATGATGCTCTATGCGTTATTATTATTGATATTTTCGTTGCAGCTACTCATCCTTATCGCGCGGCCGCCTTCACGATCTCCAGCCCCCGCTAGCCAGCGGCTCAGTTGCGATAGGAGAACGGAGGCTTCTTCCATCGGAAATTTGGTCTGGAAAACTTCTGTAAAAAAATTAGAATATTCAATTATTTTCCATGCATAGCTACGTAGAACAATTTTTTTCGTAGAGTAACACAAATATTACTAATATACTAATAAACATATATAAAAATATATAAAAACATAAAAATATATAAAAATATATAATATACATCAACATAATATAGAAGAGTAAGTAGAGTAAGGGTACATAAACATAATATAGAAGAGTGATAATAATGTATAATATTATATAAAAACGAATATAATAGAGTAATATAAATACATACCGCGAATGCACTTAAACGTGTTCGTTCCAGCAAATGACAATTATATTGCATTATATTGTGTATATTTTCAAAAACAAATTATAGTTCTTATGTTAACTTCACTCCATCCTTTTTAAATTGATTGGCCTATTATTGAAATATAATGAAGGATGAAACGGAGGAAGAAATACAGATATAAAATATTAAGTAATATGATTGGTGAATAAGTGTTTTATTTTACAGCTGCGGATAAAATTTTCCATCATATATGGAGTAAAGTGATTACATAATATGTACGGTTAACATAGAAGAGAATCTTCTGCTATATGGAGAAGATTGTGGAAATTTAACGGTACAGAATCTTCTCCATACAATGAAGGCATAAGTTGAACAAACTTTCTCAATAGACCGTTAGTATAATCCGCATAGATTAAAGCATGTTTGGAACTGCAGAGGAGTCGACATGATACCGAGAGAAGAAAAAAATGTTTGTACCGAATTTCAGACAATACATGTGGGAAAATAACGACGCCGCAGTACAAGAGAACGAATCGATATTGCGTCGCTTTCCATCTGGCTATTTCTTGTACATCGAAAACTCTTCACTGAAATTCTGCTGGAATCATCAGTTCTAGGGAAGCCATCAATTGACCAAAGAGGCGCAGTTTGGTTTTCTTTATGCGATGAGGACTGCTACGAGACGTCCATTTGTCGAGCAGTAATTTCATTACGCCTAAAAATAGGAGGTACATCGAATCCAGCGCAACAGACTTGATTATATCAAATTCCGGTATTTGAAGAAGCGGTGTTGTCTGATTAGGTAGATGATGATTTTTATTTTTTTTTAGGTCGAATGAAGTCTTCGTTCTCTTGGGGCAATCAAGCTCTGCATACACTCGTTTTCGGTTGATAGTGGCACCTTTAACGGTGCAACGTTCACACGCATAGTAGCCGCCCGGACTTTTGATGAACTTGACGAAGGATCGAGCAGGTGAGTCGCAAATTAATGCAATAATCCGAAAATTGATTTTTTTTCCAGCAATATCGACACCAGCTGTGATAAGTGCCTTGGCCTCGAAAACGAAGTCTTTCAAAAACTCAGACGCAGAGTATGGTTTTGAATCGCCGAAATAAATGCCAATCACAAACGGTTGACATTCGAAATTATCATGATGAATTCATCAAGATGGGCCAGAACTGTTTGTTCGAACTGCGGTACACTTGGACACCATCGATATTGATAAATACAGAGATTTCGCTATCGGTGTAAATATCAAGTGAAATTTTTTTGTTCAATTGGGTCTCTATGCCGATGTACGCATATGTCCCTAGAGTCCCTTTTTTGCTGAGCATTGGCTGTGCGTTCTTATACTGATGACAACCCAAAAGTGTCTGCGCCGTTCTAGGTAAATTGACATATCCTTCAGAGCGAAGTAATGTTAGAAAATCTGTGAGGATATTATGGTGCAGCGTTTCAGCGTGTTTCAATGCGAGAGCAATAAGCTTTTCCTTCATTGTCGGAACTTCATCAGGAATAGGTTCGGATTCTTTATCAGATGTTTCATTTCCATCGTCCGTTAACAATTCATCGAATCGCTCTAATGATAATCCATCGTATTGCTCCAATAATTCATCCTCGATAAATTGTTCATCGCATCGTTTATCCAATGCGTTGTCCGCCTGCTCATTATTCGGAATTTCCGAGCTTTTCTCCGTGATGATTTGTTCGTTTTCTTCAATGCACTTGAGCTCTTCTGAAAACGCATGCATCGACTCTTGCTCTGCATCTTCACTTTTGATTTTATTTAATTCGCGACTTTTTTTTACACTGTAGTATTTTTTCGACATGGTTAATAACTTTTTGATACTTTTTTATTATATTATTCACATATTTAAACTATTAGCCTATTATATTATTCACATTTGTACACTGGCCACTGTGGAGTTTTTGAGGTTACAAGAACTGTAGAGTTATTGAAGAGAATGAATTGATTTAAAGATTTAAAAAATCTTTCCAGTCAAATATACTAACACCAAAAACTCACAATCTTATTAATCGTATTTGTGTAATGCATCCACCAAAAAACAAAATAAATATAAAATTGAATATAGCTCACTCGTTTCACTGTTTGCTATATTTTACCGTAATTTTTGGTTATGTTTGTATAATTCCAGTACTCGATGAGCATGGGTTTGACCATAGTAGATACCGTTGGGCCAAGATTAGGATAGGCATTGATCCCCAACGGTCATTTTCCAAGGCCAAGGAGATGTCGGCTCAGCGTTGGCAGCGTTGGCAATTAGTTGCTGCCAACGCTCAAATTGAGCACGGACTTAGCAAAGGCAAGTACCATTAGGCCAAGATTGGGACGAACATCGATCCCCGACGGTCGTTCACCATCGTCAAAACGATTTCGGCCCAGCGTTGGCAATTCATTGCGTGCCAATGTTCGAATTGAGCATGGGCATACCAATGGCAAAAGAAATTGGCCCGGGTTCGGGCCCAACGTTGACCATCAACGATTGGTCATCCAGTGCCGCGCTATCGCTGGCCATACTGTGAGCGTTGGCAATTTTTTCCTGGGATGTAATTAACTCATATTAATAATATTATCGTTTGTCTTTTTATAGCGAAACGTAATTATTTTTCAATATCAATTTTGTTCTTATTGTAATGACATAGTTTTGATTAATAGTACAAAATCTTATTATTAATCGGGCTCTTTTTTATAGATAAAAATTATACTTATAATTAAGTAATATTAGTAATATCACTGTTGGCCTTTTTATAATAAAATAGTTTTTTTTATCTCATTTCAAATGAGAAGAAAAAAAAATTAGTTAAAAATAGAAAAAGAAAATAAGATTATTATTTTGAAGAATTAATTTTGATTATTGAAGGCTTCATGTTTCTTATTTGAATATTTAACACGATCACTAGCATGTTGAAGCCAACTCATAATTGCTTCATTAATTTCTGTTATAGTGTTTCTCGGATTGCAGGTAATGACAGTACCTAAAGTTATAGAAATAATTATTTCGATGTTTCTTAACAAAAATACCAAGACAGAAAAAAGAATTTTGAAAAGAGTAAAAATTTTTCGATTTTAGGTTTGATAAAAATTGAATAAAAAATTGATTTTAAAAAGAAAAAGCATCCATGTATAAATCAACCAGAAAGTAATGAGTTTGAGGATTTTTACGTATTGTGTACGAGCTTCTTCATTATCTAGTAACGTTTTATTAAATTGCTTCAAGGCTTCGTAATTTTTAATAGTAAATTCAGGTAAAGCATTGAACGGAGACGTTGAAAACACTTGTGCTGAATTTTTAGATTCAGCTATGTGCAGAAGTATAGTATTCATCTTACGATCCATCTGATTTAGTTTCAATCAGCATGCACCTGTCAACATAAAATATGCATTGTGACGTCCGTCGAAACTCCGTATTTCTTTTTTTTCTCTCTTCGAGAAATTCTTTAGATAACGTTACAAGAGCACACAGAACATCTAGACTCTAATAAACATTTTCTATATATAAACTTCCCACGAGTCTTAAAAATAAACACACGTGTTCAAAAAAATACCAACGGACCGAAAGGGGAAACGCATGGGGACTAGAAAATGCATTCCCACGAAAGGGAGTGATATGAGGTGCCGCAACCTTTCGAGAACCGCTTATCTCGCGACTAGTAGACGCCATAAGTAGATAGAGAACATGAATATTTTTAAGTACCAAAATTCCAAGAAAAACAAAATCTTAAATATTTCCACGATCATAAAACTTTATGCAGCTGCTCTTCAAACAAACGTAACACTTTTCAAATACTCTCAACATTGAAATATTCTTCTTTTAACAGTAAAACATTTTAAACAGACAAATGAAATCTCAATGTTAAAGTAAATAAATTAATAATTGATAAATAATAATGAGGAAACAAAATAACAATGAAAATAATAGATAATTCATTTGGAATAATTATAACAATTGAAACGGACGACACGAAAAGAAAAGATATGTAACGCTATTAAATAAGTTTGTCATTAAGAGACATATGAAGTAAATTGCAAAACAAATGCTAATACGTTTAAAATAACGATATACAATTTGACAAACATTGAATAACATTATAAATAAAATATTGTATTCGATAATACGCATAAGACGTAAGTTGTGGAGGGAAGATGGGCCTTCCCAAAGCAACATCTTTGTCCGTCAGGAAGGGGCGAAACCCACCTACGCGACAAAGAAAGGATAACCTATGTGGAGGGGAGTGTGCGCTCCCGAAGCATTAGGCCCTTTAGTTTAAGAAAAGGGAAAATCAAGATAAAAATGGACCATCATTGGTTGAACCTTTCTACGACTTAAAATTTCGGAACGCCTATAAACCGAAATGATAAAATGACGCGCAGAAGAGCCAGAAATCAAGGCAGAGTAAGAGAAGTCGCAGTGCAGAAGAGTCAGAGTCAAAAGAAAAGTACCGAGTCCAAATAATAAAGAAGAGACCGAAAATAAATAAATTCAAAGGGTGAGGGTCAAAATATTGAATGAATAAATGTAGAACAGCCGGTATTTCGAAAAAAAAAGAACCAAAATATGAAACACCAATAGATTCGTTATTTGAAATTTTTTTTCGAAACACCCTGCCGCCGAAACTTATTTATATCGAAGCATCTTTATTCGAGTGGACCTTCATTCGAAATTATTTGTTTATAGTGTCTATATTTGGAAAGAATATAATATTGATTTGAATAATAAGAAAGGTGATATTTCCGAGCTGAATAATTGCGAGAACCTAATATTTCGAATACCCAACATGCCAAAAAAGCATTTAACGAGTATTGTTATTTCGATGGGCCGAAATGTCGAACACGTAAATGTCGAACATGAAAATGTCAAACACTGAGATGACGAACCGAAAAATGGAACTAGAGCTAAACATTACATATGAATAATCTTTCTCATGGCTAATTTTATTTAAAAAAATATACTTTGAGTTTGAATACAATTACATTTTTTAACAATTTCCACCAATACGTTCTAGATTTAATTGATCTCGGAAACGACTAACGGAAATATGTAGGCCAAAGCGTATAGAATATATAGACGTAATGAAAAAAAGTATTTGAATTTTCAGAAAAGTAACTTGTATGACGGTGGAATTCGTTACTAAGCAATATAAGATTGTACTTTTTAAAAAAATATGAAAACTCACTGAAATTTGTTTCGGTTGGATTTACGTTTTTTTGATCGGCTGAGAGACGATTTACTTTGAAAAGAGAGAAGCTTACCGTTAATGGCGATAGAGACTGAGATTCCTAATGAAAACGTGCGCGCGGTAAATAATCCGTGATGAGTACGTTCGGTGCGTACACATCGAGTATTCATACTGTATTTTTACGTTGGAACCGAGGAGGTTACAAGTGCTCTGAAATGATCTTTGAATGATTCAAAATTACAGATGCTTTATTTTCTCAAGTTATGTTTAATATTTTATTAAATCATTCGTAAAATATGCGATATGTCGAAAATTTGATCGAATCCTTGCATTTACCGCGAGTTTCAGTATTCTCAAGGAAGCCAGAAAAGTATTAAAACATTGTTAAAATAAATTATTATCGAACAAATTAGCAGGGCATCATATTTTACTCGTGACATCGCGTATCTGTTGATTTTTGGGGTTGATTATACATTTTTCTGAGAGTTTACGTACTTTTTTACATTCAAAATTCCTTTTTAAAATATTTGAAACAATATTTTAAAGTATGGGTAAGGTTTGCCAAGTGTGTACATGTTTTAAACATAGATTAGCCATCGCCTTTTAAAAGTTTCAAAGGCAAAGGGCCAAAGGTTGCATAAATACAATCATTATACAAATTCAGAAACGGCAAATCAAAAAGTAAGAGAATTTCTTGAAAATTTAGAATGGTTGAAAATATCAACAAACTCGGTCGATTGCCTCAGGGTTTGTCGAAGAGTTATTTGTTTCAAGAATTTGTTGTCAAATTTTATAAACTATTATCCTTTACAATTATTAATAGCATGTCAAACGAAGTCCAATTTCTCAAACTTGGTTTTAATCGAAAAATTTGAAATTCTTTCGTTTCGGAATTCTCTATTTCCTCAATATTTTTAACCAGATGCATTCCTTATGCCGCTCCAGAAACGAATTGAAATGCGCATGCAATTCTCAGAGCTATCGTTCCTTTATACATTTTTGGAGACCGGAAACATTGAAAAAAAACGCCGTTTGTTTTCCATTTTCTTTATTTATCTCCCATCAATCGCCATTCCAAATTCTCCGAGGAGCGTTCACCGCGGGCGTCCTACACATGGGACAGCGGTGTTGTCTACGGACCGTCCAAAGGGTTTCCAAACACGATGCACAGATGCATTGATGCCCACACTGCCAAAATGCGTGTCTGGTAGCACACTTTGCAAGAAGCTAAAAAAAAATTGTAACAGGAAGTATACACGTTTTTACATGGAAGCATTTAGCACAACATGTATCAGTACTATCAACGTTTCAAGAAATATAAGATTCACGGGTGGATTCAACTCCGATGAGGAGGGATTATCGCCACAACTTATAACAAACGCTAGCGTCACCGCGGGCCACAAACTCCGTAGAGAAGCGACCCTGCGGATGACATGCCTGACGGCGGCACGGTGCACTGCCGACTTTCCATTTTCCGAGGAGCTACGATCATTTCGTTATCGTCGACCTGACACACGCGACTACAATTCAAACGTATAACCCGAAAGTCAAACGCTACGCTACACCAGCGCTCGAAGCAAGCTACGGCAGCATCGCGGGCCACATTGACTCAAATGAGAAGCGGCCGTATGAATCGCCACAACTTGGAACAAGCGCCAGCGTCACCGCGGGTCACATAACCTCCGTAGAGAAGCGACCCTGCGGATGACATGCCTGACGGCGGCACGGTGCACTGCCGACTTTCCATTTTCCGAGGAGCTACGATCATTTCGTTATCGTCGACCTGACACACGCGACTATAATTCAAACGTATAACCCGAAAGACAAGCGCTACGTTACCCTCCACCACCAGCGCTTGACGCAAGCTACGGCAGCATCGCGGGCCACATTGACTCAAATGAGAAGCGGCCGTATGAATCGCCACAACTTGGAACAAGCGCCAGCGTCACCGCCGGTCACATAAACTCCGTAGAGAAGTGACCCTGCGGATGACATGCCTGACGGCGGCACGGTGCACTGCCGACTTTCCATTTTCCGAGGAGCTACGATCATTCCGTTATCGTCGACCTGACACACGCGACTACAATTCAAACGTATAACCCGAAAGTCAAACGCTACGCTACACCAGCGCTCGAAGCAAGCTACGGCAGCATCGCGGGCCACATTGACTCAAATGAGAAGCGGCCGTATGAATCGCCACAACTTGAAACAAACGCTAGTGCACCGTAGACGTTACAACTCTGTGGAGCTAGAATCACGACCAGGAAGTAATTTTTTTTGCACTGTAGTATATAACAACAGGGTCTTATTTTGAAAGTACCGATAAACATTCATTTCCAAACATTAATCGGCCCTGCAAATTTGTTGGTTACTAATTTTGATTAACTGTATAAGTTGGATTATAATTTTTGAAGCTACGAACATGCAACGTATCGTAGTTTACTATCAAACGTCAGAGGTCACTATATATTTTCGCCAGGTACCTACGACAAATCTTACAATATCAATAACCTACTCAATTCCGTTATCTATTATCTCTTATTATCTCAACAAGCTATTCAAATATCACCGGAACCCTGCTTATCACCTAAAGTGGTAAAGTATCACACGGATTTCTTTTTTCTTGAAACGTTGAAAGCATTATCCACACGAGCCACTCCCGATCAATTCAGAAAAATATAATTGAACTCGTGATTTTTATAGATTATTTCAATATAATCGAATACATTTGAACAACTTATGGCCGTTTTTGCGAGCATCATCAAATTGACGTGGAGTTTCGCATGGTACAAAAATGTGTAGTCCTAATGAAATTATTGTGAACTAGAGTTCATTATTAAAAATACTAGGTTAAAAGCGTAGATGAATGGAGTAGCGAGTAAGGTATATCTTGAATGCAACGGGAACTTGCATTAATCTTACATTTTGAGAAGTTATTCAGAGTTATCCTTTTCCCTTCTCCTCCTACTGTTTGTCCAAAATGATCTCTATAAGTATCTCAATTTCCGTTGCTATTTCTTTTTCATCCTGCTGCTCATTTTCTTGAGATTTCCATCCATGTTCCGCGCTTAAATTAATTCTTTTTTTTCCCCCGATTCCGCCCCACGATTTTTCATTTGTCCATTCTTCTATGATAATTATTTGTTATCTCTGTCTTACTTTCTCAAGTGTTTTGATCTCCTATACATTTTTCCCTTCCGATTCATTTCTCCCCCTGTCAACCTACGTTTGTAGTGATGAATATTTCATTATATCATTAGAGTGTCTGTTGCGTTCACTGTTCCTTTTTCTTATACAACTGTTTTAAAAAAAATTCATTTACACTGTTCGATCGTATCTTATTTTGCTATTTCTCCACGACTCTGCTCATATATTCCTCGAAAATTCTCTGCATTTTCTTCGTTTTTCATTTTTTTTCAATTCTTCCTAAATTTGTACCTTCAATACTTCTTCTTTTCATCTTCCAGTTTTCACTAGCTTCTTTACTTTTACTTACATCTCTCCCTTGCTACGCCTATAGTTTTTCATCTTCATCTCCGCAATTTTTTAAATTCTTTGTTCATTTCTAGCCCCCTTATTTATTTATCTTTTTATCAAATTACTTTTCTTGTCTCACGAGCCACCTTCTCTCACCCACTCTATTTTATGACCAAAAAACTTTGCTTCATTTCGTCAAGTCTATTCCAAGCTCAGTCCTTTGATTTGTATTTTCACTTTCACCGATTTTATATCTATATATCGTCCAACCTCTATTTCGCTTCATGCTTCTTTCTCCTTAAATTCTCAAAAATTATTCGAAAGCCGATGGTCCGCCGGGCTACTGTAGCATAAGTTAATATTCTATTACATCAGATGATTCATCGTCCCGCTCCTTTCGTCCTCTTCTCATTCCCCTATTTTCATCCTATCATTAAAATTATTTTTACTTTGATCCATCGGATTTTCCGTGCTTCTCCTCCTCCATCCGTCCGGTCTTTTCTTTCAAAAATTCGATGCGTTCACTTGGTTTGTCACTTTTTTTAAAATTCTTCCCTCCTTTTGTACTTTTCGTATTCTTTCCCCCATTCTCGTACAGTTTTCTCAATCTCGTTTTCAAGTTCTCTTATATTTTGATTTCTCGTTCATCACCTTCCCCCCCCCTCTCGTTGTCATTTTTCTTATCAAACTGCTTTGCTCCTTCCACGAGGCCACCCCCCCCCCCCCGCCCTCGTCGTCCCTACGTTATTTCTCTTCCACCCTTATGGTGTTCTTACAGAAATTCTATCTAGAAATTCCCACTACTTTCGCATCATCTCGTTCGGTCTATTCCAAGCTCAGTCCTTTGATTTGTATTTTCACTTTCACCGATTTTATATCTATATATCGTCCAACCTCTATTTCGCTTCATGCTTCTTTCTCCTTAAATTCTCAAAAGTTATTGAAAACTGATTGTCTAAAGGGGTACTACAGCCTACGTGAATATTCCATTATAGCGGTTGATTATTTGCTCGTTATTTTTGTTTTCTTCTTGACGTGTGGTTTTCTTCCTAAAATTATTTCTTCGCCGTTTCCTTGTATTTTTCTATGATATTCCTCGTCTACCCTTCTAAACGTTTTTTTACTCTAAATACTACGCATTTTCCTTGTTTCCTTCTTTTAGCTTTTCCTCAATTTCGTATTTCCCGTATTTTTTCTCTCTCCTTCTGCTACTACTCTTTAATGATTTTTCTACTGTTTCTTCGGTTTTGTTTCGCTTTTTCTTCTCACCCCTTACAATCTTCAAGTCGAAAATTCCATGCATCTACGCACTATTTTTTCCCTTATTTTGTCTAGTTAATTCTTATTTCTCTTGTTTTCCGTCCATTTCTTATATTATTGAAATAATTCTGAAAAGTTAACAATGATTCCGTTACCATTGTCTGCTGCTACTTGTAGCTGTTGCTCTGCCGTTCTTAAGCGAGCATGCAGGTCCTCCGCATTGCTGTTCAGCCTCGGTTCTGCTGCTTGACTTATCGCTGCTTCCTCACGCTGGTGTGTCATGGCTTTTTTTCTCATTTCTGTAATTAATATTGTCAAGCTCAACATTTTCGTCCAATCCTTTGTAGTGTTTCAACTCACCTTTCCTCCGTTTATTTCGTTTTTGGTTTCTGGCCAAGGCTGGTTGTATCGGCCCGATTGGTTGCTGATCGCTCCTCCTCAACTCCTGCATCACCAACGCCGCATTGCCTTGCACATCCCAGTTTTCTGAAAAGACATTTTATGAAATAAAAGCTGTATTATTCAATTAGAGATATAGCGAGGTCCAAATACCGTTTGTAAAACCAAATTTCAATTCAGCAGTTACGTTTGGTGGTCATTAAGCCCAACACACATACCATTGTTGCCGAGCTGTGGTGCTACATTTTCGTCGTCCTCCTCTATGAGCGCACCTTCGACCGGCAGAATGACTTCATCTACAGAGAAGAATTCGATTTAATACAGTTGAGCACATACATTAATTAAGATTTTCCGTAGACTTACCGATATCCTCACCCGCTCCTGCCTCGTCAAACTCTATGATATTCTGAGGCACGTCATCTAAATAACAAAATTGACCCATTATCTGCAACTATTCGAAAAATTACTAAAGAACATGTGTGAATTATGTCAAGATATGAGAGTCGGAACATCCCAAAAAGGGCTACTTCTCTGGATTATTCTTGAGATTGTTACTACAAGTATCGATATATTTGTTCTTGGACTTGTTCAATAGATTACGTAATAATCGTAGCTCCAAAATATTTGTCAGTCGAAAGATCTTGAAACCAGAAGATTAAAGCTTCAAATTTATTTTTCAGAAATTTCCGTACGCTCATTTCTCATCGAGATAATAATACGGTCTTTCGAAAAACATCGAAAATCGAACGCAAATTTGTTGTTCCCTCAATTCCTTGCATTAGTTTGTACGCATCATAATGGATTCAGAATTATGAGTATTCATCAAAAAAGAAAGATAATTTCCGACTTTCTCATACATGTACATTTCGCAATTAATAATTTCCGTTGTATTGTAACAATTCCAATTACCGTTTTCCATTGCCTCTGCCGCTACTGGAGCATTGTCCAAGAGTCAATGAGGTGGTTGTTGCCCGAATGTCTCCCGATCATAATCCGGATCACGATCTACTCAAGAATAAAATATATCAATTACAGTCAGGTTGCAAATGAGCTTTGTTATAATTTCGATTGAAATATTGTACCTGCTGGAATTGTATCTTGAGGTTCCTCGAGAGTATCGTCCGCCCGGCCTTCCTGATCCTCTTGCTCCTGTTGAGCGATCGCATGATCTACGTTCCCTTTAAGAGACGCCGCTTTGCTGAGAAATTCCTCGGGCGTGATTTCCAACATGTGGAGTTCGCGCCATGCTGCATCAAATAAAATAATAATCGAAGAAAATATTTGCGCACCAATGTTCATTGAACAAAAATTTCTATCGAGATTACACACAGGGTACACCTCCGAATATAAAACAAGACACAAATTGACAACTCCGTGCAGTAAAATATCTTCAAGGTCGTTCCCGTCGTTACATTGAAATCGAAACATTGTTTTTCCGATTTCCTCACATACAAAATGTATCGCGGGCTCCAGTTAATGAAGGAAAGTTGTTGCAAATTGACTAAAGTTCTAGAAGGCCTTACCGAGCACAAACCAAAATGTTTATTAATGAAAATGCAACTTTTTACACGCGCTCTTACGAGAGAGTTCCGAAAATTGTGATTTTTACAAATAAATATTTGAATTTCTGCTCGGTGAAACGTTTCTAAATTCATTACACACGTGTATACGACATCAAAGAAGATTTATTCAAATTTTCAAAAGAATCATAAGAACACAATACAACGACGGTACTATCTCAATCAAGGGATGTCTCTTGATGGCGTGAAAAAGACACGAAATATTGCTTGTAGATTGAATTTTATGAGTAAAAAAAAAAGAATTCAACACTATAATTGTGAGAAACTAACCTCTCACAAGTTGATGTTGTTTGAAAATGGTCGAGTACCGTGCGTGCCGGCTTATTTGTTGGTTGTTGCGGAGTCGGCAGATGTCTGCTCGAACGTCCGACTGTAGCTTGAGAAGCTTGCCTGTCAACGGAAATACAATATAGTCACAAAAACCACACCACATGAGTAAAGCTGTTCGTAAAACGTGCAAAACCACTCCATGAAAAAAAGTACTTGGCGCATTTTTAATTTTAATATACATCATACGGTATTCTGAAAAAGATTTACATCTTCTACAAAGTATGAGTATTAAAATTAAAAATGCGCCAAGTACTTTTTTTCATGGAGTGGTTTTGCACGTTTTACGAACAGCTTTACTCATGTGGTGTGGTTTTTGTGACTACATGATGAACGTTTATAACTTGGCCAATATAATGATATCAAAGGTTTTTTGTTGTCGCGTCCAGTTTTGCGGGTGATAAAAGAATATCAAAGTTTTTTTGTTGTCGAGTCCAGTTTTGCGGGTGATAAAAGAATAGAGCAAGCACACGATAAAGTACTTGTCCAATTTTTTTTTCGTCGTAGACGATTTTTTCTGGGATATCATTCGTTTTGGTAAAGATTTAGTTTTACCAACAAAGTATATCGAATTTCTTAAATGAACTGATTTTAAATCAATATTGATAGAGAGAAATCGTTTGACTAATAACTTTACGATTGAGTCAAGTTGTTGTTAAGTTAATTGTTCTTCTTACCTTTGTCGATCTTGTTACTGTGAATTTTTTTTTTTTATGTATTCGTTTCTATTTATTTTTTTTCTACGTTAAATTAACAGATGAGGTTATGTATGATACCGGTAAATTGAAACCACACTGTTTTTTAATGCACCATTAGCGATCTATCTGAAGTTGGCCATCTTTGTATGCATTTATTTTTGTTTCATCCAAATCTCACGTCGATGGTTATTTCATCAGATTTTATTTACGAAAATATTTTCATCTTACTGGAAAGGACTTTTCACTCTTTGAAATTCATAAGAGCTGACTTTTTTTTCTAATCCACATTTTATAACTTTGTTCGAAGAGGTTAGAAAACGCGTAGCGTAAACTCAGTTTGCGGGAAAAAGATACGTCGAGATACTCGAGATATGATATGAAGATACTCTCGTTCATTCCATTATACAGCATGTAAACGCGGTGGAAACTCGCCCTGCGTGACCGAAAACTAGTCGCGCTCATGAAAATCCGGCATGCGTGACATCTCAAGCAGACGCTACAGCGTCAAAATTAAGGCACGCATTGGAATCATGAAATTAATGAAACACGAAAATCCGACGTCTGGGCGCAATTTTATCGACACCAATCGACAGATCGTTATCACATTACCTAATGAAACTGTGATCAAAAGTTAATTTCATTCTTTAGATCGATCTAAAATTAATGGGAAAAGGTCGGCAATGCGCGTGAAAGTAGTTTGTTCGGGAAAAGATACTCGGCGAGCCTCGGGACACGTACTTGTCCCGAGACTCTGCCGAGTCTCTTGATAGATGACCAATAGATTTATTCAATAATACTTTCGTATTCGATCTCAATTTATACTCACATACAAAATCCCAAGGACCCGGCCGAGCCTCCATTCGATGTCTCAGCCTGCTGTGGTAGGACTCGATGATATTATTCGTCCTTCGGCTGAGACCAAACACGCTAAAACCGGCTGGTTTAACGTTACGCAGCCAATAGTTTCTGAAATAGTTGTGGAATCGGCGGAACCGTACCATCATATTGACAGACAAAGTACGGTGAAGAGTACAATACTGCGTTTCGATGAGTTCCGCCGGCAAGTACGCCAATGCTAGCACCTTCTTGAAGAACAGCTTGGCGTTGTCGTCGGATCGTATGAGCCGTTGTAAGCCAAGGCTTTTGGCTTTCTGATAAATGGCCTGAAAATGAGATACTCGTTGATAACTTTGACTTTGCGAATTGACGATACGGTACAATTACGAATGTTTGACGACGGTGGATTGCAATTGAAGTACGAAACGAATGGAGTTCATGCATTCGATTCGTCTAAATCAATTTGAGAACACTCACGCGATCGTAGTGGGTGTTACAACCCGTGCTGTGTGCCCCTGAAAATACCGCGGTTATAGCGTTCCGCAAACCACGCTCAAAGTCAGTCATGACGAGCGTGACGCTTGCCGCTGGTATCACCCGGTTTTTAATAAATTGCAATACCGCTGTATATGCAACCTGCGTCTTCCGTGACATGATCACCCATACGAAGGGAAAACCCTGCAATGTAAATGGTGCAGTGAATGAAAATAAAATGAGTGGCAATGTCACAGCTGTACTATATGAGTTTGTACTCTAACGGAAAAATGCTCACGTGGTTGAGCTTGATGCCCATAACGGTTAATAATTGATACGAACCTTCGATTCGTGGCCTTGCCCGAAACGTTACATCGACCATCAGTTTCGATACGGCGTGCATCTCCTCCCGGACAAAATTTTCGTCGAAGAAAAGAGCGTGCTGTTCACCATTCGCATCAACAATAAGATTGATGGAAAGTCGGCCAGTGCTGTATTGCAGAATCCTAGCATTTTCAGCGCTAGACAGTCTCTCGACAAGTTCGATCATGTTGGCCGGGCAAGGCGGGTAACGTTGCCTCTGACACTGCTTCATGAAGTTCAGGAGACTCGCAAATGACGTCAGTTCCGCCGCTTCCGGATGCCTATAGAAGAAAACTTGTAGTGACACAGCGGACTTTTACCACGCTGCTGTAAACAAAAAATTCAACGAAAACGTACACAGCTGCCAATGAATCGTACAGAGGCCTCAGCCGATACCAATGTTGGGATAGGCTGTCAGCCAAGGCCTGCTTGAATCGAAATATGTACTCCTTCCGAGGGTCGGGTCGGCAAAACTCGGAATGGGGGTGCAGGTCGACGATTGACGCGTCATTCAATAGTTTAGCTGTGCCATGGCAGATCGTTCTATTTTGACATCGCAAATAGCTAAAAGATACAATTAAATTGGCATCAATAAGTAGACTTTTTTAGCTTCGTTGTGGAAGAATATGCCACGTTTTTCCACCAGCGTTGATAATGAGAAACAATCTTATAATTTCCAAAAACCTTCGGAAAAAATTCACCCGAGTCTCAGGATAGAGTCTCTGCCCTTCATTTTCGACTACGAAAAGACAACATTTTCCCCCCGTGTTGTCAATGAGAAAAGAAAACATCGATTTCTCAACGGATAGTAGGAAGATCCTTCGACATTCCAATTGAGACTAGTGCGAGGCACCTTTGACCGTCATGAGCTAAATATCTCCACAATGTCGGCAGCGAAAAAGTCGCATCGAATTTTCATGGCGCAATCATTAAACAAAAGCACATTTACGATATTTATTGGTGACGACACAGTTTATATGTATTTATTTATATAAGTAGCATACGATAAAGAATATTTGAAGAATATTCTGGAAAATTTGCATTCATAATTATGCAAAATGAGCCACCAACGGTAAATCGCTTTGCAGACGTTACAAAAAATTGCGGCGAATCGGGTTACTCATCACTGAATCATCTTAAATAAAAAAACCAAATAAATTTTAATAGGTCTGGAATTTCCCGAAGTAACGATGTCGAGTTTTCATTTGTATTATTTTCATTATTTTCATTCGCTTCTCATTAATAAATTTTGTGTGATTTTTCAAATGAAAAATCGGTATTTTGACTTCTCAGTGTAACAAAAAATTGAAGAATCAATAAAACCGAAACAAACTCGGCAGCGTTACCTCAAGAAACTTATTCACTAATAGGATCTGTTGGTTTTTTTTTTCTCAGATGATACAGTGATGAGTTATGCGGTTGACTGCAATTTGATTTTTTTTTTCGTAACGTCGGAGAAGATTTGCTCTCGGTGGCTCGTTTCTGCATAAAAATCAATGACAACTTTAAAGAATATTCTTCAAATGTTCCGTATCATATTCCAATTATATAAATGAATATACAATAAACCGTCGCGTCAAACAAAGCGTCGAAATTAGACTGTTTCTTTACCTGATTAACCTTTTTACCTCTTAATTTTCGTACTTTTTGACTCAATAAATATCTTTAAAAAATACAGCTACATTTGGGATACTGTGCACAAGACTCATCAATAATAATATCGCCTAAAAGTTATCAACAGATTGTTTAAACGAATAATTATTTTACAAGTAATCCGGAATTTTTGTTGTTAATGAATTTCTTCAGAATTTTTTTGTTTCCTTTCAATATGATAAAAAAACAGATTAAATACAAACAAAAGAATTTTCATTTTGTACATGTTTGTGCAGGTAGGTTTTCCATTCATTTCTCAATGTTTCAACGATACTGAAGCAAAAAATGCATTTAGACAGCTATTTTCCAAGTTTGAATGAGAGAATGTGAACAGGACAAGAGAATGACAAAAGGACAAAAATCGATAAGGATTCGGAAAAATGAAAAAATTTGATTCGTAGAATAAAAAAAATAACCGGTTATAACCATCTTGAGCAATCCGAGTTATATAATCAAGCTCTACTTAATATAATAAGATGCCATCGTATACGTAATACCGTTTGTTATACTCTGATACATGTAAAATGGCGACTTATTGAAAAAAGAAGCGTGTGAAATAAATGCTGAAAAATATATTGCGACTAATCATTATCGTACTTTCGTAAACTAGGATAGAATAGAATTGTATATACTAGAATAGATTCCAGATATTCATTAATTGTAAAAACTAATTTTCACAGATACGATTGATTAATATACGTATATTTCTCAGTAATTATATACGTTAAATCTAATTATTCAGATATTGTTTGCAATAGTTTGTAACGTGTTTTATTTCGTTATATTTAAATTTATATGGATTCGAGACTCGATCAGGGATCAAATTAATTTGTGGACACCCGATAGATAATATGACCCAGTTTTTATTCCGTATTTCTCCTTTACATAGCTTCCTTATATTAACGAGTGTTTATGTGCATAGAAATTCAATGTTGGCCTAGGATAATTTGCGCTTTAAATATTTGGCCTATTTTAATTCGGGGAACGCTTAATTCAATTATTCATTGTCTCGCTCGTTTGTTTACGTTCTTCTTCCGCCGCTTCCGCGCGCCCTTGCCGTGCCTTGCGCTTGCCTTCTTTTTCCCTATCTGTTGATGTGTGTCTTTGTTCTCACTCACTCTCTTATTTCTTTTTTCTCTCTCTCTCTCTCTCTCTCTCTCTTTTCCAGAAAGCACGTTTTCCTTACGCTTTCCCTTTCCTTACTGTGCGTCCAGTACTCGGGAACAGCGACCAGTACTTGCGATACTCTCTACCTTCACACCTCTATCTAAACAATCTTACTTTCCTTACGTCCTTCCTTTCCTTATTATGCATCCAGTACTCGGAAATGACGTTCAGTAGTCGTAAGTTGCTTGTAGCACTGTGTGTTTTATGCCGGTTGAATCTCCTGTCATCTCGTTTTCCTCACGCCCTTGTCTTCTTACTGCGAAAGCCAGAATCACAAGGGCGTTCGTACTAATGAAATTCTTTAGGATATTTCTGGGGCTCTCCTGAGCACATTCGCCTTTATTTCGGTTTGTTCTCTCCCTTGACACCCTTCTTACTACCAAGGCCAGTTAGGTGTCTCAGTCGCTACTTCCACCTTTAAAAAGGGCGTATATGCTCGGTAACACGGCGTGTCCTTTTCAATCGACTCGTTTTCACATCAATTTGCATGAAGTCACGCTTGTTAATGCTGTGAAACAAGTGCCTTTACCCTTGCAGACCCCCGGTATTTATACCTGATTTACAATGTTTAAACTTCCCCTTCCAACTCCTCTTCGTGAGACATTTCGTATGTGTTTGTCTTAAATGTTAAATGAAATTATTGTTTTCGATGAAATTCCCTCAGTGTGTGTCCGTGTTTTGTTTTCGTAGAATTTCGTTAGTGTGTCTCTCTATGTATTTTCGTTATATTAGTTCGTATGTGTCGTTACATCTTATGCTTAGGTGGTCGTCCGTTTGGTGGGGAGAGGCATCGTAATCGGTTATGTCTCAAGTTATTTCGTCTGGTGCATTTTGTCTGTACAATAAATCTAAATTTACAAGCAAACTCTTCTTGGAATAAGAAAAAAATTATGTTCGTAATCATGATTACAAGTTCAGTCATAGCGAACAGCGTTCAAACGCGATGCTTCAGTTCATATTGTACATGGAAGTGTAGATTAGTGTACATGAAAAAAATTAAAATTTCAAGGGGCGAAAAATTACTACTCCCTGTCCCCTCTCTCTTTACTTTCCTATTGTTATCCGCTATCGTTCGTAAATTTGAACCCATCTTAAAATATGCATTACAGGTACATTATACGTATCAGGACTGCTAGGGCACAACACATTTCATAAATCTGCAGTTTGCATCGTTGGAACGCAACGGAAAAAGTAATAAACAGAAAAATATCAAGTGCTATTTTCGTGCATATTGCGTGCATATCGTGCAGGAACCTGATGGAATCGAAACATTATTTTTAAATTTTTCACCCCTGAACAACCCTTATTAATGTATTAAAAATGTGAAAATTTGATGCCTATAACTCGGCATTTTCGTTCAGAAGCACAAATTACGCTGTAAAAAAAATTAAAAAAAAAATCGTATGTCCGGAACCTACCGGTAATGGGGTTTGGAATTTTTTTTTTATCATTATTCCCAAAGTTATCGAGTTTGACGCCGATAACTCGGCATTTCCCTTTCGAAAGTACGGATTAAGCCATCACAAAAAATCTTCAATGTTAACCATTTTCTATATTTGTTTTCATTTAATTGTCAAGTTCAGAAATTCTCCGAGGACTCCCAAGAATATTCAGACTGGTGTTATAAGAAAAAAAGGCTGGCAAACAAATTTTTTTTTTAAATTAAAAACAAATTAGTATACTATTTATTCGGAAAATTGACGAATGAGAAGGTTCAGGATGTCGGACATTTTTTATAGTATATCGTTCTTTATCAAAGCGATGAAGAAAAAGGGAAGAAAGTAAAATAAAAAATGTTGACGAAAAAGTGTCGAGCGCAGAGAGTTGTAAACAGTCGTGGGGAGAAAGGGGAAGGTAGTAGCTCTCATCTCGCTCTTCTGTCGCGGACGCGCAAACACGTTAACGCACCTCAGAGCGCTCGACATTTCTTTGTGTACATCTTTTTATTTTTCTTTCTTCTCTTGTTCTCCTTAGCTTCAATAAAGTACGATATATATGCTTCCACATCATTTCGGATATTATTGAACATTTGAATCTCCGATTTTTTCTTCAACTTTTTAGGTTTGTGCACGAGTTGAGACTAGCCTCTATGATTTGTAAAAATTTGTTTCTCGTCGCGCTTAGAAGATATCAATTTCCAATTTAGCCCATTTTTCACGGAGCCATGGGCGTTAAGAAAAAATAAACGGTAACATTTTCTCAAGGTGATTTTCTCAAGTTTCTACGCATCTACTTTTCATATAAAAACATTGAAATATACCGTGGAACATCGAGACGGTCCGTAAGGAAGATAATAAAGAAAAACTAAGCAAATTGATCGAAGATTGCTGCCGATAGCAAGTTTCATTATTGTTCGTAAAAATTCAAAAATCGTGTACGTCTATTTTTCGAAATCGATATTTTTAAACTTCTACATTCAACATTCAATACTACATAGGAAATTATTAAATTTCAACTACCCATAAATAGTAAAAATAATATTGCTTCAACTTACATTGTTGTCCTGTCACGAGATTCCCCACTTTTGTAGTACACTCTCCCGTCTTTGACTCTTTCCGTTTGAGGGATGCGCCTCTGCGGTCTGCGTGCACCAGACATTTTCAAATATTCGCAATGAAACACACACGCGGCAGATCGTAAAACGGAAAATCGCTGGAGAGTTGACCGGGAAATTTCGCGACACACGACACACGTTCTGTAAAGAACGCGGTTCCGACGTGCAACACCGGTATGTGACGAGAAATCACGAACAACAGCAATCGAAAATTCGGACCGAAAGCCAAAAAAAAACCCTTGCGAAACCCAAAGAAAATATAGAATATATAATATAAAAATAAAATAATGGACAGTAATGATTAGTTAATAATAATGCAAACCAAAAAAAAAACTAATACTAGAAGTTATGAATAAGAATAAAGTAGATAGCTAATCAATATAAATTAATGATGAAAAAACTAATACTAGAAGTTATGAATAAGATTAAAATAGATGATTAATATAAATTAATGATAAGAATAATGAAAAGAACTATAATAATTTACAAAAAGCCAAAAAATAAGATACAAAAGCGAATAATCAAAAGCACGTAATCCAAGAAACTCGTCAAAACCGTATTCACTCGTCACTGTCGCAGCTAAGAATGACGCTCGGGAGGAGAAAATAAAGCGTTTGTCTATTGCACATTTATGGAAAAAGGCCGAGCTCGTGGTCCTCGCGATGTCAAAAAACAAAGAAAATGAGCTCTTCTTATTGGACGCGCGAAAACGGACCGAATCTCCTATTCGCTGAACTGTTTATGTGTGTTGGTTGTTGGTGATTATTGTCGGTGTGTTGGAAAAAAGAAAGTGACGAATCGTGCAACATTGAAATCGAGCAGAATAGAAGCGAAAAACGAAACGCAATAAGATTCCTGGAAGCGCTATACTGGTTTTTCCTTGATATTATTTATCTGTAACGAACATTTTCTTCAAGAAATACATACATTTATCGGCGTGTGGGCGAAAAAATCGTAGAGGGAAAGAGATCGTGCGAAGCGCGAAAAGCGTTTCATACAGAAAGAGACCGCGCAGGACGTGAGAATAAGCAAAGGGAGGGAGAGAGAGAGAGAGAGCGAGGGAACGCGCGTGGCAAGAAGGACGGTATAGAGGGAAGGAAACAGCGTGAGGCGACAAAAACGGTAGAGGAGGAGAGACAATAACAATTTTCAAAAAGATTACATCGTTTGGCATATTATTAACTATAATCATCAAGAATAATATTTCAAAAAAATTATGGACACATTGTGCAAACATAAGTAATTGTAGAACAGGGCTTGTGAATCGGCTCGTTTGTTTCACGCGATAACCATATGTGTGCATTTGTGCGAACGCTTATGAATTTTTCAAGAACATTCTTATAATTGTGAAATATTATTAAAAAATTGTAAAATATAAACCAAAAAAATGTGCAAATTGTGTGTTTTTGCGGATGGATTTTACATCAGTTTCTAAAAGTTTTAAAGAATGAAAATGCAACCATTCTAAACATTTTTAAGCGGAAATCGTCAATGTATAATAAAATTGTGAAAAACTATATGAACGTTCAAAAATATGCATATTTTTGATTCTTACAAGTATAAATAAAAATGACTACAACATTTTTGAATAATTATTCATTTAAACAATTCGACAAAAACTATTCGGAAATATTCATTGTTAACTCTGCGCCTGTACTATGGATCTTTCACGGCAACATAGTCCAGTCACCTTCCTCCAGTTCAACGTCCTCTGTAAAAAAGGTCCTAACAAAAAAAAAGTGCCAACATTGTTAATCAAGCGGTTAATGGCAAATGAAAATGAAAGTTCTACATTTCGTTTTTGCAACCGCAATCGGGTGTTTATCAACATATCGGTTTGAAACTCGTACATGATGTAGAGGAGCCGAACCTCAAGAGAATCGCGCAAGATTCATCGATCTGCGAGATATAGTTTACCAACAATCTGCGATCATCGAAAAATCTTTGCCCTTCAATACAATTTGAAAACAAAGGCCCACAGGGTGGAAAAAAATCGAGGAGCTTCGTATCATCATGCACAAGCGATTTGAAAAAAGAAATAAATAAATTTGTTGAAAATAGATACTGTTTTTCGGTGATTTGAGATATTTGCTACAAAACAAAAACAATTCCGACCAAAGTTGCAAAGATATCGGAAAAGTTATTGGACCATCGAATTCGTTTTTGAAAAACGAACAATAAAAAAAAAAATTGCAACATTTTGATTACAGCCCGAGATATGAATGTTTTTACGTTTGTTCAATTTTCTATTGTTTTAATAAAGATTTTTGCAAAATTCGAGTTCCTCAGCAATCCCTACGCTTCCGGCCATGGGATTCAATAAAATTATTCCCTTTACGAGCAATTGTGCCTTCACAATTATCGATGTATTTCGATCGACGGCTCGCCACCGAGCGCACGGCGCGGTGGGGATGGCCCCTCTTACTCCGCAGCCCCGCGCGAGCGGCTTGGTTAACAAATATATATATTTTTTTCATTTTACGTAATTTTTTCCTATGAACGCGATGGTGTTCTTGAAAGTTATGTTCACCCCATAGCAGCAGACCCATGACCATATTTTTCACAAATTTTACATGTAAACATGTTTTAAAATTATTAAACTGTGGATGGGGAAAGGTATCATAAATAAATCTTTTCTTAGAAACTGTTTCATTCATTAAAATAATTTTATTAATGAAGAAAAGAAAAAAAATGTTGCAAGAAAAATTGATTATAAATGCATTGCCAGCTTATTGCAATGAATGAAACAGTATCTAAGAAAAGATTTATTTACGATACCTTTTTCCATCCACAGTTAAATAATTTTAAAGCATGTTTACATGTAAAATTTGTGAAAAATATGGTCATGGGTCTGCTGCTATGCGGTGAACATAATTTTCAAGAACACCATCGCGTTCATAGGAAAAAATTACGTAAAATTAAAAAAATATATATATTTGTTAACCAAGCCGCTCGCGCGGGGCTGCGGAGTAAGAGGGGCCATCCCCACCGCGCCGCGCGCTCGATGGCGAGCCGTCGATCGAAATACATCGATAACTGCGAAGGCATAATTGCTCGTAAAGGGAATAATTTTATTGAATCCCATGGCCGGAAGCGTGGGGATTGCTGAGGAACTCGAATTTTGCAAAAATCTTTATAACAACAATAGAAAATTGAACAAACGTGAAAACATTCATATCTTGGGCTGTAATCAAAATATTGCAATTTTTTTTTAATTGTTCGTTTTTCAAAAACTAGTTCGATGGTCCAATAACTTTTCCGATATCTTTGCAACTTTGGTCGGAATTGTTTTTGTTTATTAGCAAAAATCTCAAATCGCCGAAAAACAGTATCTATTTTCAACAAATTTATTTATTTCTTTTTTCAAATCGCTTGTGTATGATGACACGAAGCTCCTCGATTTTTTTCCACCCTGTGGGTCTTTGTTTTCAAATTGTATTGAAGGGCAAAGATTTTTCGATGATCGCAGATTGTTGGTAAACTATATCTCGCAGATCGATGAATCTTGCGCGATTCTCTTGAGGTTCAGCTCTTCTACATCATGTACGAGTTTCAAACCGATATGTTGATAAACACCCGATTGCGGTTGCAAAAACGAAATGTAGAATTTTCATTTTCGTTTGCCATTAACCACTTAATTAACAATGTTGGCACTTTTTTTAGGACCTTTTTTACAGAGGACGTTATGATAAACAAATTTTATTCGAAAGTTTTTTCGATAGGACGCGTTCTAAAAAAGATATCTCAAAAATATCAATTTTTTTTCAATAATTTTTTTATTGTTGAAATATACACTTTGCAAAGTCCGAAAATTGACGACTATATTCTTGTAGGTCCAAACAGCCTATAAAAAAAATGGCGAGAGGGTTCCCCTCTTGAATAGGTCTTATGCTAAGGTGACTGGACTACTAGTGAAATTTTCAAAACGAACATCTCTGGAACATTCAAAGAGAGGGGGATGGGTTCCTGCCGTAAAGAAACCAGGTAGTGGGTGTAAGTTGTACGCACAGTTGTATCACGATCAATTAATTTGGGATTGATGACCCGTCGCTCAGGCACCTTCAAAATTTCGAAAAAATTGCGAAAAACGACGAAAAATCGTCAAAAATTGTATAAAAGTAATACAAATAGTTGTAGAGACTTATTTTTTCCTCCTGAATGAAGCATATTTTTCACGCAGATTCAAGCGAATCCGCAGTTTGTTTGGTTCGTTCACCCAAAAAATTTCGAGTCAACGAGAAAAAATCGCTGAAAATCGTGGAAAATTGCATAAAACAATACAGGAAATTGGATAAATATTTCACCAGCGCACAATGAAGAAATTGCCGGTTCTTATGATCAGACTGATATATCCATGCTGGGTATTGTGACGCGCTGGATCAAAGCCGAAAGTACTAATGGCAGCGGCAGCAGTTCCGGGATAGCGTTAAAATGAACGCAAATGGGCACTTACAAAATATTGTCTATATTTGACGAAACTTCTTTAGAGTATAAGCGAACAAATTGCATCTCTATCAGCGTACATAAATTGTTAACGTGTACACATTTTTTTACGAAGTTTTCGTGTAAACGTGACGTACGTGAATAACAGGGTTCCAGTTAGTTATTCAACTCGCGGTAAACAATTATATTCGAAATGGCAAACGGCTTATAAACGATGAAAGGAATTATTGTAGCATGCAATCGGTTCACAAGAATTATATTAAGATAGATAAGCATTACCCATCCAAAATTGTATCATGTACCCCACCTTCTTTTCTATCGGATCCCTTTACGTCACTTTTTCATCGCATTGGTCATATTTTTAACGGAATAGTCTTGTTACTTGTTCATTTGAAATAAATGGAAAAATTCAACGTCTTGGAATGAGAATTTAGCGGTTTCAGATTTGTTATGGGAAAAATGCGTTTTCTACTTACCTGAGATTGAATGGACTTGATCGAACACTATAATATAGTATACTGCATAAAAGACACATGAAAGTTTTTGATGAAATAAATTTATAGGTTGGTGGCGACAAAATACATTCATGAAACATCGAAAAAGCTGTGCATTCGCATTCACGAATTGCTTTCTTGAAACTCCGCACGATGCTCCGAGTCTTATCTGTGAGGAACTATGTTTTCAAATTTCCTCAAGCATCGTGCAGAATCTAGAGAGAGGAATTTGCCAATTTCAATTTGCAGCTTTATTAGGTAATTTCATAAAAATTCGAAATTAAAAATTTTCACAATACGCCATTTTCAGGCTCAATTTCAAATGCCTGTAACTCGTCGAAACATGGTTGTACTGTCATGAAAAAGAAAAGAAAATAGAGGCTGTAAATCTCCAAGTTCGGAATCTGGAGATAGAAAACTTTTGCCATTTGTCGATTTTTAGTAACGATATGAAAAAAATCGAAATTTTTGCTGATTTTTCACAGTGTGGGTGGACTGTTATACATTTCTTTTAATGATTTTTATTTGTCATTGGTCATTCCATTGGATTTTCGGTCATTAATAAGAGTTTCAAAATTATTGCTTCGATGAAATCGTTCGGTTGGATCCTTCCATTTTAATAGAGAGATTGGACAGCTCCGTACGATTTTTTCTCGCTTAGTTATCGATGTCCAAAGCAAAAATGAAACTTTTGACATTAATTACTGATTCCTCGAGAATTAACGATCGCCCGGGAAATAAAAAAAGAGTTTTGGAAACGTCCAAGTATTCTCTATAGACGCTTTTATCATTTTTGAACAACTTCTTTTTTATGCGAGAAAATGGTTTTAAAAAACTATGAACAAATTACATATTTAGGGATATGCTTTTTATTATTTTACCAATATTGACGAATGTGCGACTCAATCTCTTGTACAGTGGGCACTTGTATATTCTTGCAAAATTAAGACGTTGCACGGTTTATACATAATTACACTACATTCGTTTCTAGAGTTAAACAACGCATTTTAAACGTAGAGTCAAACATTCTATACCACAGACCGAGCTGAAGATGTATACATGTAAGCGGAATTTTACAGACATAAATGATATATCCGATCGATATTTTTGAGGAAAATGATTTTCAGTTTATTCCTTGCAATGAACGATATTTTTTCCAGATAATGAACTCTCTGAAGAATTATTTCACATATTGTAAAGGGAACCGTATGGTCTAGAAATTTGAAAAAATCGATTTTTTTTTTTTTCGATATGTCGAAAGTATAGTATCTCAAGGATATACTGTGAAATTTTCATGCAGAAATTCTCAATATTACAGCTTCTACAGCCCATAACGCAGGTAGAGAGCGGTCCGCGCGCTCCTAACGGGTCTAGCGCTAACCGGTAACCTAATCGGAGCACAGCAGCTGTCCCAATCCTTCTCCGAAAATATATACCTGTATATAGTACATACTATATACCTATATATACTTTTCCCTTCCCCGAAATATACCTATTGTCGAACATTTGTGAGGGAAACGGTCATTTCGCTTTCCCCTGACTTGATCAGTACAACGTTACGTTTTGACGAACCAACATCGAAAATTTTGAAATAAAATATCAGAAAATATGGATAGAAAGCAAGGCCGTAACTCTTCTAGACGACCATCTTCTGTAGGTCGCAAAAGATATTTCAAGGGCAATCGATTCACTATCGAAAATACTACTGATTTTACGAGCACGTCTGCGAAAAAATTAAAAGGCAATGAGGAATTGGAAGTAAACGTTAATCCTACTTTCAATTATTGCATCATCGAATTCAGCATGATATTTTTAACGTTGCAACAGTTGTTGAAGTGTAAAGATTGTAACGGTGCGGTCACTTTTAGCAAAAACGGACAACGTGGTCTAGGATTCAAACTCTCTGTGAAGTGTGAGTGTAAAGAAACTTTTATTTTGTCTTCGCCGTTAATTGATAAGGCATTTGAAATCAACCGTCGACTTGTTCTCGCCCTGAGAATGCTTGGAGTAGGATTTGAAGGCTTGAAAAATTTGTGCGGTCTCATGGATCTTGGACAAGGAATTTGTAAGAGTACATATTACGGCATCGTGGACAATATAAAAATTGCAGCTGAAGCCGTCGCGAAAATCGTTTTCCAAAGAGCATTGAAAGAAGAAGTCGAGTTGAATGTAAAAGCTGGGCGTCCCGCGGATGAACTTTCTGTGTCTGGTGATGGATCGTGGGCGAAACGTGGATTCTCATCGCTTCTCGGTATTGCCTCGTTAATAGGGAAATACAGTAATAAAATTTTAGATGTTGTCGTCAAATGCAGTATATGTCAAGCCTGCTCTCAATGGAAAGGCCAAGAGGATACGATTGAATATGAAGCGTGGTATCGAGAGCATGAAGATCACTGTGACGCAAATCATACCGGAAGTGCTGGCAAAATGGAGGTAGACGGCATCGTGGAAATGTTGAAGAGATCGGAAGAGTTGTACAACGTAAAATACGCGAACTATATCGGAGACGGCGACACGAAAACGTTCAAAGCCTTATTGGACACAAAGCCTTACGGGGATGATTTTTTAGTTTGCAAAAAAGAATGTGTTTTGCATGTTAAAAAACGTTTGTACAAACGTGCTGTTGATGCGAAAAAAAAACATGCACAAATAAAGAAAGCAACAAAGAAATTGACAGAAAAAGAAGAGGGAAAAAAGACACAGCGGAAATCGATAAATAAAACACCGAAGCGTCAACAATTGACGAATAAATTATTGCAAGAGCTGTCAACTTATTACGGTCTAGCAATTAGACGTAATTCAGATTCGACTGAAGGGATGAGAAGTGAAATATGGGCAGCATATTATCACAAAATTTCAACAGATGAAAATCCGCAACACTCGTACTGTCCTCCAGGTTCCGAATCGTGGTGCAAGTGGCGTCAAAGTGAGGCTGCAGGTACTTTAGACACCTACGAGCACCCACCTGCTCTGTGCGATGAAGCATAAGAGATATTAAAACCAATTTATGAAGAATTGACAGCAGAGACTTTATTGGAAAGGTGTATTGGCAGTAATACGCAGAACAATAACGAAAGTTTCAATGATTGCGTGTGGCACCTTGCGCCGAAACATCTGTTTGCCGGAAAAAAAATCATTGATATTGCCACTCACATTTCCGCTTGCATATTCAATGAAGGATTCGCATCCCTATTGAAAATAATGGAGACCATGGGCATAACAATCGGGCCACAAGCGGAGCAACTAGCGCAAAACCGAGACGAGCTGCGAGTATCGAGCGCCAACCGTAGGAGCACGGACAACTCCAAAGAGGCTCGGACAGCTCGAAGAAATGAAAGGAGTGAGGAAATCTTGAATTATGAACGTTCCGAAGGAATCCTATATGGTGCCGGAATCGCGGATTAACTGTAAGTATTCAAAATTTGCTCAATTTTTGAAAATATCTGTACCTCAAACTTTAAACTCATTTATCTCGAAACGACTTTTTTCGGCACCGCGCAGGTGAAAACAAAAAAACTATTCAACCGAATCACTTGAAATTTGGATATGTTGTTCACAACATATATGGCTATCGTCGGGGCTGCAATCATAATTTTATTTAAATAATTTCTTATTGTTTATACTAAAAAACTAGTGAAAAAAACCCGATTTTACGAATTTTTTTTTCAAAAGCGCGCCATTTTGTCAATTTTTAATTTTTTCGATTTGTTCCAGCCCCGACCATAACTGCACTCTTTCTGATTAAGAATCTTCTTGAATTTTGTGTTTCAGATGAGTAGAAGTCTCGGATCGATCTTCACCGTCCGGGTCGGATTTTTCGAGAGGGTCGTCTTCAATGCCAATTATATGATAATAAACACTGTTTTTAAAATTAAAAAAAAAATTTTTTGTATACTTAATAAAGGTAGTAATAAACCCGAAAAGTTAAAACATCGATTTTTTAATTTTTTATGGCAAAAAAAAAATCGTGAAAATAGGTGAAATTTTCGTGCTCTAGACCATACGGTTCCCTTAAACAGTCATCGGGGGTTGAATCAACCCCAGCCGTTTTTCGACCCGCAAAACCTTCCTGAAATTTGGAGAAAATGGGACATGCTTCGCGCCATCCGAACGTAGTTGGAACCCCTTGCAATAGAGATTCTCGTCGGTTTTATTTGAAAGGGAATTGAACGGTGCGAAAAAAATTCGCAATTCCGAATAAATATACTTCTTGGAACGGTCGCTAATTTAATCATTTTCAACTGAAAGCATGCTATTTCAGGTTTATGTAACGTTTTTTTTTATTGGAAATTCAAAGTAATGCGTAGTTTCGATTACGTTTAATTTAATTAAACGTTCTATTCACGTTTCATTTAATTAAACGTAATTTCGTGCTCTGATTTCGCTCTGCGAAATTAATTTTTTTTACGGTAGACGATTTGTATCATAGAAATATCAATTTTTCCCAAGAAAATCGAAATTTTGATTACGTCCCGTTTAATTGCTTATACATGAATATATCGTCGATAAAACATTATGTCACTTGGAAACAGTACCTCAAAGTGTAGGCAACTGCTTATACCGTGACACCGGGCCAGACCGATTATAACCGACGAATTCATGTAGGGCCGATGCCCCTGATGAAGGCCTCATACTTTCCGACCACAGATTTTGGGAGGCTTTTCTTTGCTACGCGGTCAAAGCTGGCAAAGCCATGTTTTTGTCAAGAAATAGCGTCGAAACTATTGATCCGAGGAAAAAAAAGTCTAGTAATTATTTGTGGATATTAGAAAAATGAACGATTTGGCGGGTCGCGAACTAAAATCGGTGATGATTAGTTCGTTCGCAGAAAATTAAAAACCAGCCAAAATGGCCATATGTATTATACTCTATTATTGATTAAAGAATGCATGTGAAGCCTCTTGAATCTCGGAATATATGCCCTTCGATGCACTAAATAAGTGTGCAAATTCGGAGCTCGATCGGATGAATAGTTTTCAAGAAAAGCTATTTGTTATTAAAAAACCGACCTTTTTCGCGAGAAATTTCCAGAGCGGGAGAATGTCGCAGCGCAATGAAACCAAAACGAAATTAATCCGGAAGCGTCGTACAATCATGTACCAAAGTATCAGGCCTTCATCGGGGATATCGGCCCTGCGCGAATTCGTCGGTTATAATCGGTCTGGCCGGGTGCTGCGTCAAAAGTACTCGAGTCCTGGACCAACGTATGATGCTCCCGAAACTTTTCACTATTATAAAATGATCCGTAATACCTTCGGATGGTACTTTAAGTGTGTGGGTAACAAAGTGTACCAAGGATGACTTGAAAATATTTCAGCGTATTTTATAATAGTACGAACTTCGAATATCCCAATATTCCCTTGAACACTTCTGTTTTTTGCTACGCTCGTTCGGATGTGTGTGTGTGTGTGTGTTTGTGCGTGTGTGAGAGAGTTGTTTACCGCGACTCTTCCCTAGCGTGTTCTGTGAGCCAAAATTTGATTGGTAATTTTAAACTGGTAAAGTCGAAAAATTCGTCTCAAATATTGACTAGTAACCAATTTTTCCAGAATCGAACGGAAGCGATTTTGGTTGGACTGGTAAGTTACTACAATTCATATTTTGGATGGTTATGGTTTTCGTAGCTCCGCTCATTTATCGCTACCAGTTTCATTTTGGATGGTTACTCGGTTCTCGATCTTTGTTGAAGATACGGTGTGATTCTCCACGAATGCTGCGCTTTATCTGCTGTCCAAACTGTATTTCTTAACGATATTCTCAGATTTTTCAAGTTCCACACGCTTCACCGAAGGCTCACAACAATTACTGTAACTGTCGATTCAAAACTTCGTAATATTGTTATGACACAATTCCATCAAGCAAGATTACATTTGCAATGAGAAAATAAAACTGGTAGCTAGAATTGGGCGGGGCCGCAAAAACCGAATAACCATCCAAATTATAACTGGTAAGTAGGATCAACCAATATATTCTTGAATCACGCGACTTTAGATGAAAAATCGCTACCAATCAAAATTAGAGCCGATTTTTTCGACTTTACCAGTTTGCAAAATCGCACAACCCGCTAGGGTTAGCTTCGAACGATAACGCGTGAGAAATGTACACACGTACGTGTGCGTGCATGTGTGTGCGAGTGGACGCACGAGCCACGGTCAACAAAGGGCCGGGGTTATATCCAGTCGAAAAGAGGAAAAGTAAGCACTTTTTGCCTCAAGTCCTGAAAAAACTCTGTGTAAGGATAATTCGATGACGCTGAATCGAATGGTGCTATTTTTTTTGCAATCAGGCACCGAGAACTTTGCGAAAAATGCGAAAAAGAGTTGCAAACGCGTTTAATTCGAAATCTACGCCTTCGATAGAAAAAAGTTTCGAACAAAAGTTGTGGAGAATTAAAAAATACGTAAGGAAGGTTCCCAGGTCCATCTTCGTACTTGTAAAAATAAGCAAGAAATCTTGGAGAAAGCATTGCAAAGCGAAATTGTAACAGTGGGGATAAGTCCCGCGCCTCGCCGACGGTCTCAACGCGCGAGCGGGCTGGTGTGCGCGCAACCGTCCGTGTATACTCGAGAGAGACAAATAAAGGGTCTTCGGCTATTCTCGAGCCTCTTGGTCGTTAACGCGAGTGCGAGTGAGAGACGAAACAAGCGTTTCTCTCTTTCTAATTTCTCACGTCAGCGAGGATTTTTCGTCTTTCGCCGTCCGAGCGTCGAGTATTATGTATATCTATATATATCGGCGTACTAGCGCGCCGTTTTCAAATCGAATCTTGATGCTTATGGCACGCCGTTTTTTATTTTATTGTCAACAATAGTGAACCTCGAGTAAATTTGAAAAAAACAATATTTCTTTTTAACGCAAGCTCTCTGAATCTGTTTCTGAAATTATTATTATTTAGTCGAGAGTTGGGAATTTTATTGCATGTTTTTCACATAAAAGTAATCGATATACATTTTTCGACTCACAAAAATGTATTTGTGTATAAACTTGATTTCATATTGTTTTTAAGATGAAATTTGAAATTTAATATTATTTCTATTAAATGGCGTATTTTATAAAATAGTAAATTGCAGATTTTTTGCACGCCCAATTTTTTTTGCATATGAAATTGAATACATATTCTTTTTTAGATGAAATTCCAAATTTCAATTATTTTTGTCCATACATAATTTTAATTCTTTTTTTATTATATTATGATAAAACATTAATGCATTTTTACTCAGCTTCGGTGATAAGCATAGCAGAAAAATTGTAATTCGTCACAAAATAATCCGAACTTGAATTCGATGAATTTAAATTGTAGTACGACTGCGTGTTATTTCAAAATCGAATTGAAATACTACGACTATAATAATTCAATTGATCGAAATAAATTATGAATCGCACAGAATTTGTATTATATCTACACAAAATATTCATCGTCAATTTTCATTATGTGTTGTGACGTGACATTTCGTCTCCCGTCACCGATATGAATGAGTGTCGACGAGAGGGTCGGATCGATGACCCTGGGACGACGCGCGTTCCCACCGTTGCGGGAAAGATGACGGCTGGGCCGTGAGTAAGCGAGGTGACGGAGGTGGTGGCGGTGGGCGTGTGAGAGAGAGAGCGCGTGTATATTTTGCGAGAATCGCGAGAGGCGAGAGACGCGATAAAGAGCCAGTACTTTATCTATTTGTGGTTGATCGTGGGAATTTTATGTATTATGGGGATGCCACTTTGCCGCGGTCGGGATTCGACCATCAACCAGCTTTTAATTTTGGGAGAGTAATAATCGGGGAAATTCGATCTTTAAGCCCGTTTGAGGGAGTTTTCGACGAGTGTCGCGTGGGGGCGTGTGGTCTCGGTGTCGCCGCCACTCTGTGCGATCAACGTGCCTTTACTATCAGCAGTGGGTTTTGTACCTTGCCTTGCATGCAGGCGAGGTGCATGAGGATGTTTGGGGAGTCGTCGCCACGTCATGTATGGTCCTGCGTGGCTTTGGGCGAGATTTCGACGCCTCGGGATTATCATCATCCCCAACGCCGCATTCCCGGATTCAAAGTCCGTTTAATAACGGCGCCCCTATCGTGGGATACGGGTGTTCCGGGGCGATGTGGAGTTATTTTGGTGGGCCCACCACCCTGGTCGAGGTCGCTCCTCGCAGGGTGAGGGAGGCCTCCACCCATCGCCCGGAATTACCGGCAGTATCCTCGAGGAGAGAGTTAACGGGACGGCCACATGATGAGGCGCGAAACTCGCCCGACGTGGCACGACATATCGAAAATTACGGTAGCGATTGCCTTGCCACCGGACGGGGTCCGGGGGGGCACGCTGTTTTCCCCAAAATTCGCGCGGGCACGGCCGAAAATGCGGTGCGCCGCTGGCCGGCGACAGGTGGTGGGGCGCGCTGGGGTCCGCGCGCTTGCTGCCGGCGAGCCGAACCTCAGTCAGTCGGTGCTTCGCTACGATCTATGGGGTAAGTCTTCTTTCTCTATTACGACGGCGGAAGGAGATTCGGGCCGAGATGCGAAGGGCCTTCGTATAATTAGGACTGATCAGGGGCTGGGTTACTTGGTTGCATCACGGGATGTATTAGGTTTTGTTAGTAACAGCCCCGATCAGTAATAAAACATCGAGTTGAAGCCTCGTGTCTCGTCCCCTATCCCTGGCCTATATCAAACTTTGCCTTCCGAAAATTTGCCTTGCCTTCTCGCGTAATTTCCATTCGTCAGAATTATGGTTCGAATCCCCGTGCCGTGGTACGGGGTGAGAAGTAATGTTTGAGCGCGTCAAATAATTTTTATTAGTGAAATAATATGTGTTAGATCGCGTAAAATATGTTGGAATCGCACAATATTCTGCGTGTTAAATTTTTGGGGCTGTTACAAAGGCCTCGGGCTCGCTGCTCTCGCGCTCAGGGTCGCACTCGCTCGCGTCTTGTTGTTTGTCTGTCTCTCTCTCGCGTGTTTACGCCACGTGCCGGCTCGGTCCTCGGCAACGAGCGTTATTGTTTGCCTTACCTTTCGTCGCGCTTATCGTCTTGTATGTATTATTTTGGGGAAATCGCGATTATTTCGTCGAACACATTATTGTCGCATCGCAACCGTCTTCGAGTTTTGCGGCGAATTCCTCGGGCGTGTTGCTACCTCGGCAGTCATGTATCGGGCACACAGTTTATGTATTATCTTTTCAAACTTATTTCATATAAATTTAGGGGAAAACTGCCTTTATTATTTTCGTATCATTTATTCAGCGTAGGACATGCCGTTACTATTTTATTATCGTTTATTTAGCGAGGGAACTGCCTTACCTTTTTATTATCATTTATTTAATTCAGTAAATGCCGTTACTATTTTATTATCGTTTATTTAGCCAGGGAACTACCTTACCTCTTTTTATTATCATTTATTTAATTCAGTAAATGCCGTTATTATTTTATTATCGTTTATTTAGCCAGGGAACTACCTTACCTCTTTTTATTATCATTTATCTAATTCAGTAAATGCCGTTACTCTTTTATTATCGTTTATTTAGCCAGGGAACTACCTTACCTCCTTTTATTATCATTTATGTAATTCAGTAAATACCGTTATTATTTTATTATCGTTTATTTAGCCAGGGAACTGCCTTACCTATTTTGTTATCGTTTATTTAACTCAATAAATACCGTTATTATTTTATTATCGTTTATTTAGCCAGGGAACTACCTTACCTCTTTTTATTATCATTTATTTAATTCAGTAAATGCCGTTACTATTTTATTACCGTTTATTTAGCCAGGGAACTGCCTTACCTATTTTGTTATCGTTTATTTAACTCAATAAATACCGTTATTATTTTATTATCGTTTATTTAGCCAGGGAACTGCCTTACCTATTTTGTTATCGTTTATTTAACTCAGTAAATGCCTTTCTTATTTTATTATCGTTTATTTAGCTAGGAAAACTGCCTTTCTTATTGTATTATCACTTATTTAGCTAGGGAACTGTCTTACCTATTTTGTTATCGTTTATTTAGCTAGGGAACTACCTTTATTATTTTAGTATCGTTTATTTAGCCAGGGAACTGCCTTACCTTTTTATGATCATTTATTTAATTCAGTAAATGCCGTTACTATTTTATTATCGTTTATTTAGCCAGGGAACTGCCTTACCTATTTTGTTATCGTTTATTTAACTCAATAAATACCGTTATTATTTTATTATCGTTTATTTAGCCAGGGAACTGCCTTACCTATTCTGTTATCGTTTATTTAACTCAGTAAATGCCTTTCTTATTTTATTATCGTTTATTTAGCTAGGAAAACTGCCTTTCTTATTGTATTATCACTTATTTAGCTAGGGAACTGTCTTACCTATTTTGTTATCGTTTATTTAGCTAGGGAACTACCTTTATTATTTTAGTATCGTTTATTTAGCCAGGGAACGGCCTCGCCTATTTTATTATCATTTATTTCTGTATTTAGCGTCTAATACGGCCTTTGTTAATTCCGGTATTATTTCTGTACCGTCGTGAACGTCGTACTTTGGCAGCCGGTTTATATTATGTTCGTTATTAAGTTTTGGGGCCGCTATTTCGAGATGACACGTCCGAGTTAAGGAAAATGCGATTAAACGAATTATTGCGAACATGGTGTTTCTTTTCTTTTCCCTGCCTGGTAATGTCGCCCGTCTCTATCCCATCACCCCGCCCCTCTACCGATGTATTCGAGTCGAGTTAGTCGGCATAGCCTCGGCCACGCCGATGATAAACCATCTCGGCGGGCGGGTTCGCCTTCGAGGAGGAAAATATGAAAGCCGGTTTTGTCGGCGGTACCATGGTACCTGGCGCCCAACCTCCTCGGGGGTGAACCGGGCCCGCGCATCGGCCTCCGGGCCTGCGCGGACTGCCTTACCTATTTTGTTATCGTTTATTTAACTCAATAAATACCGTTATTATTTTATTATCGTTTATTTAGCCAGGGAACTGCCTTACCTATTTTGTTATCGTTTATTTAACTCAGTAAATGCCTTTCTTATTTTATTATCGTTTATTTAGCTAGGAAAACTGCCTTTCTTATTGTATTATCACTTATTTAGCTAGGGAACTACCTTTATTATTTTAGTATCGTTTATTTAGCCAGGGAACTGCCTTACCTTTTTATTATCATTTATTTAATTCAGTAAATGCCGTTACTATTTTATTATCGTTTATTTAGCCAGGGAACTACCTTACCTCTTTTTATTATCATTTATTTAATTCAGTAAATGCCGTTACTATTTTATTACCGTTTATTTAGCCAGGGAACTGCCTTACCTATTTTGTTATCGTTTATTTAACTCAATAAATACCGTTATTATTTTATTATCGTTTATTTAGCCAGGGAACTGCCTTACCTATTTTGTTATCGTTTATTTAACTCAATAAATACCGTTATTATTTTATTATCGTTTATTTAGCCAGGGAACTGCCTTACCTTTTTATTATCATTTATTTAATTCAGTAAATGCCGTTACTATTTTATTATCGTTTATTTAGCCAGGGAACTGCCTTACCTATTTTGTTATCGTTTATTTAACTCAATAAATACCGTTATTATTTTATTATCGTTTATTTAGCCAGGGAACTGCCTTACCTATTCTGTTATCGTTTATTTAACTCAGTAAATGCCTTTCTTATTTTATTATCGTTTATTTAGCTAGGAAAACTGCCTTTCTTATTGTATTATCACTTATTTAGCTAGGGAACTGTCTTACCTATTTTGTTATCGTTTATTTAGCTAGGGAACTACCTTTATTATTTTAGTATCGTTTATTTAGCCAGGGAACGGCCTCGCCTATTTTATTATCATTTATTTCTGTATTTAGCGTCTAATACGGCCTTTGTTAATTCCGGTATTATTTCTGTACCGTCGTGAACGTCGTACTTTGGCAGCCGGTTTATATTATGTTCGTTATTAAGTTTTGGGGCCGCTATTTCGAGATGACACGTCCGAGTTAAGGAAAATGCGATTAAACGAATTATTGCGAACATGGTGTTTCTTTTCTTTTCCCTGCCTGGTAATGTCGCCCGTCTCTATCCCATCACCCCGCCCCTCTACCGATGTATTCGAGTCGAGTTAGTCGGCATAGCCTCGGCCACGCCGATGATAAACCATCTCGGCGGGCGGGTTCGCCTTCGAGGAGGAAAATATGAAAGCCGGTTTTGTCGGCGGTACCATGGTACCTAGCGCCCAACCTCCTCGGGGGTGAACCGGGCCCGCGCATCGGCCTCCGGGCCGCGAAGATTGTGCGCGGGAGTAAAAATCCGTCACAAAAATGGCGCCCAACGTGGGGCTCACTGGGGTGAGACCGTGAGCGACAGAGTATAGCGTCGTTCGGTAGTAGGTAATTTTTTTTTGTCGTTGTAAGAGAGAAGACTAGGACTAGTAGTTGGCCAAACGATGTGCGATCCTGAGCGAGAGTAGGGGGGGGGGGGTTAAAATATTTCGAATCAAAATGCGCGAGAAGGCAAAAGCGTTAACAACCAGGTGAGGATAATTCTCGGAATCGAGGATGGCCGGAATATAAACACGAATCCTGGGCAAAACAATCCTCGTCGCCGTGAAAGTAAAAGAAATAAGGATAAGTGACGCTGGTTTGTATTTCTGTAATTTGACTATGGTGTATGTTTCTTTGTGTGTGCCCGGTCACGACTTCACGTCTCTATTGTAACATGCCTACACGCTTTTATATGAGACTTTTGTATTATTATTACTGATATTAAGGTAACGTTTCGAAGAAACGCTTTGTTTTTCATTTATATTATTCTCTGATTTCAGGGAATCGCTTGGTTTCTGTGCTGCTGTCACCCGAGAGAGGTCTCGATTTATGACCCTCGTCGACTATGTCTGTTTTCATTTACCCTTGCTTTGTTTTTATACTTTAATTTGTGTATATTTACCGCGCGATGTCGCCACCTCTGGGTTACGTATGATGGATTTATAGCTTTCGCGAAATTGAGATAAATAGCCGAGCTCGCGACCTGTACTGAGTCAAATAGTTTTTTTTTTTCACAATACCTGGAACGCGGGACGACCGCCGTACTAAGCCCCGCCGCGTTGTTGATCGTTTTTGCGTATTATTCGTCGAACGTCGTGCCGTGCCTTGCCTAAGGGGGGGGGGGGGGAAAGGATAGCCTTGAGAGTTAGGGCGAAGAAAGGGAACAAAGGAATGGGAAATAAAACGGGGGTGCAAGTCGAGGGAGAAACCATTTGATCTGACGATAAGCCGTCATTCGCATCAGTCTGTTCATTACCTAGTACCTCTGAAAAGTGGTTGAGTGCTGCCCTATCTATTAAAATATCGAGTCGCGGTCGTAGCCTTTACGTTTGCCTTCTCAATTTCTTTTTTGGGCGTTTGCCTGTTGCCGCGTTTCGTCGCGTGGTCGTTGGGGTTTTCCGGTGTCGCGCTCCCGAGTTATGGTGAATCCCACCGCGGATTCCCCGCCGGCCGGTAATGGACGTGACCCCGTCACTACGAGCGGGCAAACCACCCACTCAGTGGGACGGGAGTCCGACGGGAGGACCCAAACGGCCCGAATCCCAACCCCCGGGGGGTTGGGATTCGGGCTGGGGAGCTTCCGAGTCTCACGTGTGGAGCCCGCCTGCGGGCCCTGCACCGGCCCCTCACACACATACGGTAGGGAGTGTGAGGGCTCCGGTCCCTTCCGCGATAGCGGCCCCATCCGGGGTGGAGGACCCGCGGTTGCCGGAGCCTTCCTACGGGAACGGGGGCGTGCCGACGCGAGTTTTTCCTCGACCGTACCGGGCGAGTACGATGGAATGGGCATCTGGTCCAGGCGTCCCCCATAGCACCGAGACACCACCATTCTTTGCTCACGCAGAGCGGGCAGGAGCGCCGCCACCCCAGGTAAGTGAGCGACCCCATCATTCGCACTATCCGGGACCCGACCTTCCGGTGAACGAGCCCTCGGCGTCGCACCGTTTTAATGCCTCCGCGTCCTCGGTCTTGCACGTTATGCGCAAATGGAACATCTCGTTCTCGGGCCGGAAAGGGGAGGATATCGAGACCTTTTTGATTCGTATCTCGGAGGGCCGTGCCTTATTACCGGTATCGGATGGAGATTTAATCCGTTGTATACCTTTCTTCATGACTGGAGTCGCGCTACAGTGGTTCCGAAACGATCGGAGCCGCTGGACCTCTTGGCGGCAATTCGAGGCCGCTTGTCGCGCTCGATTCGGAGACCCCGATTATCAGCATGCGCTTCGTCAAGAAATCATGCGCCGCACTCAGGGGCTTGAAGAACCGGTGGCCGATTATCTCACGTGTTTGCGGGGGTTGTTCGCGCGTTTAATTCCCGCCTGGGGGGAGTCCGAGCAAGTACAGTGTGCTCACCGTAATATGCTGCCTCGCTTACAAGTTACGATCTGTCGCGATGACCTATTCGATTTCGATTCGTTCGAGCACATTGCCGTGCGCGCGGAGAAAAGTTTCCTGTCGGCGCGCCTATATCAGGCCCCACCAACACCGGATCAATCGCTCTGCCCCGAACTTGCTTATCATGGTTCGCGTGCGCGCTCGGGACCCACCGCGCGTAATTTCTTGGCGGCCATCGATTCACCGATCGAGGACTTCGCCTCCCCGCAGCAATACGGGGATAGTCTCGCGAATCGAATCCATCACCCGTCGGGGATCTCGACCGGGGAGGGGAACGCGACTCACGGTGGAGCGATCAACGCAGTTCAAAGCAACCGTAACGCCTACCGGAAACCTGCCTTACCTCCGAGGGACTCGGCTACCACCAATGTAACACCCCCATTAGCTGCCTCCAATCCATTTCGGGATCTCAACCCCTCCGAACTGCCTCCCCAACCGGAAGTCGGTCCTACGAGGGGCACGGAAAGGCCCGTAAGGGCACCGAATTGTTGGAACTGCCGTCAGCCGGGCCATCGTTTCAACAACTGCGCGCAGCCCCGTACCTTGTTCTGTTATCGTTGCGGCCGAGCGGGGGTGCGAAAACCGGATTGTTCGTGTGCGGGAAACCGTTAAACGCGGGTCCGAATCGGTCCATCGGTCAACCCGCGAGGCCATCGCCGCGACCTACCTTCCCTACTGCCTGGTCACCCGACCCGTTCGAGATGCCTCTCTGGCTCGGCAACGTTCAAACCGAGACCAGCGCTAACGCCTTTTTCGTCACGTTTGCGGTACAGGGCTTCACCCTCCGCGCGTTAGTCGACTCAGGATCGAGCTGCACATTCTTGGGACATTCTGCCTTTTCGTACCTAGATCAATTTCGCGTCCCCCGACGACCGTGCCAGCCACGCGGGGTCGAGCTGGCCGGGGGCCAGAAGGCGACCGCTTATGAAAGGGTAACGCTGCCGGTGACGCTCCATGCTCGTGCTTTCGACCTAAATGCCTATCTCTTGCCTGTACTGGTTTTGCCGTGTATCTTGGGGCTCGACTTCCTTCAAGCTGCCCAATGGGTGGTGGATTTCGCAGCCGCTAGCTGGTGCACTCGAGTCGAACCCGAGAGCCATCATGCCTTCGAGATATACCCCGGGGGGAGTCGGGCGAGTCAGTGCTGTGGATTGCAGGACCTCGGCCCCGAACAGGACCGAGCCTTGCAATAGCTAATCCTCCAAGAAATACCCCCACCACCGGAAAAGCCCGGGTGCACGACCCTCGCGGAACACCGCATCGATGTTGGCGGTCACCCCGCGATTAAACAACGTTATTACGGGGTATCGCCGGCTATCGAAAAGGCCATTCACGACGCGGTGAAGCAAATGCTCGACGAAGGGATTATCGAGCGCTCGAAAAGTGACTGGTCCAACCCGATCGTAATGGTGAAAAAGCCTAACGGAAAGCTCCGTTTCTGCCTTGACTTCCGGCGCGTGAATAGTGTAACGAAAAAGGACGCGTACCCGATTCCCCTCATGAACAGCATACTCGACCGGCTGCGTCGAGCGAATTGCATCACGACCCTCGACCTCAGTCAGGCTTATTTTCAAATACCGCTCGAGGAAAGGAGTCGCGAGATAACCGCGTTTACCGTACCGGGGATGGGTCTGTTCCAATTTCGCCGCATGCCTTTCGGCCTCACCAACGCGCCCGCGACTTTTCAGCGCCTCTTAGACCGGTTACTCGGGCCCGAGATGCAGCCCTACGTTTACGTGTACCTCGACGATATTATTATAGTCACGCCCACCTTCGACGAGCACCTCGATTGGTTGCGACGCGTCTTGCAAACTATACGCAAGGCCGGGTTAACGATCAACGCCGAAAAGAGCACGTTTTGCTGCAAAGAGGTAAAGTATTTAGGGTTTCTAGTTAATCGCCACGGCCTGCAGGTAGATCCGGAGAAAACCGCGCCGGTGTTAGAGTACCCCGCGCCGAGAAACCTAAAACAACTTCGTCGGTTCTTGGGAATGGCTTCATGGTACCGTCGGTTTATACCCGCGTTCGCGAATCACGCTAGCCCGCTCACCGCGCTGTTGAAGAAAAAGGCCTCGTGGTCCTGGGGAGAAACCCAAACCCTTGCCTTTGATGCAATCCGCGAATCACTCACCGCCTCTCCTACCTTAATTTGTCCGAACTTCGAGCTGCCCTTCACCCTGCAAACGGATGCCAGTAGCGTTGGACTGGGGGCCGTACTAACTCGGGTGGTCGAGAGGAACGGGCACGTGATCGCGTACGCGAGTCGCGCGCTCAATCCAGCCGAGAAAAACTACACCACGACCGAGCAAGAATGCCTCGCCGTGATCTGGGCCATTCGCAAATTCCGCTGCTACCTCGAAGGTTATCACTTCACCGTGATTACCGATCATGCTAGTCTTCGCTGGCTCCATAACCTCAAAAACCCCACCGGTAGGTTGGGCCGATGGGCATTAGAGCTACAGGAGTACGACTACGAGATTGTACATCGAAAAGGTGCCTTACATCACGTGCCTGATGCTCTCTCGCGTATCCCAGAAGCAACCTGTGCCTTGATCATCCTAGCGAAGAATAGCTTAGACCGGTGGTATAATCGTAAATGGCGCCAGGTGACGCGAGATCCCGACCGGTGGCCGGACTGGAAAGTCGACGGGAACACCCTTTATTACCACCGTAGGCCCCAACTACCTGCCTTGGAAGTGGGAGACATGGATGCCTGGAAACTGGTGATCCCGTTAGAATCGCGAGTTCAAGCCTTGTTGGAATCCCATGACTTGCCTCAATCCGGCCACATGGGCGTGGAGAAAACGTTTCGTCGTTTAGCTACGCGTTATTTTTGGCCGAACATGTTTCGCGACGTCGTTCGCTATATTCGCAAATGCGAGGTGTGTCAGCGTTGTAAGGTGGAGCAGACCCGCCCAGCAGGGTTGATGGGAAAGCGAGTACTCGAACAACCGTGGGATATCGTAGCTGCCGACGTGATGGGGCCCCTGCCAACGAGTAAATCCGGGTTTGCCTATGTCTTGGTCATACAAGATCTATTCACGAAATGGATCGAATGCGTACCTTTGCGAAGAGCGACGGGGAAGAAAGTTGTAGAAGCTCTGAGCGACTTAGTCATCTCGCGTTGGGGCGCGCCGTGAATATTATTGACAGATAACGGGACGGAATTTGTGAATCGCGATATGCAGGCTATAACCGACCGAATAGGGATACGTCACCATACGTTGGCGCCTTACCATCCGCAAGCCAATCCGGTCGAACGCGTCAACCGCGTGATAAAAACTATGATCGTTGCCTATTTGGGTCCGGACCATCGCGAATGGGACGCGCATTTGCCGGAGCTGCGTTTCGCGTATAACACTGCCTTCCACGGGGCGATACAATCGAGCCCAGACTATTTAAATTTTGGCCGAGAGCCCCTGCCTACTGCCCTAGTTTCGTGCCCGGCCGGCGCCGAAATAGTCCCCAATACTCCGCGAGCATGGAAAACCCGTATGGAGCGTCTCACGGACTTGCGGGAGACCGTTAAAATCGCCCTTGAGGAGGCAAATCGCAAGCAGTCACAATATTATAACCAGAAGCATCGGGAGCGAGACTACCAGGTCGGCGAGCTCGTGCTAAAACGACAAAGAGTTCTGTCTTCGGCCGCGCAGCATATCGCTGCGAAATTATGCACCAAGTTTCATGGACCCTTCCGGATTATACGCTTGATCTCCCCCGTAGTCGTGGAGTTGGCCGATCTAAGCAGCTCGTGGACGGGGAAAGTCCATATTAAAGACCTCAAATCATACGTGACCTGAAGGAGTGACAATTTTTTTTCTGTGCTTGACTTAATCTAACCCGTCCTTTCGCTTGGCTATGTTTTCAGGATTCTCTTTGTTGCCTTGCTAACGTGCCCTACCTTACCTTGCCTTTCGTCGTGGCCTTATACCGATCCAACCATCTGGTTATTTGCCTCTACCTCGCGGAGGTGCGTCATCCACATAGACCCGGCCTCCTTCCTACTCCTCGAAACCACCCAGCTGACGCCGTTATCCGCCGAGCCGCGTGGCCCGCCAAACCACAGGATGCCGCGCAGGGAAGACGACTCGTCGGCGGACGACATCGGGGACTGGGAGACGTTATCCGCCCCAGGATCACCCGGATCAGAGGGCCTACCGGTCGGGGACCCGCCGGCCGAAGCGGCCAATCGCGCGAGCCGCACCAGATCGCGCTCGCCGTCCGTGGAGGTCATCAGCGACCCGGACGACTCCGAGGGGGATGAGGACGTGATGCGGGAGTGGGAGCGGCCCCACAAGCCCAAGCGCCATTCGCGGAGCCGCAGCCGTAGCCCCCCAGCCTGGGCGGAGCGGTTGGACGAGATGCGCGCGGACTTGGGAGAGTTCGAGGTGGATCCCAACCCGTTCTGGGACCCCATTCGGCCCTACGTGCCGCTGCTTACGGCCGCCGAATTTCTTGAGGCCGGATTCTTCCGCGCCATGGCCCGGCAGGTCTGCCGGCTAGCGCATAGCGAGGGGAGCCGCTGCCCCATTTACGAAGGGCTGGAGAAGCCTTGCCGCAACGCCACCTCGGCAGAAGTCCGAGAGGTCCCGCCGCCTCACGACGCGGAGACCCAGACCTCCGCCGCCCCCTCGCTCGCCACCACGAGTACACAGACTGTGGGGGAGACTCTCACCGCCACAACGCAGACGGAGGGAGAGGCGACCGACGCTACGACGCAGACTCCGAACCGGCCTCGCACCCGGGATGCGGGGACCCAGGTGGAAGAAGCGACGACCCATCCAACAGCGTGGGCTCCACGCAAGGGATCGCCACTCGTACCCCGCGAGCGGCCTATGGTACGTCCTTCGCCGGCAGGGCTCGTCGCGCTCGACCCACGACCACCGGTGGAGGAGCGCGCCCCAGCGCCGACTATTCGGGGAAGCGAGCGTCGATGCCCGGACCCGTATGGCTCCGCGTACGTGTCGACGCCCGCAGCCGCTACCCCCGCGCCTGGACCGTCGCGCGTTGGGGTATGTTTCAACTGCGGCGACCCAAACCACGTTCGGCAGGACTGCCCGAAACCGCGACGAATCGCCTGTTACCGGTGTGGGCGTCCGGGAGTAACCGTCCGCACCTGCCCTGAGCACGGAGTCGAGTACGTACAGGAGGGGCAAGCGGAGAAGGCCCGCGCCTACCGAGAGGGAAGAAGGGGAGAACGTTAGGCCACGGACGCTCGGGCCACGCGCCGTTTTTTTTTGTATTTAGCCCTTAAGGCTCGAAGTCGCATTTTGCCCTGATGGCCGTTAATTTTTCTTGAATTGCCTTGCCTTCGCTACTGCCTTACCTTCGATAACGGGTTCAGTTTACGGGGGGGGGGGGGCTCGGCTCTGCCTTGCAATGTGGTGGCGTAATTTTCCCCTTATAGTTTTTTTTCTATTGGTTGGTTACTGTTTTGTTTTCTTTCCTTTCATTCCTTCTCTTTGTTTTATTGTTTACGGGGCGATAAGTGCTCGCCCAGCAATAAATTTTCCGCCAAGGGCAGTGGTTAACCATGCGTTACTGTTAATACCCATTCCTTCCACTCCCTTTCTCTGCGGTCATGGTGTATTGGGTCCCCGGGACCGGTGTAGGCCTTGTCGGGTCCTCGTCCTCTGAGGAAAGAACGTTGCGGGCAATCATTAATCTCGCCGGTTACTTACTATAGAAGGCTTGCACGGAGGAGGGACGTCGTCGTCAGGACAGCCGCAGAGGAACCGCCGAGGGACGAGAGCTAGAACGCGCGTCGAGAGATCTGGCGAACACCGGCTAACATCTTTGGGAGGGGGCTTTGTGACGTGACATTTCGTCTCCCGTCACCGATACGAATGAGTGTCGACGAGAGGGTCGGATCGACGACCCTGGGACGACGCGCGTTCCCACCGTTGCGGGAAAGATGACGGCTGGGCCGTGAGTAAGCGAGGTGACGGAGGTGGTGGCGGTGGGCGTGTGAGAGAGAGAGCGCGTGTATATTTTGCGAGAATCGCGAGAGGCGAGAGACGCGATAAAGAGCCAGTACTTTATCTATTTGTGGTTGATCGTGGGAATTTTATGTATTATGGGGATGCCACTTTGCCGCGGTCGGGATTCGACCATCAACCAGCTTTTAATTTTGGGAGAGTAATAATCGGGGAAATTCGATCTTTAAGCCCGTTTGAGGGAGTTTTCGTAGAGTGTCGCGTGGGGGCGTGTGGTCTCGGTGTCGCCGCCACTCTGTGCGATCAACGTGCCTTTACTATCAGCAGTGGGTTTTGTACCTTGCCTTGCATGCAGGCGAGGTGCATGAGGATGTTTGGGGAGTCGTCGCCACGTCATGTTTGGTCCTGCGTGGCTTTGGGCGAGATTTCGACGCCTCGGGATTATCATCATCCCCAACGCCGCATTCCCGGATTCAAGGTCCGTTTAATAACGGCGCCCCTATCGTGGGATACGGGTGTTCCGGGGCGATGTGGAGTTATTTTGGTGGGCCCACCACCCTGGTCGAGGTCGCTCCTCGCAGGGTGAGGGAGGCCTCCACCCATCGCCCGGAATTACCGGCAGTATCCTCGGGGAGAGAGTTAACGGGACGGCCACATGATGAGGCGCGAAACTCGCCCGACGTGGCACGACATATCGAAAATTACGGTAGCGATTGCCTTGCCACCGGACGGGGTCCGGGGGGGCACGCTGTTTTCCCCAAAATTCGCGCGGGCACGGCCGAAAATGCGGTGCGCCGCTGGCCGGCGACAGGTGGTGGGGCGCGCTGGGGTCCGCGCGCTTGCTGCCGGCGAGCCGAACCTCAGTCAGTCGGTGCTTCGCTACGATCTATGGGGTAAGTCTTCTTTCTCTATTACGACGGCGGAAGGAGATTCGGGCCGAGATGCGAAGGGCCTTCGTATAATTAGGACTGATCAGGGGCTGGGTTACTTGGTTGCATCACGGGATGTATTAGGTTTTGTTAGTAACAGCCCCGATCAGTAATAAAACATCGAGTTGAAGCCTCGTGTCTCGTCCCCTATCCCTGGCCTATATCAAACTTTGCCTTCCGAAAATTTGCCTTGCCTTCTCGCGTAATTTCCATTCGTCAGAATTATGGTTCGCGTCAAATAATTTTTATTAGTGAAATAATATGTGCTAGATCGCGTAAAATATGTTGGAATCGCACAATATTCTGCGTGTTAAATTTTTGGGGCTGTTACAAAGGCCTCGGGCTCGCTGCTCTCGCGCTCAGGGTCGCACTCGCTCGCGTCTTGTTGTTTGTCTGTCTCTCTCTCGCGTGTTTACGCCACGTGCCGGCTCGGTCCTCGGCAACGAGCGTTATTGTTTGCCTTACCTTTCGTCGCGCCTATCGTCTTGTATGTATTATTTTGGGGAAATCGCGATTATTTCGTCGAACACATTATTGTCGCATCGCAACCGTCTTCGAGTTTTGCGGCGAATTCCTCGGGCGTGTTGCTACCTCGGCAGTCATGTATCGGGCACACAGTTTATGTATTATCTTTTCAAACTTATTTCATATAAATTTAGGGGAAAACTGCCTTTATTATTTTCGTATCATTTATTCAGCGTAGGACATGCCGTTACTATTTTATTATCGTTTATTTAGCCAGGAAACTACCTTACCTCTTCTTATTATCATTTATTTAATTCAGTAAATGCCGTTACTATTTTATTATCGTTTATTTAGCCAGGGAACTACCTTACCTCTTTTTATTATCATTTATCTAATTCAGTAAATGCCGTTACTCTTTTATTATCGTTTATTTAGCCAGGGAACTACCTTACCTCCTTTTATTATCATTTATGTAATTCAGTAAATACCGTTATTATTTTATTATCGTTTATTTAGCCAGGGAACTGCCTTACCTTTTTATTATCATTTATTTAATTCAGTAAATGCCGTTACTATTTTATTATCGTTTATTTAGCCAGGGAACTACCTTACCTCTTTTTATTATCATTTATTTAATTCAGTAAATGCCGTTACTATTTTATTACCGTTTATTTAGCCAGGGAACTGCCTTACCTATTTTGTTATCGTTTATTTAACTCAATAAATACCGTTATTATTTTATTATCGTTTATTTAGCCAGGGAACTGCCTTACCTATTTTGTTATCGTTTATTTAACTCAGTAAATGCCTTTCTTATTTTATTATCGTTTATTTAGCTAGGAAAACTGCCTTTCTTATTGTATTATCACTTATTTAGCTAGGGAACTGTCTTACCTATTTTGTTATCGTTTATTTAGCTAGGGGACTACCTTTATTATTTTAGTATCGTTTATTTAGCTAGGGAACGGCCTCGCCTATTTTATTATCATTTATTTCTGTATTTAGCGTCTAATACGGCCTTTGTTAATTCCGGTATTATTTCTGTACCGTCGTGAACGTCGTACTTTGGCAGCCGGTTTATATTATGTTCGTTATTAAGTTTTGGGGCCGCTATTTCGAGATGACACGTCCGAGTTAAGGAAAATGCGATTAAACGAATTATTGCAAACATGGTGTTTCTTTTCTTTTCCCTGCCTGGTAATGTCGCCCGTCTCTATCCCATCACCCCGCCCCTCTACCGATGTATTCGAGTCGAGTTAGTCGGCATAGCCTCGGCCACGCCGATGATAAACCATCTCGGCGGGCGGGTTCGCCTTCGAGGAGGAAAATATGAAAGCCGGTTTTGTCGGCGGTACCATGGTACCTGGCGCCCAACCTCCTCGGGGGTGAACCGGGCCCGCGCATCGGCCTCCGGGCCGCGAAGATTGTGCGCGGGAGTAAAAATCCGTCACAGTGTATAATTTACAAATTACAATTAAAATTGACCACATTATTTTTATTCAACGAAATTTCGTTCAAAAATTGAAATTGTATACGGAATTTTTATTGTAATAAATTTATATACATCATTTGAAGTCTCACATCGCACAACTCGGGGCATTCGATTGTGTACATAATCGGAAGATCAAACGAGCCCGCCGAAGGCGGGCGAAGTTTGATCCAGATTATACGAAGGGTCTCGTTCGAAGATGATATACAATTGTAGTCATGCTTGTCATGCTTAATTCACAACGTTTAGCGCCATTTTTTAAAAAATAAGCTAGGGGAGTAGATGTCTCTACTGGTCTAGACCTAACCTCATATTGTTTTGTGTCAAGAAACTTCAATTATCACGTGTTTTTATGAAGATGATAGAGGGTCAAAGATTTTTTTTTTTTTTTTTTTTTTTTTTGGTAAACTGGGTGGGAGTCTATCATCTTCGAACGAGACCCTTCGTATAATCTGGATCAAACTTCGCCCGCCTTCGGCGGGCTCGTTTGATCTTCCGATTATACTCCATGTCTCGTTCTCGATGATATACAATTGTAGTTCTTTAGAGATCGTGATAATTTTATTTTGAGCTTCTGTTTTATTTGCTTATTGCATCTATCAACATAGAATGTAATTGCCAATCAGTTTTCACTTAAAATTACTTTCGCAAACAAATAATTCGATGTAATAATAGGTTTATTATAAAACTTAAAAAATGTTTGAGAATTGGGTGCCCATCCGGCACTTCGTCTTATAGTATCTATGTCCACTCCTCTCTTATGAGCAGCTGAAACGGACGCATGTCGCGTGCTGTAGGCCGAAAATATAGCTGTGTCAATGCCTGCATCTTTCAAAAGCCCTTTGATCCAGTGACCGATTGTTTGTGATGATGCTGCGCCCAAGGGTTTTGTGGTTGTTATAAAAAGATTTTTGTTATTCGGATCTCGCAATTTTTTCGTTATTTCGATATATTCAAGGATTATTGATGCTACACATATTTGTGGCCTGTCTTTGAAAAACGGTAGGATTAGCTCTGGCTGATAAGATCCGGGTTTTGACGTTTTTATTTGATCCGTAATTTTCATTCGTATTCCTCTTTCATTCTTATCAATATTATTAATCTGAATCAAAGCTAGAGTCTGCAGCCTTTGAGCAGTCGTAAGAGCAAGTAGTGTGGTTACTTTCTGAGCAGCTTCCCTAAGTTTCAGATCTTTCAGAGGTTGCAGTTTCTCTAAATAATCTAAAACGGGCGTTATGTCCCAAGTTGAATTATATTTTGGTTTTGTAGGCTTTATCTTATAGATTCCTTTCATAAATCGCCCAATTAATCCATCCGAATTTATGTCGTGAGAGGAAATTAAAGAAATCGCTGCTCGATCTGTATCAAGAGCACTGTATCCTACATTTGTTTCGAATCTGTTGTTCAGAAATTTGATTATATCTGCCGTTTTTGCATGAAATATATCAATGTTATTTGATTCCGTGAAATTCCACCAAAATCTCAAGCTACTTTCGTATTGCTTGAGAGTTGATTTCGTGATGGAATTAATCATGACGTCTACAGCTTTTTCATCGATTCCTTTCTTCGAAAATCCTTTCCGGATAATTTCCCGATCACCAAGGAAAGGTGAGATGATAATGGATGAATCTTTTCTCTGCAAGGAGAAATCAAAAGCGAATCACTGGGATGAAATGAAATCGTGGGCTCTATCAAAAGGGATGTAAACAAGGGGTACCATGGTTGAGAAAACCAAGCTGGTACCACAAGAACACCTGTAGCTTCGTCATTTATGATCTTCCTCAAAACTCTGAGAATAAGTGCGAAAGGAGGAAATGCGTAAAAATATTCGTGCTTCCACGATACCATAAAGGCGTCCACTTTCTCGGCCTCTGGATCTGGGAAACGAGAGTAAAATTTTTTACATTTTTTGTTCAACCTGGATGCAAAAAGGTCAATGGAAAACACACCGAATTGGGTTTCAATTTGATCGAATGCGAATTGAGATAGCCCCCATTCGCCATCTATATTTGACTCTCGTGATGCTTTATCCGCATCTACATTTTCTGCTGAACTAATGTAAGAAGCCTTGAGCCACATTTTCCTCCTTTCGCACCAATCCCAAATTCTCCGGGAGAGCTCGCTAAGGTGAGGGTATTGTACACCACCCGCTCGATTTATATACGCGATCGCTGTATTGTTGTCTAATCGTAGTAAAACTTCACAGTCCGTTAAATTCGAAGCAAAAGATTTTAACGCAAAAAAGGCCGCAAGCAACTCAAGGAAATTAATGTGTTTCTTTCTTTCTTCCTCGTTCCAGAAACCCGAAGCGTATTTTTTGTTACAATAACAACCCCAACCTGTCAGAGAGGCGTCCGAAAATATCTCAATACAGAAATTTTGAGTTCTAATTGGATTGATGCCAATAACTGCGTTTGTTTTCCACCAATAAAAATCCTCGATCATTTTTGTATTTATTCGAATTTTCGCATCATAATTTCCGCCGTTAAATTTGAGGGCTAGAAATTTTTCTCTCTCAAGTCGTTTACAATGGATAAAACCGTAGGCAACTGCTGGACAAGCAGCAGTCAATACTCCTAAAAATTCTGCAAATTCACGGATCTTGTACCTCTCTCCATTTTTCCACTTACTCGAAAATTCAACGATTTGTTTTTTCTTTTTGTCTGTGAGTCCTAGAGTATACTTTACGGAGTTAATTACAAAACCCAAATATTTACATTCTTGGCTTGGTTGTAGTACACTTTTTTCGAAATTTATAATAAAACCTAAGCTTTGCAGAATTTTTACAGCTTCTTGTGCTTTTTTCTTGCACGCAGTTTTCGATTTATCCGTAATCAGAAAATCGTCGAGATACACTATCGAGAGCATTCCTCTCGATCTCAGTCTACTTATAACAGGCTTCAATATTTTGGTAAAAATATATGGGCTTGTGCATAAGCCGAAAGGCAAGCAAGTAAACTGAAATAGTTTGTCATCGAAGATGAACCGCAGAAATTTCCGGTGTCCGTGATGAATCGGTACAACATAATATGCGTCTTTTAAGTCTACGGAAACCATAAAATCGCCTTTGGACACTAAATTTAGCACAGATCTAATATCTTCTAGTTTAAAATGTGGTGGTTGAATAAATTGATTCAATTCTTTTAAGTTGAAGATAAAGCGATTGGTGCCGTCAGGCTTTGGAACGAGAAAATACGAAGAGATAAACTCATCTTCGGTATGGCTGCACTCTTCTATCGCACCTTTACTTAATAATTTATCAATTTCGGTTCGCAAGAGTATTTTCTCTTCCTTCGTAAATGTTTTTTGAAATAGTCTATTTTGCACAGGATTTTCTGTAAAGGGGATACGATAGCCTTTGATATAATTCAAAACGTATTTATCATTCGTAATTTGTTTCCATTTATCGATAAATAAATTTAAACGTCCTGCAATGTTGACTACCTTGACTATTTCTTCGATGAAGATTGGTTCGTCGTTTGCGTTGTCGGCTTCATTGCCGCCTGAGATGTTTGATAAGTCTGCCTCTTTTTGAAGTGGAAAATTTTGCGTTTTGGCTGATAACGATGACCCACTCGCGTGTTGTTCTGGAGTGGGTATTTCGAGTTTCCCTGACTTCGAAACGATGTGTTGGTTTTTGTTTGGGGCTTTTCTTTTATCTCAGCACACGCTTTTTCAATTTCTTTTGCCTCTTTTACTTTATCCTTCAAATTTTTACCATACAGCCACTCATCTGATAACATAGCATCTACCGTTGGTTTTATGCTTTTGCTGAGTTGTGGCGTGATGAAAGATTTTCGTGCAACAGTTTGTTGATAGAAGACCTCGGATAACAATTGACCAGCGTGGCTAAAAAAATCCGTGAAAATTTCTTCGTCCAAACCACTTTCCGGAAGATCGATGAGCATCGATACCGCTGCACCTAGCGCAGCTAAGGCCGTACCTACACAATTTTGCGTTTCTACGAAATGCTCATCTCTTTTCTTTGCGATGTCAGACAAAAGCGGAGCTATCTCGAGATTTATTTTTGGTGCTTCCAGATAGAGATCAGTTTTTCGGTTATACGACTCTAAAATTTCTTTTTTATTTTTCTCTGGAAGTCCTCGTTTGGTCCATTGTGACCATGTGTTTTTTAGTTCTTGGTGATATTTGATTTCTTTAAATTTTGACGCACTTAGGTCTACGCCGAGGGCTTTCAACACATTTTCTCTGATTACCAAGTCTTCGCAGATTACTTCAGAAATTTCTCCTTCGCAGTCTTCGGTTGTCGAAGACTGCGCAAGAGTCTTCGCAGTCCCATTTTCTGCACCAATCTTCTCCTTCGCAGCCTGTGCTTCCTTGTCCTCATTGGCCTGCGGAGACCTCTCCGGAGCCTGATTTTCCTTATTTTTCTCGTCACCTGTAATGGGTAGCGGTAAGGATATAGGACAAGGCGACACTCATTGTGTTTTTTGCGATCATAGATTCTTGTTGAAATGATCATCGAAATCCTCTATCAGATTCGTATGGCATCTGATTTTCATTTCTCGTGTGGACAAATGAGATTTTTTGAGACGTAATCGTCATCAGATTCGTATGGAATCTGATTCTCTTTTCTCGTGTGGAAAAAAGAGATTTTGCCTCGCATGGAGTTTTAACTTACCGCTTAGAACAATTTCTGGATTGTTATTACATTTTTCTACAACACTTCGTTCGTTTGGAACACGTGTTAGCGTCTGGATAACGTTTGTTAGGTTATCCACTTGTTCTTTCAATTTCTTGAAATCTTCGTTTCTTCTGTCTCTTGATCTTGATCTTGATCTTGATCGGGATCGTTTCCTTTTCTTTTTCTTATCTGGCATTATCTTTTGTTTTTAATTTTTTACTTATATTCCAATTTTTAGATTAGCAAGGCGAAAAACGTGTTCGTGTTTCGGCACAACGAAAACAATATGAGGTTAGGTCTAGACCAGTAGAGACATCTACTCCCCTAGCTTATTTTTTAAAAAATGGCGCTAAACGTTGTGAATTAAGCATGACAAGCATGACTACAATTGTATATCATCGAGAACGAGACATGGAGTATAATTTTAATCCGAGAATCACAATTTTTTTAGAATATTTTGAATTTAAAAAAACGTGACAGTCCTATGAACAAGGTGACTGCTCAGCGCACCATATTCCTGTAAAAGTCTTTTGCCGTGTGAGTTTTGTATGCTGCCTCTCTACCTATACTTCGGACGAATTTTTTCAATAGATATATACAAGGTAAGTTCAATATTCACATGTATTGACACACAATTGTAATCAAAAGAACTCGGGCGTATTAGATCCGCTCAAAATTTCTATAAATGTTCGGTTGTAAGGAATTAATTTTTCATTACAACTTTTGCGCAAAGTTGAACGTTCTATGAGCTATTTTTTTGTTATTATGTATGTTGCATTTTGTTTTGCTACTACAATTGCTGTACGCACCTGTTTTTATATTGTAAACGGGACTTTTATATATTCATTTTAATTCTGTAATTTACACACATCATTTAATTCGTTCCCACTGTACATTTCGAAATTCGATCGTTTTTTCATTCATGGAATATTTCGGAGCACGCATTCGGCTCTTGGAGTTACATGATCGTAAAGGATCGTTACGGTGTCGAGCGAGAGTTTTTTTCAAGGGCGCTCTTTCGAATAGCGTAACTCAAATTTCTCTAAAATAATTTGTTTTATAATATTTTTGCAAAATAAGTTGAAAACACAAATGTTATAGTGACATTTTATATCATTTTGCATTTCGAAAGTCTCATCGGATAATTTTCGGACGCTCTAAAGCGCTCTAAAGGTGTCCTCGATAGTTATACTTTCGAAATATGTATATATTTTTTCCTCTGGCGTTATATCTGCGAAACAACAATAAACAGACCAACACATTTTATCCGCTGAGACGTATTCAATTGTTGCATCGGCACGAGTCTTTTACAGTCGTAAGTAAACTGGCTGTCGTTTTCGGGGATTTTTCGGGTTGCTGAAGGAAATTTGACATCAATTTTGCGAAATGAATTTGTTTTCAACAAATTGCTTGATCGGCCAATGTAATTATGTGAGTTGCTGGTTTCAAATTTGTCTGGATCGCTCGTCACGAATTTGGCATTGTTTTCGCAAAATTTATTTGTTCCGGCAAATTATTTGAGCAAATTGTGACAAAAATCAAAATCTTGCAAGAGTAATATCTACGGGAAACAAAATTCGGTGTTAAATTCTACTTCGGGTTTAGCGAGGCAAAGCATATATGTTGTATGTTGGCTATCATTATTGCTGCATAACTTTTCAAGTAAGAACAAATTATTAATAAAAAATATAAATAATTATCTGTTGGTAGCAAATTATTCAATTGCCCCCTTCTTTTGAACGGATACAGCCAAATAGAAAGTTCTGATGAGGGAATAATATCGGGAGAAAAATTTAAAACGACCGATGGAATTGTCCTTTTCGTTAAATGATCAGCGATCGATGGCTCTCTTGAAAATAATGGAGAATTTTAATACACGCACGCAACCGTTGCTCCAAGAGCCGAGTGCATACTGCGAAATATGCGATAGACAAGAAAACGATCGAATTTCGAAATGTACAGCGTGAACGAATTGAATGGTGTGTGTAAATTACAGAATTAAAATGAATATATAAAAGTCCGGTTTACAATATAAAAACAGGTGCGTACAGCAATTGTAGTAGCAAAGCAAAATGCAACATATATAATAACAAAAAAATTGCTCATAGAACGTTGAACTTCGCGCAAAAGTTGTAATGAAAAATTGATTCCTTACAACCGAACATTTATAGAAATTTTGAGCGAATCTAATACGCCCGAGTTCTTTTGATTACAATTGTGTGTCAATACATGTGAATATTGAACTTACCTTGGATATATCTATTGAAAAAAATCGTCCGAAGTATAGGTAGAGAGGCAGCATACAAAACTCACACGGCACAAGACTTTTACAGGAATATGGTGCGCTGGGCAGTCACCTTGTTTATAGGACTGTCACGTTTTTTTTTAATTCAAAATATTTTCAAAAATTGTGATTCTCGGATTAAAAATATGTACACAATTGAATGCCCCGCATTGTACGATGTGAGAATTCAAATGATGTATATAATTTTATTACAATAAAAATTCTGTATACAATTTCAATTTTTGAACGAAATTTCGTAGAATAAAAATAATGTGGTCAATTTTAATTTTAATATTTAAATTATGCACATAATGAAAATTGACGACGAATATTTGGTGTGGATATAATACAAATTGTGTGCGATGCAAAATTATATCGATTACTTGCTTGAGCTTGTGTTAAAAAGAAATATGGTTTTTTTCAGATTAACTCAAGGTTCGCTATTGTTGGCAATAAAATAAAAAACGGCGTGCCATAAGCATCGAGATTCGATTTGAAAACGGCGCGCTGGTACGCGGATATATATATAGATATACATAATACTCGACGCTCGGACGGCCAAATAAAGCGAAAATCCCTCGCTGACGCGTGAGCAAATTAGAAAGAGAGAAACACTTGTTTCGTCTCTCACTCGCACTCACATTGGCGACAGAGAGGCCCGAGAATAGCCGAAGACCCTTTGTTTGTCTCTCAAGTACACACGGACGCTTGCGCGCACACCAGCCCGCTCGCGTGTAAGATCGCCGGCCGGGCGGGACTCATCCCCCCACTATTATAATTTCGTACGTATAATTAAGTACGAAGATGGACCTGGGAACCTTTCTTACGTATTTTTTAATTCTCTACAACTTTTGTTCGAAACTTTTTTCGATTGAACGCCTAGATTTCGAATTAAACGCGTTTGCATCTCTTTTTCGCACTTTTCGCAAAGTTCTCGGTGGCTGATCGCAAAAAAATTAGCACTATTCGATTCAGCGTCATCGAATTACCCTTACACAGAGTTTTTTCAGGACTTGAGGCAAAAAGTGCTTCCTTTTCCTCTTTTTGACTGGACGAGATAGTTGAGCAAGCCCATCGAGCTTGCTCAACTAGCGACTGGTAGCGCCATCCGTTGGTTCAATTCGTCAAGAATGTAGCGGCCGAAGCGTTCGACATTTCGGCCTCTCGACTTTCTTGCCTCTCGCTACTTTGGTCACTGTTGAGTTACTCCGTCGCTATATGAAGTTCGAAATTATGAACGCTCTTAATATTTACTAATTTATCTACAGAAACTCGATCGAAACATGTTCGATATTTAAGTTCATTCGAAATATCGCCACTCGCAGTTGTTTGCACTCGAAATGTTTTTTCGATATAAATTTTAATTCATGTTTAATTCATAAATTTTCATGTGCGTGATTTTTATTTTTGACTTTAAAGACATTCAAATAAAGGGCTCTTCTTATTTTGAACTCTCCACTATTTCCGTTTCGAAATACCGGCCGTTCTACAAGGATCCATTCAATATTTTGACCCTCACCCGGTTTCTTAACCTTAAGTGCGTCTTGACGTCACATTTCATTGTGAACTCGTCAGACCGACGTCACAGCATCATTATTTTCAGTGAACGAATTTTTTTTGCATTGCGTATAAATGTATTGCTTAAAATTTTAATGAACATGAAAGTATTATTAGAATTTTTAACAAAATAAGTTAATCTCAAGTTTATCAGAAAAATATCATATCAATATCAATAATCAAAAATATCATATCAAATATCAATATCATTAATATCATTAGCTGGCGGAATTACAACACGTTGAGATGTTCCTTTATCCGCGTTTTCAAATGTAGTGTGATTTTTCGGATCACGATTAGAATTGTCGACTTCCTTGTGAGTTATATAATTATTATCACCATTAGCATCATTGTCATCACTTTTTTCTTCAACTAAAACCTCTGCACCAGTATCTGCCAAATCCGGGCTCTTACAACTTTGGGACGAGAAGAGGGTATCTGCAAAATTTAAATAGTTATTAAAAATATCATAACATATTTTTTCGGTTCTATTAATAAATATTGGATAATATTTACGACGAGTTTCGATGTTAACAGGAGATAATTTTTTAGTTTTTTCTTGTTCTTTGAACTTATCATATACTGGGTCATCAAAAAAATCTCCATATTGTAGAGGCTGGGTCTCCAAATCATCAAAAGCCACCGTATTTTTAGCCAACTAGTAATCAAAATTATTATCGGGAACTTGGTTTTCGCTTGAGGAATTTCCTATCACAAACAATTTCAAACGTTCAAAATATCATTTACTTTCAATTATTATTATAAATGTAAATCTCAAATTGACACAATACCGTCATTTTCATTATCTTAACCGGATTCCTCATCAGAGGTCTTCTGATAGCGTGCGGGTGGTTTCCGCTGTCGTTTTGGTAAAAGTGTCTTTCTTACTGTCGTAAAAGATGCTTCATCACAAGTAGAGAAATCGACAGCAGCAATTTCAATTTGGCTTGCAGTATCGTAGTTACCTGAAAGAAACAAATATTAAATTTAGATAGAAAAAATAATAAATCATATTTACAACTCTCCTTTACGTTGGGCTCATAGTCCAGGAGCTGAATACAAAAAATGGTCTTATATATGACACCGGCCCAGACCGATTATAACCGACGAATTCGTGTAGGGCCGATGTCCCTGATGAAGGCCTGATACTTTCCAACCACAGATTTTGGGAGGCTTTTTTTGGCACGTGGTCAAAATTGGCAAAACCATGTTTTTGAGAAACAGGGTCGAAACTATTGATTCCAGGAAAAAAAAAAGTTGAGTAACTATTTGTATGTATTGGAAAAACGAACAATTTGGCGGGTTGCAAACTGAAATCGGTTGATTAGTTCGCTCGCAACAAATTAAAAACCAGCCAAAATAGCTATTTCTATTATACTCCATTATTAATTGAAAAAAGCGTGTACAGCCTCTAAAATCCCAGAATATATGCCCCTCGGTACACTGAACAAGTGTGCAAAACCGGAGCTCGATCGGATGAATAGTTTTCGAGCAAAGCTATTTGTTATAAAAAAACCGACCTTTTTCGCGAGGAATTTGCAGAGCGGGAGAATGTCGCAGCGTAATGAAACAAAAACGAAGTTAATCCGAAAGAGTCAGACAATCATGTACACTTTGGAGCAAATCGATTTTTCATAATTGAAGGGGTGAAAAACTGCTCCACAAAGGGTACGTTTTTGTACTCATAAACAAATGGAATTCCAGCGCGAATTTTCAAGTGACAGAGTCAGGACCGGCATTTTCCGAAAGCGGTCGTTTTTCTACGACTTTGGAAAAAAAGAAATTTGCAAAAAGTTAATTAGGGAGAGATAAAAAGATTAGTTTTTAAAAAATTATTGCAGTTGTTCTTTTTAACATAGGGGGCTAAAAATTGGACAGCGTACATATTAAGGCTTATGCTAACTGAAGAAAAATTGGCGGAAAAATCCCATATAAATTTATTGTTCATTACAGCGTTTCATTGAGAGGCCAGATGTGACGCCACGTTCGGCAGCAGAGTAGGGCGGCCGTCTCTGGCTCGCGCGCGCCACGCAAAAAGTGAATCCGCGCGTCCAAATTCCACGTATATGGAATATCTACGGAACTAATTAACTTATCCGGTTGATTTTTTTTTTAATCTGGGCTAACTTTCCCCGCTGATCACGATTTTGTTATTAAAAATTTTGAAAAATCGAAAATTCACCTCCGAATTCAATGATTATTTTTTATTTATTTTTTTTACACTAATTTTTACTCGACTTTTGGGTAAAATTGGATTCGAATATCATCGTTGTAATGTTCTACAACTATTCTACGATTAAAAAAAAAAATCCAATGAAAAATGTGATGATTACGATGAATATTAATTTGCTATCATGAAACTAAACTTACTGTATGGTCCAAGCAGCTTAATAAATTTGACATGATTCAGTTACTTTTGGGGCTAATGCCTTTTTTACAAGTGATTGTGGGATTTTCATTTTTTGGAGGCCAGCTGATTAGACTTTTTTTTATCGACCCAACTTTTGGGGACTACTGAGCACCTATTGTCACAAAATGCAACGAAATACATCTGAATAAACAAATGAAATGAGTAATAAAACTGAAAGTGAGGTTAGTTTTTGTTTATTTTAGGAACTGTGTTCAATGATCAAAAATTAAAAAAAAACATGGAATTGGTATATCAATTATTATGTATTGTCAAAAAAAAATATTAATAATCATTCAAAATATTATTCATTTACCTCAATTTCTCGTTAATGTTATATTGTTGCGCTTAGATACTACTCAGTCCCACAGGCACACAGATGTTGTGTCCCGATATTTCAAGATAGAGACTATCGTGAAAATAGGGATGAAGGTTTTGGGATCTACGCCAAACAAGTTAAACTCCAACTCAAGCAGCTACAAAATACTTGTAAAGTTTATTGACTAGGTTGGTCTAAATAGGTTTAACAAGAAGTACAAGTTGATGGTTTTGCCTTCGAACCAAACCCGTCGCTGCCCTAATCAAGACTGACTTTAGGGATCGATACGTCGTCGCTGGAAAGGTGACGGCTATCGATCTTTTGCAATACTCTGACGAAGCATTGTTGCAATTATTTGCTCTAAATTGCCTAATTCTGCTGCGATAAGCAGTTGAATGCTCTTTTATTCGGTCGGTGATTGACCGCAGTTCGGTCGCTGACCGATGTTGTGAAATAGGGAAATTCCGGGTCACAACATCCCTCCCCCCTTGGAAGAACAAATCTCTCCCGAGATTGGCATTGCGAATTTGTGTTTGGTCCTTGGGCTTACAAATGTCGTTGTTTACATGTTTTCAGCGATTTAAAATTCTATAATTCCCATACAATTACATATTTGCACCCATTGCATGATTAATTATTTTGTGTCCCCGATACAAAGTGGGACATACGTATTTATATAATTCAGTTCGGTTATGTATGTATGTATGTATTTATGTATGTCTCATGTCGAATTCGTGCGTTGTGTTTTTCGTATTACCTTACCATTAAGTGAGGGTACAGGTAACTTGCGTTTTGATGATTTAGCTGTTTGCGGCTCGGTCGCGCAGCTGATGATGGCCGGCTCGCTGTAGATCGCCACTGCGGGTGTGCGCTCTCGCTTCCGCATATAGAGATATATACAAGTCGCTCCGATTATTATCGGCACGATTGCTCCTATAGAGTAGCTTCCAATTGCGATTTGTCGTGTTACCTCTGCCTCGCGAATTCCTTTTATTTTTGTTTTCAGCGTTTTCAAACGTTCTCCGATTTTATTTATTTCTGCTGGATTATCTGACAATTTGTGAGGTAATTCGGGTACAATTGACGTATACTTTAATAATTGTATATCCTCGTTTAGCATTGTCAAATTTGCTTGCGGTAAAAATTCGTTGTGTACAGTTTGTTTTATTTCTCCTATGGTTTCGATTCTAAAATTAGGAGTGGTGACGGAACATTTTCCGTCCAAAGCCAGAGTCCCTGTCCCTATTAATGTTGCATGTTCCAATTGTCGCGTTCCGCAATGTATTAATAAGGTTTCAGGTTCCGGCGCTACGTATAACCATTTACCACGGTGTTCTAATGCAATTATTAGCGTATTGGCTAATATAGCGCGTCTAGGTCTGCATAGATAATGAGTTTTCAATTTTTTGCACGATCGCAGCTCGCTCTCGTCCATCATTAAACAAGATCTTCGCGTTTTTTCAACGATGACGATTGCATTTGTTACCTCTATAAATTGAAAGTGATTTCCTTCGATCTTCGCGGGCAATGGATACGCTCTATTTACTAAGTATTCCTCGTGATTTATTAGTGGAATTTTGATTACCAGGACGAGTTCTGTCTCTACGCAATACGCACCTATTTCGCTAATTTTTAATAATTTTGGCATTTCCTCCGGCCGCACGGGCGTCGGAAACGACAGACCTCTCGGCAAGTACGTAATGGCGTTTTTTAAGTATTCTGCCATTTGCCCCGAGGGCAAGATGCTTGGATTAACTAATCCTTTTGATAATCCTGCTATAAAATCTGTCAGTTGTCTGACTTCGCTCAACAGAGATTCGGTGATCATTCCCATTGTTGTAAGTTTCTCGTCTATTTGTTGTCGTTCATCTAACCTGTCCAAACGGTTTGTCAGGCTGTCCCGTACGCTCACGACGAGTGATTGTAATTGTTTTTGATTTTCCTCCAACCGTGTTGTTGATTTGTTGAACAGATGTAATGTCGACTCGAGAATTTGAACGTTTTCGCTAAGGGCGTTTTCTAAAGCGTTTTGATTGGTCCCCAATTTGTTGAGTTGTTCGTTGATTTCCGCAGCATCCTGTGCATCCATATTTCCCGTGACTGCCTTGATAATCGAGCCAAGGCCGTTAATTATGCCTCTACGGTGACGTATTAATTTGCCACCCGTTATATCGTGGATCGCTCGAAGCTCTTGCTCGGTCCTCTGTAGCATTTTTGCTGCTGTGTCGGCAATCGTATTGCACAGCACGTCCTTCGTAGCTGCCCAAGTACACAGCCCTGTTAGATTTGTAAATGTATTTTTTATTTCCCTTTCTTGTTTTTCTAACGATCCGAGGTCCATTTTTATGATTAATTTCCATGTGTCGCTGGTTACGGATAAAGTTCCTATTTCTTCATAATAAATCCCTGGGTTGGTTGAAAATTTGTCCACCCGGTATGTTTTCTCGTCCCTCTCGGCGGCGATAGCGACGAGGGGTACTAACCTGCGGAGAATATCGCTCGGTTATTTTTCTGTCTTCGTTCCACTCGTTTCGAGAAACTTTTCATTTTCTAACTCGTTTAATAGTCGTCGGAATTTATATTTTTTCGCGAATTTTGTTGATTACGCGTTTTTACCCCACCGGGGTACGACACTCGGTGTGATTCTCGCCTCGACGGATTTGATCGTCGAGGCGTCGCCTCATTTAGCAGCGAGACTTCGACGACGCAATAACGTAAGTATTAATAAATATTTTTTTTTTTTTTTTTTGTAAAATTATGTATTTGTTTTGTTTTATTGTATATTAACATTTTTTCTGTGCCCCCTTTTCCAGATGGATAACTGGAATTTTGAAGGAAGCTCGGTCTTCTTCGCGGACGGCAATTCGGAGCTGGAGTTCGTCCTCGTAAGTGTTGGTTTTACATGTTTATTTGAATTTGCAAAATATATGTTACATATTAATTTATTGTTTTCTTTTTCTTTTCTGTTTCAGACTCCTCGTCTACGGAAAAGGCGGCTGCCGCGTATTTCGCGGCCCCAGTGGTGGCGGCGTGAGTTTGTAACTCACGCCGTGTCGACCCGCCGCCGCCGGGAGCGGCTAAGGGCCGCAGTAGACGAGCTGTGGAGGGACACTCCAGCTGCCCGGGAGGAGGCTGAGTGGAGTTGTGACCCCGGGGACATCCTGGGTCTGTGCCGGCTCTTCTATCCGGACCTCCCCCCGGAGGAGGGATGGTTTTTGAGCCGGCCCGTCATGTGGTGGCTGACTGCCCTGTTCCCGGGGGCCCCTCAGCCTGCCCCGTGGCTGTTCTGAGGCCGCGGCGAAATGCGGCGTAATAACACGACGAAATACGCGAGGAGTTATTGGTGTAACAATATATGTACTAAACGTAATCATTTGTTTATTTCTTTTTTATCCTTCCTCATTTCCTTCCTTATTTCAGGGCGCGTGCGTTGGGGAGCCTCCGTGGGCTCCCTCCTTCTAATATTTTGTTTTATTTATTTTAGTTTTTAATTTTCGCGTCGGTGGGGACGCCTCCGCGGGCTCCCGTTATAATGTTGAGAGTTAATTTTTTTTTTTTTTTTTTTTTTTTTTTTGCTGAGCCATGCGAGGCTCTTCGCGGCGCGATGGCTCCCGCGACGGTGTGTGTGTGTGTGGTGCGTACGTTGCCCTCGCTAGTGGGTAACGTACGCCTTGATGCGGTTCGCGTGTACGCGCATCGTTTTCCGCCCGCGGCCGATAACGTAGTTTTCGCTCGACTCTCTGCTTTTGACAGTGTAAGGCCCGACCCACTTGGGTGTGAGCTTGGCCGAGCGTCCTCGTCTGACCGTCTCGTCGAGGAGAAGGACGGTGTCGCCTGGGCGGTACTCTACCACTGACGCATGTCTATAATAGTGTTGTTTCGCCTTTTCCTTGGCTCCCTTTACGTTCTCCCGCGCCTGCTGCCATGCTGCCCGCAGGCGTTCCCGCAATTCCGCGGCATAATCCTCATACGAGTAGGTCATTCGCGGGGCCTGCTGTAAAGCCGTCGGTAACTCTGCTCTCTCTCCGAAAACCAATTCGTGTGGTGTGAGCTTTGTCACCGAATGAGGTGTGGTGTTGTACGTAAACATTGCGTACGGCAACCATTCGTCCCAGTCCCTTTGGTCCTCTCCAATGAAATTTTTCAGGTATTCTGCGAGAGTCCTGTGGGATCTTTCCAGGGCTCCGTTTGATTGCGGATGATATGCGGTTGTTTGAATTTTCTCTATTCCGAGTAATTCGCATATCCCTTTGAAAGTCGCGCTCAGAAAATTTGTCCCTTGGTCCGACAGAATTATTGTCGGAGCGCCGAATTTGCAAATAATTTCGGTGGTCATGGCTTTTGCGACTGTATTCGCCTCTTGATTTTCCAAAGGCAACGCTAGACTGTACTTTGTTAGTAAATCCTGAAAGGTGAGTATATACCTATTCCCTTTTCCCGTGATCGGTAGGGGTCCTACTATATCGACGGCACATTTTTCAAAAGCACGCTTCGGTGTGTCTGTGGTGACCATCGGGGCCTTTGCTTTTTTTCCTACCTTGTTCCTCTGACATTTGTCGCACCGTTGTATATAGGTAGCGACGTCCTTTTTCATTCCAGGCCAATTATGCTTATCTCGTATCCTCTGCAGTGTTCGCTTGATGCCCTGGTGCCCACCTAGAGGGGCATCGTGGTATTCCCTCATGATTTCGAGGCGCTCACGCTCGTCGGGGCATGGTACGCCTATGCTGCAGCCATCCTCCTCGCTCTCGCTGTCGGTGCCGTCGCTCGACCCGCGCGATGCACGCAGAGTTTCCCCCGGCACCGCGCTTCCCCGGGCCGTCTCGCCAGCACGAGGGGCCTCGCTAGCTGTGCGAGAGCGCTCTCTCCGTCCTTCTTCCTCTTGTGGCTCGGGCCTGTTCTCCTTTTCCTCTCTTTCTTTCGCTTGCGCTCGAGTGAGCGCGTAGATGCGACTTAACGCGTCAGCGTTTGTATTTATTTTTCCAGCTTTATGCTGTATTTCGTAGTCGTATTCTTCTAATTTGATTCTCCATCTCATTAACCTTGATCCAGGATCTTTTACCCCGAATAACCATGTTAATGGCTTGTGGTCTGTTACGATTGTAAATTTCGTTCCATAAATATATGGTCGAAATTGATTAACAGCCCACACAATTGCAAGTAGCTCTTTTTCGGTAGTGGAGTAATTTGGTTCGGCCTTGTTTAACGTTCTACTAGCGTAACAAATTGGCAAATCTTCACCGATCTTCCCTTGAGACAATATCGCTCCGATCGCTTTATCCGATGCGTCTGTCGTAATAACGAAACGCTTCGAGAAATCGGGATATTGTAGTATCGGGGCGGTGGTTAAAGCCTCTTTCAGGCGTTCGAACGCAGCCTCACTTTGTTCCATCCACACGAATTTAACCTCCTTTTTTGTTAAGTCGGTCAGACGCTTCGCAATACTGGAGAAGTTTTTGATGAATCGGCGATAATATCCCGCCAGTCCCAGGAACGATTGTACGTCTTTCATATTTTTCGGCGTTGGGAAATTTTTTACTGCCTCGATTTTGCTTTCATCGGGCTTTACTCCGACCTCGGTTATTATGTGACCGAGATATTGCGTTTCCTTACGCATAAATTTGCATTTTCTCGGTTGTATGCGTAAATTCGCTGTCCTCAGCCTCGCTAACACTTCTCTCAAGCGATTATTGTGCTCGGCGAGTGAGGTTCCGTATATCACGATGTCGTTGAGGTAAACGTAGCATTTTATACCCTGTAAACCGGTTAATACCGTGTCCATCAGTCGCTGAAAAGTTGGAGGTGCATTTTTTAATCCGAATGGCATACGGTTGTACTCGTAGTGACCCAGAGGTGTGGAAAAAGCGGTTTTTGCTTTATCCTTCTCAGCCATCGGGATCTGATGAAATCCTGAGGCGAGATCCAAGGTCGTGAAGTATTTTGCCTTTCCCAACTGATCCAATATCTCGTTGATATTGGGCAGTGGATAAGAGTCGCCTTCTGTCGCGAGATTTAGTTTGCGAAAGTCGACGACGACTCTTTTCCGAACGGTGCCATCGGTATCTGCCTTTTTGGGCACGACGAGCAACGGAGCATTCCATTGGCTCGTACTGGGCCGGATTACTCCATCCTCTAGCATTTGTTGTGCCTGTTTCTGCACTTCCTTCCGGTGCTCCTCTGGCAATCGGTACGGACGTACTTTGATCGGCGTTGTTCCAGGTTTCACGGATATTTGATGCTCGACGGCATCGGTGTAGCCTAGTTTTTCTCCTTCTAGGTGAAATACGTCGGAGAATTCCTCGCAAATTTCTCGGAGTTTCTTTTCTTCTTCCGAGTTTAAATGCGAGTCCCCGCTGACCTCCAGTCAGATTTTTTCCGATCGTTCCTTGCTATATTTCCCTTGACTGTGCGGTATCTCGCGAATTTCCGTTTGCTCGCATTTTTCCGCGGGCTCCTTTTTGATCCAGTCGAGTTCCTTAATCTCGACGGTCGGTCGTTGTATTGTTTGTGCCTGTTCTAGGGCGTTCATAATTAAAACAGGACAAGAGTGCGTCTCTGACCTCGTTATCCCTTCGCCAAGTGTTATTCCCGGGCGGATTTCCCGTTTTTCCACATAACCAGCGCCTTCCCCTGGCGTCTTGGCCCATAATATATATTCTGACCGGGCAGGTATTTTTATTTGCTTCGATCCGCGTACGAAGCGTAACTTTTCCCTAAAAATTTGGAATATCCTGCCGCCCAATATGTTCGCTTTGTATTTTACGATGAGGTCCATTCCCAGCAGCCCGTCGACCTCCAGAGGTACGTCCTTGCTGACTACGTGGAAATCGTGTTTGATGACGGATGCAGGGGTCTTTATCTCTAGTTCCGCTTTGCATAGTGAGCGGAAGGCTGTTCCTCCGAGACCGTGGAGTTCAATTACCTCATCGACGATAGGAGTATCGTCGCGCAATTCGTTGACCCGTACTATGCAGCACTGTGCACCTGTATCGCAGCGTAACGTGAGAAGTCCCTCACGCGCTTGTGACGAGCGAAAATGCAGGTCACTAGGGTGGATGCTCGGGCCTGAAATGCTGACTTGGCAAATTCTTGCCGGGGCGTTGACGCACTGTGCCTCGGCTTTGCCGTGCTGTAGATCCCCGATTGTTTTACATCGCCGGGGTCCCTGTTTTTCCTTTTTGAATTTCTCTCGCGTTACGACTTTTGTTGCGGTTAGCGTTCCCACCGCGAGAGAGCTTATCGTCCTTTGATTTTCGGAGCTTGAATTTTTCTCCGGTGTCCCTTTGTACGGGAACCTTCCATTTTGTCCCGGTGCCGTTGGTTGACCCGATCCTCCTTGATCCTTGATCCTTTTTCGGCAGTCTCTGATTTTGTGGCCTTTCTTTTTACAATAATGGCACATAATGTCCAACTGTTGGATTGTTTTCGTCTGCGCAGGCAGGCTCTGCCGCCCTTGCCCTGACGACTGGCCCTGAGTGGCCTGTGCTACCTGTGTACCTCCCCAGGACTTCCGTTTGTCGCTGAACGAGGTGTATGGTGGCCCTTGGTATTTTTGTTGGGTTCGCTCCCCTCCATGGGAGAACCTTTTCGCGATTATTCGCGTCCCTTCGATGCCCTTTTCCTCCTCTGTCGCCCCTCTAATTGCTTCTCGGAGATTCGTGTAGCCTCGAGACCTTACTAAGAGCTGAAGGTTCCTGCGTAACCCTCGCTCGAAGTTGTTAAGGGCGAACTGACGGAGTAACTGTTCAACGGCCTTTTTCCCAATTTCGTGGGTGATTTCTGCCGTACAGCCGGCAATTAACTCCATAGTTATAGTTTCTACACGATGTGCGTATGCTTGCACTGATTCCTCGGGCTGCTGTCGACATGTATTAAACTCGACCTGTAGCGCGGGAACCGTACGTTGTTTTTCGTATAACGTACGTAGCTCTTCTATTAGCTCCTCTACGGTTTGGAGATCGCGAAAGCGCAAGTCTACGGCCGCTCGGCCCTGTATTTTTAAACTTAATACGGCTGTGAGAAGGTTCGAACTGTTCGCGGGATCCACCGAATCTGCAGCGTATTTTGCCGCTCTAATAAAGTCTGTGACGAGCTCCGGTTTGGAGGCGTCGAACACAGGGAGACTGTTTCTCGCATCCTTTATTGTCATGTACTCTACTGTATTTGGCATGTTTGCTGTATGCGGGTTCAGCAATGAGAAATCGTCGAGATTTATTTCACGCGCGCGCTCTGTATCTACGGGGCTAAAAGATTCGTCCCCGTCGGTCGTAGATTCGTCCGGGTTGGAAAAACGTACGCGTTTCGGAAATTTAAGTTTCGCTAAAGTTTCCGGTGATAGATACAAACTTTCCGCGCTGCTAGTTTCGCGTCTGCGTTTTTTGGACTGCTCTTCGTCGTCTGAGAGCTCATATACTACCCGTGACTCAAAAAATGAATCTAGGGACCGCGATAAATGACGGTTACCTCGCAAACATAAGCGGTTATACTGTTCGTTGTCCGACATACGAGTTTACTAATTTCTGTGGCTTTGGAGGATCTCAGAAAAAATAAAATGTTCCGTCACTTACAGGTAGATGATCGCAAGTTGCATGACGATTCTCGTGACGTTTCTCGTACAGGATCTTCGTCCTCTTCGCGTTACTTTGCTTGACGCGGCTGTCCTTGTTGAGTCCTTGATGCAGCTGGGCCTTCCGGTGATCCTCGGGATCCGGGATTTCTCGTACGTGGCTCGACTCGGTCGCAGCACGTTCCGTGGGTAATTTTTCGACTCGGTCGATGCAGGCACTCTCACACGCGAGGTGACTCGGTCACTCCGTTCGCGATACACAAGTGTGCAATAGTATTTTGTGATTTAAAGCAATAATTGAGTTGTGGCGATCCCACCGCTGCCACCAATGTTGTGTCCCGATATTTCAAGATAGAGACTATCGTGAAAATAGGGATGAAGGTTTTGGGATCTACGCCAAACGAGTTAAACTCCAACTCAAGCAGCTACAAAATACTTGTAAAGTTTATTGACTAGGTTGGTTTAAATAGGTTTAACAAGAAGTACAAGTTGATGGTTTTGCCTTCGAACCAAACCCGTCGCTGCCCTGATCAAGACTGACTTTTGGGATCGATACGTCGTCGCTCGAAAGGTGACGGCTATCGATCTTTTGCAATAATCTGACGAAGCATTGTTGCAATTATTTGCTCTAAATTGCCTAATTCTGCTGCGATAAGCAGTTGAATGCTCTTTTATTCGGTGGGTGATTGACCGCAGTTCGGTCGCTGACCGATGTTGTGAAATAGGGAAATTCCGGGTCACAACACAGAACAATTAATACGTATATATTGTTACGTCCCGAGTGATAAAACAAGACGAACTCGCTTGTTCCATTCCTCGTTTTTGGTTCTTAGTTGATAAGACCGGGGATACGAGGGTATTGGGATGTGAACTGTGCGGCACTTACCTGGTGTTTCCTCTAACTCGGTCCGGTGTGGGAGATCGTGCTGGTTCCTGGCTTCGAGGTGGGGAAAAATACTTACACTTGTTACGAAAACAATTAAAATACTTGTGACAACTGTAATGAGTTTATATTTTTCACCACTGATTGTTTTTCGTTCGTTATAATGTTTTATCTCGGTGCGATCCTTGTTTTGAGAGAGAGATCGTTCTCGTTTCGACTTCTGAATTAGACTGGCTCCTGATGATTCTCCGCCCTCCATCTAGACCCTTCGAGAACGTCAAAACTGCTGACCTATTTCGTTCCCATGGTTTTTTGCAATCCCGTGTCTTCTCTTGCCACTTTTATCGCACCGAGATAGCATGAGAATGACTTAATTTTCGCTGACCGTTTCGCACGCCATAGCAATGTGTTACTCGAGTCCGTGTGACAATTTATAACGTCGTCGTTCGTTTCTCATAATATAAAATTCATAAAGTTTAATTAATTTATAAAATAATTATGTAAATGTATTATGTGAGGTTATTGTGATTTGTGTCAACCCAGGACGTAACAATATAGATATAGTAAGTACAGTCTTCACAGTGTTATATAATAAATACATAGCTGGCACGTCAGTATTAACAGAGCGCGAAATTGAAAGCTAAATAGATATAAAATTTGATAAAAGTTTACATTAGTATCTTTATATATATGTATTTCTTCTGTGCGTGTGTTTGTCACTGAACTCCTCCTAAACGGCTGAACCGATTTTAATGAAATTTGTTGTGTGTGTTCAAGGGGATTCGAGAATAGTTTAGATTTACAATTCGGTCTAATTCAAATTGTTTATTCAATTAATTTTCGAATTATAAAGACGTGTGTACGGGACAACGTCCGACGGGTCCACTCGTTATTTCTAATTTTGTATTTTGTATTTTTCTAATTTAACATATATTAATAAAAATAAAATATAGTATTCTTCTTAACATAGAATACAATTCAGTTTGATGAATGAATCAGAGGAAAAAAACAAAATGAATCTTCATATGGTATACAAACTGCTTTCTTAATAATATCAGTCACTCTAAAATGTTTCGCATTAGACCACTTATTTCCAGTAACAATATTAATGACCTTTGGGTTTATAGGGTCATTTTTCAAGCTTTGAGAGTTAGTCAACATTTCTCCTTGTAATAGGATTTCATCACTTTTTACATAAATGTTATTGATGCGTACAATTCCGTGATTGATTGTGTAAGAAAATGAATTAAAAGTTTGGCAAGTACTGAGTATAAAATTTCCATAATCAATTTTATCATATGAAAGAATCCCACTGTTCTGAGAGTTCTTACAGTTTAAATTAGATACTTCAGGCTTCATTAAACGTTAATTAATATTTTTTTTAAAGCCACAGTTAACACGTTCTTTGATTCGTTTATCTAGTTGCTGTAATGTGTTGTCACCTTTTTTTAATATTCAATTGAAATAGTTTAAATAACTTTCGAATGAAAATGCACTAAATGAGTCCAAATTACCAAGTTTTAGCGCATCTTCAGGTACATGGATTAAGTTATGCACATTATAAATTACAAAATTTTCACCATACAGCTGTATGCATTCATTAACAAAAAAATTCAATAGATTTTTCGCACATGCATTGTTGCTAACACAGTCAGGTTCATCACACAAAATTCTTATTGCACACTGTAAACAGTTCAAGTGATAAATGTCTTTTTTAGGACTGACATTTTTTAGAACAATAGGACCCATATACAATAAAAAAAATCTTAGTTCTGTCGCTCTCCATCGATGTATTTCGCTCAGCTCTCGTGTTTTTCGGACAAATTCTTCTGGTATCCAACTCTTTATTGAAGTTAATATGTTCGATATTTCTTGAACATTTTTATGGCTAAATTTCAGTAATGTCTTTTCATCCACACGACATCCAGTGATCCATGATTTTATAATTTTTTTTGTAACACCAAGGCAAACTAAGTGCATGTATTCAACCGGGAATTGGGATACCATACCAATTTCAGTCTCTTCAAATTTTGATTTCCCAAGGTGATGATCATCATTAACACGTTGAATAAAATTATAATCAGTACATAATGGTGCATCAGACTTTAAAAATCTCATCCTATAATGTTTATAGTCCCCCTCTTGTATACATTTGCTGCAGCTAAAATAACCGTTATGGCTTTTTGTACAAGTCACATAAGAACGAGCTGGCGAATCACAGATGACAGCTCTGATTTTTACAAAATATTGATGCTGATTGTACTCAAAACCTTCCGAATGTAAAATTTTATATTCATTTATGAATTCTTTCAAAAATTCATTGCAGTTACTAGGCTTACTGAACCCATGATGTGCTCCAATAACAAAAGGTGTGGCAATTTTTGGAAATACTTCAGCTAATATGGGATACAATTGTCTCTTCGAGCCTTTTGAGATCGGTAATCCATCAATGTGAACATTTATTTGAATATTTGTAGCAAATTGATTTATTCCAATAGATTTCAATTGATCTATCAGTCCTCGTTGTAAGCCATAGTGAAAATATTCCCCAGGTGCAACACAGCAAATGATCGTAGTTTGAGGAGTACTTAAAAGAGTACATGAATCTTTAGGCAATTTTTTCACTTCATGAATTGACTCAATATTCGTAAGTATTTTTAAGAGAGATCCGGTTGCCACTTGACTGATTTTATATTGGCATTGCCATTGTGCTATTTTACATCCTAAAGCAGGTTCAGGTATTTTACATCCTGAGTCAGGTTCAGCTATTTTATTCCGTACAGTACTGATATTAACATCTGTTCCACTTGAAATACTGTGAGTAATATCCAAGTGAATTGAACCAATGCCATTATTATCAGAACTAATAGTATCTTCAAATTCATTGACACTTGCTAGTGGTACTATAAAATTATTTATATTCCTTGAGTCGTCGGTATCTTGTTTATCAATATGAGTAACAGTACTAATATCACTACTCGTTTCGATTGAAAAAGAACCTTGTAAAAATAACCTATTTTTATCTCTTTTTAATCGCCGATTTTTTTGGCTTTTCGATAATTCTCCAAATTGTTTTCGTGGCAGCATTATTTTGTATCAACGAATACAATATTCAATGTTTGAGTCATAAACTAACTGTGCCTTCCAACTTCTATAAAACACTCTAAATTCGTAACAAAAACAAGTCAAAGTTGAAATAAAAATGATAATATCGACAAATAATCAATATCACTTCACCATGTGTTGAATATAATAATTGAATATAATTAAATTTCGATTTAATCACTTTGTTAATAAGTATAATAATTGATTACGTCTTGTTTAAAATAGATAAAGAAATAATGAATTGACGTCCGCAAATCTCTATTTCTTTTTGGTTAATATTTATGTAATCAATATATAATGCGCAAGCGCGTTAATGGATTCCGCGCATGTGCAAAAAATTATACTGTCATAAAAAAATATAAAAAAGATGTCGCAATGTACTCATATTTTTAATTTCTATGAGAAGTTTATAAAATGAATACGTTATGTTGTCATAAAGTCGACGTTTTGTTATGAATTCTTAGAAAAGTCTTAATTTTGACTTCGATAAGAAGTCAAAAGAAATAATACTTAAGTACGTCAGAAAATTGATGTCTTAAAAAAGACATCCTCAAGAGTTCTCAATTTTGAATTCTTAAATATGATGTCTTTAAGAACTTTAGCTTCGACTTCCGTCAGAACTCTCTTAAAAGATTTCTTGTAGTATCCTTTATGATTTGGATGCTATCTGGGAAGCAGGCTCCGAAGAAAAGGAACAAAATTTGGAAGCGGAAAATCGCGCGGATATACTGACGGTGTCTGGTGATGGATCCTGGTCGAAACGGGGTTTTACTTCGCGCATGGGTATAGTGTCTGTGATCGGAAAATACACCAATAAAGTCTTGGACGTTGCTGTTCGGTCAAGCTTTTTCAGAGCTTGTTCACTTTGGAAGGGAAAAGAGAACACGATCGAATACGATGGATGGTATGCGACGCACGAACCGGAGTGCAACGTGAATCACGAAGGCAGCGCTGGAAAAATGGAGGTTGATGGCATGATCGAAATTTTCAAGAGATCTGAGGAATTACACAATGCAAAATACGGATACTATATTGGAGATGGAGATACAAAGACCTTCAAGATGTTGTTACAAGCCAAGCCTTATAGCGACGATTTCACGGTAAAAAAAAAGAACGCGTCAAGGAAAAATATTCTCATCCACCAGCGGTCGATGACGATGTCCAAGAGATTTTGAAGCCAATTTACGAAAATTTGACCACCGACGATTTGTTAGAGAGACGTACGGGCGCAAACACTCAAAATGACAATGAGAGTTTCAATCATTGCGTGTGGCAACTCGCCCCCAAACCTATATTCTGTGGGAAGCAAACTATCGAAATTGCGACGTATTGTGAGACCTGTACGTTCAACGAAGGGTTCGATTTAATTTTGAAAATCCTGGAGACAATGGGGTGCATCATAGGGCCGATAGCCGCAGACTTCGCTGCAAAATATAAGACGGAGCGCATCAAAATTGCAGAACGCCGAAGCTCTCTGGATAGCAAAGAAGCCAGGAAAGCTCGTCGAAACGAAATTTCAGCCGAAAATGAGCAGTTCGAGGAAGCAGAAGGGATATTGTATGGACCTGGCACCGCCGATTGATCGTAAGTAAATGATTTATCTAAAGTTTTCTAACTTCAATCTTTACACGCGTTTTTCTCGGAATGATGTTTTTCAAAACTGTGTCCACTCTCAAAGGAAGAGTTTTGAAGACATCTATTTCCAATTTTGAGAGAAAATTTTTAACGTCATTCTCTATCACGCTATGGAAGCTTTTTTTTTGTTTTTGAAATTTTCCTATATTTTTTTACGAAAAACGGTCGAAAAAAAGGGCCAAATTCAATACATTTTGTTCAAACAGCCGCCATTTCGTCAAATTAAAAAAAAACATCCATAGCGCGATAGCGACTCTCCTACAGATTGATAATCTTTTTGAAATTTTTGTTTCAGATCAAAATTGTGGCCGCAATCGTGGACATCGCACAGGACCTTTTTTTTTACGTGTGATTTCAACAATTAATTGAATTATTATATACAAAATAAATAAACGTAAAAAAAATCATTTTGTATTCAGCATGAATGTATTCATTTATTTAAAAAAACCAGATCGATTAGTTAATTATGTGACGTCGGTTGACGAGCCCACAATGAAGTGGGACGTCAAAACGCACTCAAGGTTAAGAAACCTTGTAAAATAGGTCGTTCCCTTTTTGCCCGAGCCTCTCGGCCAATAGACTGGATGGGGATCTTTAATTGAGGAGTGCAAATAAATGTGGAAACGTCGTGTTGGATTTTATCTGACTCGAAGAGTCTGTATTTTAGAAAACAAATTAATGATATTACAAATAAAACAAATAATGGACTTACAGTTTGATAACGATGAAGACGGCAGAACGAAATCGGTCAGTCGAAAGGGTGAAAATCTTCGTTGACCTCGCAGTTCCTTGAAATAACTTCAATAATTCTTAATTCTTCTTTGACTTAATACTTTTCTGTTTCAACTTTAAACTTTGAATAATTTCTCTATTAATTTCAATTTTTCTATTACTTTAATCTTTTCTTATTTCTTTGAATTTATTTATTTTCGGTCTCTTCTTTATTATTTGGACTCTGTACTTTTCTTTTGACTCTGATTCTTCTTCACTCTGACTTCTCTTACTCTTATTCTGCCTTTCTGACTTGATTTTCCTTCTGCGCGTCTTTTTATCATTTCGGTTTATAGGCGTTCCGAAATTTTAAGTCGTAGAAAGGTTCAACCAATGATGGTCCATTTTCATCTTGATTTTCCCTTTTCTTAAACTAAAGGGCCTGATGCTTCGGGAGCGCACACTCCCCTCCACATAGGTTATCCTATCTTTGTCGCGTAGGTGGGTTTCGCCCCTCCCTGACGGACAAAGATGTTGCTTTGGGAAGGCCCATCTTCCCTCCACAACTTACGTCTTATGCGTATTATCGAATACAATATTTGATTTATAATATTATTCAATGCTTGTCAAATTGTATATCGTTATTTTAAACGTATTAGCATTTGCTTGGTGGTTTACCTCATATGTCTCTTAATGACAAACTTATTTAATAGCGTTACATATCTTTTCTTTTCGTGTCGTCCGTTTCAATTGTTATAATTATTCCAAATGAATTATCTATTATTTTCTTTGTTATTTTGTTTCCTCATTACTATTTATCAATTATTAATTCATTTATTTTAACATTGAGATTTCATTTGTCTGTTTAAATTGTTTACTATTGTGACGTCGGTCTGACGAGTTCACAATGAAATGTGACGTCAAGACGCACTTAAGGTTAAGAAACCTTGAAAAAATGTCGTTCCCTTTTTGCCCTAGCCTCTCGGCCAATAGACTGGATGGGAGTTTTTAATTGAGGAGTGCAAATAAATGTGGAAACGTCGTGTTGGATTTTTATCTGACTCAAAGAGTCTGTATTTTAGAAAACAAATTATAGATATTACAAATAAAACAAATAATGGACTTACAGTTTGATAACGATGAAGACGGCAGAACGAAATCGGTCAGTCGAAAGGGTGTAAATCTTCGTTGACCTCGCAGTTCCTCGAAATAACTTCAACAATTCTTAATTCTTCTTTGCCTTAATACTTTTCAGTTTCAACTTCAAACTTTGAATACTTTCTCTATTAATTTCAATTTTTCTATTACTTTAATCTTTTATTATTTCTTTGAATTTATTTATTTTCGGTCTCTTCTTTATTACTTGGACTCGGTACTTTTCTTTTGACTCTGATTCTTCTGCACTGAACTGACTTCTCTTACTCCTCTGGCTCTTCTGCCACTCTGACTTCTCTTACTCTTATTCTGCTTTGATTTTCCTTCTGCGCGTCTTTTTATCATTTCGGTTTATAGGCGTTCCGAAATTTTAAGTCGTAGAAGGGTTCAACCAATGATGGTCCATTTTCATCTTGATTTTCCCTTTTCTTAAACTAAAGGGCCTAATGCTTCGGGAGCGCACACTCCCCTCCACATAGGTTATCCTATTTTTGTCGCGTAGGTGGGTTTCGCCTCTCCCTGACGACAAAGGTGTTGCTTTGGGAAGGCCCATCTTCCCTCCACAACTTACGTCTTATGCGTTGTGACGTTGCGTCACATATCGCCCCGACCTGCCCTCGCAAGTCCACCACGCACGCCCCCCCTCCACTCCCTTCCCACGCGTTACGTTCCCCTCGTGATCCCCCAATACGCGCCGTAAGTTAAAACCGTCCCGTAATGTCGCGAAAGACCGTAACTAGTCGTAAGCATGGCGAATTAGCAAAAAAAACTCGAAGCGGAGTACGCTGGAGGGCTCGCCCTCGTCTCGCTTATTTCAATCTTCCCCCCCCCCCGTTCCATCCCCCCCCCTTTTGCGCAGCATCATCGGTGGACCCCAGCACCACCAGATCACACCAGACCATCGCCGAAGCACCTTATCTGTCGACGCCACCCCGGGGGTGCATCACGGTAGCGGCGGAGGATTGTGCTTCCCCGCACCAAAACCTCCCTACACTAGTCGAAACACGGAGGAAAAGGCCCACCCTCCGTGGACTTATCAAGAATGGGGGAATAGGGCCGTCCCCAATATCACCGGCCGGTAACAGCGACCACACGGAGAGTATGCATCGACCCCCGGGGTCGGAATATCACACGACACCTCGCTCCCGCGGCACACCTCGAAGGATCTAGGATCGATGCGGAGTCACCGTGCTGCCATCCCTCCCTTTTCCTACGAACTAGCCCCCCGAAAATTTCTCCCACTTTCCCTCATTAGCCCAGAACCCGACGAGCAAGTGACGAGCTCGTCACTTGCGAGCGGTGTGTTAAGCGGCGAATATCGATAAGCGAAAGCTAACAATCTTTATTGCGTTTCGAGCCCTTCTGGTTTAATTTTCTTGTGTTTTTTTTTTGCGATTGCGGTACAGTGTGTGAGAGAGAGAGTGCGAGAGAAAAATTGTGTGCGTGAGTGTGTGAGGGAGAGAGAAAAATTGTGTGCGTGAGTGTGTGAGGGAGAGAGAAGGTGAAAAAAGGTAGCGGACGAAGAGTAAAGAAGTGGAGAGGACGATTGTCGTGGAAAGACGTTAGTGAGAGGAAGGAAGAGTGTGAAGAGAGCAACATTGGGAAGGACGATAGAGAAAGAGACGTTGGAAAGGACGATAGAGGAAGGGATTTTTTTTTTGGAAAGGAATTTGAAAGAAACGTAACGGAAAGGACGAGTGTGGACGAGAGGAGAGAAGCGACAACGGTAGCGTGAGTTGGCTTTCCTTTTCTTATCGGTCCGATAATTTGTCTTTTTTTTCTCTCTCTAAATTTGTTTCGGCGATATTGCGTGCGAGCGGCCACGAGGCCCGTTTTTTTCTTGTTTTCTTTTCGTATTCCCCCTGCGATCCCCGGCGAAAAGTGCGTGGTGTTTTCCCCCCTGCGTTCCCCATATATTCCCCCGCGCCCGTGAGCCCCCATCCTCCGTACCTTTTCCCCCCCGTCGCTATTCCGCACCCGAGAGTCAAGTTTTCCCGAGTTTCTTTTTTTTTGTCTTGATTTTGTTTGTTTCGCGAGGATCACGTTTTCCGCATTCGCTTTTTCTTTTTTATTCGGACTCGGCGGTCAAGTGTAAGCGGCGTGTTAGCGTTCGGGAACCTCCCCCCTGAGATCCCCTCCCCCAGCCCAGCGTATATTATCCCCGGTTTTTCTGTTTGTTCTCTTTCGTTTTTTTTTATTTTGTCGTTGCGAGTTCTCGTAAACTCGCTGGCGCCCAACACGAAAATTCTTTTTTTGTTATACTATAGCCTTTTTTTTTAATATATCATTTCTCATTTTATTCTCCGTTTGTTAATTCCCTTTTTTTTTCTTCTGTCCTCGTTCCCCGCATTGTCGCGCTTCCCCTCGCGGAAAGCGTCACAAATTTTGGCGCCCAACGTGGGGCCCGAAAAACAGTACTCGCGGGAAAATATTCCCTTTATTTCAGCGAGTACTGTACCAAAAAAAAAATCGCCCACCGTCCGAGTCCTCCTTCCCCTGCCCCGCCCGCCCCATCGTCGCCTCGCTCACTGCTGCTGAGCGAGCTCGCGCGGTGAGCCAAGGCTTGTTGTTGTTGCCGTCTCACTCGCACCACGCACTGTTCCCCAAACAAATCGTCGCTTAGAAGACGCGTTACAATTTACCATTGTAGTCGAAATATTATTTCAAAATCCCAAGTTTATATAGTCAACTTGTGCCGTGAATCCGAGCGACTACGATAGACGATTACCTGACAGTGGACATACGCCCTCCGGAGTCCGCCCGCCGAGCTGTCTCTCACCCCCCTTTTGTTTCGTGTGCCGTGTTTTCTCTTCCCCTTACCTCCCTACAGGTTCTAGGTAAAATAATACGGAAATAAAGACGGAAAATTGGAAAGAGAATAATAGAAGACCCCCGATTGTGAATTTTGTCATGTCATAAAAGGGTGAGTTTTTGAACACGTATTTCCACTTATATATTTTTTTTTGCATTCGTGATTATTCCCCCCCTGCGTAAAATTAAGAGACAGCTTGCGCCTGCCCTGCCCCCCTTGGCCCCCTCGTTGTTATATTACACCGAGCTTATTATTGTTCATGTTTTTGTAGATTTGTCTTCGTTCGATAATTTTTTTTGCGTTCCTTTCCCTTCTCTCCCTGTCCCCTTTCTCGTTTTTTCCTCTTTCCGCAGTTCGTTTAATTTCTTTTTCCTCTTCTTTCGTTTTCGCACAGTTTTTTTTTCTTTCTCGTTTTTTTGTTTTTCTTTCCCGTATCTATTCTCATCATTTTTTTGGGTATCGCACTGTTCTTTTAATTTTTTTTGATAACTCTTCCTTTTTTTTTGTTTTTTTTTCCTCTTTTGTAATTGAAAATTCCCTCTTCTCCGCCCTTGTTGTTTCCTTTTTATTATTCCTTTTTTTTTGCTCCCCATAATCATCGGCATTATTATTATTAATTTCTTGTATCAAAAAATTATTTCTATTTCTCCTTCGGTTTTTTTTCTTTTTCTCACCATTTCCCTTTTTTCTTTTTTCTGGGGACCAATTAATTATCCCCTTCATTTAGTTTATTTTATTTTATTTTTCCTTCGTTTCTTTTCGCGTTATTTATTTTTTTTTGTTGTGCGTAATTAATCCCTTTTCCGGCCTTTTTTTTTTGCCCGCATTGGTATTATTAATTTTTTTCTTTTTCTTCCTTCCTCTCTTTTATTTCTCTTCCCTTTTTTTTGTGTCGCGCAATTCTCATTTCTTTATTATTCCCCCTACTTCGCTACTATATCGGTCGTATTTTATCATTTTTCAGTTATGTAATTAGTTTTTTTTGTTTTTCTTCTTTTTCTTTTTTCTCTTTTTCTCCCTGTTCGCCCCCTTCTCCTTCTGTGCCGGAGTCACCCCTCCCACTTATCACTACTCGTTTTTTTTGTGTTTTTTCTTGTGTTTTTGTTATGCTCCCCCCGCGTTAGCCCTACGTACTAGGGGCTATGGAGGTCCCTACGGCGACCACCACCCCAACCACGACCACAAGCACCTCGCCCCGTACTACCTCCGCCCCCCTACCCACCACTAGCCACCCTCGCGAACGAGTCGAGGTCGGGATTGATGAGCGAACCCTAGCCATTCGCGCGTCGTTGGACGCCATCCATGACGTCCGCGACCTCCTCCTCCGCTGCGACCGAGCAGGGCTCACCTCCTGGGGCAGCGTGGAGGAAATCAAAGAGCGACTGGTGCGAGCGGAGCTCCGCAGTCGCTTTCCTCACACGCACATCCCCTGGGATGAACGAGCAGACACCCTGAGCCCTGATTCCCTCCCCTTTTCCCTCAGTGTCGCAGTTGAGCACCCCCTCTACGGGGAGGTCCTGCGACCCTCGCGCGCTTCGCCCCCTGTAAGCTCAGGGAACCCCCGAAACGTTCCTATCCCATCTCCCCGTAGCTTTTCTTCCCCCAGTGACCCCTTGCCCACGGGGCAATCCATGGGTCGTTATCGAGATCCCCTTACACTCGATCTCGACACCACTACCCCTGGGTACTTGTCTCGCTTACCCCAACCCCTCATCCCTGTTCCCAGTCCTTCCTCCCCCCACGTCACCTTCGCGCTACCCCCGCGTGCCGAACAACACCCCCTGTCGTATGCCCCGGCAGCACCAACCCGTAACCCCTCGCCCCGCCCTCGCGAATCCCCTATTCCTGCATCGTACGTGCCCTGGAGCCCCGAGGGCACATACGTTTTCCCGCCGCGTGCCACGGGGCACAGCAGCACCCGATTGGGCCCTCTTCCTCCCCCCCATACTCGTTCACTGACCCCTATCCCCCACGGACCCTCGCCTCCTCCCTTTTCCGGTTTTCCCACCTTTTCGGAGTCTCGGGAGGCCCGCGACTCGCGCTTCACGGACCATTGGAGGAAGTTCGGCCCTCGTTTCGCCGGGAAACGAGGCGATGACGCTGAGGAGTTCCTCCGTCGCCTCCATGAGTACGCGACGAGCCGCAGCCTCACCGAGGGGGAGCTTTTGCGGGCGCTGCCGGAAGCTTTCACCGGAGAAGCTCTCCTGTGGCACCGCGTGGAGCACCCCAGCTGGACCTCGTACGAGGGGTTCACCTTCTATTTCAGGGAACGATTTGGCCACGGGGACCTGCAGGAGCGCTTACGCCGAGAGGTGGAGCTGCGAACGCAGGGACCCGGCGAACCGGTTGCGGAGTACATCGTGAAGATGCGCACCCTGTTCAGCCATCTCAACCCTCCCCTTCCCCTTAGCGTGCAGATCGACATCTGCTGCCGCAACCTCCACCCCGAACTGGCGGTCCACGTCGTGAGAGAGGAAATAAACAGTTTCCTCGATCTACAACGTGTGGGCCGCCGGCGAGAGGAGGTGAGCGAGCGTATGAGGCTGTATCGCCCTCCCCCCCCCGTCTCCCAGTCCGCATTACCCGCCGCAGCTTTCTATCCGGAGAAGGGCGTGCGCGGACGCGCTGCCGCCGTGGCGGACAAAAAACGCGACCCCTCTCCGGACCTTCTGATGGATTTCGAGGCTACCCCCCCCACGGAAATTCCCAAGCCAGTCCCGCGCGTTTCGTACAGCACCGTTGCCCGTTCCCCTCCCCGCACGACCCCTCCGAAAACGGCAGCCGCCGTCATTCCTCGCTCCCCAACCACACTACGACGACCTCCTCCCCCGAGCAGCCCCCCGCGAAAAATCCCCGCTCTCGCTGATGTGGCGCCTCGTCAACCCCCGCGTGCATATTCCCCACCCTCACAATCCCCCTCAGTCACCTGCTACAACTGCAGGAAACCCGGCCACGTTTATCGCGAGTGTTTGCTCCCCCTTGGCTATTTTTGCCGCGTGTGCGGCCGGCCAGGGGTGGACGTAAACATTTGCCCAGTTTGCGCACGTCGCCGGGCGGGAAACGCCATGCCGGGGGGTCACTAAAAACCCTAACCCCCCGGAAAGACAAATCCGTCCCCCCTCCCCATCCTATAGAAGCCCGAACCCCTACACCGTCCCCCCTCGCGGTCGCCACTGGCGACAATCGGCATTTCGCGTGGGTCTCTGTGGGCGGAACTCCCACGCGAAGCCTCATCGACTCCGGATCCACGAGGAGCTACATCAGCGCGGAGTTGAGTGATTCCCTTGGCGCGACCCTGCAACCCATCGACGAGACCGTGCGAGTGGCCAGTGGCGCTGTACTCCCTGTTCGCGGCCTCGCCTCCCTCCTGTTTGAGGTCGAGGGACGGCTGGAGACGCTGGGGGTGCGCGTCACTGCCATCGAATACCCCTGTCTACTCGGGATAGATTTTTTAAAAATGTTTAGCTTCAAGATTGATTATGAGGAGGAAACGTGGAGAACGAGGTACGGAGTGGAACACTCGTTCCACTCCTCAGAAATCGCGATTCGTATACATCCCCAAATAGCGTGCGCCGGTCTCGTCGAACCCTCCCAAACGGCCTCCTCCCGTCTACAAGCCCTACTGAAAACAATGACCCTGAAGAAGACTTCCCAGATCCTCAGTTCCACCCATTTGACCGTACACGCCATCGATGTACAAGGTCACCCTCCCATCCGCCAAAAACCTCGCACTCTCTCGGCGTACATGCTCAAGGTCGCTCACGGCGAGGTCGATCGCATGTACAATGAGGGAGTGATCGAGAAGTGCAAAAGTCCCTGGCTGAGTAACCCCGTCATTGTACCCAAGCCCAACGGAAAATACCGCTTTTGTATTGACTACCGGGACGTTAATAAAGTGACCAAGAAAGACGCGTACCCCCTCCCCAATATGGACAGAATCCTCGACGGACTGCGACGTGCCCGATTTATTTCCAAACTCGACCTCAGCCAAGCCTATTTCCAAATCCCTGTAGACCCCAGCAGCCGCCCCATCACCGCCTTCGCTGTCCCCGGACGAGGACAATTTCAATTCACACGCATGCCCTTCGGACTGACGAACGCTCCCGCGACATTCCAACGACTGATGGACCAGCTAATTGACACAGCATGGGAACCTCACGTTTTCGCCTACCTTGACGACGTTATAATTGCGACAGACACCGAGGACAGCCACTTCAAATACTTGCGACAGGTTTTACGGACTTTTCTGGACGCCGGGATGGAGATAAACTTTGAGAAAAGTGAATTCTTCTGTCCCGAGGTGTCGTATTTGGGTTACATTATCGGAACCGACGGACTGAAGACAGACCCGCGAAAAATCGAGCCCATCCTCAATTACCCCCCTCCTCGCACCCTGAAGCAAGTCCGCCGCTTCCTTGGAATGGTCGGCTGGTACGCACGCTTCCTCCCCGATCTCGCTCATGACAAAATTCCCCTCACCCGCCTATTAATGAAAAATGTTCCCTGGAAATGGGAGTCAGAAGAGCAAAGTGCTTTTGAGACCCTTCGCGACGCCCTCGTCCAAACCCCCGTCCTCGCCCGTCCTGATTTCGAGCAGCCCTTCACTCTCCAGACTGACGCCAGCGACTCGGCAGTGGGCGCTGTGCTGACGCAGGAGATTGAAGGGGTAGAGCGGCCCATAGTATTCGCGAGCAAGGTCCTGACCGCCGCCGAGCGAAAGTACACGGTGACGGAAAGGGAATGTCTCGCGGTACTGTGGGCAGTGAAGAAATTCCGCCCCTATATTGAGGGCACTCATTTTACCGTGATCACGGACCACAGCAGCCTGCTGTGGCTCCGTAATCTTCGAGATCCCACGGGAAGATTAGCCCGGTGGGCCCTTGCGATGCAGGCCTACGATATGAAGATCGTACATCGCAAGGGATCCCTGCATGTAGTCCCCGATGCCCTTTCACGGATGTACGAAACGTGTAACGACGCCCTTTGTGCCCTAGGTGAATCCGCAGACCCCTGGTACACCGACAAAATGAGAAACATCCGCGAATTTCCCTGGAAATATCCCAATTGGCGGATCGAAGACGACCGTATCTACTACCACCGCCCCCACGCCATCATCGACCCTGCCATGACCGACCTTGACTCGTGGAAGCTCGTTCTACCCCTTGACTCCCGCCCACGAGCCCTCCACCAGGCCCACAACGATCCCCAGTCCGGCCATCTGGGCGTGGACAAGACGTACCACCGGGTAATTCAGGATTTCTTCTGGCCCGGAGTTTTCCAAGACGTCGCGAGATACGTCTCACGCTGTACCGAATGTCAGCAGCAGAAGGTCCCCCAGGTCGTCCCCGCAGGGATAATGCGTGAGCGAACGACCGAGGGCCCCTGGTCTGTTGTCGCTGCTGACATTATGGGCCCCTTCCCCCCCAGCAAAAGCCAACACAAATATATTCTAGTATTTCAGGACCTATTCACGAAATATGTAGAAGCCCGTGCGCTTCGCGCAGCAACCGGCCCCACCATAATGACGGCGTTTAACGAATTAATCGTGAATCGCTGGGGATGCCCCCGATTTTTACTGACGGACAACGGTACAGAATTCACGAACGGACACGTAAAACAGCACCTTCATGAATGGGGCATCACCCAAACCACCGTGCCTCCCTACCACGCCCAAGCAAACCCAGTAGAACGAGTCAACCGAACCCTGAAGACCATGATTAATTCCTATATCACCCTCGACCACCGTGAGTGGGACCAGCACCTTCCCGAGCTATGCTTCGCCCTCAATACCGCCGTACAATCCTCCACGCACATGACTCCCGCTTTCCTCAATTTCGGTCGAAATCCCCGCCCTGCAAAAAGCATTCGCGACGCCGCCCTCCCCAGTACCTCGCTGGACCCCGGAGAGATCACGAATTGGGGGGACCGAATGAAACGGTTGCCCCTCATTCACGATTGGGTGCATAAGAACCTAGAAATCGCGGCGAAACGGCAGGCCCGATATTATAACCGCCACCACCGAGACGTGGCCTTTGAAGAGGGCAGTCTCGTGATGCGGCGGAACCGAGTGTTGTCATCCGGGGCCCAGAACTTCGCCGCGAAATTAGCCCCGCGCTATAGTGGCCCCTATAAAATATTACGAGTTATTTCCCCCGTGGTTTACGAATTAGAGGACCCAAAAAGTAGGAGAAACCCACGGGTCCACATAAAAGATTTAAAAGCCCACATCACCGAAGAAATTCCACCCCCAATCGTAGAGGAAAGACCTCCGCCCCCGCGAGTAATACCCCTCATAAAGGAGCGAAACCTGCCACGTCGCACCGGATTACGCTCGCAACGTAATGTCGCCACCCTCGCGAATCCCCCGCCGGAACTAATAAAAGTTGATAATTTGCAGGTTTTCAAGATGCTCCGACGATTCGGACCGCGTCCCCACCCCTTTTCCCTGATCCCCCGTCCCGCGTATCATCGCCCCGGGGGCACGGTGATCGACCCGGAGGAGTGGATCTCCCCCGGGAGATCGACCCCCCGGAAGTATGTCCCGCTTTACGGAAGCACTCCCCCCTCCTCCCCGCCATCCCCCAATTCCATGCCCCCTACGCCCCCTCCTGCTTCCTCGGCCCCCGCGTCCCATCCCTTCGGCCAGGAGGACCTCCAACGAATCCAGGATTTGTTGGAGCGCCTCCTGGTCTCCCGTTCCCCTCCCCCGCCTTCCGCCGCCGCCAACCGTCGCCGCTGCCAATCCCAAGCGGCTCCCCCGCGTCCCCGATCCTCATCCCAGTCCCTCGCCACCCTGAAACCCCATCCCAAACCCCGCGTCGTCCCAACCACCCCTCGTCCTGCAAGCTCCCTACCCCATCCCACCCCCAAAAACCCCGCCAGCCCCGCATCGCCGACCCCCCCTATTTCCCGAACCCTCCTTCCCCTCGTCGCGCCCGCCGACGCGTCCCCGTCCCCGTTCCGTCCCCGTTCCCCCGTCCCGCCCCCGCATCCCGGCCCTGATGGACCACCCCGTCGCCCCTCCCGCACCGATCCCGGCCCTGATGGACCTCCCCTGCCTCCCTCCCCCTGACATGCCCCTCCCCGATCCCGACGCCGAACCCCTCCCGTACACCCCCCCACCCTTTGCCCGCCGGCGCCTCCGGTGTTGGTCGTGCGGCCAACTAGGCCACACACACGAGGAGTGCGGCCGGCGGCTAAGGCCTCCCACGCCCCCCAGCAGCAGCTGGTAAATCCCCTCCCTCCCCAGTGCCACCTATCCCTAGTCCCCCGCAAAGAGCCCCAGAACCCTTCCCTGAGCCCGAGGCCCCAATCCCAAGAGCCCACGACCCCCCTGAGCCACAAAGAACCCGTAACGAACCCTCGGAACCCTCCCTGAACCCGAGATCCCAGACCCCCGAGTCACGACCCCCCCTCTGGCCCCGCAGAACCCTCTACGAACCCGCGGTAACCCGCCAAGCCCTGCAAGAACCCTGAAGAACCCTGCAGGCAACAGCACGAGCATCTAGTCAAACCCAAGGAACCCACGACGAAGATCCCGCTACGCCGACTGCAAAACGAAGACTGACGAGACGCGATGCGCTTGGTCGCGGCACAAGGCTGAAGTCACTACAATTAAGTGCGGCCAGCGTCTTCGCGACTCCCTCCATTCCCAACGTCCACCAGGAAGAACCGCGATAGAGCCACGCATGAACAGAAAAGGACCGGCAAGAGGGGAGAGCGGAGCTCGCGCTTACAAAAGTCGCTTTTGTATCATTTGAAAATGTCCTAGCACTAATCACTGGATTCTTTTCTTTTTAGCCGCAAAAGATGACGATAATACGCGGAGCGTATCAACGTCAGGCCGGGGGGAGTTGTGACGTTGCGTCACATATCGCCCCGACCTGCCCTCGCAAGTCCACCACGCACGCCCCCCCTCCACTCCCTTCCCACGCGTTACGTTCCCCTCGTGATCCCCCAATACGCGCCGTAAGTTAAAACCGTCCCGTAATGTCGCGAAAGACCGTAACTAGTCGTAAGCATGGCGAATTAGCAAAAAAAACTCGAAGCGGAGTACGCTGGAGGGCTCGCCCTCGTCTCGCTTATTTCAATCTTCCCCCCCCCCCGTTCCATCCCCCCCCCTTTTGCGCAGCATCATCGGTGGACCCCAGCACCACCAGATCACACCAGACCATCGCCGAAGCACCTTATCTGTCGACGCCACCCCGGGGGTGCATCACGGTAGCGGCGGAGGATTGTGCTTCCCCGCACCAAAACCTCCCTACACTAGTCGAAACACGGAGGAAAAGGCCCACCCTCCGTGGACTTATCAAGAATGGGGGAATAGGGCCGTCCCCAATATCACCGGCCGGTAACAGCGACCACACGGAGAGTATGCATCGACCCCCGGGGTCGGAATATCACACGACACCTCGCTCCCGCGGCACACCTCGAAGGATCTAGGATCGATGCGGAGTCACCGTGCTGCCATCCCTCCCTTTTCCTACGAACTAGCCCCCCGAAAATTTCTCCCACTTTCCCTCATTAGCCCAGAACCCGACGAGCAAGTGACGAGCTCGTCACTTGCGAGCGGTGTGTTAAGCGGCGAATATCGATAAGCGAAAGCTAACAATCTTTATTGCGTTTCGAGCCCTTCTGGTTTAATTTTCTTGTGTTTTTTTTTTGCGATTGCGGTACAGTGTGTGAGAGAGAGAGTGCGAGAGAAAAATTGTGTGCGTGAGTGTGTGAGGGAGAGAGAAAAATTGTGTGCGTGAGTGTGTGAGGGAGAGAGAAGGTGAAAAAAGGTAGCGGACGAAGAGTAAAGAAGTGGAGAGGACGATTGTCGTGGAAAGACGTTAGTGAGAGGAAGGAAGAGTGTGAAGAGAGCAACATTGGGAAGGACGATAGAGAAAGAGACGTTGGAAAGGACGATAGAGGAAGGGATTTTTTTTTTGGAAAGGAATTTGAAAGAAACGTAACGGAAAGGACGAGTGTGGACGAGAGGAGAGAAGCGACAACGGTAGCGTGAGTTGGCTTTCCTTTTCTTATCGGTCCGATAATTTGTCTTTTTTTTCTCTCTCTAAATTTGTTTCGGCGATATTGCGTGCGAGCGGCCACGAGGCCCGTTTTTTTCTTGTTTTCTTTTCGTATTCCCCCTGCGATCCCCGGCGAAAAGTGCGTGGTGTTTTCCCCCCTGCGTTCCCCATATATTCCCCCGCGCCCGTGAGCCCCCATCCTCCGTACCTTTTCCCCCCCGTCGCTATTCCGCACCCGAGAGTCAAGTTTTCCCGAGTTTCTTTTTTTTTGTCTTGATTTTGTTTGTTTCGCGAGGATCACGTTTTCCGCATTCGCTTTTTCTTTTTTATTCGGACTCGGCGGTCAAGTGTAAGCGGCGTGTTAGCGTTCGGGAACCTCCCCCCTGAGATCCCCTCCCCCAGCCCAGCGTATATTATCCCCGGTTTTTCTGTTTGTTCTCTTTCGTTTTTTTTTATTTTGTCGTTGCGAGTTCTCGTAAACTCGCTGGCGCCCAACACGAAAATTCTTTTTTTGTTATACTATAGCCTTTTTTTTTAATATATCATTTCTCATTTTATTCTCCGTTTGTTAATTCCCTTTTTTTTTCTTCTGTCCTCGTTCCCCGCATTGTCGCGCTTCCCCTCGCGGAAAGCGTCACAGCGTATTATCGAATACAATATTTTATTTATAATGTTATTTAATGTTTGTTAAATCGCATATTGTTATTTTAAACATATTAACATTTGCTTTGTGATTTACGTCATGTCTCGTAATGACAACTTATTTAATAGCGTTACATATCTTTTCTTTTCGTGTCGTCCGTTTCAATTGTTATAATTATTCCAAATGAATTATCTATTATTTTCATTGTTATTTTGTTTCCTCGTTATTATAAATCAATTATTAATTTATTTACTTTAACATTGAGATTTCATTTGTCTGTTTAAAATGTTTTACTGTTAAAAGAAAAATATTTCAATGTTGAGAGTATTTGAAAAGTGTTACGTTTGTTTGAAGAGCAGCTGCATAAAGTTTTTATGATCGTGGAAATATTTAAGATTTTGTTTTTCTTGGAATTTTGGTACTTAAAAATATTCATGTTCTCTATCTACTTATGGCGTCTACTAGTCGCGAGATAAGCGGTTCTCGAAAGGTTGCGGCATATCACTCCCTTTCGTGGGAATGCATTTTCTAGTCCCCATGCGTTTCCCCTTTCGGTCCGTTGGTATTTTTTTGAACACGTGTGTTTATTTTTAAGACTCGTGGGAAGTTATATATAGAGAATGTTTATTAGAGTCTAGATGTTCTGTGTGCTCTTGTAACGTTATCTAAAGAATTTCTCGAAGAGAGAAAAAAAAAGAACTACGGAGTTTCGACGGACGTCACACTATTAAAAGAAAAATATTTCAATGTTGAGAACTTGAAAAGTGTTTCGTTTCGTTTGAAGTGCAGCTGCATAAAGTTTTATGATCGTGGAAATATTTGAGATTTGGTTTTCTTGGAATTTTGGTACTTAAAAATGTTCATGTTCCCTATCTACCCATGGCGTCTACGAGTCGCCAGATAAGTGGTCCTCGAAAGGTTGCGGCATCTCATATTACTCCCTTTCGTCAGAATGCATTTTCTAATCTTCATGCGTTTCCGTTTTCGGTCCGTTGATATTTTTTTGAACACGTGTGTTTTTTTGAGAAAAACAGACTCGTGGGAAGTTTACATATAGAAAATGTTTATAAGAGTCTAGACGTTTTGTGTGCTCTTGTAACGATATCTAAAGAATTTCTCGAAGAGAGAAAAAAAAAGAAATACGGAGTTTCGACGGACGTCACAATTATAACATTAAAAAAAAAAAATCGCGAAAAGCAGTGATTTTTCGAAGGGTCACACGATTCCTCTCCTTTCCTTTCCTTAATAGTGTCCATTGAAAATGTGCCGTTTGCTGATGGCAAAATATTTTTAACGACGTATAGTATTTCGTCATTTGTAAAAAGTATATTCTAATAAAAAATATAATCTTCGCCCAGTGTGCGTGGTGGGAAATATTTGGGCATATTTTAAGTATGTATGAATCCTACAGACTCAACAAACGCGAAATTTGGTTCATTTAGGAATACTAGGCAAAATCCGAAAGAAATCATTCGTATATAAGGTACAGAGCATAGTAATTTTCGATAAGAAAATCATTAATGGTTGTGAACAGATTATTGTAATAAAAATGAAAATTCTGAAACTATCAAAGTAACTTTTTTCTTTTTATACCGTATTCATTTGTACATTTTTTTCTGCACACTTGACTTATCTGAAGTTTTGTCAGCAGTATGAAATGTGTGTTGTGTATTTTTTTAAAGAGCTTATCGATGAAATCGTTTGTTAAATACGCAAAAAAGTTTACACGCATTAAGAAATCTTTATATACAAAAAAAATGGTGTTTTTTTTTAATTTTTTCAAAATAAAAAAAATACAAAGTATGAATGAATTAATTTAGTTCGAACTCTAGATAGTAATATTTCCAGAAACATTAATCAACAATTTTTTAATAACGTCTAAATATTTATATTTTTAAAAAGTACTATGCTTAGTAGCATAAGTACGATTAGTTTCTTTCAGATTTTTATAGCCGTGCTTAGTACCCGAAATTTTCATGCTATTTTGATTTCGTTGGAAGTATATACGTGTCATGCGTCCAAAACAATTTTTGCGTATTACGAGCCCAAACTTACCGCCATTGTTCGATACGTCTTTTATAACCTTGCGATATGGAAATTCTTTGTCACTAATTTGTACAAATTGTAGAGTGAATTATTCGACGGAATCCTCCAAATTACTTTTGATTTTTTCGAGAATATTATCGTTTGCTAAAATAAAATATGTCCTTATTAGATTACACAATCACAGAAATACTAAAGAATTATATTTTAATGACGAAGAAAATTTGCTTACCGTACACAGTTAATACACGTGCAGCATTTTTTTTTATCGATATATTTTACGGAACAAATTTTACCGCGAACGTCAACGTCTCGAACAGCACAAATAAATAAAACATCGTATGTAAAAAGTATCAACGCAAACATATCGCTTCCATAAAACTTCCGAACAATATGAAAAAACTGGAACACTTCTCTTATGGATTGTTACGTCGATCGGCGTTTCCATTTATCAACCACCTCTCACAGGACAGAGCGTGTTTCATTTGTTAAAAACATATCGGGGTAGACCGCGCATTCGGATCGTCTAGGACTCGAGATTTTTGTGAGAGCCATCTCTGATCGCACATTTGGAACCGCATCAAACTCTTATAATGAGGAGTGCAACGGAGGTGACAAGGTAGACTGAAATATTGGCAATACGCGTTAAAAAATTAAACAAATATGAAACAACCAGTTTTCTTAAATTTGTTCAGAACCTTTTGATTTTCTTATTAATTAAATGAATATCTTATCCTTTATATGATACATATGTCAACTGCTTGGTGGTGGAATAGTGCCTCTCCAATAGTTTGAAGTTTTTTATCATTGCACAGATCGGCTATTATGAGAACTTGAAACAAAGAGCGTCGTCAAACTATACAAACGTTAGACAATGGCATCCTCAAACTATACATTTGTTCTGATGTACTTTCAGGGGTATAAAGTGGCTAGTTTGAGGACCGTCCCCAAATTATACAAACGATGAAGTATAGAGTCTTCAAACCAATCGTTCTATCAGCAATATTTTGCTTGGGCTTGTATTGTAACGTATCCAGTTTTTGATTACACTTAAATTTACTTGTTCGGACTCGATCAGGGAGTAGATTAATTTAACTTTAGGTGAAATTCGTAAAACAAGATGTATTCTTAAATAAATAACTTGTGTACAGTGAATTTTGTTTGTTTCTTGCGGTAACAGTAAGTATCTTGCGTATTCTCCGCTGTATAATTGTTTGCTTACGTACTGATCTTAATCATATGCTTAAAATACTAACAATTTTTGTAATGTGGTGTGTCATGATTTTATATAATCTTAAAATTACCGCGCGGTCAGGGGTGGCTTGCGAAGAAACGCTCGCAACGCCCTCTCTCTCTTGCGAAACGCGGCAACTTTCGAATCGGGTGAGCACGGTGCCCCCTTTTTGCCTTTCAAACAGTTCGCGCGTGGGTCCGGTGACCTCGGAGCGGACGTGCTGCCCTCGGACGGCGCTTTACTGACGCGCGTTCGTCGCGGACTGCGAGCGGTCCGCCTTAACGCTTTCAAACGTTTCGCGCGTTGGTCCGCTGACCTTGGAGTGTCTGTGGCGCGCTCGTGCGACCGATGGCGGAGACTTGCTCGCCGCGTTGTCGAGATCGCAATCAATCGCCTTAATATTTTGAAAGGTTCGTGCGTAGTGGCTCGATCTATTGCGCAACTCGAGTGTCGCGTCGTTCGCTCAGTTGTGTTTTAGAATACAATATGGCGCCGTCTACGCGAGCGAGGTGACATGCGCCTGTCAATTTCTCTGGATCTCGACCGGTGAGATTCTTTTTGAAGAATCGTGTAAAAACTCACGGTGTTTTTGTGTGTTGTGTGGTGTAGTGTCGTCCTGTGTTGGTGATGTGTGTGTTGCCACGTCCGTCTCGTGTAATGTGATACGTCCTCCGTGTTGTCGTGTTTCTCGCTTCCGCTCCTTCTCTCTTACGCCTCGGCACCTATTTTTCTCCCTCACAGCTGATTTTGACAGCCGTCAAACAACGTGGTTTACGTCAATCCCTCGTGTGATTCTCGTAGCCGTTCGCACGTTTTCCTTCCTTCTCAGGTAAGTACGCCCTAGAGCCTTCAGTACTCGTCGTGGTCACAGTACGCCGGGAACACTCGGAATGGCAATCCCCACAGATATTGACTCACGAAGAGTTAATCTCCGTTGTGCCTACGTGTCTTCGAGTCGTTCAAAACGATACGAGTCCTCGATTTCCTCAGGCTTTCGCCTTCGTACTCCCTGAGTATCGTAGAGTTTTTCCTGTACTCTGACTCGAATACGTATCACTGTCCGTTCGTTCGCGTACCGAGAGACCGTCTTACAACCAGGGCCAGATCGTCCTCGTCGGTACACTACTTCCACGTAGGTGACGCCGTAAATCGAGCGTGTAACACTTTCGTGCACGGTGCTTCTGTGTCGCGAGTTGTTCAAGACTGTGCGGGTCCTCGATTTCCTCAGGCTTTCGCCTTCGTACTTCCTGAGTATCGCAGAGTTTTTCCCAAACTCTAGCTCTGATACGAATCACTTTCTGTTCGTTCGCGTACCGGGAGACCGTCTTATAACCAGGGCCAGATCGTCCTCGTCGGTACACTACTTCCACGTAGGTGATGCCGTAATTCGAGCTTGTGACACAATTGTGCACTGGACTTCGATTTCCAAGAAATAGCATGTAATGCTCCGTTCAATTCTTGAGACCAAGTCTAGTTTCTGCTCCCTTGCTCCCCTATTTATACCCCGAATATTTTGTTTAAACATCCCTTTCCTTTGTGCCTTTTGTTTATCTTAATATTGTTAATTTTTGTCCCTTCCCAACTTTTCCCCCCGAATTGTCGTTTCTGTGTTTTTCGGTGTTTGTGTTCGCCGACTTTCACGTCTCTGTGTTGTGTTCGTGATTATTGGGTGTTAACTTTTGTAAATGTTTAATTTTTTCAGTGTTTGTCTGTTTCGTGTTCGCTGTCAGCTGTCGCCGATGGCGTTGGTGTATGTGTGTGTGGTGTTTACATTTCGGTCGTTGACCCGAGATCATCTGTTCGACATGTTATAATACTTTCGGTTTTGTTTTTCAGGTGCGCCTCGTTTCTTCTTTTCGTGATCTTGGACAGCCGTGACAAGGGGAACCAAGGGGGGGAAGCATGTGAGACGTTGACGTTTCAGTTAGAGGGGCTAGTTTCAGGACCGTCCTCAAATTATGCAAACGATACAGCATAAGGTCTTCAAATCAATCGCTCTATCGGTAATATTTTAGTTGAGCTTGTTTCCGGCAGTTCAAATCTACTAATCAATTAACTTTCGTCCAAACTTTTGTTCTAAAAAGTACGGAGTTTCACAAGTATGTTTTTTCCGAATGATTTGATTATTCCCGAATTTTGAGCAAAATTTAACGTTTTTATATAACGAGACACGGTTGAAGCAGTTGTATTAAGAGTAAAATTGCAGCGAAAAATTTAATTTGACTGAAATACTTTAGAGATACGTGTGTTGTGTCCCGGAATTCGGCGTTACAGGATTGACGCAGGATTCAGGGTAGAGATTTGGGATCTTCTCCAAATGAGTGTAACTCCAACTCGATAGCTACCAAAAACACTGTATATTTATTGACTAGTTTGGTCTGATTAGGTTATAAAGTGATTAATTTGCCGTGGGACCAAACCCGTCTTTGCCCAGCTCAAGACTGCCCGATTCCTCGATGCGTCGCGATATTTAATCGTGACGGTGACCTGCTTCTCTGTTCTGCAATATTGCTAAAGAAGCAATATTGCGACTACTTGTGTGGTGTTACTTAATGTTGGCCTCTTGGCCCTGTTCTACTATTGCAATTGCTGATAAGGCGTTATAGCAATTATTTGGGCAACGCTGTTGCCCTGTTCCATTGTGAAGCAGGTTGAGGGGTTTTTAGGAGGTCGCTGAATGTTGTTAGGAAATACTACATTCCAGGTCACAACATCCCTCCCCCCTTCGGGAGATTGAATCTCTCCTGAGATTATTGTGGTCTTGTGGGTGGTCCTTTGGCTTACAAAGTTTGTTTACAATTTTTTGCTCATTTTATGCTTTAGAATATCCCATATATCTTATTTGTATGTGTTGTTTCCCCGTTATAATTCCATACTTTTGATACATAGTAAAATTTATTTATGTCGAATTTGTTTGTGGTGCGTTTCGCACGAATTTGCCTGGGACTTTGAGTTTCGGCGGTCTGTGTTTATCGGATGACGCTTCGCTTGGTCGTGAAGGCTCGCTGTAGATCGCGACTGTGCTTTGTTGTTTGCGCCTACGCAGGTACAAAATTATACAAGTCGTTCCGAGTATTATCGGTATGATCATACCTACTGAATAACTGCCTATTGCGATTTGATGTGTTATTTCAGTGTGTTTCACGTGGTTGACTTTCGTTCTCAGTGCGTCTAAGCGTTCGCCTAGTTTATTTATTTCTGTTGCGTCATTGATTAATTTATGTGGCAATTCTGCGATTAACGAGGTGTGTTGTAAAATTGGGATGTCTTTTTCCAAAAATGTTAAATTTATCCGAGGTAAAAACTCGTGAGATACATTTTGGGTAATTTCCCCGGGCGTTTCGAGCCTAAAATTAGGGGTTGTGACGGAACATTTACCGTCCAAAGCCAGAGTCCCTACGCCTGTTAATATTACGTGTTCTGCGGGATTTTGTCCGCACTGTATTAGTAATGTTTCGGGCTCCGGTGTTACGTATAACCATTTCCCTTGTCGTTCAAGCGGAATTATCAGTGTGTTATTTAATTCGATGATTCGGCTGTTACAATGTGCTTGACTTATGCTGTGCGTTATGTATATCGATGTTTCGCATGCTGTGCATACGTGTGCGGCTAGTGAAGCATGTTTTGGCGCACAGTAAAAATGTGACTTAAATTTTTTGCATGTTTTCAACTCGATTTCGTTCATCAAAATGCAGGATTTTCGCGTTCTTTCTACTATTACAAGAGGATTTGTAATATCCAGAAACTGATAACTATGCTTATCTATTTTTGCTGGTAATGGATACGCTTTGTTTATTATGTATTCTTCGTAATTTAGCAACGGTATTTTTATTACAAGTATCAGATCGACGTCGTTACAATACGCGCCTATTTCGCTCATTTCCATTAATTTTGACATTTCCTCTGGTTTTAATGGAGTTGGAAACATAAGACCTCTCGGAAGATATGCGATAGCATTTTTCAAATAATCCGCGAGTTGTCTTGGCGGTAATACGCTAGGGTTGACTACTCCTTTTGATAATCCAGCTATGAAGTTTGCCAGTTGTCGTACATCGCCTAAGAGGGAGTCAACTATGACTTCCATTGTTGTTAACCTTTCGTCTACTTGTTGACGCTCGTTTAGTTGGTTTAGGCTATTTGCTAATCCATCACGTACTCCTATGATTAGAGTTCGCAGCGATTCCTGATGCGTCTCCAATTGGATCGTTGTTTTGTTAAATAGATGAACGACATTATCGAGGACCTGGATATTATCTTTTAAAGCATCCTGGATAGAGTTTTGATTGGCTCCTATTTTGTTGAGTCGATAGTCTATTTCTGCGGCATCCTGAGCATCCATGTTACCCGTTACAGCTTTTATAATTGATCCGAGACCGTTGATGATTCCTCTTCGGTGTCGTGTTGTTTTGCCGCCCGTTATATCGTATACGGCTTGTAGCTCTCGTTCGACTTTGTCAAGCATTTTTCTCCCTGTGTCAGCGACTGTGTTGCACAAGGTGTCTTCCATGGCCAGCCGGCTGCACAGTTCCGCTCATTTTGTTAGTGTGTTTTTCATCTCGTTTCCTCTGGTCCTTAGAGATCCTAGATCTATCTTAATAACTAGCTTCCAAATGTCGCTTGTTATTGATAGTGTTCCAATTTCCTCGTAATATAACCCTGGGCAAACCGAAAATTTGTCCACCCGGTATGCTTTTCCGTCCCCGTCAGGAGCGATTGCGACAAGGGGTAATAACCTGCGGACAATATCGCTTGGTTATTTATTTTTTTTTTGTCTTTGTTCCACTCGTTTCGAGAGACTTTTATTTTCTAACTTGCTTAAAGTCGTCGGAATTTTTATTTTTTCGCGATTTTTTGTTGATTTCGCGATTTTGCCCTACCGAAGTACCACGTTCGGTGTGTTCCCCACCTTGAGGGATTGTATTCTGCGAGGTGCTGTTTCATTTAGCGACGAGACCTCGACGAGAGAATTTCAACGTAAGTATTTATTCGTTTCGTTATTTTTTTTTTATTTTTTTTTTTTTTGTATAATAAATATATTCGGCTTGTGTGTGTTATTTATTTATTTGTTCATTTATTTATTTATTTATTTATTTTTCTTTTTCAGATACCAAAAATGGAGCATCTATGGATGGAGCAGGACACGGTGGTCTTCGGCGACCGCGCGCACGATTATGAGCTCGTGATGGTGCGTTTTTTGTTTATTTTATTTTATTTATATTTGCTATATGTGTATGTATATATATATATTATTTTTATTTTTATTATTTCCAGACGCCGCGCCTCCGTAAACGGACTGCTTCTTCGTGGCCTTCGGGCCTCTGGAAGAGGCATTTCGTAGCGCATGCTGTAGGGGTTCGGCGTCGGCGACACCGACTACGGGCGGCCGTTGACCAGCTCTGGGGGGACGACCCTCAGTCCCGGGAGGAACGGGATTGGGGTTGCGAGCAGGCCGATCTATTCGGCCTGTGTCGCTTATTTTACGACCAGGTTCCCCCGGAGGAGCTGTTTTTATTTAGCCGGGCCACCATGTGGTGGCTCTCGGCTTTATTCCGCGGGACGGACGTTCCCGTCCCGTGGATGTTTGCCGATTGACGGGAGTTGGAAAATGTATATGTATAAATTTTTTTTTTTTTTTTTTGATTGCTTGTAACAATATATGAAAAACAAAAGAATTTTTGTGTTTAAAATTGTTATTTTCCCCTTTCCTTTTTTCCTTATTTTTCCTCCCTTTTTCAGGGCGCGAGCGTTCGGCCGGCAGCCGTTATCTGCCGGTCACCGGTAGTTAAAAGGAAAAATTATTCGGTTTTTCCTCTTATTTTTTATTTTTTATTTTTTTTTTTGCTGAGCCGTGCGGGGTTTTTCGTGGTGCGATGACTCCCGCGACGGCGTGTGTGTGTGTGTGTGCGTGTGCGTGCGTGTGCGTGCGTACGTTGCCCTTGTTAGTGGGTAACGTACGCCTTAATGCGGTTCGCGTGCACGCGCTTCGTCTTCCGCCCGCGGCCGATAATATAGGTTTCGCTCGACTCTCTGCTTCGTACCGTATAAGGCCCCACCCACTTGGGTGTGAGTTTGGCCGACCGTCCCCTCCTTAATGATTCATCTTGGAGTAGAACTCTATCGCCTGGACGGTATTCTTTCGCCGTCGTCTTGCGATCGTATTGTTCTTTCGCTTTGTCTTTTGCCCCTTCCACTTGCTCGCGGGCTCGTTGCCATACTGCCCGCAGGCGTTCCCTTAGTTCTGCCGCATAATCTTCATATGAATATGTCAGTCTCGGGGCCTGTTTTAGAGCCGTTGGAAGCTCCGCCTTCTCCCCGAAGATCATTTCATGCGGTGTGATTTTTGTCACCGTGTGGGGCGTGGTGTTATACGTGAACATCGCATATGGTAACCACTCAACCCAATCCTTTTGATCCTCTCTGATAAAATTTTTTAGGTATTCGGCGAGAGTTCTGTGTGATCTCTCTAATGCTCCGTTCGATTGAGGATGATACGCTGTAGTTTGAATTTTTTCTATGCGAAATAACTCGCATACTCCTTTAAAAGTTGCACTCAGAAAATTTGTGCCTTGGTCCGAAAGGATTACCGATGGTGCGCCATACTTGCATATTATTTCGGTCGCAAGGGCCTTCGCTACCGTATTTGCTTCTTGATTTGGCAAAGGTATAGCGAGGCTGTATTTTGATAATAAATCCTGGAAGGTAAGTATGTATTTATTTCCTTTATCCGTTATCGGTAGAGCTCCTACGATATCGACAGCATATTTTTCGAATGCATGTGTTGGTGTGTCTGTCTTAACCATCGGGGCCTTTGCGTTTTTCCCCGCCTTATTTTTCTGGCATTTGTCACAACGCCGTATGTGGGCGGTGACGTCCTCCTTCATTCCTGGCCACTCATATTTTTCTTTCAGCCGATGCATCGTTCGTGCAATGCCCTGGAGTCCACCTAAGGGGGCATCATGATATTCATGCATAAGCTCGGCGCGTTCGAGTTTCTCGAGACATGTTGCGCCTATACTGCAGCCATCTGCCTCGCTCTCATGGCAGGCATTGCTGCTCGGCTCGCGCGTAGCGTGGAGATTCTCCCCCGGCGCCGCGCTTCCCCAGGCCGCTTCTGTGGCCCGAGGGCCCTCGCTGGCCGCGCGAGAGCGTTCTCCCTTTCCTTTTTCCTCTTGTGCCTTTGATATGCTGTCTTCTTCCTCTCTTTCTTTATCGTGCGCTCTCGCTCTCGTCAGTGCATAAATGCGACTCAAAGCATCTGCGTTGGTATTCATTTTTCCTGCTTTATATTGTACGTCGTAATCGTATTCTTCCAGTTTTATTCTCCACCTCATTAACCTCGATCCTGGGCCCTTGACCCCAAATAACCAGGTCAATGGTTTATGATCGGTTACGATGATGAATTTTGTTCCATATATATATGGTCGAAATTGGTTAACTGCCCATACAATGGCTAATAATTCTTTTTCTGTGGTTGAATAATTTATCTCAGCTTTGTTTAGTGTTCTGCTTGCGTAACAGATTGGTAGATCTTCTCCGATTTTCCCTTGTGACAATATCGCGCTAATTGCTTTATCTGAGGCATCTGTTGTCACGATAAATGTTTTAGTAAAATCTGGATATTGAAGTATGGGTGCTGTAATTAGTGCTTTTTTCAATCGCTCAAATGCGAGATCGCATTGCTTGGTCCATTCGAATTTGATGTCCTTTTTTTATGCAATCTGTCAAAGGTCTTGCTATTTTTGCAAAATCTTTGATGAATCGACGGTAATATCCTGCCAATCCTAGGAATGACTGAATATCTTTTACCCTTTTTGGTACGGGAAAATTTTTTACGGCTGATATTTTGTTTTCATCCGGTTTTACTCCCACTTCGGTTATAATATGACCGAGGTACTGCGTTTCTTTACGCATAAATTTGCATTTTCGCGGCTGAATTCGAAGGTTGGCTGATCTTAATTTTGTCAGTACTTCTTTCAGGCGTTCGTTGTGCTCCGTGAGCGATGTTCCGTATATAACGATGTCGTCGAGATATACGTAACACCTAATGCCTTGTATTCCTGTTAATACTGCGTCCATCAGTCGTTGAAACGTTGGAGGTGCGTTTTTTAATCCACACGGCATTCGGTTATACTCGTAATGACCCATTGGTGTGAAAAAAGCGGTTTTCGCCTTATCCTCCTCTGCCATCGGGATTTGATGAAATCCTGAGGCGAGGTCCAAGGTTGTAAAGTATTTAGTTTTTCCCAATTGGTCCAATATCTCGTTGATATTAGGCAGTGGATAAGAGTCGCCTTCGGTCGCTAGATTTAATTTGCGAAAATCGACAACGACTCTTTTCCGAATTGTGCCATCGGAATCTGCCTTTTTTGGCACGACGAGCAACGGAGCGTTCCATTGGCTCGCGCTGGGACGGATAATTCCATCCTCTAACATTTGTTGCGCTTGTTTTTGAACCTCTTTCCGGTGGTCCTCTGGTAACCTGTACGGACGCACCTTGATCGGCTTGGTTCCCGTTTTTAAGGAGATCCGATGCTCGACTGCGTCGGTACAACCCAGTTTCTCGCCTTCTAGGTGGAAGACGGAACGTGGAAGTCGGGGAATTCCTCGCAAATTTCGCGGAGACTTTTTTCCTCTTCCGGATTTAAATGCGAGTCCCCTTTGACCTCCAGTCAGATTTTCTCCAAACGTTCTTTCTCGACTTCGCGTGAGATTTTGAAAATCTCTTTTTGCGTGCTTTTCTCATTCGACTTAACCTCGTATAAGTCGAGCTTTTCTAACTCGATCGTTGGTCGCGTAATGACTTGCGCCTCGTCGAGCGTATTTACGATCATTATTGGACAGATGTGTGCCTCGATTGATACTACTTCTTCTCCGATTATTATTCCGGGCTGGATTTCTTGTTTTTTTATATATCCGGTGCCTTCTCCCGGCGTTCTTGCCCATAGTAAGAATTCGGATCGTGAAAGTAATTCGACTTGCCTTGCACCATGTATGAAAGGCAATTCTTTCCCACAAATTTCGAATACTTTGCCACCCAGTATGTTGGCTTTGTGTTTCACTATGAAATCCATTCCTAGCAGTCCATCTACTCCTAATGGTACGTCCTTGTTGACCACATGGAATTCGTGTGTTAGGAGGGCTGCTGGAGTTTTTATCTTTAGTTCCGCTTTGCATAACGTGCGTAACGGTGCTCCTCCTACACCGAGGAGTTCTATTACTTCATCCTCGATTGGAGTGTCGTCGCGCAGTTCGCTGACCCGTACTATGCTGCATTGTGCCCCAGTGTCGCAGCGTAACGTGAGCAGGCCCGCGCGCGCTTGAGTTGTCGGCAGATGTAGGTCACTGGCGTGAACGGCTGGGCCAGGAGTGCTGACTTGGCAGATTCTTGCCGGTGCATTCACACTCCGTGCTTCCGTTCTGCCATACTGTAGGTTCCCAATTGTTTTACGTCGAGAGGGATCCTGTGTTTTTTCGACGGTTTCCCGAGGCCCTTTGACCTTGGCCACGGTAAGCATTCCCACCGCGAGGGAACTGATAGTTCGTTTTGTTGCGGAATTGGTGCCCTTGTCATGCGAAGGTCTCTGGCTGGTTCGACCAGCTTGACTCGACTGTTGTTGCCCTTGTGGGGGCTCGTTTTGCTCCCTTTGTCGTTTTCGACAATCCTTGAATCGGTGTCCTTTCTTTTTGCAGTAATTGCACGTGAAATCCGTTTGATAGACGGTTCTAGTCTGTGCAGGTAGACTTTGACGTCCGTGCGCTGACGTTTGCCCTTGTTGAGCGTGTGAGGACTGATTATCCTCCCCACGATTTCCTTCCTTCAAAGGTTCCTTGACTACGCTGGCTGTGTTGATAACTGTGATTAAAGTGTGTTTTGTGTCCCCCGCCATGTAAAAATTTTCTGGCGATGGTCTGTGTGCCTTCGACTCCTTTCTCCTCTTCTACGGCTCCTCTTACGGCGTCGTAGAGATTCGTGTATCCACGCGATCTTACTAGCAATTGGTACTCTTTACGTAGACCTCGTTCGAAATTATTTAGAGTAAATTGTCGCAGTAATTGCTCGACTGCTGCTTTGCCGGTCATTCGATCGTCTACTTCCGCTGTACAGCTCGTAATTAGCTCCATCATAATTGTCTCTATTCGCTGTGCATAGGTTTGCACCGTTTCGTCGCTTTTTTGACGGCAAGTGTGTAATTCTACTTGTAAGGCTGGTACTGTGCGTTGTTTTTCGAATAAAACTCGCAATTCACGTTTTAAATCGTCTATGGAGTCTATCGCTCTGTGTCGCAAGGCTGCTGCTGCACGACCTTTTAATTTTAATTTCTGTATCGCGACGAGTAGTTCCTGTTGATCCTCGGGATCTACCGCCGCAGCGGCGTACTCGATTGACTCTATGAAATCGACTACAAGCTCCGGTGCCGAAGCATCGAAGACAGGAAGACTATCTCTCGCGTCCTTCATGGACATTCGTGCCCTTTCGCGCGGCATTCTGTCCCTATCAATGTTTAATAAGGAAAACTCGTTTGGATCTATTTCTCGCGCACGCTCGGTTTCTACCGGATCGAAAGATTCGTCTTCGTCCGAGTGAGATTCGTGCGGACTGGAAAAACGTACTCGCTTCGGAAATTTGAGTCTCGCGAGAGTTTCCGGTGATAGATACAAACTTTCCGCGCTGCTAGTTTCGCGTCTGCGTTTTTTTGATTGTTCGTCGCCGTCTGACAGCTCGTACACTATCCGTGACTCGAAAAATGAATCTAGAGACCGTGATATATGACGGTTGCCTCGTAAGCACAAGCGGTTATATAATTCTTCGTCCGACATAAACGAATTTTCTGGCTTTGGAGGGTTTACATAAAAATTGTTCCGTCACTTACAGGTAGATGTTCGCAAGTAGCATGATGATCCGTGTGACGTTTTTGTTCAGGATTCGCGTACTTTCGGCTGTCTTGGTTGAGTCCTTGATTTGGCTGGGCCTTCCGTTGATCCTCGGGATACGGGGTACCTTGAATGTGGCTCGACTCGGTCGCAGCACGTTCCTTGGGTCGTTTTCTGACCTCGTTGGTACAAGCACTCTCACACGCGTGGTGACTCGGTCAGTTTGATCGCGATACACGAGTGTAAATTAGTATTTTTGGAGTTTGAAGTGGTAATTTGAGTTGTGGAGATCCCACCGCTGCCACCAATGTTGTGTCCCGGAATTCGGCGTTACAGGATTGACGCAGGATTCAGGGTAGAGATTTGGGATCTTCTCCAAATGAGTGTAACTCCAACTCGATAGCTACCAAAAACACTGTATATTTATTGACTAGTTTGGTCTGATTAGGTTATAAAGTGATTAACTTGCCGTGGGACCAAACCCGTCCTTGCCCAGCTCAAGACTGCCCGATTCCTCGATGCGTCGCGATATTTAATCGTGACGGTGACCTGCTTCTCTGTTCTGCAATATTGCTAAAGAAGCAATATTGCGACTACTTGTGTGGTGTTGCTTAATGTTGGCCTCTTGGCCCTGTTCTACTATTGCAATTGCTGATAAGGCGTTATAGCAATTATTTGGGCAACGCTGTTGCCCTGTTCCATTGTGAAGCAGGTTGAGGGGTTTTTAGGAGGTCGCTGAATGTTGTTAGGAAATACTACATTCCAGGTCACAACACGTGACATGACGAAAATCTCAAGTCGTAAGACGTGTTGATCAATCCTATGCGTATCAAAATGTTAAGCATACTGATTTTCGATAGAGATAGTAGAATATTCTAATAAATTTTAATTAATAATTGGTTCGAACATTGTCGGTTTTTTTTGCCAGCGTGCATTTTTTCATTTGCAAACCTGAATGAAACTTGACTGCGAGTTGAATGATTAGTTCAAGCATCATTTACAAATTTAGGATGCATGGCACATGCAGTCTCAATTATACCGAAACTCAACCTAAAGACAGTCCAATTAGTAGAATCTTCTGTCCGAACACAAAACTGGAATAAAATGAAATTTTGAGTACTCAGCGATGCTGCAAAAATCTCAAACGATCTGAGTCGTATTTGAGATGTTGAGCATGGTGATTTTCTATAAACCTTTTATGAAAAGTTGATGAGAGCCAGATGGTGATCCTGAATCGACTTAAAGACATACTTACAGAATTCCATACTTTTTGGGACAATAGTTTGGGTGATAATAAATTAGTAGACTTAAACCAACCCAAACAAGCCCAAGCGAAATACTACCTATAGAACGATTGATTTGAAGCCTCTATGCTTCATTGTTTGTATAATTTGAAGACTGTCCTTAAACTAGCCACTATACTTCAAATGTATAATTTGAGGACGCTCCTTGTGTCTAGTCCCCATATTATCCAATGGATGAAATGACACAAAAACAGATTTTATACTATAAGGGACCCTCGCGGATTTTAAACCACGGTGGAAACCCCGTGGAAGTGGAAACGGTGTAAAATTGAGTAAAGTTTCACTGTGTATTCACGGTGGATTTGTTCCACCTGCCCACTGTGTTTTCACAGTGATTTTACAATGATTCCACGCTCAACCCACAGCCCGTTTCCACAGTGTATCCACCGCGTATTTTCTATATACTATACACGTAAATTTCACAGTGAATTCTTAAAAGATCCACAGTGGTAACTCAGTGTATCTATGGTGGTTTTACGGCAATTCCACAGCAGTTATACGGTGGATCAACGGTAAATATTCAATCGAACCACAGTGAATACATGGTATATAAATAAAGTTTACAGTAAATATACGCGATTACATCGGTGTTTACCAGCTTTCATTTTTCCAAATGGATTTGAGATTCCTTTGGATTTCAAATGTTGAACAAATAGAACATTTTATGTCAGGAAGATTATAGCCAAGAAGACATCAAATCTTCATGTATTATGGAAAACTTTTTTTCATAGATGGGCAACTTTTACGAAAAATTGTAGAACATTTGACTGATTTAGTAAACATTCTTTCAGGCTTCAGGAGGTCGTATATGTATAAGTAATTTGGATTTCGTGGAAATGTTATTATAGGTCTTTTTCAATACGCTATCACTCAGTTGAGCTATGTATATGCATATTTTTACGTACGTCACAGAACCTATTAGCGTAATTTTCGACAAATGTTATTTGAATAGCTTGAATACTTGCACACGCATCAAGGGCTGATGACAAGACAAAAACTTCACGAGGTCGGAAAAATTCACCTCACATTTATAGATAATTAGATAATAATTATATTAATTATACTGTAACGTATGCTGTTTTCGGTTACACTTAAATTTATATGTTCGGACTCGATCAGGGAGTAGATTAATTTAACGTCAGGTAAATCTGATAAAACAAGATATATTCTTCAATAAATAATGTGTGTGTACAATGTTCTTGTCGCGTCTGGGTATCACGGTGAGGATTCGTCTCGTTTCCTCTTTGTAATCGCGCTGCTTACGTACTAATCTTATTCGTATACTTAAAATACTAACAATGTTTGTATATAGTGTTTCGTGGCTCTATATAATTTTAACTTTATCGCGCGTTTACGTTTATGAATTTTGTGTAAAACTCACGGTGTCTTTCTTTTTGTGTGTGGTGTAGTATAGTGCTGTCCTGTGTTGTATGATGCGTGTGTTGTCACGTCCGTTTCGTGTACTGTGATGTGAATTCGTACGTCCTCCTTGTTTCTCCGGTCTCTCGCTGCCGCTCCTTCTCTCTTACGCCTCGGCACCTATTTTTCTCCCGCACAGCTGATTTTGACAGCCGTCAAGCAACGTGGTTTTCGTCAATCCCTCGCGTGATTCTCGTAGCCGTTCGCACGTTTTCCTGATTCCTCTGTTTTCCTTCCTTCTCAGGTAAGTACTCCCTAGAGCCTTCAGTACTCGTCGTGGTCACAGTACGCCGGGAACGCTTGGAATGACAATCCCCACAGATATTGACTCACGAGGAGTTAATACACGGTGTGCATACGTGTCTTCGAGTCGTTCAAAACGATACGAGTACTCGATTTCCTCAGGCTTTCGCCTTCGTACTCCCTGAGTATCGTACAGTTTTTCCTGTACTCTGACTCGAATACGTATCACTGTCCGTTCGTTCGCGTACCGGGAGACCGTCTTACTGCCAGGGCCAGATCGTCCTCGTCGGTACACTACTTCCACATAGGTGATGCCGTAAATCGAGCGTGTAACACTTTCGTACACGGTGCTTTTGTGTCGCGAGTTGTTCAAGACTGTGCGAGTCCTCGATTTCCTCAGGCTTTCGCCTTCGTACTCCCTGAGTATCGCAGAGTTTTTCCCAAACTCTAACTCTGATACGAATCACTTTCTGTTCGTTCGCGTACCGGGAGACCGTCTTACTGCCAGGGCCAGATCGTCCTCGTCGGTACACTACTTCCACGTAGGTGATGCCGTAATTCGAGCTTGTGACACAATTGTGCACTGGTCTTCGATTTTCAAGAGTATTTAGCATGTAATGCTCTGTTCGATTCTTGAGACCAAGTCTCCTTCTGCCCATTTTGCTCCCCTATTTATACCCCGTTTTAATTGTTTAAATATCCCTTTCCTTTGTGCCATTTGTTTATCTTAGTATTGTTAATTTTTGTCCCTTCCCAAATTTTTCCCCCGACTTGTCGTTTCTGTGTGTTTTGATGCTTGTTTTTGTCGGCTTTTATGTCTCTGTGTTGTGTTCGTGCTTGTTGAGTATTAATGTTTATAAATGTTAAGTTTTTTGATGTTTTCGGTTACTTGTTCGCTGTCAGCTGTCTCCGATGGCGTTGGTGAATGTGTGTGTGTTTTGTTTATGTCTCGGTCGTTGACCCGAGATCATCCGTGCGTGTGCTATACATAATAATTTCTAATTTTTTTTGTTTTTCACGTGAACCTTCTCGGCGAGCGTGGAACCGCGAGCGGCGGTTGGACGAAATGGGGTTGGGGGGGGGGGGAGATATGAGAGTACCTGAGACGTTTGACGTTTCAATACGTGTTATAAAATCAAAATGCATAACGTTTTAGACATTAGTCTGATTTTGAATTTGTTGGTTCACAATCATAAAAAATGCATGAAAAATACTACTCCAAACTTGTTGAACTTAAACATACTCATTACATAGATTGTGAGTTCAACAAGCTTAAAAACTTTGTAATAAGCGGATTTTTAAACTTGGACAATTTCAAAACCAGCAAGTTCAACTGATTTTTTTAATTTATTTCTTTATTGAATGAAATTATATTTCGAAACCTTGGGATGGGATGTTTTTAAATAAAATAAAGTGTTATGTTAATTTTTAAAATAATATATGTATGTAGCTTGGAATTGTTTACAGTTTTTTTCATCGAGAAAATAGAGATAGAGTGTATCCTTACAATACTTATTATTATTTATTTTAACTATTGAATATTTATTTCAATAAAATTATTTACAAAATTTTACATCACATAAACAAATTATTGAAACTTTTAAACATTATGTAATAAAATAGTACAGTTTAAAAAATAACTAAACAATTTTTCCAATTCATTTAATCACTCTCCCAACAATTGGTCTGTTTGATAACATAAATATTATTGGAGCAAGAAATTAAAACTGCAGGTTTTATGAACTGTGACTCTTGCATAAAGGAGAGGTTATTCGATATTTCAACTTGCGTAATATGTTCAGTATTAAAAGTATGTCTCAGTTGATGCAATTGTTGTACGAACATCCCGCCAATCTTTTGACCATTATTTTCAAATTGAACCATCGTAACAATTATACAGTACTCCTCAACGTCATAAAAAACTACAGAGTCAGAAAATTTTAAGTTTTTCTTGTTTTCACACGAATACTTCATTTCATTCAATTTCATTTTTCGAAAACATTTCATATTCAAAGGATTATAACCCATTCGAGCCAAAACATCACGTTCTTTATTTGTTGGTGATCGTGATACAAACTTGCCTACACCGATTAAACGGATTTCATTATTAATATCTTGCTGAATAGACATTTTTATTTGCTTAACAATAAACTTTTTTGTTTCAAGAGATACAGTCTCATCATACAAAGTATTAATGAGAAACTTTTTCAGCAAAAAACGTGTCGCTATTTGATCAGGTCTCGCGAAAGAACTGGATATGAAGTTCATTATTCTTATATTCCAGGTTTCAAACGTAAAAGCTTCATGAGCTCAAATAGGACCCCAGTTTTGCACAATATCTATCAAATGCGTCATTGAATGTATATTATATGTTAAATTTATAGTCCCAAAATACCTTTTGAAAAGCTTTACGTATTCTTTCAACAGCATATCTGCACGTTTCAAATTACACGTTGTAATACTGTCACTATTTGGAATATGAACTGCTTCTGACAAGTGCTAGGTGGTTGACGTACTTTTTAGGTAATACTTCTTGACAACAAATTGGACCATAATCTAGCCAATTACACCATTCAGAAGCTTTCCATTTTAAGGAGGTCGATATGGACCTAGGCTTACGCGATCTGCATGATGGAGATTTAATAGACAGTACATGGTTATTTATTAGTTTTAAACATTTTGGACTTCCTATATAATATGGTCTTTTAGTTTTTGTAAGAAGTTGTGATGGTCGAGTTTAGATGGGAGATGTGGGAGAAAGACAAAGATGAGATGACGAAGAGAATGGTTAAGCAAAGAGCGTTTATTGTTGATCTGTACGATTGAACGGATGGAGATGAACTAAGGATTAGGACTAGCGCTAATGAAGTGGAGGAAGTGTGAAGTGGAGGGGATGGTCCAGTTGCATTGTTCTGGACCGTGGGACCGTGGCCCAGGGATGCTGTGTGGCGAAATTGGAGGTGCTGATGTGTATGGGAACGAAGTGATAACAGGGTTGCTGTAGGTGTAAGGTGTTGTGTGGGAAAGGGATGGTTATAGGATAGGGCCGTTACAAAGTAATCGCGTATATTGTCGCGATACTCCGAGATAAACTGCATGCATTGCTTCGACAATGATCCCTTTGGGTATGTTGAATGATGGTGAAGCCACCAATGATGAGATATTTTTGACTCCGTTCCTTATGATACCTTGATCAAATGCGTGCGCCATATCTTCCCGTAGTTCTGCATCGGTTCTTTGCCTCTTATAATATTGAGACTAAGGATATACAAATTTACCGCAGTCTAAACTTTTGCCTTTTGCATAGCAATGTAAGCATCCATAATATCCATTGAATTGATTAATGCAGGTCACTGCTGCTCTTGCTGGAGCATCTAGAGTGCCTATAATGACTACAAATCTCGATGTAATAACTTCGCATGTATTCAAAGGCATCCAGTTGATGCCCGTTGTAAAAAGTTCTTGAACTTCAGCAGTAAAAGGTCTTAAAAAGTTATTCATAATAGGATGTTTTTCATCCACATAAACTGCTGCAAGGAGCATATGTTTTTTGCGCATGTGCGGCGGAAATTCATTAATCTGCGCATATATTGGCCATGCACTGACGTTAGAAGACTTCGCGACGCTACATCCATCTGTATTAAAAGTCAACGAGAAATTGTACCACTTTTCCAAAATATTACCAGGTGATGATAAATTTTTATGTTCTTGTCCATCATAAATGTCCTCGTAAGCATTTACATCTCGTTTATTCCTACGAACTTTAGATTTCAATGATTCGCAAATATCAGGAATGGATAGTATTTCTTTGATTTGTTTAATTAAGCTGACGCATATAAAATAACATAAACTTGAAGTCGATTCAGAATTAGGGTGACATGCTCTACAGCAACATTGTTTTTACAACTTATTTGTTGTTTCGCTTTTTTCACCTAAATAATCACCACATTGTTGACAGTAATAATGATATGATAAAATATCTTTGTTACGACCAAGAAATTCCCACAATTTTTCTTTAATTGTAGGTATAGCGTTATTATGATAAACTGATTTTATCCATTTTAATTGGTCAAGAGTAGCCTCGAATGTTAAATTATGTCTAACTGACATTGCTAAGGCTGCGAGTACATGATCTTTGCAGTAATGCTATGTTTTGCAACTAAAGGAACGTGAGAATTCGGTAAAGTATTAATATTCATAAATGAACTGGGGCGATCATCATCATCATTATCATCATCACTGTCATCATCACTGTCATCATCATCATCATCATCATCATCATCATCATTATCATCATTTGAACCATTAGCAGTGGGATTATGGATATTATTTACTTGGCTGGTAGAAGCGACATCTGCGTAATTAAGTACATCAGTAACTTCATCATCATCTTCATTATTACTATTATTGCTATAATCTATCTCGACGTCAATATTCTCTGCTGTATCATTATCCTGAAATCAACAAAAAGTTAACATAATATACTCTGGATTTATCCATACATAATTATTTTGTAACTTTATATTCAATAAAGTATTGAACAAAACATCAAGCTTGCGATTAAAAAAATTTCTAAAATTTTTTGGTTTTCATAAATTACTACAAAAATTTCATTATAAAAGTAATTAAAACCTTATTGTTCTTTTTTCAACTTTAAAATTTAACTTCAAAAATCATAAAAAATATGTACTATTTGCCGTTATTGGTCATAACGACTAATATTACGAAAACTTAACACACGTGAGACAAAAAGCACATAAGTGTAAATCCCGCCGAAATTAATGAAATTTTTAATAACAAATGAATAAATGATTGATGAAAATAAATTAAAATGAGGAAAAAAAATGCACAGATTTTTTAAATTTTCTAAATGTGCATTTTTTCTATTTGTTAATTTATAATTATATTATGTATTCGTTCCGATTTTGGAAATTAATTAAGGTTTTTTAGTCACTTATATAAAAACACAAAATGTTATAGCCACAATTATTATAAACAAATTAATTAGCAAATTAGCATTAAAAACTTGGAGAACTCACCTGGGTTTCGAAATAACTTTGGGGAATGGTAAGATTATCATTAGGTGGAATTAGAGTTAAGAACTGAGTTAATTTCCTTTTGTTTCTCCTATAAATTGCAGTTCGTGAATTGCTCAATTTTCTCTCCATTGTATTTTTATTCAATTAATTGATGAATCGGTTCTAAAAAATGAATTTCTTAATTAAAACAAATTATTCTGAAAAAAAATTTGAGGTTATTTACTTTGGATTTCGGTTATAATTAAACGCAGGAAATATATTGAAACCAATCAATCAACAATTGAAATGCAATGATCAAATGTCAACGTAATTTATAAATAATCATTGATTTTATTGCCAATAATTGACTATCAATTATTTTTAACTTTTTCGTGGGTTTTTTATGATTCCCTAGCGGGTTGTGCGATTTTGCAAACTGGTAAAGTCGAAAAAATCGGCTCTAATTTTGATTGGTAGCGATTTTTCATCTAAAGTCGCGTGATTCAAGAATAGATTAGTTGATCCTACTTACCAGTTATAGTTTGGATGGTTATTCGGTTCTTGCGGCCCCGCCCAATTCTCGCTACCAGTTTTATTTTCTCATTGCAAATGTAATCTTGCTTGATGGAATTGTGTCATAACAACATTACGAAGTATTGTATCGACAGTTACAGTAATTGTTGTAAGCCTTCGGTAAAGCGTTTGGAACTTGAAAAATCTGAGAATATCGTTAAGAAATACAGTTTGGACAGCTGATAAAGCGCAGCATTCATGGAGAATCACACCGTATCTTCAACAAAGATCGAGAACCGAGTAACCATCCAAAATAAAACTGGTAGCGATAAATGAGCGGAGCTACGAAAACCATAACCATCCAAAATATGAATGGTAGTAACTTACCAGTCCGACCAAAATCGCTTCCGTTCGATTCTGGAAAAATTGGTTACTAGTCAATATTTGAGACGAATTTTTCGACTTTACCAGTTTAGAATTACCAATCAAATTTTGGCTCACAGAACACGCTAGGGTTGTGTGTCTTTTCTTCATCTTTTTCCAGGAGTCAATCAGAGTGCATGCGCAGTACCCCCACATACAGTTGTGTGCATGCGCGTACACATGCTACAATCTTCTAAGTGTGTAGCAAGTGGATAAGTGTTACCGCACTTATAAAATTATAGTAAGCTTAATATAAATTTGTTCCTTAAGCATAGTTGAAGTGATCTGTTCAGAATGTGTTGACCTTGAAATTTTTTAGCCGGTTGCAGTCAGTATTCATTAACTGTAGCGTGGACATGTGTAAACAACTGGGTTGATGCTTCAAGAAACGATAATGAAAAAGTGTGTTTCTATTCATTCATATTACAGATCAGACATTTTTGACTTGTATCCAATTATCATTCAATCTAAAGTAGCTTATCAAAAAATTTACAATTATCCAGTGTTATAAAACTTTCCATCGAAGACATTCAATATAAAACAAAAGTATATTTCAAGTTGACTAAAATTCAATTATAATAAGTTGTATGTATTATCTCTCTAATTATTTATGTATTATTTCAGATTAGACAATGGAGAAGTTTTGCTTGATTACTGATGCTAACAGAAAAAATCAATGGATTGTTGAAACAATAAATGTTTTCAAAACTAACGATGAACACAAATTAGTACCAATAACATTAAATGAAAGTCCAAGTGAAAAATGCTACGCCAGGAATATCGGCATTCCTCTAATAGTACATTGTGTATCAAGGAGGCAAAGTGGGTCAAAGGAGGCAAAGTGAGGCAAAATACTGAAAACATCGCTCGAGGCGTTAAAAGGCCCTGCCTCCGAGGTACACACGATACTTTATATAAGAAAACCACGTTTCCGAGTTTTGTAAGATACGAATATTCAATGGAGAATACCTGGTGAAATAAAATATCGTTTCGGAATGATATTAGCGTTCAATACGTATCGCACCAATTGCACGTTGAAGGCATGTAACGCGGAACGCGTGGGCTGACGGGGAGGGGATGAAGAGGTGAAGGGGGCGAAGCCAACCCTGGGGGGGGTTGGGGGGGCGAAGCCCCCCCCCCCATAGAAAACAAAAGTAGATATTAAATGTACAAGCAAGTTATGGCAGCAGTTATGGTCCACAACAGCGTACAATAATGAACGGCTGCGTGAGCAGAGCGCATGCGCAGAGTACGTAAAAGCGCACTTTTAAGGCCATGGGGGATACCCCCTCCCCTATCGAAATTTAGAAAGATTCTCAGACAAAATCTATAAATCGGATCGATTTGAAATTTTTTGTGAATATTTAGTGACACAACACGGAGGGAATGACGATTTCACAATTTCGAAATTTTGCAAAAAAATTTTTTTGTAGAGTGAAATAATTTTCAAAATTTCGAAATTTTAAAATCGTCAGTCCCTCCGGGCTATATCACTAAATACTCACAACAAATTTCAAACCGATACGATTTATAGATTTTGCCTGAGAATCTTTCTAAGCTTCGATTTACAGATGTAACACATCGCCTTAACTCCTAGTCACTAAAAGAGCTGCTCCTCGTATCCCCCACCACTAATCCACTACGATAGTTGCCAAAACACCTACTTTAGGTACTGTAAACACGCTCGAAAAAGCGAGGAAAACGTGGTTGCGTTATATAAATATAATAATTGAAATTTTCCAAAAATGTTGTGTTCCTGTTTCTTTAAACTATCCAACTGATTGTTTTTTAAAATCTAATCAGCTTTTCACCGGGAAAAATGCGTCAATCGACGCAAGCTTCACTGATTCATTCAAAAGATATGTTGAACAAAAAATTTAATACATTTTTTTAAATTGAATCCTAAAATTATTGTAAGATCGAGAATTTAACGTCAGAAAGCCCAAAATTAATTTTTCCCAACCATTTCATCTCGTGTTATAGATAATTGTAAATTGTTGAAAGACAGACATGAAGATGATTTGACACGTATAAGAACTCTAAAAATAAGTGCGTACAGTCCGAAGATTAAATCAATACAAAATTTAAAATCAAAAACAGTGAAAAAAGTATGTATATTTATTTAAGTATTACACATCCATATTTTTCAAGCTTTAAAACACAATTGATTAATCAATTTTTGTTTCGCTAGCGTACTCATGGAGCTTCAAAAAAAAATGTTGTTACACATATGTCAGCAGAATATTATTGAAACATGTTGCAACCACAAACACCTGCACCAACTAAAAACGTAAGTTTTGTAAATTTAATACAATTTCAACGCAAAGTATAATATAAATAAAGTATAATATAATATAAAGTATAATATAAATAACAGATATTTATAATTGAACTATTGCAGCAGCATGGAAAGACGAATGATCACGATATATTATTAGCACGCACTGACTCATTGCTATCAACAGCGTCTGTGTCTCATTTGTCACCACCACAAACAGAAGAAACAGCGCAAAGAATGTTAAGTAATTCTACATCGCTTAACTCAAATCCTGGACCTTCTTACGAATCCAATTTTCGTTCGCAATAAAAGACGGTGGAATCCAAATAAAGAAAATAACAGATTGACGGAAAACATTGGACAGACAAGCAAGAAAATTGGATATAACCCTAACTTGTTTGAAACAATAGTAGTCGAAGACACCGAACAGGTAAATTTAAATATATAAATGGACGTAAATTTATATATTTATATAGATGAGTAAACGATTAAGTATTTTAAAAAATTGGTCATTTTCATAATCTAATGGTCGTATAGTTGTATCAGAGGATGTAAACTGAGAATATTTCTCTTCAAAGAAAAATCGTGGTAAAATAAGAGTCCTTAATAGAAATATTCAACGGTTACAAATCGAAATTTTTGTAATTTTTTTATTGTATGTCAGTGCAAATTGAAAATATATATAAAATTTGTATACAACAAAATATAAAAATTACGATGGTAGACGTATTTATATTAATGTAAGAAGCTCAAGCTTCCACATTTTTTTCATTTTGAACAATATATGAAGAACAAGTTTGGAAAAGAAACTGAAATTAATTTATTAAATAATAAGAGAAATCTGTAATTGTTTTTTCTTTTTTCGTTTTCAATGTAGCTCACAATTATAGCAGGTATAAAGTTTGATTCTGATCAAATGGCCAGCGTTTTATTGAAGAACACTATGAGAAAACATGCAAACGCAGTGATGAGATGTATGTGGTTACCGGAAATAATGAAAAATATGTTCATTAAACCACCAAATGAGGATGCGAACAATGTGACAGTATCGAAACAAGATAGAATGAAAATCAAAAGTAAAAATTTCATAGTAAATTTTTTAAAATAATTCCATTGGATTACAATATTCCGGCAAGAGATATCGTTGAGAAAGTATAAGGGTGTATAAAAATCATGTTTCAGGGATTCTTTCTCCAACGATATCTCTTAAAAATTTCAATAAATTTTAATTTAATTTATTTGTATAATTGCAGATATTTGCCTGCATCTTAAAAAAAAAAAGAAATCAAATACTGTGAAGGCTCCAGTGATGACATAGACATCTACTTATCAACTTGGATGAGCGTTTCTTTCCGAGAATGCAAACGAGAATTGAAGAAAAATCGAGAAAGTATGTCGATTTGAACGTTAAGAAAATGATAATAGAAATGTGATGCTACTATAAATGTGATGAAACTAATAAAAAATATCCACTTATTAATTTCCCAGTATAAATTTATTATATCAAATTATTGTAGGTTTAGCATTCATTATCGTTTGAACTGCATGTATTTACACAAAATTTTTGGTGTATTTACTGTGATAAATGACTAAGAAAGGCTATGGGTTTCGTCGGTAATAACCGTGAAATAACTGTGGATCAATCAAATTTATATCGCGGAATCACTGTGAATTTCGTGCATATACACCGTGGAATCACTTCAAATTTGGCGCATATGCACCATTGATATACCGTGTAATCGTTGTGAATCTAGTGTGCATACATCGTAAACAGACTGTGTTTTAGCGGTAGATATGCACCGTGTAAACAACTGTGAGTTTCGTGTTTATTTACTGTGGGAACACTGTGTATTCGCTGTAGAAAAACTGTCGAAACACCGTGTACAAACGGAACAAACACCCGGTAAATACACAGTGGAAGTCTTATAAATTACACGGTGATTTCATCGTGCTTTCACCATGGTTTGAAAACTGCGAGGGGAGGCATTATTCCGGCAAAAGGAATATAAATATGAATTATATGAAAGATAAAATAATTATTTTAAATAATATCAAGACTAAATAGTATATTGCGTGAATGTTATGAAAATATATTGTGAATGTTCATCAAAATTTTATTTTTGTTTGCAAATATTGATTTTCATTAGTACTATTATAACCTTCTGCGAAAATCAAAAGATTTGATTTCGCCATCAAGAATGACATTTCTGGATGTTTTCGTGTTTGCAAACTCGAAAAAAATTTGACGGCGAAGGTAATAATTTATTCGAATCTTATTTATGATTTAAGAATGTGTGGGAGGTACAGACCCAATGAAACAAAAGACGGTTGAAATTTCACATACTTAGCAATAGTATAAAGATCATCGAAAAGCTTCGGGAAAAATATATTCTGAGAATATTCAGAAATGTTTTTACCTTCTATCTGAAATTAGGTCCTCCTCCATTTGAGTAGAATTTTTTCAAAATTTCATCGGTATCCTGAAATTCATTTTCTCCTCTATTTTTATTTGACACGGTATAAACGAAGCCACTTGTGTGAACTTTGGCAGAATAATTATTTTTCTATATTTTGTCGGCCACTGAAATTTACTAGAAACACTTAAATGTCCTCAAAAAGGCCATAACACAAGTGTCCTCAAAATCAACAAATCGTATATGTGTTAATTTAAGGACCGTGTCCTCATATATCGCCTGCGATCTATAGTCCCCGAACTATACAATTCGTCTACTAGAGTAACTTCAGAGACTGTTCTCGAATCAGCCAACTAGTATGAAAAACTTTGAGGACCGTCCCCAAAACAGCCGGGAGTCCCCATAGCAGCCAATGGATATTCGAATCTGGTCTCGAAACATACACTCTGCATATATATATTTATTAGGGTGGGTAAAAAAAACTATTTTTTTCACAAGTGACACGGAAAAATGGGTTGCTAGACACCTTAAAAAAATGCTCACCAAATATGAGCTACTAATTTTAATAGGAAGATCCTCTGCATCGCAGTTTTTTATTTTTTTCACAGTCCAATAGAAAAAAATGCATACCTCATCATTAATTGATTGTACAGAAAAATGTTTTCAAAGAATTTTGTAGGAAATTTAATGCTCTACAAAAAAGGTATCTTATATTTTTTCCGCAAACCTTACCATTTAAAAGATATTGAAGATTTAAATTTGATTATTTTCAGACAAATTTCATTTTTATTTATGAATTTTTTACCTTGACAATCAATAACTGCTCTAACAAATTAACAAATTAACTGCTCTATAAAAATGGTATCTTATGCTTTAGCGATTAAATGAAGCGTACAAAAAATATTTATCATCAAAATCAGTACACATGAAAGTTTGAGCAACATTTTCCAAAAAAAAAAGAAAATCAAACTTGGCGGGCATGGAATTTCATTTTCTTAGCTTGCACGCCAAGTTTGATTTTCTTTTTTTTTTAGAAAATGTTGCTTATATTTGTCACACTTTTTGAAAAAAATTCTTTTCGAAGAAAGCCACTATTCTAATTACTTGGTGTACATTTAAGGGGTACTACAAGGGAAGCTAAAAAAAAAATTCTTCAAGCGTTAAGGCGTTTCGGTACTACTTATCTGGTAGCAAGATCTTCAGAAAATTTCGATTTTTTCAGTGAATTGAAACGTTTCGGAGAAATCCTGAAAAAATATTTCCACATTAATCCGAAATTTTCCAAATTTCTCCGCATTTCTGTATCCCTCTTTTTTTCCAAATTCCTTTAATTTTTTTATTCAAAATTCAGAAATCCTTTTTTTACCATTAGTCCTCGTCATTTTTCCTACACAAATAGAAATCAGTGCAATAATACTTGTGCAAACCAAAGAACATACTTTGCTTTGCACAAAAATAATCTTTCGGATTACCGTACCGTGTATTCTTCCTATCTGCTACATGAAAAGGCGGTTGCATTTTTTTCAGAATATTTATTTTTTGACTTTTTTACATTTTGAAAACAGAATAAAAATACGATTTCTCCGAACTTCTCCCAAGGCAATGCTTTCAATATAACCTGAGTAAAGTTAATGAAAATTTTCTGATATTTTCTGCATTTTTAACTTGCTACTGCACTTCGAAATCCTGAATTATTTTTGTGTCGCCGTCCTCTTAAAAAAATCAAGAAATTGTCATTCACGATTGATCGAAAGCAGGGCAAAAATGGGAATTTTTCCGAAAAACTCGATTCCTTAACTTTCCCCATTTCTCTGAAAGCCTCCCAAGGCAATGTTTTCATTAATCTCAGTAACATCTATGTGAATTTTCTAACATTTTCTGCATTCTTGAATTTCCTACTATACTTTCAACTTTACATACTTTTTGGGTCACCGCCCTTTTAAAAAACCAAGGAATTGTCATTCACAATTTGATCGAAAGTAAGGAAAAAATGGGAATTTTTTCCGACAAATTCATTTTCTGCGTTTTTATCACTTCTCCGAAATTCTCCTAAGGCATTCAAGAAGACTAGGAAATAATGGGAAATTCTCGTAAATAAAATGAGAAAATCGGAATAATGCGGAAAAGAAAGGAATATTGGGGAAAATCGGCATATTTTTGGATTAATATTACTCATTTTTTTCCGATTTTCTCCGAATTGGGGGGAAATGAAGAAAATATGAGAAATTCGAAAAAAAATTCTACCAGGGACGTCTCTAGATATAACGCAGTTATGTAATTTCATCCGAAAAACCAATATGTATATATATTTGTAGTCATATATTAACAATTATTTCATGTATTGTAATATCAAATATCATTGACGCTTGAATCAGTTTTATTTTTTTTACCATTACCCTTGTTACGTCCCCGTGTGCTTATTGAATTTAGAAGAGACGCAACACAGTATTAACTTCGCTTTCGGGTCAAGACAATCAAGTCCTTTACCCAGGGATGGAAGTCACGTCGTTGATATGGGAAGAATGACCGTGGGATAGTGCATTGGAAAGAAGGGTAGTTTAGTATTATGAGACGGATTCACACAGTGTATTAGTATATGATACTAACTCACTCTGTTTATTAGTATATGATATGTTCCGTATACTATGTGGTATAGGTAGCGTTTTATTACAATCTTCTTCGATGGATTATTGCTCTTCGATTGCTGTTTGTGAAGGGATCTGGTGTAGGTGGAGAGAAGAGGGCTCAAGTTCAGCGGTTCAGGAAAATATTCACAAAAGATATATTGTATAAAGTTCAACGATACAGAAGAGAAAGTAGCTAATAAATGTGAGGAAGTTGCCCGAAACCCGGTGAAAACCGTCGCCCGCGTGAGACGTGCCCGAGATTGAGGCGATAATGGCCGACGCCGGTAACGCGACGCGGTCCGACCCGGTGAATCGAATAGACCGAGATTTCGGCGATCCGCCCGTTGAGAGATACGTTAACCTGGCAAACTTGTGAGAAAGATTATCCCGAACACTCGTGTGTAACTATTTCCCGATCCGAATGGTTAGCCCGCAATGAAAATTACCAATTCCAAGGGAAATTTCCCGAACGTACAAATCCACGTGAGACTGTGCGTGTGGTCCGTGAGATTGATGAAGAAAGAATGAGGAAGTGAAAGGGAAAAGCCGAGGCATCACGCGATCGATGAGAGGAAATGCCCCGAAAAGTGGCGCCGTCGGCGGCAGCCATGAGTAATTGCCCGGCGTGACTCGCTCGTCCATTTCCCGCGATAATTATGAATAATTCAGGAATTACGAAAACCTCGTAATTCCTGAACAGTTGCTGATATGTTTCAGTACAGATTGGAGTCTTTCGCGAACACTGTTATCTCTTTTGTAAACACACATACATCCAGTCATTAAATATTATGGTTACACTTAGTTACGATTGCCTGGTTACAATTTGGTTCCAAGGGCAATTCCGATCACGACAAATTAACACTGATAAATCCTGACTTTTACACACTTAATTCGAAACAAGCTTAGAGTATATGGAAAGCGATTACAGTATAGGCTTGTTTCGTGAATTGTCTCGGCGCAGCGCGGTTAAAACTCGATAGAGATTACTTGTCGTACGAACGGAAATTCGGTGAGAATAAGAGACAACATAGCGGAAAATTCTCGGCTGATTAGAAGATTCGGAGATAGAGCGAGATTGCAACACAAAACTTCGTGGATTTACGAACTTGAGTGATTGATTGAATAAAGATAACGCGGTTGATATGCCTAATGCGACGCGGTGCGATTTTACAAGACTTGGTAAAAATGATAGATTGCACGTGATGCGTTAGAAGAATTCCGACTTCGACTTTGAAGATTCAGCGAAGATAGTACACGACGCGCAGCACGACCAACAGGACTCGGTGGGAAAATCTCGACTGACTGACTCGGTGGGAAAATCTCGACTGACTGACTCGGTGGAAAAATCTCGATAGACTGACTCGGTGGAAAAATCTCGATTGACGGACTGATCCCCCTTTTTTGGTCCTCATACTTATACCCCTTTTGTCACCCGGAAATCGAGAGGTCCAGGTGATAACTCACATACCTCCCTTTTGATTTTCCGAGAAATCTTAATCTTCCTACCCCATGGCCTCAGTTGAATTTTACGAGTATGTTTAGGATCTCACGCGTGGTCCTCCTTCGGGGTGCTGTTGCGTAGGGGTGCTGTTCCCTGGTGAGGTGCGTCTTCCGCGACTCTTGCCTTTAGGTACTCCGAGTATTGATTTGTCCAGGGGTAACGGTGACTCACAGGTTGGTCCTCTCCTTTTGCTGGCCGGGGAGCTCGCGTTTGGTCCCTTCCTGGTATCTTCGAACTTTACGGCAGTTCTGGCGCCTCGAATGTTGACGTGGGGGTCTCAAGTGATCAGACGATGTGACTCCCCTTCGTTTGCTGATTGATGATGCGCGATACTCTTGCTCATTTATAGATTTATAATAACACGTGTCAGGCAACTTTAATTGTTAACATCGCCCCTTACAATAGTATTGATCCGCGCAAGCATGGCAGCGCAAATCTTCACGCGATTGAAAAGGAATACTTGGACGTAACACTCTACGTATTTTAAATTGTTTGTCTTTTAATTTTGGACGGGTCTAATATATAGAAATATGTATATATAGGTATAAGGAAAATACATCATTCAAAGTAGAAAACCGTTATAACGCTTTAAATCTCTCTCTCGGTCTTCCATTATATAATGGAGGGTGAGGCATTAACTATTGGCACCGTAAATATCTCTGTAATTATCGACATCACAAAAAAATGTTCCAAACAAAAGTCGTAACGTACGAAAGGGGCCATCGAATGCTACCATTTTTTTTCATTTCAGCGGAGGCGCTGACGCACAGTGAAGGTCACCTCCACTTTTTTAAATGGGATGGTACATTTTTTTTCCTACCATCTTGTAGAGCATTGCAAACTGCATAAAAAATATTCAGGGATCAAAGTCGTTCAAGGTCATTTTAAGATGAAAGAGTGACATGAACTTTATTTTTATGTGAAATGAACTTTTTATTTACAGTAGATGTTTATTTATAGTTAATGCCTCACCCTGTATATGTATGTACATATACATGTGTTTATATACTTACCGCACCCCAATGAAGTTTTATTCTAATTCCTTTTTACTTAAAATTCGCAGATATTATGTATTTGAAGTTACATATACCAACATTCCCTAAGAATATGACTAAAATATAAATTAAAGTAAAATATCATAAATCCAATTGCAGATTCGAATTTTCGAGAAAAAAATAGCATGGTTAAAAAAAATATATTGTACGACAATTATTAACGGAGTTATCCATTTGCTAATTAAGCAATGAGAACGGCCGGGCGCGCGAAGGCTGAAGCCCCCCCCCCCCACACGAACATCGAATTCTTCACCCACCGTGGCCTGGGTCAAGGGCTGGTGGGGCTCCTTGGAATTAATCTTCACGTTATGTTACCTTCATTGATGGTACAGGTTGTTGGGCGACAGCTATTTTTACCGAGTTTAGCATTCCCGAATGATTTTAAGGGTTTTAATTATTTTATTATACTACCCAGCCAAAGCTCTCTCTCTCTCTCTCTCAGGGTGGGAACCGTTGGGACCCGAGAGACCGCGAAGCAAGGGAAAGCTTCGTGCGTAGAGTGAGAAAGAAAAGTGGCTTCAAAATTTACTGCGTTCGATGAATTTATTTAATCGACTTCCAATACCAATTCGTACAATTCGTCCGGGCGAGATCCTCGTCCACGGATTCCTTTTTACAGACGCCCTCGTCGAAACGAGACCGCAGACGCGGCGACTCGTTCGGCGAGGGGTGCACAATATTCGGTCGACGTACACACGTCGAAAATACAAAGGTCGTATAATTCCAAGTCAGTCGAATTAGAAAATATGTCCTCGAGGGCCGAAACACTAGAAAATTCGCGCTATCAATTAATAGTCGATACAACAAAATTTCGACAAACAAAATACGGAAGGCGCTGGACAAGACCAGTCGACTTCGCGACGGAATAGAGAGACAAGCTTATCGGACGAGAGCTACAAAAGTCTCTCTCTTGCCTAATTCGCGGCGACACTTCGACAGACGGCCCTTTCCCTCTCCTTCGAGATCTATGGGTCTCTGTCGATTTACTCGCGGAAGCACGTCGGTCCTTTATGCCATTCGCACAAAAATCACTCGCTCCAGCGCCCCGGGTCAGAGGATCTAACCCGACGGTCGATAATTATGCAAAGGCACGCTGAATCGAGCGGTAACCATCGCGCGGTAATTATCACGCGGGAAATCTTACCTATTCGCCTATTAAGTAATTCGACCCTCGAGAGCAACTCGAGTGACCACGCCAAGGACGGCGAAACTACAGATTTCCTGTCTCAACCTAGAGACGATTTACGGATTTTGGCTCGTTACGGATTGTTGCTCAACTATACAACACAGGCAAAAAAACTTTGCACGATAATTTTGAAGACATTTCATATTACCTGTGCCATGAGTTTTAAAGCCACACGTTTTTTGTTCGTCAATTTATAACAAAAAATGTAAATTTTTTATTTCCACGGGACTTTACATTTTGCAACTAAACAAATAATGATAATCGATCTTACAACGGCTTGTTTTTTCAAGAATGATGAAATGAACAAAGCCCATAACAAAGCCGTTATTCAACAAAATGTGGGATCTCGAAAGTTTAAACAATCGTTACGGATAAATCCGGACCTTACTTTTTGGGGAGTAAGTAAAAATATGTTCGTCCGTATCTAATGAACCTATAAAAAAATCGGCTAACTCATGTTATTCCAGAATAGAAAACAATCGATTTCGCAATCGCTGAGGGGTGGGTAGGTGATGAAATTCTGGACCGAAAAGTCTTCTGTCATTTCGCCCTCCAACGTCCCCCTGATCAGATATTAATTAATTAAGCCCAGCCAATAGCACTCGCCGAAATAAACGGTCGATACGGCGAGTAAGTTGTGCGTGAAGACGTAGAGCGCCTGGAAGTGTGCGTGTAAACGCGCGAGTAAGATTGATAGTGTGTGTGCGGTGGGAGAGATGCGATCGTCGAGCGTTCCCAAAACATAAATAAAACGAGATAGCGCTAGTGAAGTAGGAACAATGTAAAGATGGAACGATTGAAAATTAAGAGCGCGTTTACGCGATTATTCTTTAAAAAGATTGTAAAAAATCGAAAAAAGGTCAGAGGACAACGTTCCTTCGACTATTCGTCTTTGTTAATGAACAATGATAAATTTCCACTTATAAATCGTTTAATCATTGATGTAACCTCGAAGCGCTACAATGCCCTGAAGCGCTATCATGGGAATCGAAAATATTTATTAGCTAACATTAATCGAAAATTTAATAAAAAATTTGAGTTGAAAGACCCAGAAAAGTACCGAGTCCAAATTATAAGAAAGAGACCGAAAATACATAAACTTAAGAAAAGAAGAAAATATTAAAATGCTAGAAAAATTGAAGTTGATAGAGAAAAGATTTAGAGTTTAAAGTTGAAATTGAAAAGTATTAAGTCAAAGAAGAATTAAGAATTATTGAAGTTATTTCGAGGAACTGCAAGGTCAACGAAGATTTCCACCCTTTCGACTGACCGATTTCGTTCTGCCGTCTTCATCGTTATCAAACTGTAAGTCCATTAATTGTTTTATTTGTAATATCTATAATTTGTTTTCCAAAATATAGACTCTTCGAGTCAAGTAAAATCCAACACGACGTTTCCACTTTTATTTGCACTCCTCAATCAAAGATCCCCATCCTATCCATCCATCCATCCATCCATCCCCAGCCTATTAGCCGAGAGGCTAGGGCAAAAAGTGCATGACCATTTTACAAGGTTTCTAACCTTGAGTGCGTTTCGACGTCACAATATATATTTCACACGTAGCTTGATATTTAATTGAATTAACTGCATGTGTGGTCAATTTAACGCACTAATTTGTATACTGCAAATTTAATGTGCGATCAAATTAAGTTATCCACAGGATCAGGGAAACTCTCTATATTCGGTTGCGTCTATTCAAAATTGAGTTGTCATGACAGAATTTATGCTTTCAATTCAACGTAATTAATTGTTTGAATCAACTACATATTTGTTTCGTCACCCGTGACCGCGAAATTTAGTTGAATTCATCTTGTTTGAGCGAGACGATGAGTTTCTCTGGGACCGGGTTATGCACAACAAAAGGGATGTTAAACTCAGAGCACTATGTATTATTCTGTATTTACAGCCGATCGGAGTTACATCAATTTCGTTTGAACGTAGAGATTGTGCGTAATGAGTTGGACGAAACAAGTTTTACTAGAGTAGACGCGGTTGAGAATGGGCCGAGTAAAGCTCGAGTGATGAGTGGCCGGGTGTTAATACGAGTGATAGAGACAGCCGGCGTAAATGGCTGCCTCCCGAGTACGCCACGCGTTCAACCACGGAGTTTCGCGCCGCGACATAATTAACACGAGCTGAGCTATGAGAAGACTCTATCCCGCGAGATGAGTCTGTACGAGTCGTTCAAGAAACCGGATTCGGAAGCTCCCGCAAGAGCGAGTGTTATAACTTAGATGAGCTTGAGCAAAGAGTGTAACGAGATGACACCAGAACGCGAGCGTGAGCTTCGAGAGAATTGTAACGAGCGAGAGCCGGGACGCGCCGAGAGCGATCGAGAAGAAGAAGAGGCGCGTAGCGAGCGCCTGAAAGGCCCTCGCTACACCCCTCGCGGTCATTGGTCGAGAAGATTCGGGCTCGCCATCGATCGAGGATCACTCGATACGTCGCTGCCCGAGACTCATCTAGCGCTTGAGATTCTCCCGCGTAACGAGAGCGTCTGTAACCTCGCTCCGCGGGAATGCCGAACGAAATGCGCGAACAGATCTATATTTAGTTGAATTTATTAATCTTTTTTTCAGTGTATGTGAATATATACATTTGGATATAAATATGTTTACTTAACTATTTATAAATACAAATTTATATACTTATATATATTTAATACAAATTTATATCTATGTAGAAAGTATACTTCGAGCCCCGTTTTTGTCAAATAATGTTGATTTCGAGGACTTTTGGTAATTTTGAGGACCGTCCTCGAAGTTTTTTATATGAGTCGTCTAGTTCAGGGACCGTCCTCAAAGTCGCCACAATATATGATTCGTCGATTTTGAAGAGTCTACACTGCACTAAAATATATGAGGACCCAGAAATGACCACATACGATTGGCGGGTTTCGAGAACTTATTATTTTCTTGATGAAATATTTGAACACTCACGCATCAAATCTGGTGAAAACTGTTATGAAATGCAATATAGTTTCTGCAAAACAATGAATTCTAATCTTTTTATATAAATTCATGAGTTGCATTGTTCGATAATACGATAACTCTACTTTTAAGATTTTCATCCTCAAACATCTTTTTTAAATACTCATGTATCAGGCAAGTTCAATCAAAAATATTTTTATTCTACGATATTTGATTTAAGAATAATTTTTGTAAGGGAACATTATGCGTGAAGCGGCCCATTTCATAATGGTCCCGTTTCAGAATATTATTGATCTCATATTAATCTACAGTGCTCGCCTTTTGAAGTGAGGTAACATGTATTTCGTTGATTTTGACAAAAGTTTGACCGATTTTGAAAAACCAAAAAAGTTCATTCTAGCCCTGGCGGATTTGCCAACCACGATTTCGTGATAGGTATGTTTTGGACAAATGACATACCAGAAAATCGTAGTTTCCTTGGTTTGCAAACCAGAAAAACTACGATTTTGTGGTATGTTATTTGTCCAAAACATACCTACCACGAAATCGTGGTTGGCAAATCCGCCAGGGAGTAAATTTAATAACACACATAATGAGACAAGTTTCAACTCGATCGGTGAAAAATTGGCCGATTGCGACACCATTTTGTAATTTGATGTAAATCGAGGTTTTGCAAAAGGTTCAAAAACTGATGTCTGCTGCATGCGAAGCTTTCGATGCCTTATACCAGTCGAAAGAACATCTCGTGGCATTTCAAAAACCCCCCTGATAAATTGTAATCGGATAATTACAAATGGAGTTATCGCCCCGGGAAACCGAAAACGCTCATGAGCGATAACTCGGGAAGGCGTCGACCGATCCAGCGGGTCTTTTTCGTGATATCCAGGTTATCGACGCACTTCATTGGAGCATTAGTGTTGTCACGATGACTGTCCTCGTAGACGAGATCTCGGCATTATCTAAGCGCACTGTTGTGGTTTTCGACATTTTCCATATCGAAAGGCTTGTGTACCCCTAATCCGAGTTCGAGAATGCTAAAGAGGAAGATTTACCGAATAAAATGAGTACTCATCCATTATCAAGAGAAACCTGTATCAAAAAACGGGACGCTTCCGAAGAAGGAAATCAAAATTGCCTGTTCGATAAAAAATTTTATTCACAGCAGTAAACCGGGCCGGTGTTCATTCCTGCCGGGAAACAAAACAAAATCGTCTTCGAACCGTGCATAAAATTTTTTATCAAACAGGCAAATTTGATTCCCGTCTCCAGAAGCGTCCCGTTATATTATCGTTCCAAAGTTTTGATGCTCGTAAATATCGCATTATACATCTGAAACATCTTTATCCAGGTAATTTTATTTCACAGTATTGCTCTTCAAACATATCTTCATTTTATTCGTACCAGCCAGTAAATAATCGGAAAATAAGTAAAAATGGTAAATTTCGTAAAATAAGGATTCATTTTTATTACTTTTTTTCGCAAAAATAAGGAAAATTCCTAAAACACTGAAAATTTTCGTAGCGACGAGGACGATTAATGTATTTTAGCTTCTCCGTCAGTTGATAGACATCACCAATGATGATTATCAGTCAAGGAATACTACCAATTTTTTTTACAGATAAATTCTTTCTCTACAGCAAATTTTTTTCCCCACAAGAATAAACATAAATTGTAAATTTCATGTGAAATGGGGATTATTTTTTTTTAGGTTATTCATCGACTACTAGACATAACAAACAACGATTGTCGAAATTTACGAAATAAGTTAACCCTCTAGATTTTTGCATGGGAACATGACAGCCTCCCCCGACTACCAATCATTATTTATCACTAATTAGTGATGTCTACTATCTGATGGGTAAGTTAACAAAAAAATTATTATTTTATTTTTAATTTTACTATACATTTTCAGCGTCGTCACGTGGACAAATAACAATTTTCAGAAATTTTTTTAATGTTTAAAAATGATAATGATTGCCCATCTTTAATGTAATCATTATTAGTGATGTTCATCAATAATTAGTGATATCTACTGTTACGCACCTCACTCCCAATTGAGGTCGTACAAGGAAAAATAAACGCTCGCGCTTCTCTCGGTCGGGCGCCAGTCGTGAGGTGGAGGACCTCGCGACGAAATTTACTTATTGAGAGAGAGAGAGCACGGCGATCTCCCGCTAGCCCCAGTCACCTCACTTGGTAGAGGAGCGTAGGTTGTAGCGGTGCGCAATACCAGTCGAGCCTTTTGACGCGTGACAGCTTCAGATTGTTAATTTAATGCGACACTTCCCGAAATTACATAAATTTTTACTACAAGACAATACTACTTAACTACGGATTCAGACTCGCGTATAGAAAAAAGGTGAATCCCTCTCGGCGATTCGAAATTACGAAACGAACGAGGTAAGGCGGAAAACTCGACTTCGCGATGAGACGTGTACGTTATCCTCGAATACGTCGGCGCCCCACCACAGCGATATCGCTCTAGATCGGGCGATTTCCCGACACTCGATAACCAATTTATCAATACTCTACGTACAACAGGGCCCATTACAAAAAAAAATAATCCCAAGAGAGCGAGGTGACGACCCTACCGGTGTTTTCCTCTGAACGAGCCTTCGAATCCTACAGGCGTCGCTCGTCGACGTTTAGCGGTGGCGTCACTTTCTCGGTGGGTGGCTGCGGCAACGACTCGAGGAAGGTCTCTCCCCGTTGAACGCTGAGACAAGAGTAACGCTTCAAAATTCGAATCAGCGTAACGAGACGCGAGTCCTGACTCCCACCCCTCTCGATATCGGTTGTTCGGTGCGAGATCTATGAGCGCTCTTGGTCGAATTAAGGGCGAGATTCGTGCATTCGCTCGTCGATCGCTAGCAGCAGTTATCAAAGAGTTTGCGCGAGATAACAAGACGCTTGAACGAGATCGGTGGGGCCTCGATAAAAAACCTCCTCCGCCGTTGCTTAGAATGCCGGACTGCGACGGTGCTGGGTGATGATATATCGCAGCCCGCGATGCGACGACTCGAACTTCGTGCGCTCCCTCGTGCCAATGGAAGGGCCGCGCCGGAGAGGCGGTGGTTGGTCGACCTCAACGGTCCCGGCGATGAGAGAGGCTGAGGCAAGGTGAGCCGCCTCGAGTCGAAGCCGCTCCGAGGAGTACAATTCCCTCGATCTTCGCTGTTGCCGATGGCCATAATCCGACGACAGGATGCAACGTCGAAGTTTGAGGCGCCGGCGCTCCCTCGCTCGCGTTCACATGCGACAATAATACAAGAAAATCCTAATACGATCCCTTAAATATAATTTGAGCCCTGTTGGATCGCTCGAGAAAGATTCTTGACGACGAGAGACGTTCCATGCCAATAACCAAAAAATCGCGGATAAAGCGAGGGGCCTTGTGGCGTGAAAATACGTTGTCACACTACTTACCGATGCATAAGTTAAAAAAAAATACCAAAAAAGACTCTTTCAAAAATTGTTCTTAATTCTGTGGAAAAAAAATTCCCGTAAGAAAAGTAAAGCTTTCTCCGATTGATAGTCATTATTGGCAATATTTACTAACTGATGGAGGAGCTAAAAAAATTCATCATCTGTTTTCCGGAATATTTATCGGAAATCGACGGTCGATAATGTCGATTACTACATTTTTACCGAGTTTTAAAGTGTTGGGAACCCCCGGTTCACCGTGCTCCATCTTCCTTACCAACGACGTGGTTCCGCGAATTTCGTGTGGATGTTCAACTGTTTTACATTGTATAAAACATTTGGTAGCAGTTGCAATAGACGCTCCGGCATTAGAATCATTCGACGTATCGATACAGAAAGAGAAGGACGTGCACACAAGTTTTTATATACCAATTTTTTTTTCTTAAAATAAAAAATTTATCGATGAATTTAACATGTCTGCCATAGTGACATTTTTGGACGAAGTGTTATTTGTTTGTAAAATCAGCGATATTTCTGTGGGCCAAAAAAATGTCAGTGAAATATCGTGATAAAAAAAGATATGAAGCAAGAGTGTTAGTCATGTGCAGTAAGTAGAAAGGCTTATCGAATAAATGTGAAGTTATATTCGAATGATATTGCAAAACAACATCTTTGCACTTTATTATAGATGACCACAATATTTTGATAAAAATTAAAGAAAAATTGGAAAGTACCAAGGATTTCGTGGACATAAAATGTACAGATTTCCAAGATAAAGAAATATTATATACCGAAGCCATTGAAAATCTTTCGAAAAACAAAGGTTGTAAAGTATACAGCGTGGTAATTCACGTTTTTATCATTGAATCAAAATACTGGATATGTTTTATCCGAGTATCCTGATTTTTCACAGACCATGAAATTCTGTACGTCGAAAAAAACGTACTGTTGCTCGAACGTTTAGATGGTTCCATGAGCAGTTTTTCACTCAAATTGACAAATCGAGAAGGAGATTTTTTCGGTAAGTGCTATGAAACAATACAATCTTAGTACTCTCATTGACGAAATGTTCCATCCCTGGAACATTTCGTTCCTGGAGCAGTTCTTAAAATCCACTTTATATGAGAGATATGGGACTTGAAGTATACTTTCTATACAGCCTGTCCCAAAAGGGTCGAAGGATCTCTGAAGGGGTGGTAAATCTCGAAATTCTGAATCGAAAAGTCCTCAGCGGTTTTTTGATCCGATGCACCCCGATGAGTTATTTATAATTAATGACAGCCAATAATACGCGTGGGCTGGGCGGCGCGTGGTGGTGTGCGTGTGACGGTGTGCCCGGCCGCACCGCGAGAGGCAGGGCTACGCCGCGCGACGTGGACGTGTGTGTGTGCATGGGTGTGAGGGCCCAAGCTAGGCAGCACGCGTTGATTGTATTGAAGGAGAACGCGAAAAAAATAAATAGCGCACCGTGATGATACATTTTCATAAATGGATGATAAATGAATTAAATGAATTCATGTGGAATTGTAAATACTTAATGGAAAGCGAAATTTCTACTAAAGCCGTTAAAATTCCATTTCTTTATTTACTTCAACTAAAAATAAACATCAGCTTGGGGTTTTGTCATACGACATTTTTACATTATTGATTGAAAACAAAAAAAAATTATGCCCTTTAATGGTCGAAGTTAACGCATGCTAATTAATTTATTTTCATGATTGTCCGACTTAGTTAATTGATGAGTGAGATAATCAACTCGATCAATGACTCTTCCTCCTTACATCTCGAACGAATCGTCTCGAGATAATTGAATTTAAGGTGTTTTTCTGAAGAGGGAAATAGCGAATATCCCGAGAGGTAAAGATTTTCAAAACTCTCGACCCGGAGAAATAGAAATTTCAACATTTCAGTCTGTGATTATTTCACAGAATATATTCAATTTCAACAAATCACAATTTGCAGACATTTCTAGGATTGAGGAGTGGATGAAATCCTCTCTTAAAAATTCAAGCGTCCCTTCGAACGGTGAGTATGTATACATGTAAAAAATGTTACAAATATATTCTTTTTGCAATGATTGATTATCATTTATTGTTATTCGTGTTGTGTGACTGTGTGACGATTCGTGACTGATGGCTATTTTGAGGACGGTCCTCGAAGTTCTTCCCTTATCTGGATAGTTCGCAGTCCTCAAAGTCACCGTTATATAAGTGATATAGACCTCAAAATCTGCTTTGTATATGCATATTTATATATTACTCATATCGCATATACAGGGTGACATGTTAAGGGTGGCCACCCCCTTTCATTTCGCCCCCCGTAAAGATAATCGGATGGGTCGCAGGTGATTTTTGAAGGAAATTTTCTGAACTTTCCGATAGAAAATACGGCGTTCATCGGAAAATGATAGGTTTTGCAGTACAAAAGTGACCACTACGAAAATAATGTGAAAACATATTTTTTTCTGATAGGAATGAAGTAGACTTTATTCCGAATACGGGACACACGCGAAAATTTTTTTTTGAGTATCGCATCATTAAGAAAAGTTATGTCAACATTGGGTGTTATAATACCAATTTAAACTGATCTGAACGCAACGATGGAATCGAATGAACAGGGCTGTAGTGTTTTGTCTCAAAGTCGGTTTGTCTTTTGCGCTCAAGTTCATTCTCCCAATGTTAATTTTGTATCTGTCAGTGTGAAATGCCAAAAAGGTCATTTAAAAAATGTCTGGTTATTGAAAAATATGTCGTCAACAAGCAGACGACGCAGCAAATCACTCTCGTACCGCTGGTTCAATTCCGTTGTTTCGTTCAGTCAAATTCAAATTTATTCGATAACGCGCATTTTTGATATAACTTTTCTGAATGATGCAATACTCAAAAAAAAAATTTCGCGTGTGTCCCGTATTCGGAATGAAGTCTACTTTATTCCTATCTGAAAAAAATATGTTTTCCCATTATTTTCGTAGCAGTCACTTTTGTGCTGCAAAATATATCATTTTCCGATGAACGCCGCATTTTTTATCGAAAAGTTCAGAAAATTTCCTTCAAAAATCATCCGTGACCCGTCTGATTATCTTTACGGGGGGCGAAATAAAAGGGGGTGGCCACCCTTAACATGTCACCCTGTATATTTATGTAGAAAGTGTACTTTGAGATTTTTTTGGTTCATATGATGATGACTTCAGGGACTTCTCGTTGTAATTCGTATAATAGGAAGACGGGCAATGCCAGCAATATTTAACAGCCTTTGCCTTAATTTTTTTCAAAGCCATAGATCATTTTGCCGGGCAACGTGCAAAATTCTAGAGATCATTTATAAAACAGCCAGCAGTCCTTAAAATCGACTTTATATGAGATATATGCCATGTCGTTCATGCAATGTTGATGTCAAGGACTGATGGCTATTTTGAGGACGGTCCTCAAAGTTCTTCCCTTAATTAAATAGTTCGCAGTCCTCAAAGACACTATTACATAAGTGATTTAGACTTCAAAATATACTTTGTACATGCGTATTTATATACTATTCATGTTAAATATACATATATGTAGAAAGTATATTTCGAAAACCGTTTGGCTCGTATTATGATGACTTCGAGGACTTCATGTTCTCTTCATGGCATTTTACTGTACGTGAAATTTTCTTCTTCTTTGTAGATTCATCATCATATTTCCTGAAACTCAAAATTATTAACCTCAACAAGCGCAAGAGCATATTTATAACAGAGCGTAAATCACAAAATTATACAAAAAATCCGATGGAAAAAAGCATTCAATCGATAAAAGAAAAAAATCCGGTCAAACAAAAAAATACTGATGAAGAAGCTGAGGATAAAATTTTCGCTGCGGATCCTAACGACCATTTACATAATCGCGAAAAACATACAGATACAATATATGAAACAGTGAGCAAGAAAAAAATGATTGATTCAAATAAAGGAAATAGTGTAGCAACTTTTGTTACAGAAAACGATGACGAAACTCCAATTTCACAGATAAAACAAAATATAATCGAAGAAAGAGCAAATTTATTGAAGCCTGCGATGACGAACAGCAATGAAACGTATATAATCGATCTTTCAAATATTGATTTAACGACAGCCCCATTGGAGATTTTCCCATATGAGAGAATTTGATGAGAGTTCTTTGAATATCAATAACAACGAAAATGATAACTGCAGGATAATACACCCTCCACTCAAATGTTACGATACCAAATCTAAAGTAAATGAAATAAAGTGCAAGCCGCGTATCATTGCAGATGAAATTCTCAGCGTGCCTGTGTTAGAAAGTCTGTTTAAAAGTAACGTAGCACCAGAATCATCACATCCTCAGTCGATTTTTGATACGAGTTTTGATCGTGTTCTTCTCGCGTTGCAAGAGATAGAAGAAAATGCGAGCTTCGATTCTAAAGAAAATATGATTTGCGAACATAACTCGTCATAGATAAGCACCGGTGTTTTAAATAACAATGATCCACCAATCGGCCATTCAACATTGAGCGAGTTGAATTTTCTAAATGCAGCAAACGTTGAGAATCAGGTGGTTTCGTTTGAATCCCTCGATGCTAATAACGAAGCATGTACTCAAGACGATAGAGTTTTGAACCTGGAGAATGAAAATGACAGCCTTGACGCTAACTATGAACTCGATCAAGATTCTTCGAGCTCCGATGATAGTTCTTCAAATGACGAGCATCGTACATTTGAAAAATCTAAAACGGATGATTCTGGCCAGTCACAGCCTCTGCATATTACTTTAGGTATTAATGATTGTGAAAACTCAGCTCCTGATGACAGAGATCTGAACGTGAAAAATTCTGAAACAACCGAATCAAAGAAACATTTTTGCCTTTACTGTAATAAGTTCCAAACAAAAATAGCAAGGCATTTGGAAACTGACCACTCGAATGAAGACGAAGTTAAAAAATTCCGTTCGTTACCACCTCGTACTCGAGAGCGTCAAGAAATAATTGCGGCAATTCGGAAACATGGAGATCATGTCTTTGACACAAACAGTAATTTTAACACGGGTAAGTTGGTGGTGTGCCGACAACCGAACATACGATTAAAACAAAATGCGACAATTTTTCGCCCTGCGGAAACTGTAGAGGATCATATTCACGTTCTGTCATTCGTCATCACTGGAGAAAATGCACAAATAGAGACGGAAAATGCGAGAGAATCGTCATTGTCAAAGGCTGCAAGATAGCAGGAAGGTTACACGAAAAAGCGAGCGATGACGTTCGAAAATATATTTTTCCCTACATGCGTGAGGACAAAATTGCACGTGCAATTCGCTACGACGAGCTAATTATCTTATATGCGAACAAACCATGTCAGAAATATTGTAGCCATCAACATCAATACCAGATGATTCGAGCGCAGCTTCGTCTTCTCGGCCGTTTTTTCGCTGCGATTAAAAAAGTAAATAACCGCATAACTCGATTTGCAGACGTGTTTCAACCGCGGTTTTATGATGCTGCCATTATTGCTGTGCGAAATGTTGCCAAATTCAATGCTCAGAAAAGGATCTTTGAACATCCAGCAGTAGCTTCTAACCTTGGTACGATACTAAAATACGTAGGCCAGGTATTGAGATCAGAGTATATTAAAAGCGAAATGGAACATGACCAGAGAAGGGTTGATGACATTCTAAAACTATTGACAGAAGACTACAGTATCAGCATTAATAAAATTGTAGCTGAAACACAAACGCAGAATAATCGACGAAAAAAACCGTATTACCGACCACCGACGACATAAAAAAATTGCATTCCTATTTAAAAGCACAGCGATTAAAGAATTTCCAATCATTGAGACAAAAATATTCTTTCGAATGCTGGAAAAAATTGGCCGAGGCTACGTTACTGTCCCTGCAGCTTTTTAATCGCCGACGACCACGTAAGATCGAGCGTTTGTATTTAGAAGACTTTAGGAGTTATCGAGGTATTGACATGGGGAACAAAAAAGCATATAACGCTTTATCAGTGGAGTGAAAACAATTAGTTCGGAATTGTGTCCGGTTCGAAATCCGTGGCAAACTTGGTCGCGGGGTTCCGGTATTAATCTACACTGATATTTTGATAATAAACTTACACTGATAAGAAAGTTCATATCACTTTTTCATCTTAAAATGACCTTGAACGACTTTGATCCCTTAATATTTTTTATGCAGTTTGCAATGCTCTACAAGATGGCAGGAAAATAAATGTACCGTCCCATTTAAAAAAGTGGAGGTGACCTTCACTGTGCGTCAGCGCCTCCGCTGAAATGAAAAAACAATGGTCGCATTCGATGGCCCCTTTCGTACGCTACAACTTTTGTTTCGAACATTTTTTTGTGATGTCGATAATTACAGAGATATTTACGGTGGCAATAGTTAATGCCTCACTTTTAAAGTTTATGTACGATTTTTTTGTGTAGTCAATAAGATTCGTGTGTATCTAAAATTTTTAATAAATGTTCAAAATTATGATGTAAAATGCACGCAGTTCATTCAATTATTTTAAAATATGTATTTTTTTTCATTAAGCACAAATATTTAAAAAAGTCCAACAAAAAATGTATTGGTATTGAAAGTCAAGAAATAATTTATATTCGTCCTCATAGCAGTCGTTTAACAAAAATATATATCTGTCCTCAAAGTCGACATTAGATGACGGTCTACATAGTAGTCATTGGAATGGTATTTGTGTAATAACGCAATAATTTAGCTCTGCCTCCAGCCAATATTATGTTTATACAGTATATAATTGATTTTTTAAGAGTTTTGAAACGAAATCTGGAATAGTCCCCAAAATGTACATTGCATATATACACTACCGGCCATAAGTTTGGAAACACTCGCGCCAATTCCAAGCCAGACAAACAGTTTTATTACTCTTTGAAAAATGACGATATTTAAATTCGGCAAGCGGCGTTTCAAAAGAGGCATATTGAGCCCTATTTCCCTTTTTTGGAAAAATTTGTAGCATTTTTTTTTAACTCCGCACACACTTTGAAACATGGTTGTTTTTTTGACATTTTTGGGGGGATTGAAATTTTAGTGCGTGACTCGTGAAAAATATTTTTATCTGCTCTCCCATGAAAAACTTGAAACGGAAGGTAAGAGCTTCAATTTGGTTTTTGAGAAAGTTTGGTGCGATTTTTTTTCGCATGAATATTGATGTTTTTTGCAAAAAACGACTATAATCAGAAAATGTAGCCTTACTCAGAAACTGTTAGGTTCTTGTGAATTGACCAAGAGGGTAAAAAGTTGTACATAAACATTCTGGGTTCACCCAATTTTTTTCAGAATTTTTTTCGAAAAAAAAATTTTAAAAATTATTTTGTTTTCAATTTTTTTTTTTTAAATCGACTAAATATTTTTTAAGTATAAAAATCGGGTTATCTCACCTTATCTACACGGCCTTTTCATCGAAAAAGCCGCCTCTCACTCCGATGATCGCTTTTACAATCCGCGGCATCCGCTCAATCAATTTGTCAATTTGACCCCGCTCCAGATTGATCCACGCTTCTTTTAATTTTTCCCATAAATCTGCGGTTGATGTGGGACAACTTTGGCGTATTTTTCTATCAAGCTCGTCCCAGAGGAGCTCGATCGGGTTTAAATCTGGCGATTAGGGTGGCCATACCACGTTTACCGTACCATTTAATCGATTTAAAAAAAAAATTGGAACCAACAAAATTTTCAAAATTTTTTTTTCGAAAAAAATTCTGAAAAAAATTGGGTGAACTCAGAATGTTTGTGTGCAACTTTTAACCCTTTTAGTCAATTCACGAGAATTTAACAGTTTCCGAGTTAGGCTACATTTTATGATTATAGTCGTTTTTTGCAAAAAACATCAATATTCATGCGAAAAAAAATCGCACGAAACTTTCTCAAAAACCAAATTGAAGCTTTCACCTTCCGTTTCAAGTTCTCCAAGGGAGAGCAGATAAAAATATTTTCCACGAGTCACGCGCTAGAATTTCAACCCCCCCAAAAATGCCAAAAAAACGACCATGTTTCAATGTGTATGCCGAGTTAAAAAAAATACTAAAAATTTTTCCAAAAAAGGGAAATAGGGCTCAATATGTCTCTTTTGAAATGCCGCTTGCCAAATTCAAATATCGTCATTTTTCAAAGACTAATAAAACTTTTTGTCTGGCTTGGAATTGGCGCGAGTGTTTCCAAACTTATGGACGGTAGTGTATACAGGGTGACATGTTAAGGGTGGCCACCCCCTTTTATTTCACCCCCCGTAAAGATAATCGGATGGGTCGCAGGTGATTTTTGAAGGAAATTTTCTGAACTTTCCGATAGAAAATACGGCGTCCATAAAAATGAACTAAAATAAGGGAATACAAATACTTGCAGATTGTTTTTATTCCATTTCGCTGAATATCCATGAGTGGGTTGGATTGACCTATAAACAATCTCCGCTTCTTGTTCTCTTGTTCTGTTGTTAGGCAGAACAAGCTATATTGTTTTTCGGCATTAAAGTCTCGAACTGGAACGTTTACTTAAAAATCTATTGGTAATTGATTCACTAGGGATTTTTTAAACAATAAAATACAATCCTCATTAAAGCAAAAAAAAACGAAAGTTGCCACTTTGTTACATGCAGTCTTCTTTTACTTCACATTACTAAAGATCATCTGCCGGATGTGCAACCGTTATATAACAAAATTATATACTTCATTTTACAAAAAAGAGAAGGATTATACAGACGATCGTTTTGCATAATCAACATTTATTGTTTATTCTACGCTATACATACTATACATCGAATGATGATTCAATTCATCTCCTGCAGAAGTAGGAAAACCGAATAAGCTTTGTTCATTATCTGAAATTAAACAAAATATCTGATTAAGATAATTATCCATTATCAAAAGAATTTTTTTTTCACAGAGATTGTTTACGAGTTAGTTACCATTGCCAGAGTTGGAATGACCAAGTCGACAGTGCGGTAAGCAGTCAATCGACATTCGATGTGGTTGCTCAGTTCGATCGTGTAGAAGATTTTCTTGATGGTCTTATTACTTTTGTGCCAATTCTCGTGAAACGCATCACCAGTTACTGAAGTGCTCTGCATACATTTTTCTCTCATTTATACATACATTCGAAAATAATAAATTATCATTATTTTGTTTGATTAGTCAATTATATTGTTACCGCGTCCATTAATTGTTGAGCACACAAGCAAAGAATGAAAACTTGTACGAACACACCCATACCGTATAAGAAAAACACGAACTGGTATACGTAAGCTCCACGAAACTGTGAATTGCCAATAAGACATTTTTAAACTAGTTGTATTTGAAAAATTAAATCTTTTTTTTCTGCTTACTGCGACGACAGCGAAGCTCACAAAACAGAATCGGAATATCGAACCGATGTACGTCAAACCGACGTTAATGGATACCAGTTTCATAAACTCTTTGGTAATTCTACGACAAATACCGAATATTGTGAAATAAATGGCGAAAAATGAAAACGCGTATCATCTTAAATTGAAATAAGAAAAATGATAATCGAAATGGAAATAATTCAATTGAAATCAGAAAAATGTACATACCCAATGATGGCGCAATGATGTTTAACACATATTTTGAGAGCCTCGATGACCGCGTCGGTGTCTCTTTCAGTTTCGATCTCTGTTTTAAGAGCTTTGGCTACTTGCTCTCGTACATATTTGTACTGCGTTGTCAGTAGCGTTACGAAATAGCTCACGTAAATGTCGATACTGAGCTTTTTAATAACGAGATAGCAACCACCAAAAACTTGGAATAATGCGCCACAGACAAAAGCTGTAATCCCAAACGGTTCGCCAGGTACATAAGCTGTCATTGTCCAATCACCGTAAGTGAACTGATTTCTGCTGAAGACTTGGAAAACCGGCGAAAAGGCCCACAAAAATGTCGATCCGAAAGCCATGACGGTATACATTTTCAAGTACGTTATATTGGGATTAACATTGTTGCTAATGCAACGTTTGAAATCATCCGAGTCAATGAGAATATCGTTGACCCTGCGTATCAAGCTACGTAAATCTCCACGTCGTAAATTCAGATGAATTGTGAGAATGAGCAGTTCGACAGCGAGTATCCAGGAAGCTGATGCTTCCTGAAAAGCCACAGACGGTGGATTGTATCGAATGTTACCGATGATCCAAGAGGTAACATATATAGCTTCGATGATCCAAGTAAACATTCCCCAAAACGTTGAACCAACGTGAAATTTCGTTTTTTCTCCGTGCAAGGGCAAAAAATTGCCGGATACGGCATTGGCCAAGACATTAAAACTATTTACATTACGGAAAGTCAATGTTGAAGCCATATCGCGAGATTCTATTTCACTCGAGACTTTTTCACCTCGACAAGGCTATGAAGTTATTTCGAATCAATATATCGAGTCCCTTCCGTCTTTTTATGCTTCTGTAAAATCCATGGAACGGTGTATTCGACTGTACGTTCACGTGAAGATTCTCGTAAATAAAATTTAGTGCCGAGTCAATCCAAGTCGATGCCTTGTTATTAATCATTCTCTTTGTAAATCTTCAAGAAAGACGGAAGTAATAATTAAAACGCATTGTAATTCAATATGCACAGAGTACGGAAATACAATTAAAAAGTACAGGCAACAACTATTTTTTTCCTCTTTTAATATAGAATGAAATCATGAGGTTTCTTTTGCGTTGTTTCATCCTTGTGGCGAAGTTTATTCTTCAAAGCCAACTAGATTAACCGGGGTTGTGGCAAATTCATATTTTTTTCTTCTAGTTTCATTGTTCTTTGATGTATACGCTTTTTAATGACGTTAATCGTTAATATTGAGAGTCGTTAATATTCCCTTGGGCATGGTGGAAAAAATACTGCAAATAGAGAATGAAGAACTGAACTGAGAGGGTAGAGCATCCCTAGCGGTAGAACGATCGATTTTCGTTTAGTTTGTCCTTGCTCGTTGAACGATGAAGACCCCATGGGGAAATTTCTGTACAACTTTTGTCAGACTCCGAAAGAGATGGAAATTTTTTATCGCACTAGTTTCTCAACATTACCGTGACAATTGAATTGTCGACGAACGCCGATGATTATTGAACGTTGAATACAGAAATTATCAAAATTGTTTCATGCTTCATTTTTGGCTTTCATCAGAAGGTTTCGTTACTTGGAATAATATTCCGCAGACAAAAGCTGTGATACCAAGTGGCTCTTTTTCAAATGAAAAAGAAAACAACGAGAAGTATTCGTATGGTGCTATCGGAGGAAAAAGTTTCGTCCACGAAACTTTTTCGCGATCTATCGCGACAAGAATCGTTCAGTTCCTGCGCTAAAATTCATAGAAAACATACATTTTTTGCAGTATAATAATATTGAAAAAACCAACATTTACAATTTTTATAATTATTTATATAATGTTTTGGATATTGTTTTCAATAGTAAGGTTATTTCACAAATCGTCCCTTAGATAATTCAAATGATGATTTTATCCAAATGTTAAACATTTATGAAATTAAAATTATGACAAATTTGAAATCGGATTTAAAACTCATTCAGATATTCAAATTTAATAATCATAGATTTTATATTTTTCTAATTACTAAACAATAAATTAAGGAAAATTCAAAATAGCTTTATTTGAACATTGTTTTTTTCAAATAGGAAAAACAAAAATAAGAGGAAATCCCAAAAATTAGGCAATAAGAAATTAAAACTTACCGAATCTAACAAGTTAGCGTGCAGGGTTAAGAAAAATAAGACCGAGAAGTTGAAAAATTTGTTACAATGAAAACATTTTTGAACTGCATGCCTCGATGTATTGTATTCAATTTTTGCTTGTACGGTCATTTCTCTTTCTTTTCCTAACATTTTATCTCTGTAGACCCATATTTACTTAATTTTCGATTTTTTATCATTCCATCGTAACTTAATATTTACCGTCGTACACGCGATCATTCCATTTTATTACTTGCACTGTTCGTCCATAAAAGGGGGGTATAATACGCTGTTCAACACGTACGTCCACTTCTTGTTCCGGATCAGGCAACAAAAACGTTTTCACGATTAGAATACGAGACTCAATTCTCATAAATCTTAAATACTGACTGTGCATTGATAGGATGTCGCATGTAACATCATGCGCGTGCATGGTACAAGAATGAATCAATATAAAAAAATTCAAACAATTTTCTGTTGAATTACTTGGTATTGAGACGCTGCCGCATATTTAGATTCCTTTGCCAGCTTCCTTTGTCAAGTTTCTAGATTCGTTAAATTTTAAATTTTAATTGGTTAATTTTTGGGATTTCCCTTTATTTTTGTTTATACTATTTAAAAGAAATATTTTTCAAGAGAAGCTATTTTTGAATTACTTGGTGTTCATTTTTTACTTTTTCAAAGTTTTTAATAAGGATTTCACGTCTATTTGAAAGAAACATACACTTACACATAGTATAACGAAAAAATCTCATTGTTAGTATATAATAACTGTTTAACTTTTTCAGTTTTTTTTATCCCTGTGACGTCGGTCTGACGAGTCCACGATGAAATGTGACGTCAAGACGCACTCAAGGTTAAGACACCTTGAAAAAATGGTCGTTCCCTTCTTGCCCTAGCCTCTCGGCCAATAGACTGGATGGGAGTCTTTAATTGAGGAGTGCAAATAAATGTGGAAACGTCGTGTTGGTTTTAATCTGACTCAAAGTGTCTGTATTTTAGAAAACAAATAAAAGATAGACAAATTAAACAAATAACGGACTTACAGTTCGATAACGATGAAGACGGCAGAACGAAATCGGTCAGTCGAAAGAGTGAAAATCTTCGTTGACCTCGCAGTTCCTCGAAATAGTTTTAATAACTCTTAATTCTTCTTTGACTTAATACTTTTCCGTTTCAACCTTAAACTTTGAATATTTTCTCTATTAATTTCAATTTTTCTACTACTTTAATCTTTTCTTATTTCTTTGAATTTATTTATTTTCGGTCTCTTCTTTATTATTTAGACCCGGTACTTTTCTTTTGACTCTGCAACTTTCTGACTCTACTATTCACTTCTCTGTTCTGACTCTTCTCTGCTGTTCTGATTCTGACTTCTGCTTGATTTCTGATTCACTTCTGCCTTGATTTTCCTTCTGCGCGTCTTTTTATCATTTCAGTTTATAGGCGTTCCAAAATTTTAAGTCGTAGAAAGGTTCAACCAATGATGGTCCATTTTCATCTTGATTTTCCTTTTTCTTAAAGTAAAGGGCCTGATGCTTCGGGAGTGCACACTCCCCTCCACATCGGTTATCCTATCTCTGTCGCGTAGGTGGGTTTCGCCCCTCCCTGACGGCCAAAAATGTTGCTTTGGGAAGGCCCATCTTCCCTCCACAACTTACGTTTTATGCGTATTATCGAATACAATATTTTATTTATAATATTATTCAATATTTGTCAAATTGTTGTTATTTCAAACGTATTAGCATTTGTTTTGCGATTTACCTCATATGTCTCTTAATGACAAACTTATTTAATAGCGTTACATATATTTTCTTTTCGTGTCGTCCGTTTCAATTGTCATAATTATTGCAAATGAATTATCTGTTATCTTCTTTGTTATTTCGTTTTTTCATTACTATTTATCAATTATTAATTCATTTATTTTAACATTGAGATTTCATTTGTCTGTTTAAATTGATTACTGTTAAAAGAAAAATATTTCAATGTTGAGAACTTGAAAAGTGTTTCGTTTCGTTTGAAGTGCAGCTGCATAAAGTTTTATGATCGTGGAAATATTTGAGATTTGATTTTCTTGGAATTTTGGTACTCAAAAATGTTCATGTTCCTTATCTACTCATGGCGTCTACGAGTCGCCAGATAAGTGGTCCTTGAAAGGTTGCCGCATCTCATATTACTCTCTTTCATCGGAATGCATTTTCTAATCTTCATGCGTTTCCGTTTTCGGTCCGTTGATATTTTTTTGAACACGTGTGTTTTTTTAGAAAAACAGACTCGTGGGAAGTTTACATATAGAAAATGTTTATAAGAGTCTAGACGTTTTGTGTGCTCTTGTAACGATATCTAAAGAATTTCTCGAAGAGAGAAAAAAAAGAAATACGGAGTTTCGACGGACGTCACACCCCTCAATTCGGTGTTTTAAACAATATTGCTTTTTTCTATCGATAAAGCCGAGAACCACTCTAGAATAGACATTGAATCGAAATCGTATGTAATGAAGAATTGTTATGACGGTTTACAGATTTTAATAAGTTTTATTCTTGAAAATTCCGGGTGCCCAAGAATGCTGCTTTTTACTATCATATAAGGTGGAAAACTGCCCTCGGATTAGAATCAGACCAAAATCTTACGTAATGAAAAAAAGTTATGACCGTTTAACCCTTAACGACCTCACGGGGTGACTAGTTACCCCAGGCTTAAAAAAATGGAATCAGAGGTCTTAAACCTTTCAAATAAATACAACGAACAGAATATATGACCAGTTTTTAGAACATTATCTATAAATTAACCAAGTTACCATTAGAAATATGGAAAAACTCGTCAACGAACATGATACAATAAGTTAAAACTCTCAAAACATTTACACATCTTATCCGACTGGGCTTTTCAGCGTGGGGTAATGAGTTACCCCATGTGGCCGTTATGTCGCCTGGGTGAGGTGTAGCCGTTAAGGTTTAAAGTTTTCATCGTTTTCAATTCCGAAAATGTTGAATTTCTGAAGATGCCGACAGGAAAAAGCCTGTCTATAATGGGTGGAATAATACCCTAAAATACAAATTAAATCTAAATCCGATATGTGTAAGTGACAATTATAAAGTGGACGCTATTTATTTGAGGGTTTTACGCGGTGATATCGGGATATGTAAAAATCGTAATTCGAGTAACTTTTTCTGCTTTCTTCGAAAAAAAATACGGCGTTAATGTAGGGGATATAGTGTTTGCTGGCGGACGATGTAAATTGGAAAATTGAAAGAAAATTTGTTTTTTATTTTTCTGTAAGAAAGCTTATTTAATTCTAAACACAAAACAGTTTTTATATTTCGTTTGCGGATAGTATTCGTTGAGAAAAAAATAACAAAATTGGGTAAAATACAGGTTTTGAAATCGAGAGAATAGAACAGAACGATGGTGTGTGAACTTGAATGGTTATCATGCTGCTGCAACGATCGTCTTGTCGTCTGCGCTGATGGCAATCACAGCTGATGGCGATTGTGAGGTTCAGAGATCCCTGTTAATACTGACATGCCATATCATCAGGAAAATTGAAAGTCGAATGCTCAATGGGGGGGGGGGGGGGTAGAATAAAGTTTCATTTCAAGGAATAAGAATAGTAAATATAAAACAGCGCCAGGTGCTGAAAGTCGTTATCGGTTCTGTGAAAAGAGATAATACACTGAAAAAAGCCAAAAAAATTCCGGAAAATGCTCGACAGTTCATCTGGATTGAACAACCGTCGAAAGATCATCGCTACATTCTGCTGTCTTTCTCGATCAAATGATGTAGCAGCGAATGACTAGTGTTCGACAGTTGTGCAAGAAAATAATATTAATAATTAATAATTGACTAATAGTTTATGATTAGCTGATTGATAAATGAATTTATTGATTAATAATAAAATAATTGTCAATGAATAAATTATAAAACAATCTTTTTTCAACTAGGGCAGCACTCTAAAACAATGCAGCGGCGTTCGAGCTGCATTTTTCGGACTGCTTTCAATTTAATCATTTTTTCTAATCATCCAGAAGTTCTGGGGTGTCAAGAACGCATATGAGAAGTCGGATGAACTGTTAGAAACGCGAAACTGTTCATTTCACCAAAGCAGGACTCTAAAATAATGCAGCGACTATCCAGCGGCATTGTCCGGAATGCTTTTGATCGAGTATTTTTTACCTGAGCATCCATGTGTTCGACAGTATCTAGAACACATATGAGAAGTCATATGAACGATATGAAATGCAAATCTAATGTTTCTTAGAACACTCGGGATGGCTCAAGAGTGACTCAAATTCAACTAGCGTCCGTTATTAACTCTGTCCTCGTGCAAAATACACATCACGAGGTAATTCGTCTTTATAAAAAACCTAAGGTTTTCAAATGGCCAGGTTAAGTTTTTGGTAAAGCCATTCCAAAGCTATATTACGTATCAGAACGGTAATACGCGTATCAATAGGTCTGTAGCCCGTCGGTGTCTTTATTGACGACGCAGTCTTCCTTCAGAGTCAGAAACATGACCAATGCAATGAACGTGACGAATATTGTGTGTATAAAGATACTTGCCAAAATGTAGATCGAAGACTTTCTCTCGGAGACTTCCGTTATAGTGAGCAGTCGATGTCTTCGGAGAAGAAGGACAAACCTTGGTGAGTACAATGCGAAACAGGAAAAGAATCAGAGCTTGCCAGGATTAGTTAGAACAAGGTGGCTTCAGGTTTACACAAAAGAGATTATCACGAGTGCAGTATTTTTACCATTTAATTGTAAATACAATTATTTAATACAGATATGTTTTCTTCACTCGGATACGAATAACAATATTTTGGTTTATTGACACTACTATTTATGCGTTACAGCAAACGCTTTAGGTGTTATACCGAGTTCTTAAAGAAACTTGTAAATTGTTATCCCGTACGCACGGTAAGAAGTACTACTACTTTTACTAACATAAGGGTAGAGACTTGGAGAGGAGAACTTCTTCGTACCGGCGATCTTACGATTCTAAGTCGCTAATCGTCGATGTCTTGCGTAGGGCTAATTCCTTATCAAAACCGATGGTGGTGCAAGGGCCTACGTGCCTTCGCTCACATATGTATCGGCAGGGCTTTTGTTAATAATTATTTTAATATGCGACGTTTCTAGGGAATAGTCTCACGGTGAGAGCGAAGCGATAAGACGATATTTGTTTAGGTACTCGTAAGCTTTCTCGTATCATATCCCGTTAATTTATTATAGAAAATGTTGCGTTATTTATTCATAAGCAATATTTATTTGGGTGTAGTTATCGTGGTGGCGTATGGCGGCCGTGAGATGCGACGGCAAGTCTCAGCGACGAAAAAGTATTATATGTTTATGTATTGTAACGTATCCAGTTTTGGTTACATTTAAATTTATTTGTTCAGACTCGATCAGGGAGTAGATTAATTGAACGTCAGGTAAAATCGGTAAAACAAGATGTATTCTTGAATAAATAGTGTGTGTGTACAATGTTTTTGTTACGTCTCGATGTAATGGTGAGTATTTGTTTGGTTCCTCACTATGTAATTATGTTGCTTACGTGCTAACCTTAATCCTATACTTAAAATACTAACAATGTTCGTAGTATCGTGTTTCGTGACTCGATATAATTTGAAATTGTCGTGCGGTTATATGTCGCTCGCAGAGGAACGCTCGCGGTGCCCCCCCCTCTTCTACTTAATGCGGCGGAAATTGAATAGGTGAGCGCCGTGCTCTCTCTTCTACCGTTCGAATGGTTCGCGCGTCGGTCCGGTGACCTTCGAGCGCCCGTGTTGCTCTCGTTCGGCACTCTACTGAAGCTCGCTCGTTGCGCACTGCCGAGCTGTTCGTCTTAACACTTTTAAATGTTTCGCGCGTCGTCCCGGTGATCTTTGAACGCGCACCCTGCACTCGTTCGGCAAATGGTGGAAATTCGTCCGCCGTGTACTGCCGAGCAGTCGCCTTAATACTTTTAAGTGTATCGCGTGTAACTCGATTGTCGCGTTGATCGCACGGCTGCGATCAAAATATAAATGGCACCGTCTGCGCTCGCGAGGTGACGTGCACCTGTCACTTTTCGTGACACCTCGTGGTCTCGACCGGTGAGATTTTTTAATAAATTTGGGTAAAACTCACTGTGTTTTTTGTGTGTGATGTACCGTAGTGTTGTCCCGTGCTGTGTTGGTGTATTTGTCACGTTACGTCCGTCTCGTGTAATGTGATGTGAATTCGTACGTACTCCTTGTTTCTCCTGTCTCTCTCTCTCTCTGTCTCTCGACTCCACTACTATTTCTTTTTCTCTCACAGCTGTTTCTGACAGCTGTCACAAACCGTGGTTTTCGTATATTCCTTGTGTGATTCTCGTATGCGTTTGCACGTTTTCCTTCCTTCTCAGGTAAGTACTCCCTAGAGCCTTCAGTAATCTTCGTGTTTCACAATACGCTGGGAACACTCGGAATTACGATTGCCACATGCATTAACTCACGGGGAATTAATGCTCGATGTGCATTCGTGTCTCGAGTCGTTCAAAACCATACAACTACTCGATTTCCTTGGGCTTTCGCCTTCGTGTTCCCTGAGTATCGTAGGGTTTTTCCCAAACTCTATCTCTAAAACGTATCACTTTCCGTTCGTTCGCGTACCGGGAGACCGTCTTACAACCAGGGCCAGATCGTCCTCGTCGGTACACTACTTCTACGTAGGTGATGCCGTAATTCGAGCTTGTGACACTATTGTGCACTGGACTTAGAATTCCAAGAGTTAGCATGTAATGCTCTGTTCAAGCTCTTGAGACCAAGTCTGATTTTTCCTTCTCGGGCTCCCCTATTTATACCCAGTTTTAATTGTTTAAATATCCCTTCCCTGTGTCTAATAGTTTATCTTAATATTGTTAATTCTTTTCCTTCCTCAAATTTTTCGTTTCTGTGTGTGTCGGTGTTTTGTTTTCGTCGACTTTTGTGTCTGTGTATCGTGTTCGTGTGATTGTTAAGTGTTAACATTTAAATGTTTAATTTTTTCGTTGTTTTCGGGTTCGATCAGCTGTCATTGTGGTGTTGGTGTCTTTGTGTGTGTGTTTTGTTTATGTCTCGGGCGATGACCCGAAATCATGTGTTCGAGTGCCATATATATAATAGTTTCGATTTTGTTTTTCAGGTGAGCATCGTCGGCGAGCGCGGAACCAGTTATTCCTAGTGATGGTAAGCCGATTTTTACAAGTTTATCAAATATTCCGTTGATGGTATTCCAAAACGCATCGTGTGTGAGCACAATTTTAGATTTTTCTTAGTCTGCATTAAGAGGAGCAACCGGTTGAGGAGGCCGAAATTTTGGTGTTTTTCGTGAATTTTTTAAACAGGGAAGGAATAATCAGAAATTGTTTAATCTTGAAGGGTATTTTATTCATATTTTGAAGTATACTTTAGAATTTTTTCAAGTAATTTCCGCCGGAAATAGTGTCGTTAGAACGTGCTGTCCATGGACGATTGCCATCCAAGTACTTTGCTGGTGGGCATTCCGAAAGTCGCAATTTTTATCTATAATCATCATCATTTTTTTTTTCGTCAACAACATATTTTCTAAGAATATGCATCTAATTATCATAAAAAAAATTGAAAGTTGCATGTTTTTGAGGTGTTTGAACACAATGTCATGCTTTTACACCATATTTTCTCACCTTTTTTGCACAAAAAAATATGTTTTTAATAATAATATGATCCTAGAATTAAATTCATATGGATTGGAATCGAATAAAGAATATTCACAACAAATTTCAGAACGATTGGTCAATAACTTTTTGAGCTAGAATACCCATCAGTTGAAAAAAACGTCGTTTCGAGAAAAACTCGTTTAAAATAAAATGAAGCGAAAACGAGAAATTCAAGTCACTAATTAATTATATAAACTGCTCATCGGTTAATCAGCTATTCCAGCACCATATAGCAATCGCTCTTCTTGTTCATACGCGTCATTTCGGGCTTGCATCTCCTCTTGACGAGCTATACGAGCTTCCTTCGTCGCCAACGAGCTGCGTCTATTCTGTCTCGTCACGCGCTAACTATCCATGTTCTCGGCAAAATTGAAGCTCTGAGAGCCAACTACGAGTTGTAATTCGTTCATCACCATTAGAAGGGCTGAATTTCCTTCATTAAATAATGCAGTAGCCAAGAATGCTGCAATCTCGACTATTTTTAGGCCAGCATAAAGGTGCTTTGGAGCCAGTCGCCAAACGGTCGAATTCCAACTTTCATTCGCGTTCTGCGTATGACCGCCTAAACATCTCGTCAGCAAATCGTCTCTCGATAAATCTTCGTATATAGGAAGAATTTATTTTTAAACGTCGAGGTGTAATGGAGCAGGGTGCGGTTCAGGCTGTGTTCCAAGTGCTTTAGCTTGCTGCCACTTGCACCAGCTGTCTTCTCTCTCTGGACAGTTGTCGTGTTGTAGATTTTCATCTGTGGATATCATGTGGTGAAAAGTTGCCATTATAGCCTTCTTCATGTCTTTGACGCTGTTTATATTTCTTCGAATCGCTAAGCCATAATACGTGCTGAGCTTTTTCACCAAAGCCTCTGTCAACTTTTCTTTTCCGCCCAGTTGTTTAGTTTTCCTGATGTTTCGGAGCCGAGTTCCCATCCTTTCTGAACATGGTCTATGCATTCACTTTTAACAACTGTCAGTTCATCACCGTAGGCATTCAAATTAACGATTGCTGTGAACGTTTTCGAATCACCATCACCGATATAATTGCCGTATTTTACACCATGTAGTTCCTCCGATCTCAAGAACATCATTTTCACAGATTCCACCTCCATGCTTCCCGGGGAGCCGTCATGTGTTATCATACAATTTTCTTCGTCATGATCGTCTTTCCATGCCAGATATTCTGCTGAATTTTTCGGTTTGTCTTTCCAATATATACATGATTGGCAGTAAGAGCTTCGTACAACCAGATCGATGACTTTTCCGGAGTAATATCCGATGAGAGTTTTAACACCAAAAAGTGATTTGAATGCTCGTTTTTTCCACGTTCCATCGCTAGGTATTTTCAAATTCAGAATTCAGAATAGGTCTCTCGCGTTACTCGTTCTCTTTTTTTCTTCTTCAACAGCTTTCTTACAGCAGAATTCATACACTTTTCTCGCAGCGGCGTGGATGTGAGTGCACATTCCGTTGTAAGTTTCTTCAGCTATACCGGGCCGACATTTATGTAATTACAAAATAAATTCAGTCCTTGTCTGCCAACACCTAAGAGCTGCATGACAAATACAACCCTACGATTTATCGCAAATTCAGTATTGAGTAAAGCACCTTAATTCATTTGTTTCGATCCACAGTGGCAATTCACAACAAGCTTAAAACCAAGGCCACGTTTCCAGCTTCTTGAAATTTCACTTTCTGTTTACAATCTCGCCAAATAAAAATTTCCGACAAACCAGTGAATCCTCTAATAAAAAGTTCATGGGCTCAAATGTATCGAATATATCGAAATATCGAATCTATTGTTACCTCTTTATTCGTTCTCTGATTGGTCGCTTGGAAATCTCGAATTCGGAGTTCAGCTGTTAGTTTGAAGTTTGATACTTACGGCTGTCGATTTGACAGTTGCGTGTATACGCGTAGGGTTATTACGTTCCTATTAGAATTAAACTTTTTTTCAGATGCATGAGGGTAGTATATGTTTGAAAAATTAATTAATTTCAAGACGAATTAGATCACGTTCTTCCAACAGCGTTTAACGACATGACTCAGAAATAGGCAGCATATTTGAATAAAAAAAGTATTTGTATTCGTGTATAATATAAAATAAATACATGGTTTTTCAGCCTCCACTTTTTTTAGTTCGAAATGAAGAATAATTTTTCGTTTGAAAAATTTAAACGGTTTCATAGTTTTCACTCTCCAGGTCGACGGCTCCATAATTTTCGATGTCAGGTATATTTCTCCATGGTTTTCGATGTCGAGGTATCTTTCTCTATGGTTTTCGTTATGTAGGTGGACGTCTCCGTAGTTTTTGCTGTCTAGGTATATTTTTCCATGGTTTTCGATGTCTAGGTATATTTCTCCACAGTTTTCACTCTGTAGGTCGTCGGCTCCATAGTTTCCGATGTTCAGGTATATTTCTCCATAGTTTTTGTTGTCTACGTCGACAGCTCCGTAGTTTTCGATGTTCAGGTATATTTTTCAATGGTTTTTTATGTCTAGGTATATTTCTCCATACTTTGTGCTACCTAAGTCGACAGCTCCATTGTTTTCGATGTCTAGGTATCTTTCTCCATGGTTTTCGTTATGTAGATGGACGTCTCCGTAGTTTTCGATGTCTAGGTATATTTCTCCATAGTTTTCGTTATGTAGGTCGACGTCTTCGTAGTTATCGATGTTCAGGTATATTTTTCCATGGTTTTCGATGTCTAGGTATATTTCTCCACACTTTTCATTCTCTAAGTCGTCGGCTCAATAATTTTTGATGTTCAGGTATATTTCTCCATGGTTTTTGATGTCTAGACATATTTCTCCATACTTTTTGCTATTTAGGTCGTAGGCTCCGTAGTTTTCGATGTCTAGGTATATTTTTCCATGGTTTTTGATGTCTAGAAATATTTCTCCACACTTTTTGCTATCTAGGTCGATGGCTCCATAGTTTTCGATGTCTAGGTATATTTCTCCATAGTTTCCGTTATGTAGGTCGACGTCTCTGTAGTTTTCGATGTCTAGGTATATTTTTCCATGGTTTTCGATGTCTAGGTATATATATATATAACGATCACGGAAATGTCATTCTTCTGGGAAGGCGGTTTTTTCAACAGTGGGCAGTAGATAATTATGTGAAAGTCGAGAAGGATCGCATACAATTTATAAAACAAAATCAAGCAAAAATACGTGCTGAAACTTACTCGGGATTAGTAGATTATCTAGATACTGCTCCACACGCCGCAGATGCACGGGTCGGAAAAATAGTTATCTTACCCTCCACATTTAGTGGCTCACCGCGAAATATGATGCAACACTACCAGGATGCCATGGGAATCGTACGGAAATTCGGGAAACCAGATCTCTTTATTACGATGACTTGCAACCCAAACTGGCGCGAGATAACGGAAAACCTTTGTCCTGGTCAGCAACCATCTGATAGACCAGATCTCACAGCTCGTGTTTTCGATATGAAGAAATAGTATATTACACTACAAGGTCAGAAAGTTCGACATTCTTGCAGTGCGCGTGATGATGCCCGAGGCGAAGTCGAGGGCATCATCACGCGCAGTTCAGGGCTGTCAGACTTCCGCCCGTGTAGTGTATACTACTTTTCTTTATATCCGGTCGAAAGTACGATAGGTGCACGTTTCGATTTCGCAGAAAAAAATGAATTAAAACTCATAAAAGGATATTTATTTTCATTTCGCACAAAATCAGTACAGCGCATTTACATTATTTATTATTAAGTGATGAAGGGATAAAATTATAATTGTTATGCTAAATCTTATTGAATATTATTTGTTTTATCATGAATAATAAAAATTTGCTTCTTCTGAACTTGATAGTGTAAATTGTACCGATCCACAGACTTCTTTGGAAATTAGGGCCGAAAGAAAGTACTTTTGACCGAGATATAAAGAAAAAGTTTTTGCGCCCACTGTCACAGAGGGCGAGCGTGTTTTTTTTTACCAATACAGGAATCTTGAACTTTCTGCCTCGAAATCCGGGCCGAAAATGCGTACTTTCGACCGAGGTATGAAGAAAATAAATGTTCCCATTTGCCTAAACTCGTATTTATTCGTTTCGAACTGCTCTAAAATAAGTTGATTTCAAGACGATGTCGCATATCTCGATAACTTATTATACACAAAAGGAGCGCTGCAGCGCTACCAGAAAACCGCTCGCGCGCTTCAGCGCGCGTGATGTACCCTAGTACTGTGAAAAATTCGATGAACCTATAACAATGTATAGGATTCGCAATCACATTCTCACTCGTAGCAGTCGAAAGCTTTTTTGCGCACGCACTTCCATCATCTTCACTGACACTCGACTCACTTCTGGTGTGTTGATTTCCATAAAAAGATCTTTTACGTAGTCTACCACGTCGTTTATTTAACTCACGAGAACCTTTCGGATACGCTGACATTTTGACAACACTCGGTAGGAAAGCCGGAGCTGGAAAGCCGGACGTTGGAAAAAGTTCTACCCCAGGTCAAACAAGAACATCTGCCGAAATCTCCCTCTCTCTATTATTCCGTAGTACAGCTGTATTGAGGCAGGTAACCGAAAAAGGGTCTCTGACTGACTGCTCTGTTCTAACTACCGCGCGCTTCGGCGCCGAACCGATGGGCAGTCACTTAAGTGCTCATAGCATCGGAACTAATGCAAATTTTGACCACATATTCTTGAGTAGTTATACTACCAATTTATGGAATAAAAAAAAGTCGATTTTTGTTCGGTCTAAACTGGTTTTCTCCCTTAATGGTAAATATGGTTGCAATGTTTATAAATTAAAAATGCGAAAATCACAAGAAATTCCAGGCAAAAGAATTACCCGTGTGAATCCATTTGTTGAGACAGATAATATCAAATTAAGAACCGGTGCAAGAATGTATAAAATTGCCCAAAAAGTACAATTAACAAGCGAAATTTCTCACAAAAGAGGAGTGAAAGGACATTCCACTATCATACAATTACCTTATTTAGATGTAGGAACTTGCTTAATCTCTGAATTTATGCACTCTGTGCTTTTAGGGGTTGTGAAGCAATTTGTTAAACTGTGGATTGAAAAAAAAACTCCCCATAGAGTATAAAAGATCATGCTAAGGAAATCAATTTATTCTTCCTGAATATTCATCCACCATACTTTTTCAATCGTATGCCACATCAGATAACAGAATCACATTATTATAAAGCATCGGAGTATTATAACTTTCTTTTGTTTTATTCTCTACCTGCGCTAGTGAATAATTTACCCCCAGATTATTTTCAACATTGGATACTTTAGGTGAAATCAATATATTGTAATGAATCCAGTTTTGTTACATTTAAATTTGTTTGTTCAGACCCGATCAGGGAGCAGATTAATTGACAAAGAGTAAAGTTGGCAAAATCATGATTTATTCTTTGAATAAATAGTGTGTCTGTACAGTGAAAGTGTTGTGACTCGATATAATGGTAAGTGTTCTTCGTGTTTCTCGTTTTAATAATGTGTTGCTTACGTACTAACCTTAATTCTATACTTAAAATGCTAACAATGTTTGTGATCCAGTATTTTGCTGACTCGATATAATCTAATTTTTCGCGCGGTTGTGTATGGTTTCGTGGATGAGCGATCGCGGAGCCCCCTCTTTCGACTCACTCGTCAGAATTTGAAACGGCGAGCGCGGAGCTCTGCCTTTCTCTTTTTGAAAGTTTCGCGCGGCGGCCCGGTGACCTTCGCGTGGATGTACTGCCCTCTTTCGGCAACTGTCTCAACTTCCTTCGCCGTGTACTGCCGAGCAGTTTACACTGAGTAAATTCGTATTTTCGCGCGTTTCTTTTCGATCCACTGTGCAACTCTAATATCGCCTCGACCGCTCGGCTGCGATCGAGAATGCAAATGGCGCCATCTGATTCCGCAAGGTGACGTGCACCTGTCACTTTGTGTAGCGTCGAGTCGTCTCAACCGGTTAGATCCTTTTGTTTTCTGAAATAGGTGTTTTTGTGTAAAAACTTACAGTGATTTGTTTGTGGTGTAGTGTAGTGTTGTCCTGTGTTATGTGGTGTGTGTGTTGTCTCGTCCGCCCTGTGTAAGGTGTTCTCGTTCGTCCTCTCCCTCGTTCTCCCTTAACTCTTTGCACCTCTTTTTCTCACGCAGCTGTTTTTGACAGCTGTCGAAATGTAGTTCTCATCTGCTCCTCGTGTGATTCTCGTACGAGTTCGCACGTTTTCCTTATCCCTATGTTTTCCTTTCTTCCCAGGTAAGTACTCACAATAGCCTTCAGTACTCGTCGTGTTTTTCAATACGCCGGGAACACTCGGAGTGACGATCACTACACGCGCTAAAAAGTTCCAGATTCGCACCGAAAATCACCTCACCATTGTACAGTGACAGCGTCCAGCGATTTCGTACCGCAGATCCACCTTTTTAACGAGAGTGACTTAACTCGCAATGAGTTAATACTCGATGTGCTTTTGTGTACCGAGTTGTTCACAATTATACGAATACTCGATTTCCTCGTACTTTCGCCTCATACTAATGAGTATTGTATCGTTTTTCCCAATCTGTATCTTTTATACGTGTCTCTTTCCGTTCGTTCGCGTACCGGGAGACCGTCTTACAACCATGGCCAGATCGTCCTCGTCGGTACACTACTTCCACGTAGGTAATGCCGTAATTCAAGATTTTGTATGTAGGAAAATACTTTATTTAATATTTATATGTAATGTTCTCGTCCTCGCGATAAACCCAAATACACGATATTGCGTCTCTTCTCTCGACACTCGTTCAGTGCGATGCGTAGGCTTCGCACGCTCTCCCCAGACTATATAACGCCGCTTCTTCCTCGGGCCAGCCCCTGCGCTTTTTCTCCACGCGCGTCCCTCTCGACCGCTCAACCGAAAACACGCTGAGACGTGTTTCCTTCTTTCTTCTCGACGCCGCTTGCCCGCGATACATTGTTTACCACATGTAATACTTGCGTCCACTGGACTTCGAATTTTGAGAGTATTTTAGCATGTAATGCTCTGTAGAACCTCTCGAGACCAAGTCTGATTTCTTGGTGTTCGAGCTCCCTTATTTATATCCCGATTTTAATTGTTAACCCATCCATTCCCCTTGTAAAATTGTTTAAATTAATATTGTTAACTTTGATTTTTTTGGAATTTTGTTTCTGTGTGTGTCTATGTTTTGTTTTCGTCGAATTTTGTGTTTGTGTGTCGTGTTGGTGATTGTTAAGTGTTAATATTTATAATTGTGGAAGTTTTTCGATGTTTTCGCGTTTCGTCAGATGTCCACGTTGTCTGTGTGTGTTTGTTTTGTTTCTCGTTCGTTGACCCGAGATCATATGGCCTTCTTATATTTTAATATTTTTCAATTTTTCTTTTACAGGTGCTCGCCGGTTTGAGTTCGACGACCTGTGGGGGGAGGGGGGCACAGAGTATAAGACGTTTGACGTTTCAATATATATTTATTGTTCCAAGTATACCCCTTAGGGGTGTTTACATTTGATTTCTGTCTGTTCGCACTTTCATACTTTTTCCAATTTTTTTCTGATATTTTCCATATCTATAAAGTAATCACAAATAATTTGCACTGGTTTATCCACTAGTGCTTTGGTTATTTTACTAGCCCTTCCCTCTCCTTCCCCGTCGTACTCCATCTATCCCTTCATTTATTCGCTTGTCTCCTTTTTAACTAGATTCTTTCTTATCTTACGTTCTATCAGGTGTTCTATCTTTTCCGTACAATATTAAACAGTAAATGTTGTACATTCCATACAATATTAAATATTATACAATGATCGCGTATGAACGTATAATGTACACCAGTTATTACGACTAACACTTATTGTTGAACGTTGGGGTCCATTGTGGGCAACTTCTGCGTTCACGTCTGAGAACTTCAATGGATTTTTAGCTCATAATATTCAGGGTTCAAAACATTTTGGGCAAGAAATTATTAATAATTTAAAAATTGCTCAAAGCGTAAAAATTTTGAATAAACGAATTACAGATGAAAGATCTCTTGAAAACACAAATAATCCTATAATGAAGGTACTTAGAAAAGCTGAAAGCACCGATTTTGGTGCCAAAGAAACAGAATTATTAAAACAATTAAATTTAGATTTAAGCAATTTACCTGTTTACTCAAGAGCTTGCATATATAATGAAACGTACACATCTACAAAGTTTAAATTAATAAAAACGAATAGCTATACTGGGTGGGTACCGTTAATTGTGTTGTATCCCGGAATTTCAAGATAGGATCTATCGACAAAAGAGGATGAAGGGTTGGGATCGTCGCCAAACGAGTTAAACTCGAACTCAAGTAGCTACAAAATACTTGTAAAGTTTATTGACTAGATTGGTCTAAAAAGGTTGTGACAGGAAAAGATTTTGTATACGTATCCTCGGCGTGGAAGTTCGACGAGATCCTTCGAACGCAAAAAAACACGGAGCATGATTCCCCGTATATAACCAGCATATGTATGCGACGAGATGTGGTCGATATTGTAGGGTCCGTCGTATGATAATTAATCAATGATTGCGACAATGTATCGACGACACGTCGAACCGAAAGTTAGAACAGGGACCGAATGTACGAGAGCCGGTGCGCTTGCGCCAAATATCGACAAATAAGGCCTTAAATCCCCAAAAGAGTGGGGATATAATTAGAGCAGTAAGGAAGAAAAATCTGAGCGAACGGGACTCCTTGTCCTGTGGTCGAGTCGTCCGGTTGTATTGTACCACGATTGTGTTCTGTGTCTTGTGTTACGTCGTTAAGGCGATATATAATAATTTCGACAAATACCGATAATAAGCCGGCTCTCGAGGTATCTCGGCGTATTGGGGGAGAGGATATTCCACGAAATTTACTGTCGCTGGGTTCGACAATTTCGCCGTCGGGATGTCCACGTGAGGGAAGATTCACGTCCCATTCAATGTATATCCAAGGATAAATTATCATGGATACCGTAAAAATTATATAGAGATCGAATCGAAAACTGTAAGTTATTGAATATATTTATATCTTTTCTCGTACGTGCCTTCTTTGATCGCGCAACTTTTCTATATACCGGGTCTCCAACTGTTCCCACCCTGTAGATTATCTGTCTCTGTTCCAGCCGGAATATTTAAAATTTTGTAACTATCGAGTAGTTAGCCTCGACAAAGCTAACTGGTGCCCAGCATTTTACTATATACTTTATTCGACATTCGTTGTAACCTTTCGCCAACTAGAGCCCTACCAGCCCTGACCCAGGCCGCGGTAGGTGAGGGACTAGATCCTCTCCGTATAAGGAAAACAAAGTCCCGTCTCAAGGTTTAACGAGAAGTACAAGTTGATAGTTTTGCCTTCGAACCAAACCAGTCGCTGCCCAGATCAAGACTGACTTTTCGGATCGATACGTCGTCGCTCGAAGGCGACGGCTATCGATCTTTTGCGATTGTCTGAGAAAGCATTATTGCAATTATTTGCTCTGAATTGCTCAATTCTGCTGGGATGGGCAGTTGAATGCCTTTTTATTCGGTCGGTGATTAACCGCAGTTCGGTCACTGACCGATGTTGTGAAATAGAGAAATTCCGGATCACAACAATTGATAACACTATCATTAATGGATCGATAGAATATTTCTTTACGGTCGAAAATATTGTATGCTTTGTACTTGATTGCTTTAACCCATCAGAGCCCAAGCGCCGATGATTTTTTCGCGATCTTCAAGCATCATTCTCATTAGGATCAACGCAGAATATCATTATGAGAACCACGTTTCCTTATGGAACCAGGTGCGCTCTTTCGAATAGCGTGGTCAGAATTTTATTTTCTCGCACCAGAAAAAAAATACAGCGTATTTTAAGTGGGAAAGTACCCAAAGATTGAATTTTTTATATTTTTTTTTCGGATGGTTTTGGCGTGAAAATCGAGTTCTAATCATGCACGTTGGTGCACGTTAGAGTTGGACTATAAAAAAAGAATGTCTTCAAACTTACATACCCTGAAACCTTTTCAAAATGGCGGATTTCGCAGAAAATTGTGTGAAATATGAGTTTTCCTCTAATCTTTCGGCAAAAATCAAATTTATTTCTTCCTTTTAGCTATATGAATAGAATTAGTTATAAAATATATTCATCTAAAAGATCAAAATATTAGTGCTACGAAGCTAGATTATCATCAAAAGCGTTAATCGGCTACTACCGGATCGCGAGATATCTCGTCAAAAGCGTTGATCGGCTACTACCGGAACGCGAGATATCTCGTCATAAGAATTGATCGGCCAGTATCGGGTCGTGAAATATCTCCCCAAAAGCGTTAATCAGCCAGTATTGGGTCGCGAGATATCTCGTCCAAGGTAACGAAAGGGTTAAGAATCATGTGTGAGTATAAAATTAAACAAAAGTGAGTTAATTAGTACTTTACGATATTCTGTGTTTAATATAAAATTATCTTGTATTCATAACACTGAAATTTAACTGAGGAATAAGGTATAAGAAACATTATTAGATATACATCTATTATACTACATAACTTTTCCATTTTTCAAATAATTTCAGTACAAATCCCGTGGATTGGCAACCAATGAAAAATACTAGGATTTGCAGCTGCCATTTTATTGAGAACCAGAAATCGGAAAATTCTCAGCACCCTTCTTACATTCCGACTATCTTTCCTGCCAAAGAAAATTTGAGGAAAGGCGCTGAATCACTGCAACAGTTCAAGCGATTACAACAACGTCAATCAAGGACAACAATAAAAAGTATGGAATTAATAAGCAGCACTGAAATGGAGCAAGATAATTATAATAACACTGAAACTGGACGCAGCATCACATTGTTGTATCCCGAAATTTCAAGATAGAAACTATCGTGAAATGAGATGAAGGTTTGGGATCTTCGCCAAATGAGTTAAACTCCAACTGAAATAGCTACAAAATACTGGTAAAGTTTATTGACTAGGTCGGTCTAAAGAAGTTTAACAAGAAGTACAAAGTGATGGTTTTGCCTTCGAACCGAACCAGTCGCTGCCCAGATCAAGACTGACTTTTGGAATCGATACGTCGTCGCTCGAAAGGCGATGTCTGTCGATCTTTTGCAATAGTCTGAGAAAGCATTATTGCAATTATTTGCTCTCAATTGCTCAATTCTGCTGGGATAAGCAGTTGAATGCCTTTTTATTCGGTCAGTGATTAACCGCAGTTCGGTCGCTGACCGATGTTGTGAAATAGAGAAATTCTGAGTCACAACATCCCTCCCCCTTGGAAGAATAAATCTCTCCCGAGATTGGCATTGCGACTTCGCGTTTGGTCCTTGGGTTTACAACTGTCGTTATGTACATGTTTTTAGCGATTTTAGAATTTGTAATCCCCATATAATTTCGTATTCGCACCCATTGTATGTTTCATTATTTTGTGTCCCCGATACAAAGTGGGACATGTGTATCTCTATAATCTAGATCGATTAGTTTGTGCGTTGTGTTTTTCGTAATACCTTACCATTAAGTGCGGGTAGAGGTAACTTGCGCGTAGATATATGGGGCCGGTTCTAATCCAAGATCCCTGCACCGACATTTACCGACACTTAGCCGAGACACAAACCCCCATTTAGCCCGGCCACGAAACCCCTGGAGGGGAGGGGGGGTGTCCAGTGGGTGGGTGGAAGGGGAGGTGGTGAGGGTGGGGTGGGGTATTTTAGCCTAGATATGAACCCTCGAGGGGGTGGAGTGGCAGGTGGGAGGACAGAGTGGGTGGGATTGGAAGGTGCTTGGGGGTATTTACGCCTGGACACGAACCCTCTAGGGGGGGGGTCAATGGTTTTTATTTAAGGAATGAAATTATTGAAATAAGGGAGGGAGGCGCGCATTGCCAAAAGAGACGAGCGGCTTTTTAGCGTAATCGTTTACATGTGACCGCTTGATTATTTATTAAACTGCTGCTATCGAAAAACGATTCACTGATACAATTCCAAATGCCGTCAAAGGGCGGGGAGGGGCAGTAATCCATAACATGAATAGGAGAAAAAGTCTTTAAGAAGCCGCTACGCTGAAAACTGCCACACTTTCGATCAATCAAGCGCACAGTTCACAATGGATGTTCACGAGTATCGGAAAATAATTGAAGAGTTGGAAAGAACGTACTCTGCGCTCAAAAACGACGTTTCTCGTATTAAAATAGAAAAGTTGATAAAATTCAGCCATGTCAACATTAAACAATTGATCAAAATTCTAAGAACAATTCATTTCAAGACTGGAGAAAAATTACGAATTCAGGCTAGTATAGCCAAGTTGCTATCATTAAAAGAAAAAATTGAGCGTATCGACGCGCGAATAAGTGGTGCTGGTTTGAGTGTCGCGAGCGGTGCCGTGAAATGGATTGATATAGAATCAGCATTTCAAGGCCGAATAAAGACGGGGGCTGTAATCAATTTGAGCCATAAAGATGTGTCAAATTTTCTCGAAGATGCGAAGAAAGTGGTGGTACCGAAATTAAGAACAATCGTGCGAGAAGAAAATAACATCAAGTTCAACGTTTCGCTAGTGTGCAAATTTCATCTTTCGAAGATAGACGAGATCATCGAGAAGCAAAAAACATTTCAAACGAGGAGCGCGAGCATTTCGTTGTCAACGGATATTGATGAATGGTTAATGGAATACGTGCGATCAAAACTGCTCATAAAAATCGAAGATTTTCAGGAAAAAGAATCGGGCTGGTCTTTGCGTGAAATCGATCATCTCCTCGTTAGCATCAATTCGTACACACCGCTGCTCGGCGGCTCATCTACATACACGCCTATGCCTCGAGATATTCAACTGAAGCGGGCGGTTGTCAACATTGTGAACGCGGATGTGTATTGCTTTTTATGGGCTATAACTGCAGCCTTGTCACCCTCTCCAAATTCACGTACCGAGAGGATGACTCCTTATCCACACTTTAGCGACGTGCTTTTTATCAAGGATTCGATTTTCCGATGCGTCCATCGAATGTTGAAAAATTTGAAAAAATGAATGGATTATCGATTCATCTGTATAGTATAGAACGTGTAAATGGACGGAGCGAAATTGTGCAAAGTAAGCAGATATCGAACAGATCTACGATACATTTGCTTATGATAGAAGCGATTGATTCGATCGATGATGATGATGATGATATTGAGAAAGCGTATCATCATTTCGCGTGGATAAAAAACATCTCAAGATTGGTGAACGCGCAAATATGAAAGAGAAATCATCAAGCGTGGTTATACGACCGATGTTTATGTCATTTTAAAACACAAGATATTCTCAATCGGCATCAAATAGACTGTGCAAACGTTAATCATTGTCGTGTTGTTTTCCCAAAAGATGAGGCAACCATTTTAAAATTCAAAAACTATGAATACAAAGAAGGTGTGCCGTTCGCGATATGCGCAGATTTAGAATGTCATCTCGAGCCGGTAACAAGCCCACAACGGAATACAATGAATTATCAGAAGCATACACCTCACAGTATCACCTTTTACGTACACTGCAGTTTCGATGATTCGACATCGAAATATGAATTTCATCGAGGGAAAGATTGCGTGGAGTGGTTCATGTATAAATTGCAGGAAATGGCGATGTTTTTCAACACGCTTTTCGAGACAATAGTGCCGATGAATCCGTTGAGCTCGCATGAAAGAGATAATTTTCGTTCGGCTGAAAAGTGTCACATCTGTGAAAAACCGTTCATCATCACCGAGACAAAAGTACGAGATCACTGTCATTTCACGGGAAAATATCGAGGTGCTGCTCATCAGAGTTGTAATTTAAATTACAAAAATTCTCACGTTGTTCCTGTTATATCAAGAGACTCGGCAGAGTCTCGGGACAAGTACGTGTCCCGAGGCTCGCCGAGTATCTTTTCCCGAACAAACTACTTTCACGCGCATTGCCGACCTTTTCCCATTAATTTTAGATCGATCTAAAGAATGAAATTAACTTTTGATCACAGTTTCATTATGTAATGTGATAACGATCTGTCGATTGGTGTCGATAAAATTGCGCCCAGACGTCGGATTTTCGTGTTTCATTAATTTAATGATTCCAATGCGTGCCTTAGTTTTGACGCTGTAGCGTCTGCTTGAGATGTCACGCATGCCGGATTTTCATGAGCGCGACTAGTTTTCGGTCACGCAGGGCGAGTTTCCACCGCGTTTACATGCTGTATAATGGAATAAACGAGAGTATCTTCGAATCATATCTCGAGTATCTCGACGTATCTTTTTCCCGCAAACTGAGTTTACGATACGCGTTTTCTAACCTCTTCGAACAAACTTATAAAATGTGGATTAGAAAAAAACGTCAGCTCTTATGAATTTCAAACAGTGAAAAGTCCTTTCCAGTAAGATGAAAATATTTTCGTAAATAAAATCTGATGAAATAACCATCGACGTGAGATTTGGATGAAACAAAAATAAATGCACACAAAGATGGCCAACTTCACATAGATCGCTAATGGTGCATTAAAAAACAGTGTGGTTTCAGTTTACCGGTATCATACATAACCTCATCTGTTAATTTAACGTAGAAAAAAATAAAATAAAAACGAATACATAAAAAAAAAAAATTCACAGTAAAAAGATCGACAAAGGTAAGAAGAACAATTAACTTAACAACAACTTGACTCAATCGTAAAGTTATTAGTCAAACGATTTCTCTCTATCAATATTGATTTAAAATCAGTTCATTTAAGAAATTCGATATACTTTGTTGGTAAAACTAAATCTTTACCAAAACGAATGATATCCCAGAAAAAATCGTCTACGACGAAAAAAAAATTGGACAAGTACTTTATCGTGTGCTTGCTCTATTCTTTTATCACCCGCAAAACTGGACGCGACAACAAAAAACCTTTGATATCATTATATTGGTCAAGTTATGAATGTTTATCATGTAGTCACAAAAACCACACCACATGAGTAAAGCTGTTCGTAAAATGTGCATCACAAAAACCACACCATATGAGTAAAGCTGTTCGTAAAACGTGCAAAACCACTCCATGAAAAAAAGTACTTGGCGCATGTTTAATATACATCATACGGCATTCTAAAAAAGAGTTACATCTTCTACAAAGTATCAAGTATATTAAACATGCGCCAAGTACTTTTTTTCATGGAGTGGTTTTGCACGTTTTACAAACAGCTTTACTCATATGGTGTGGTTTTTGTGATGCACATTTTACGAACAGCTTTACTCATGTGGTGTGGTTTTTGTGACTACATAATAAACATTCATAACTTGACCAATATAATGATATCAAAGGTTTTTTGTTGTCGCGTCCAGTTTTGCGGGTGATAAAAGAATAGAGCAAGCACACGACAAAGTACTTGTCCAATTTTTTTTTCGTCGTATTTCATAATTTATCGGGTTATGATTGACATTTTTTGATAAAAGCTTTGGCGAAAAACTTTGAAGGATCAATGAAGCTTTTGCTGGTGAATAAGGGAAAATATATTTAATTCACCAAAACCGTTAATCAACAAATATATCGTGTTATAACAAACAAATCGAAAAACGAATTTCGATGTTTTTTACGGTGTTCGACTTCTCACCGATGATAAATTAAAAATTGGTGATTCATCAATAAACTTTGATTCACCGAAGATTCGCGTAGGAGATCGAGAGTATGCAAAAACTGTAGGATCAATCAGGCTATTGTTCAAAAAAATTCCCGATGTCGAGAATATCACGGAGGATGATGTAAAAAATGGTGAAGATATCGTAATTACAACGAACGCATATAAAAAGTCTTACAAAGTCGGTGAAGCGACGCGAAGGGACAATACTTATAAGTTCAAAACATATATTGCAAAAATCGCATCGAGAAAACATATTGGCGGAGGTATCCATAAAGTGGCTGAAAAAAATACCAAATTTGATTATGTTTATTGGGATGATCCTAATGAATTGGTCGATCGTTTACGTTGACTCGTAGCATCTCAAGCAGCCGGCAACTTGGCTCATTCGAACGAAATTGTATCAATTATTGAAGAATTACGCGAGGCTGGAATTATTCATTAAAACGATTGTCGCCGAGATCTTGCACATTCGCAAAATGAGCGTTGACGTGTTTGGACGTCAATTGCAGCCAAAAAGTAGAAGTGAAAATGCTCGCGGACCTCGAGGCAAAGGATTGAAGATAACTCGCGATGGACAATACGATATTGATAAAAAAACGTTTGAGTAATTTGCCTGATCCGATAGACGAGAATGATGCGATTTCAATAAGGGTGATGCGAAGCGCGATGCAACAAGATGTACGTCAGATATATCATATTACATCTTCTCTACGGGAGGACATTGATAATCATGACATAATGATCCGTGCAACTCGCAGAGCATATAAGATATCAAAAAATGAATCATGATAATCTTGAAAATCTAACGAAACGCAATTCCGAGCTCATTGTGCGTTTGGAAATCGAGCTGAAAACAGTGGAGCAAAGTAGTAGTAGTAGTGGTGATTATATGTTAATGATCGATAGTGTCAAGAGCCACTTGAGCCAGTTTAAAGCGGACCGAGAAGCTGTACACGCGTTATCAGTAAAACATTCTCAAGTGCTCGCGCTACTGGACAAACGCTTGCACGCACTCGCGCATGAGCGAGAAAGAGACCGTGGTGAAAGAGCTGCATAAGCCGGCGCGAAGAAATTACATCCGTCGACGTGTTAATGTACGCGGTCTTGATGAGACGTGGCAAGCCGATCTCGTCGATATGTCATCTTACGCTCACCGCAACTCTAAACAAAAGTTCTTCCTCACCGTTATCGATGTATTCTCAAAGTATGCCTGGGCTGTACCGATCAAGAGTAAAACGGAAAGAGATACGACATTGGCGATGAAATCCATACTACTTCAGGGTCGAACACCGAAAAACTTGCAAGTCGATTGAGGAAAAGAGTTTTACAATGTCGAGTTTCAGGCGCTGATGGAAAAATTCAACATTCACATGTACTCAACACACAGCAATTTAAAAGCTTCGATCTGCGAACGTTTCAATTGTACACTAAAAAATAAAATGTGGATACGATTTAGTCTTCGCGGAAATTACAAATGGATAGACATTCTCGATGATATGATTTCCGAATACAACAATACTGTACATCGTACAATTAAGATGATGCAAAAAAATGTTAATACAGGTAATGAGAAGCAAATTTTACGTGATATTTACAAGAAACCATGTCTCCTACAAAGAAACCGGCAAAATACAAAATCGGTGACAAAGTACGAATCAGCAAATTTAAGAATGCATTCGAGAAAGATTATACTCCGAATTGGATAACGGAAATATTTACGATTGATCGAGTGAAAAATACGAATCCAACGATGTACCAGCTGGAGGATCATCAAGATCAATCCATCGGTGGCGGTTTTGACGAACAAGAGCTCCTCAAAGTGAAATATCCCGATGTTTATCTCGTTGAGAAAGTATTGAAGAAACGTGGAAATGAAATATTTGTAAAATGGCTTGGTTTTGACAATACTTACAATAGTTGGGTTAATAAATCTGCTGTATGAAATTGATATATTTGAAACTTGTATACAAATTTTTTTCATTCCTCATTTTCACTCTCACTCATCATCGCAACGCGTCGCTCTCGCCATGCCAGATTTTCGATTTCGCACGGTTCATACCCTGCAACAGAGATTTTTCAAAAGCGTATGAATCTGAACGGTATTTCAATTAAGTAGAGTTCTAAGAGTCATATTAAAATTACCAGAATCTGCTGATGATGATGGAATCCATGGTGATGCATCATCATCGCTATCGCTACCATACTCTTGATTAGCATAGTTTACACGAACGGCATCATATTCAAGGTACACCCAGTTTTCCGCAACATCGTCTTGCGCCGGTGCCACCTCAACTGGCGGGGATGGTGATCTTTGACATATATTGCACACGTTGAGAGACTCTTGCGATGGTGTTAACGGTGGTGGAGATGCTTGATTTCCACCAGATGGTTCAGCTACAGCTCCATTAGCTTGCTCAAACTCGCGTGAATATTGGTTTTGATCCATCCATCGAATGCATTTTTCAATGCTTCACCATCGCGATGCATCATTGTTCAAGCTATTTTCACCCTCCTGCAATCCTGATGCCTCATCAATATGATGCATCGATGAAGATGTTGACGAAGATGATTTATCGCTCGAACTTTGGAGAAGTCGAATTTTTGCTTAAAAAATAAACACAATTAGATGGTTTTTAAAATTGTTTGATAATGATGAGCTTATAAAAAAATATGCTCTTACCATGGTTCTCCAATATAGGCGTAAACATGTCCAATTCCACCCAGTCAAGTTTATAAATAATTTAAACTGCAGAATCCAATAGCTCGTAGTTGCGCAATAAGCCGTTGTCATATGCTTTCCTTATATCTGCACGTGGCACCAAAGACAATACTTTCCGTAGTCTCCGGTAGACCGCTGATTCTGGGAGTAGGCGTATGTCAACAGCTCGGAAATTTGGCCATATATTTGTCACATAAGGATTTCGATTTAACAGGAAAATCAAAAGCGTATAGACTCTATCGATGTCACGTCGCTGTTACGCTGTCTCATTCTTTTCGAAAAACTGGAATAGATATGATTTTATTAAAATTTTCTTTTTCATTCGAGATAGTCGAGCGAAAATTTTACAATATGTACCCGATAAATACTTGGCTTTAAATGATCCGCCGAATTTTGCTCGAATGACGAACGTTGACATCTTTGATGTTATTGATAGCCGACATGTATACAATAGTTTCTGATTTCCGGTGCGTGAGAAGAGCTGAGAAGACTGTTTGCTCTTAAAATTGTTTATATTCGATGTACAGCCTGTCCCATGATAGTCAACCGACCTCTGAGGGGTGGGTAGATGAGGTGATTCTAGACCGAAAAATCCTCTTTCATTTTTTCTTCCGGGGCCGCCCTGATTAGATATTAATTAATTAAGTTCAGCCAATAGGACGCGTCGAATAAGCGGGCTACACGGCAAGTAGTGGTGTGCGTGCAAGCGTAGCAGCCTGGGATGCGTACGTGTAAAGCGCGAAGGAGGTCGATTGTGTACATTCGTTGGTGTGAAAGAGTGTGGAACGTCAAACGTTCCCGAAAACATGAATAGAGCGAGGTAGTGTTAATGAGGGCGCACAATGTAAGGAGGAGCGATAAAAACTGATTGCGTTTGCAATCAGTGGCATGGAGTTAAAAAAAAAGTTAATGATTCGAGCGGTAACCCATCCGAGCAGTGTCCGCATGCAACACGATAAACTCGCGAGATGACAGAGTCATTATTAACTTTTTTTTTAACTTCATGCCACTGTTGTAAAACAGTGTTAATAATGCTTTTTTTCTTAAAATCAAAACGATTTGAATTATTGATTTTTTTATTAAATGTAATCGCAATATTTTCGTTCTAATTACAATGAGCAATTCGAAATGTTCAATTTCATTGTATTGTGAAAATGTTCAATCGGAAATAGCATTTGATTTTTATACAAATTGAAGAATCAACATTTTTCTCTAAATTGCAATAAAGATTTTTTCCAAAAATGTTTTTTTCAAAAACAGCAATAAATGATTATAGAAACTTCGTAAATCGTAATTGCAAAAAATAAATCAAAAATTGTATTTTCGTCCAGTCGCAATTAAAAAAACAGCGACATTTTTTTTTATTGCATTTAACAATTAATTCGAAAACTGATTGCAAACGCAATCAGTTTTTATCGTTCCTCCTTACATTGTTGCGCCCTCACTAACACTACCTCGCTCTATTCATGTTTTCGGGAACGTTCGACATTCCACACTCTCTCACACCAACGTACGTACACTATCGACCTCTTTCGCGCTTTACACGCACGCTTCCAAGGCTGCTACGCTTGCACGCACACCACTACTTGCCGTGTAGCCCGCTTATTCGATGCGTCCTATTGGCTGAACTTAATTAATTAATATCAAATCAGGGGGGCGTCGGAGGAAAAAATGGAAGAGGGCTTTTCGGTCCAGGTTCACCCCATCTACCCACCCCTCAGAGGTCGGTTGACCATTATGGGACAGGCTGATACATCTCTCGCTTTTGTCGCTATGCAAGAAATCTCGACCGAAATTATTAGCGTTCACGAAATGTTAGGTTATACTAACGCGTAACCCCATGGTAGTGTATCGGTTGAATCATACATCAAAATTCTCTTATCATCTCTCCAGCTTAGAGCAATTTTTTTCTGTGTCGCAGTATGAACACATGTTTTTTACTTTAAATTAAATTTTGAGGTTTGTCTACATTTTTATGTTCAAATAGGCTCTTTTTGTAGTCGTCAAGCGTTATAGTTTTGAGCGTTGAGCTCTTGATGCCTTTTGTCTGCTTTTTTTCACCATTTTCACCAAACATTTTATAAGCATACAATTTTGCCCTCATTCCGATAAACTCCTCCATAATATTACCGTTGTTTTCGTCTTTCATCAGACCCAATACTTTTTTATTAGCTCATGGAATATCATACGGATTATCAACAGGAAAATCCGAAGTGTCAAATTTGTGTATATCTTCTTCTCTAATTTGGTAAACGTCGGGTACTTTGATATGATAGATGAGGCTGTCGGTGTCTGTATACAATAAATTCGCTCATTCTTCAAAAGTTTTCTTCATATAATAATAGTAAAAGTCGTAAAGCCAAAGTTTGGAGATGTCGAGGATCGAATATCCAACGTATATGGGTTTGTTGAATAAAACGCTGGCCTTGTTGAGTTCTATTATCACCATATCACGGTCGGATATAGTGCAACTGTGAAAGGTTGGTTTAGCCATCTGTGCTTTCACCCCCCACAGTCCACGCCATTCTGTCACAAGCCTTACTTCTTTACGCTTTCGCACATTTTTCATTGTTTTCTCGAATACGGCATTATTAATTAATTTGTAAAAAAAATTTCAAACTCGTTTGATTTTTTTCTCAGTTCCGTGTTTCCGTCGATGTATTTCTTGAGCCAGGGCATCTGTCGAGATGTCAGCACGCGATGGATGCTCGTTACACGAAGACCCAATTTTATACACTGTTTCAAATTTCTGTAGTGAATAACGTATTTCTCTTTTGCAAACAATGTTGTCATTAATTTTTCCAAACCTCGAACCTCAAAAGCAAAATGTTGGGGACACAACAGCAGGTCTTTGTGATTTTTATGTAACTCGCGAGGATACTCGAGATCAACTTCGAAAATATAACCGACTGGAGAATCATCTGGAATATTTTCAATGTCCTTGTTGTGACCTGGAATGTAGTATTTCCTAACAACATTCAGCGACCTCCTAAAAAACCCTCAACCTGCTTCTCACAATGGAACAGGGCAACAGCGTTGCCCAAATAATTGCAATAACGCCTTATCAGCAATTGCAATAGTAGAACAGGGCCAAAAGGCCAACATTAAGCAATACCACACAAGTAGTCGCAATATTGCTTCTTCAGCAATATTGCAGAACAGAGAAGCAGGTCACCGTCACGATTAAATATCGCGACGCATCGAGGAATCGAGGCAGTCTTGACCTGGGCAAGGACGGGTTTGGTCCCACGGCAAATTAATCACTTTATAACCTAATCAGACCAAACTAGTCAATAAACATACAGTGTTTTTGGTAGCTATCGAGTTGGAGTTACACTCATTTGGAGAAGATCCCAAATCTCTACCCTGAATCCTGCGTCAATCCTGTAACGCCGAATTCCGGGACACAACATTGGTGGCAGCGGTGGGATATCCACAACTCAAATTACCACTTCAAACTCCAAAAATACTAATTTACACTCGTGTATCGCGATCGAAGTGACCGAGTCACCACGCGTGTGAGAGTGCTTGTACCAACGAGGTCAGAAAACGACCCAAGGAACGTGCTGCGACCGAGTCGAGCCACATTCAAGGTACACCGGATCCCGAGGATCAACGGAAGGCCCAGCCAAATCAAGGACTCAACCAAGACAGCCGAAAGTACGCGAATCCTGAACAGAAACGTCACACGGATCATCATGCTACTTGCGAACATCTACCTGTAAGTGACGGAACAATTTTTTTGTAAACCCTCCAAAGCCAGAGAATTCGTTTATGTCGGACGAAGAGTTATATAACCGCTTGTGCTTACGAGGCAACCGTCATATATCACGGTCTCTAGATTCATTTTTCGAGTCACGGATAGTGTACGAGCTTTCAGACGGCGACGAACAATCAAAATAACGTAGACGCGAAACTAGTAGCGCAGAAAGTTTATATCTATCGCCTGAAACGCTCGCAAAACTCAAATTTCCAAAAAGGGTACGTTTTTCAACCCCTAATCGATCTGAATCTGACGAGGACGAAGCAACAAGTCCTGTAGAAACCAATCGAGAGCCCGAGATAAATCTCGAAGATTTCTCATTGTTAGATTTACATTCGGAAAAAATGCCGCACGTAGTAGAATACATGTCAATGCAAGACGCGAGAAATAGCCTTCCCGTTTTTGACGGCTCTCGACCAGAGCTAGTGACTGATTTCATCAGAGCAGCGAAATACGCAGCAGATACGGTAGACCCAGCGAGTCTACCTAACCTCCTTACTGCCATAATGGGGTTAAAAATCACGGACCGAGCGGCCGCAAATTTGTGTTTTCGCGAACCACAAACAGTAGACGAGTTATTGCGGGACTTACGAGCGCTATATGAGAAGCGACGTACAATCCCCGCATTACAAGTGGAATTCAACACCTGTCGACAATGACCTGACGAATCAGTACAGGCATATGCGACAAGGATAGAAACCGTACTGGCGGAATTAATAGCCGGTACGACAGCGCGTACACCCCATGCAACCGGTAAAAAGGCCGTCGAAGAATTACTTCGAGAGTTCGCCTTACACAACTTCGAACTGGGACTACACAAGGACCTTCAAATAATGGTAAGGCCCAGGAACTACACGAATCTCCAGGACGCTATACAAGGAGCGATAGAAGAGGAGAAAAGTATAGAAGGGACACGGTCAATCGCAAAAAGGTTTTCTCACGGGGGAAATCCGAATCAGCAGCAACAGCAACAAAAACCTCACCCCCCGACCTACAACAAACGAAGGTCATGGGGAGGTGTGTCAACGCCACCGGCCACACAGGGTCGGCAAGGGCGATACAGTCTGCCGGCACCACAAAAAACGGTCCAGCAACTTGACCTTGCGTGCCATTACTGCAAGAAAAAGGGTCACAGATATAGGGACTGCCGGAAGAGGCTCAAGGACTTCCACGAGTCGGAGGAGGGTCCGCAAGCAACACAGGGACCATACGGAAAACCCCAGGCCAAAGCACCGTACGAAAAGGGTGCAGAAGTAACAAAAAAGAGGACTATCAGTTCCCTCGCGGTAGGAATGTTCACTGCAACCAGAGTGATAGGACCAACGGAAACTAAGGAGAATGTAGGAGAGTCTCCAAAACGCAAAACAATCAAAGATCTACTAAATGGCAAAAGTAAGCTACGGAGCGTCAACGCACCGGCAAGAATCTGCCAGGTCAGCGCAATGGGACCAGCCATCCACGCCAGCGACCTACATTTGCCAACAGCCCAAGCACGCGCTGGACTCCTCACGTTACGCTGCGATACTGGGGCACAATGCAGTATCGTGCGGGTGAATGAACTTCGGGACGATACGCCGATCGCGGATGAAATAATAGAACTCCTCGGCGTGGGAGAAGCACCACTACGCACATTATGTAAAGCACAGCTGGAGATAAAAACTCCAGCAGCCATCATGAAACATGAGTTCCACGTGGTTGACAAAGATGTACCACTAGGAGTAGATGGACTGTTGGGCATGGACCTAATAGTAAAATACAAGGCCAACATACTGGGCGGAAAAACATTCGAAGTTTTCGGAAAAAAAATTCCTTTTGTACACGGAGCACGGCACGTAGAATTGCCTCCGCGGACGGAATTCCTGCTGTGGGCACGAACGCCGAAAGAAGGCACAGGATACGTAAACAAACAGGAAATTCGCCCCGGAATAACAATAGGAGAAGGAATCGTGTCAACCAACGCACACGCATGTCCTGTGTTAATAATCAACACGCTTAGCAAGGCCCAAGTAATAACACGACCAACGATCGAGTTAGAGGAACTCGGATGGGACGAAGATAGTTCCAGAACGGAATACCAGCAGAGAGAAATCTGCGAGACCATATACGAAAACGGAGAGCCCAGGAAAAAGGAGCGTTTAGAGAGAATCTGACTGGAGGTCAGAGGGGACTCGCACTTAAATCCGGAAGAGGAGGAGAAACTCCGGGAAATTTGCGAAGAATTCCCCGACGTGTTTCACCTGGAAGGAGAAAAGTTAGGTTGCACTAACACAGTTGAACATCAGATCTCGTTAAAAGCAGGGACTAGGTCAATCAAGGTACGTCCATACAGGTTACCAGGGGAACATCGAAAAGAGGTAGAAAAACAGGCGCAACAAATGCTAGAGGACGGAATAATCCGGCCCAGCACGAGCCAGTGGAATGCTCCATTGCTCGTCGTACCAAAAAAGGCAGACGCCGATGGCACAATTCGAAAAAGAGTCGTCGTCGATTTTCGCAAATTAAATCTGGCGACCGAAGGCGACTCATATCCACTGCCCAATATTAACGAAATACTGGATCAGTTGGGAAAAACAAAGTACTTCACGACCTTGGATCTCGCGTCAGGATTTCATCAAATCCCGATGGCAGAGGAGGACAAGGCGAAAACCGCTTTCTCCACACCCATGGGTCACTATGAGTACAACCGAATGCCATTCGGACTAAAAAATGCACCTCCTACGTTCCAACGGTTAATGGATGCCGTTCTGACAGGATTACAGGGTATCAAGTGTTACGTCTACCTGGATGGCATCGTCATTTATGGAACCTCTCTCTCTGAACATAATGACCGTTTAAAGGAAGTACTAACAAAATTAAGATCAGCGAATTTGCGAGTTCAGCCTCGAAAATGCCGATTCATGCGTAAAGAAACGCAATATCTCGGTCACATAATAACCGAGGTAGGAGTAAAGTCGGACGAAGGAAAAATATCAGCCGTAAAAAATTTTCCTGTACCAAAAAACGTTAAGGGAGTTCAGTCATTTATGGGACTGGCCGGTTACTACCGCCGTTTCATCAAGTGTTTTGCAAAAATCGTAAGACCATTGACGGACTTAACAAAAAAGGAAGTCAAATTCGAGTGGACGGAACAACGACAGGCCGCGTTCGAGCAATTGAAAGAAGCGTTAACTACCGCACCGATTCTGCAATACCCCGATTTCACAAAACATTACGTAGTCACTACGGACGCGTCGGAAAAAGCGATCGGCGCGATATTGTCACAAGGGAAAATCGGAGAAGATTTACCCATTTGCTACGCTAGCCGAACTCTAAACAAAGCCGAAACAAATTATTCCACCACTGAAAAAGAATTACTTGCTATCGTATGGGCTGTAAATCAATTCCGACCGTATATTTACGGCACCAAATTTATCATCGTCACGGACCATAAACCATTAACATGGTTATTCGGGGTCAAGGACCCTGGGTCAAGATTGATGAGGTGGAGAATTAAATTGGAGGAATACGATTACGAAATACAGTACAAAGCAGGAAAAATAAACACAAACGCCGACGCTCTAAGCAGAATATACGCGCTCACACAAGCCCAAGCGTAAGAGAAAGAAACGAACAGGCAAGAAGACGGCGCAAAGCACGACAAACGCGAGAAAGCGAGACAGAAGGAGCGCTCGCTGACGGCCCACGAGGCTCCGCATACTGAAAACACGTCAAAGGGAAGCGCGGTAGAGGAGGAAGCGCGCCATGCGTTACGCGGACGAGCGAGAAGCATCGACAACACGAGCGAGAAGGATAGCTGCAGCAGTGGCGGAAGTAGCCCGAACAAACAAGAGCGCCTTGATATTATAAAGGAATATCACGATGCCCCTCTAGGTGGACACCAGGGCATTACGCGAACTCTACAGCGAGTGAAGCAAAAATATAATTGGTCAGGAATAAAAAAGGACGTCACCGCCTACATTCAAAGATGTGACAAATGCCAAAGAAACAAGGCAGGAAAAACAGTAAAGGTCCCGATGGTCACAACGGACACGCCAACGCGCGCGTTCGAGAAGAGTGCCGTCGATATAGTAGGACCCCTACCGATTTCCGAAAAAGGGAATAGATATATACTCACCTTTCAGGATTTGCTCACCAAATACAGCGTAGCAGTGCCCCTAGAAAATCAAGAGGCAAACACGGTTGCAAAAGCACTGGCAACCGAAATTATCTGTAAATTCGGCACCCCATCAATTATCCTTTCGGATCAAGGAACAAATTTCTTGAGCGCAACCTTTAAAGGGATGTGCGAACTGTTCGGAATTAACAAAATCCAAACAACCGCGTATCACCCACAATCGAACGGAGCATTGGAGAGATCTCATCGAACTCTCGCAGAATATCTAAAAAATTTTATCAGAGAAGATCAAAAGGATTGGGACGAATGGTTACTTTATGCGATGTTTACATACAACACCACGCCACACACGGTAACAAAACTCACACCCCACGAAATGGTTTTCGGTGAGAGGGCTGAATTACCGACAGCATTAAGACAAGCCCCGAGAGCAACTTACTCATACGAAGACTACGCCGCAGAGTTACGGGAACGCCTGCGAACAGCGTGGCAACAGGCCCACGAACATGTGGAGGCGGCTAAGGAAAAGGCGAAGGAATATTACGATCGGAACGCCTCGGCGGTGGAGTACCGCCCAGGCGACAGCGTCTTCCTGTACGATGACACGCTCAGGCGAGGACGCTCCGCCAAGTTCACACCCAAGTGGGTGGGGCCTTATACGGTCCGAAGCCGCGAGCCAGGGGAAACTTACCTTATCGGCCGCGGGCGGAAAACAATGCGAGTACACGTAAACCGCATCAAAGCGTACGTTACTGACTAGCAAGGGCAACGTACGCACCCACACACACACACACACCGTTGCGGGAGTCATCGCGCCGCGAAAAGCCCCGCACGGCTCAGCAAAAAAAAAAAAAACAAAAGGCCATCGAACCGCGGAGAGCCTCGCACGGCTCAGCAGGAAAAGAGAAAAAGAGAGAGAAAAAATTAAACATCAATAGGGGAGCCCGAAGAGGCATTCCCACGCAAAAAAAAAAAAACAAACAAACAGAGATAAAGAATTACAAGGGAAGCCCACAGAGGCCTCCCCACGCACGCGTCCCTGAAATGAGGAAGAAAGGGGCATAAAAATAAAAAGATAGACAAATTTCATTTTTGTCAATATATTGTTACAAAGAAAAAAAAACGGAGAAAGGAAGAGATTAAAAGAGCCAGGGTAGCGGCCCGTCGGTCCCACGAAACAGAGCCGGGAGCCACCACATGGCGACTCGGCTGAGCCACCAAGAGTCGGCAGGGGACAAATCCCCATAAAATAGGGCACACAGGCCGAATACGTCGGCCTGCTCGCACCCCCATTCCGCGGCCTCTCGGGGCCCAGCATCATCTCCATGCAGCTTGTCAACAGCTTCGCGAAGCCGAGTACGCCGGCGGCGAACCCCGACCGCATGAGCGACGAAATTTTTTCGCCACCATCCGGAGGGCCAGGGACCGCCGACACGCTTCCGAAGCCGTGGTGTCTGAAATAACAGACAAAATAAAAACAAATTGATAACAAAAAATGAACATAATAAAAGAAAAAAATATAAGAATATTTGGTACTTACCAATACCAGCTCGTACTCTTGAGTCTCATCGCCATAAACGGCGCTACCCTGCTCCATATAAATCGAATCCATCTGAAAGAAACAGAAAATAATAATAATAAATAAATAATTGAAAAATAAAACAGAGAGAAAAAACAAAAAACGAAACGTATGAATACTTACGGTATATTCTCTCGTTGAGGTCTCGTCGTTAAATGAGACAACACCTCGCTGAATGCAATCCCTCAAGGTGGGGAACACACCGAATGTGGTACTTCGGTGGGGCAAAATCGCGAAATCAACAAAAAATCGCGAAAAAGTACGAATCCCATCGACTTTAAGCAAGTTAGAAAATAAAAATTCTTAAAACGAGTGGGAAAAGGATAGAAAAATAACCAAGCGATATTGTCCGCAGGTTATTACCCCTTGTCGCAATCGCTGCTGACGGGGACGGAAAAGCATACCGGGTGGACAAATTTTCGGTTTGCCCAGGGTTATATTACGAGGAAATTGGAACACTATCAATAACAAGCGACATTTGGAAGCTAGTTATTAAGATAGATCTAGGATCTCTAAGGACCAGAGAAAACGAGATGAAAAACACACTAATAAAATTAGCGGAACTGTGCAGCCGGCTGGCCATGGAAGACACCTTGTGCAACACAGTCGCTGACACAGGGAGAAAAATGCTCGACAAAGTCGAACGCGAGCTACAAGCCGTATACGATATAACGGGTGGCAAAACAACACGACACCGAAGAGGAATCATCAACGGTCTAGGATCAATTATAAAAGCTGTAACGGGTAACATGGATGCTCAGGATGCCGCAGAAATAGACTATCGACTCAACAAAATAGGAGCCAATCAAAATTCTATCGAGGATGCGTTAAAAGATAATATCCAGGTCCTTGATAATGTCGTTCATCTATTTAACAAAACAACGATCCAATTGGAGACGCATCAGGAATTGCTGCGAACTCTAATCATAGGAGTACGTGATGGATTAGCAAATAGCCTAAACCAACTAAACGAGCGTCAACAAGTAGACGAAAGGTTAATAACAATGGAAGTCATAGTTGACTCGCTTTTAGGCGATGTACGACAACTGGCAAACTTTATAGCTGGATTATCAAAGGGAGTAGTCAGCCCTAGCGTATTACCTCCAAGACAACTCGCGGATTATTTGAAAAATGCTATCGCATATCTTCCGAGAGGTCTTATGTTTCCAACTCCATTAAAACCAGAGGAAATGTCAAAATTAATGGAAATGAGCGAAATAGGCGCGTATTGTAACGACGTCGATCTAATACTTGTAATAAAAATACCGTTGCTAAATTACGAAGAATACATAATAAACAAAGCATATCCATTACCAGCAAAAATAGATAAGCATAGTTATCAGTTTCTAGAAATTACACATCCCCTCGTAATAGTAGAAAGAACGCGAAAATCTTGCATTTTGATGAACGAAGTCGAGTTGAAATCATGCAAAAAATTTAAGTCACATTTTTACTGTGCGCCAAAACATGCTTCACTAGCCGCACACGTATGCACAGCGTGCGAAACATCGATATACATAACGCACAGCATAAGTCAAGCACATTGTAACAGACGAATCATCGAATTGAATAACACACTGATAATTCCGCTTGAACGACAAGGGAAATGGTTATACGTAACGCCGGAGCCCGAAACATTACTAATACATTGCGGACAAAATCCCGCAGAACACGTAATATTAACAGCCGTAGGGACTCTGGCTTTGGACGGTAAATGTTCCGTCACAACCCCTAATTTTAGGCTCGAAACGCCCGGGGAAATTACAGAAAATGTATCTCACGAGTTTTTACCTCGGAAAAATTTAACATTTTTGGAAAAAGGCATCCCAATTTTACAGCACACCTCGTTAATCGCAGAATTGCCACATAAATTAATCAATGACGCAACAGAAATAAATAAACTAGGCGAACGCTTAGACGCACTGAGAACGAAAGTCAACCACGTAAAACACACTGAAATAACACAGCAAATCGCAATAGGCAGTTATTCAGTAGGTATGATCATACCGATAATACTCGGAACGACTTGTATAATTTTGTACCTGCGTAGGCGCAAACAACAAAGCACAGTCGCGATCTACAGCGAGCCTTCACGACCGAGCGAAGCGTCATCCGATAAACACAAACCGCCGAAACTCAAAGTCACAGGCAAATTCGTGCAAAACGCCCCACAAACAAATTCGACATGAATAATATTTACTATGTATCAAAAGTATGGGATTATAACTGGGAAACAACACATACAATAAGATATATGGGATATTCTAAAGTATAAAATGAGCAAAAAATGTAAACAAACTTTGTAAGCCAAAGGACCACCCACAAGACCACAATAATCTCAGGAGAGATTCAATCTCCCGAAGGGGGAGGGATGTTGTGACCTGGAATGTAGTATTTCCTAACAACATTCAGCGACCTCCTAAAAAACCCTCAACCTGCTTCTCACAATGGAACAGGGCAACAGCGTTGCCCAAATAATTGCAATAACGCCTTATCAGCAATTGCAATAGTAGAACAGGGCCAAGAGGCCAACATTAAGCAACACCACAGAAGTAGTCGCAATATTGCTTCTTCAGCAATATTGCAGAACAGAGAAGCAGGTCACCGTCACGATTAAATATCGCGACGCATCGAGGAATCGAGGCAGTCTTGACCTGGGCAAGGACGGGTATGGTCCCACGGCAAATTAATCACTTTATAACCTAATCAGACCAAACTAGTCAATAAACATACAGTGTTTTTGGTAGCTATCGAGTTGGAGTTACACTCATTTGGAGAAGACCCCAAATCTCTACCCTGAATCCTGCGTCAATCCTGTAACGCCGAATTCCGGGACACAACAGTCCTCTTGGAAATTTTTCACCCAAGCGAAAGAGCTGTAGGGCAATGCCTCGCTCATAGCCGCACCATAGAGATTATTGACGTCGAAATACATCAAATATGATTCTTCTTTTTTTGAGTCGTATTCGTCTTTCATGTAACGATTGTTAGCTTTCGCGTATCTATTCGAACACTGTGCCCCACCACCGCAGATTCTATTCTCGATGAACATTAACATGTCAACATCGGTCAAAAGTTCGAGTTCGATACCGGTGCACTTTAGCATCGCGTCAAACGAGAGACCCGGAGCCGTATAATAATGCAGATGATAGAGAGAGTACGTTTCGATGCAATTTCGTCGAAAATTTTCGAAAATGTCCGTCAAAAGCAGTACATCTGTTTTCAGGTACAAATCCGAATATTCACCCAATGTTCGCACATCAAACGTTGTCCACACGTCACGAGCATGCACATAATCATCATCCGGCATGTTTGAATTTTGAAGTTTTGAAAAAAAGTATTTTTTCTCCGGTAATCATATGTTATATTTAACATCATATGTTAATTTGATATATTAATTTGAAGAAGATATCATCATCATAAGACGTATCAGTTTTTTTAACATCCTCCTTACCAAACGAATCATCGTATTCTTTCTTGACTTCTTCGCCTTTTACTTCCTCCTTGATTGGATGGTCCACATTCCGTATTAATGTTTCCAGCGGTGTAACTATAGGTTTAAAAACTTCCCCACCTTATGAGTTCGGCATCATCCTTGCTGCTTTTCATCATACGATGTTTTTTTTATCGCTTCGCTCGCTCGATGATGCAACACATCTTGCTCTTTTTTATGCTCCATGTTGTCACTATAGCGACACTGATGATACAGCTGTTGGATACAACAAAGTCATTGAATGGTGACAGAAGTATCAAAACCCCGTCGGTATCTACCCCGATCCACTTTGCTATGCTTGTCGATCGTGATAAATCCGTAATTATCAGAATTCCAACATTCCGAACAAATGCTCTTGAATTGCGAATAATTCACATCCGTGTTGACATGATAACTATACACATGTTTCAAATTCATATCATCCTGCTTGAATAGAATAAGAAGGTTCGTATTATCTCGTGCGAGATGTTTAGGAATGCGAGCATACGTCTGACAAAAATAGAAGCAGTCGACAATTTCGTGTCTTCCCATGGAGAAAAAAGCTCTCATGTTGTCTTGTCTCTCGCACGCAACATCGTCAAAGATGATTACCGAGTGAGGTGACACCACTTGTTCACACGCATCGCTAGGTGACACCAGTTGTTCGTGCTCGTTGAACGGATGATATTCGACCTCGTTCACCGGTTCGAGCAATCGTTCGAGCAATTTATACTTTGGTTGTTTCAACGATTTTGAATAGAGGTAAATGTTCTCAAATCTCAGACCATTGGAATGTATTATGAGCGTGTAACGTGTAATATTTCGTTATATTTAAATTTATATGGATTCGAGACTCGATCAGGGATCAAATGAAATTGTGGACACCCGATAGATAATATGACCCAGTTTTTATTCCGTATTTTCTCCTTTACATAGCTTCCGTAGATTGACAGGTGTTTATGTGCATACAAATTCAATGTTGGCTTGTGTATTGAATACCTAGGATAATTCGCGCTTTAAATATTTGGCCTATTTTATTTCGGGGAACGCTTGATTTAATTATCGATTTCCTCGCTCGTTTGTTTACATTCTTCTTCCGCCGCTTCCGCGCGCGCTTGCCGTGCCTTGCGCTTGCCTTCCTTTTCTCTATCTATTAACGTGTGTCTTTGTTCTCCCTCTCTCACTTATTTCTTTTCTCTCTTGCTCTTTCTCTTCTCCAGAAAGTACGTTTTCCTTACGCTTTCCCTTTCCTTACTGTGCGTCCAGTACTCGGGAACAGCGACCAGTACTTGCGATACTTTCTATCTTTACACCTCCAATTTAGCAATCTTACTTTCCTTACGTCCTTCCTTTCCTTATTATGCATCCAGTACTCGGAAGTGACGTTCAGTAGTCGTAAGTTGCTTGTACCACTGGGTGTTCTATGCCGGTTAAGTCTCCTATCATCTCGTTTTCCTCACGTCCTTGTCTTCCTACCGCGGAGGCCAGAATCACAAGGGCGTTTGTACTAATGAAATTCTTTAGGATACTTCTTAGGCTTTCCTGAGCACATTCGCCTTTATTCCGGTTTGTTCGCTCCCTTGACACCCTTCTTACTACCAGGGCCAGTTAGGTGTCTCAGTCGCTACTTCTACCTTTACAAAGGGCGTATGTGCTCGGTAACACGGCGTGTCCTTTTCAATTTACACGTTTTCGCATCTATTCGCATGAAGTCACGCTTATTATTGCTGTGAAACGAGTGCCCCTTACCCTTGCAGACCCCCGGTATTTATACCTGATTTACAATGTTTAAACTTCCCCTTCCATCTCTCTTTGTGAAACAATTCGCATGTGTTTGTCTTAAATGTTAACTGAAATTATTGTTTTCGATGAAATTCCCCCAGTGTGTGTCCGTGTTTTGTTTTCGTAGAATTTCGTTAGTGTGTCTGTCTATGTATTTTCGTTATATTAGTTCGTATGTGTCGTTACATCTTATGCTTAGGTGGTCATCCGTTTGGTGGGGAGGGGCATCGTAATCGGTTGTGTCTCATTACCCCCCCTAATTCCTATGTCACCGATCGAATTTCGCGAGTTCAGTGACTATGGAATTATTTGCGTATATGTTTTCGCTGTGTGTTGTGTCGCTAATTGTGTTCTACGTGTATTGCTCGGTTGTGTGTCTATTTAGTTTATATCTCTTATCCTATACGTGTTTTTGTATATATGCGCCAATTTTGTTTTTGTTTCTTGCTCTCGCTGGTTTTTGTGTGTTTCGCTTTTAGAAATATCGGGGTAAATAAAATTTTACACAAATGTTCTTTTTTCTTCATATATTGTTACATTGAACTTGTGGAAATATTATCGTCGCTGTCGCTCTCGCTCTCGTCCTCAGGTAAGATGAGGTAGTGTTGGAGGAACATTCGTTCCTCCCCCACTACCTCCTCCACAAACGCATCCTCGTCGACTTGCTGATCCTCGTAGGTGTCGTAGTCCTCGTCCTCGTCCTCGTACTCGTCTTCGTACTCGTCTTCGTACTCGTTCTCGTCCTCGTCCTCATCCTCGTCTTCTTGGGGTTGGGGGGGGGGGTGCTCCCGAGGTTATTGTTGAGGGAGTTATGGGGCATGCACTCTAGTTTAGTGGTAAGCCAATTTTGGCAACCCCAATTACCTCCCTCAGTTTCCCACTCCGGTTCTGTCGGGTTGCTCCGTCCCCGTGCCAGCCCGTGTTGCTTTAGTCGCGTTGCGACGTTTTTCTCGCCGTGAAACCAGAGCTCCACCCAACACCCGTCCGGATTCTGGAGTTGTCGTTTGATTCTGATGGTGCATGGGGTCTCGTGTAATTCTTGGCGGATGGCTTCGGTAGTGTCGCTGTCCCACTCCTCTCCGTTGATAGGCCCTATCCCGTCAAGCCCACAGGCTACGGCAAGGTACGGGACCTTGAGTAGGTTGTCGGGGACCGTATAGCATTGTTCGTGCGTTACGGTGCCCTGACGCCCCCAGTCCCCGAACCAAACTGTGGGCATTCCTGCTTCTACGTCGATGATTGTTCCCCGCAAAAATTGGCCATCTACCAGGCATAAGGTGCCTCGTCCTGGAAATATCTCCTCCTCCAGTATTGGGTGTACACCCGGGTACTCTCGTTTTGCTTCCTGACACCATCGCAGTACACTTTTTGCTGGACCCTCCATTATTTGGACGTAGAAATGTGAGGGGTCAAAATATGCAACTATTCTTCTTTGTGTCGCTTCACTTATCTCTTCGACCGGGAAATTCTGGAAGTGGGGCTTTCTTGCCTCCAATAACCGCACCAGGGTTGTTCTTATATTTCTGTGTGCCATTATCTCTTTTTCCTTGGGATGTGCCGTTTGTCGTTGATCTTTCGTTTCTCCGTGGATGTGCCGTTTGTCGTTGATTTTCTCGTTTTTCCGTGGATGTTTGCCGTTTGTCGTTGATTCTCTCGTTTCTCCGTGGATGTGCAGTAGTTGTCGTCTTTGTTACTCCAATCGCTGTCCTTTTATGTGTGGCCGGTGTTGTCGTTTTAATTTGATTTTAATTTGATGTGCTTATGGTCGCGTTTCGATTGATACTAATCGTTAGAGGCCCAACGATTTTCCCGGATACCAATTTCGGATTTCTTCGTCGGTGAGCTCCTTGATATGTGTGTCGTTAGTTGTATTGTCTTTCTTTTCCTTTTGCTTGATTTTGCCTATTTCTTCGCTCTTTCTTGCTTGCCGGATTCTCCTTTTCCATCTTCGTTCCATTGATTTTATTTGCGCGATCTCTACTGGTATTAATTTCCATTTTGGTCGTGATATATTTCTGTTCTCCTCTTCGTCACTCTCTAACAGCCACCACTCTCCCATGATTCTGGATTGTAACTGTCCCCTTAGATATCATTTCTCTTGCTCGAATTTACCTGATTTTATTTGATTTTGGTTTCCCTTTGTCTGACTGCCTTTGTTCGATTTTATTGCTATGATTTGTCTAGCTATTACTCGTTCTTATGTACTTTCTTTCGATCGTTGATAACATCGATTCTTATATCCTCCTCATTTTTCGATCCGCGATTTTAAATGTGCGTCTTGCTCCTGGTCATCTATTTCTTTAATATAATTTTTTAATAGGCTCGCGTGGAACTTTCCCCGCTCCAATTTCGTTCTTGTGTCTTCGAGGAGATATGTCGCTAGCCCGACACATTTTTTTATTCGATATGGCCCTTCATATATTGGCATAAATTTGGCGATTCTCTGTTTACTAGGGTCGGAGACATTTAATGCCTTTACCAACACCACATCGCCTTCTTCAAATGTTGTCGTATAATGGTTTTGATTAAATCTCTCCGCTCGTCGCTTTCCTTTGTGGATTATTCTTTCTCTGACGAGTTTTATTTTGTCTTCGTATGACAGAGAATCATTGGGATCGTTTTTTAGGGCGAGGATCCATCTTTTCCATATTCGATATGGCTTTTTCTTGGTTTGTAGTTCCCGAGGTGTGAATTCGGTTGTCTCGTGATGTGTATCGTTTATACACTCTTGGATTATTTGTGTCCATCGATACCATCCGTTATGTTTCTCCTCGAGAAATGTCCTAAAGAACCGGCTAAGCTCCCGGTTTACACGCTCTACTATGTTTCCCTGGGGATGACGTATTGACGAGAAAATCCCGATAATTTCATTTTCTTTTAGGTAGTCAATCCATATTTTCGAAGTGAATTGGGTCCCATGGTCGAATTGGATCCTTCGAGGCTTTCCGTATTTAGGAAAATAATCCTGCCGCATCTTTCGGATGACCGATGCTGCATTTGCCTTTTTTAGTGGATACAAAACCACAAATTTCGTAAAAGCGTCAATTGTGACGAGAATGTGTTTCACCCCCCCAGTCGAGGCAGGCAATGGTCCAAAGAAATCAATGGAGACCAGATCTCCCGGGCCTTTTGGTACAATTATTTGCATCAGTGCGTAATTTGTCTGCGTTGCTACTTTCTTGCGTTGGCATGTGTCGCAACTTGCGAGGATTTGTCGAATTCGTTTCGCCAAATGTGGGCATGTGAGATCTTCATCAGGCATACGGAAAACCTTGCGTGCTCCCGGATGTCCGTATAGCTCGTGGCATTCCTTCGTCAAGTCTTCTAATAGCGATTCCGGAATAATTGTCTTCCATCGATTTTGTGATGTTTTCTTCTGGATGACGTCCTCATTTATTCGGTACTTTTGTGTCTGTTTGTTATTTATTTGTTCAGTTATTTGTTTCAAATTTTCCTGTTTTCTCTGCAGCTTTCCAATGTCCTTGAATTTCTTTACGAACTCTTTCGAGGGTTTTCTTGCAAGCAACGTCGCTATAATCATCTGCCCTTTGCTTCGCCAATCGTATGTATCTTCATCATTTGTTGTACGGCTAAGGATGTCAGCCACTACGTTCTTCTTTCCCGGGTAGTGTTCAATAGTGAGGTCGTAATCTTGTAAGAGTAATGCCCATCGTAATAATCTATCATTTACGAATCGACACGTCCGGAGGAATGTTATAGCTCGATGGTCCGTTCTTACTTGTGTTTTTGCCTCCAGCAGATACGTTCGAAATTTTTGTATTGCCCAGACCACTGCTAGTAATTCTTTCTCGGTTGTGGTGTATCCGACTTCAGCGCCTTTCAGGGTTCTGCTTGCACATGAAACTATTCGTTCTTCCTTGTCGTGTCCTTGTTGGGATAAGATGGCCCCTAATGCGTAATCGCTTGCGTCTGTCGTGAGGATATATTCGCCGTTGTTTATAGGGTGAGCCAAGACCATGGTGTCTGTAAAAAGTTTCTTCGTTTTCATGAATGCTTCTTCTATTAACTCATCCCATATCCACGGTTTTCCTTTTCGTAGTAGTTCGAGTAAGGGGACCGTAGCTGATGCATGCTGCTTCGTGAATCTTGAGTAGAAATTTATTAATCCCAAGAATCCTCTGAGTTGCTTGAGGTTTTTAGGCCTTGGAAAATTTGATATCGCCTGTATTTTGTCCTGCTGCGGTTGAATTCCTTGTGTTGTGAGTGTGTGACCTAGGAAGGATATTTCTTGACGGAAAAATTCGGATTTTTTGAAGTTTAAAGTCATGTTGTGATTGCTTATTCTCTGGAACAGTTTGTCGAGATGCTCCAGGTGTTCTTCCGGGGTTGTGGATAAACACAGAAGGTCGTCCACAAAATTCAACACGTGATTTCCGAGATTTCGTAACACGATATCGAGACCTCGAATCAGGCTCGCTGTGCTTGTTTTCAATCCAAAGGGAGTCACCGTAAATTGGTAGCATTTTCCCTCGTGCTGAAAAGCGGTGTATTGACGCGATTCTCTATGTAGTGGTATCTGCCAGAAACTACTGGTCATGTCCAGACTGGACATGACTGTTTTTCCACCACATTTTTGAAATATCTCCTCCATTGGTGGTGCATTGTCATGGTCATTTATGAGGTACTTATTGAGTTGTCGTGCGTCGAGGCATAGGCGTACTGACCCGTCCTTTTTTATTACCGTCACGATTGGGTTGATGTATTGGCTATTTGCGCGCTCGATCACTCCATAGTGCATCATCCGTTGAATTTCTTCTTCCACTCTTTCCCGATATTGTATTGGTACGGGGTAGGAGCGATGCACATATGGTTGTGGTGTGTTTAGTTTTAGTTCGTGGACATATGCACTCATTCGCCCTGGGATCTTACTGAAAATGTGTCGATACTTCGAAATGAGAGCTTTGAACCGTGGTCCCAAATAATTTCTTAGTGGTGGGCAGCTCATAATTCTCTCGTCGACCTCGCTTTCAGTTAACGTGCTAGTTTCGTCTCTTGTGATTTGCATTACACACTTTTCTGTGTCTTTTGTTTCTGGTGGATCAGGATTGTTTGTTTTTCTCCAATTTCCTTGCGTCAGAGTGCTGACAGTTTCTCCTGCTACCTGAATAATGCCCTTATCTAAATTTACAGCGACCTGTAGCGTCGCCATTCCATCAACTCCTAAGATTGCTTCTCGTCTTAAATTTGGGACGATGAGAACATTGATGTCTCCCTCCGTGGTGTACAACTTCGATTTTGCAAGGATTTGTTGTTTGATTTTTCCGGCATTTCCTCCGAATGCTCCCATAATTTCCATCCCGGTGACCGGAAGTGTGGGGCATTTTTGCAGTTCTTTATTCTGAAAAAAGACTTCCTCTGAAATACATGTAACCTCGCTGCCGCTGTCCAGCAGTGCCTCTACTTTTACATCTTCTAAATTTACTGTGAGGGTGGGGCACTTATTATGGCGTTCTCTACTCATCCATTCGAATTTTTCCTCATTTTCTTGGATCAAGAATTCTCTTGGATCTCCTAAAATGCTTTCAATCCTCCATGGATCCTTTGATGTTATTATTTCCTCAGGTTTTCCATCGTCTTTTTCTTCTCCTTTTTGTGTATTGTTGTGACCTTGCAGCCTTTTCCTTTTCTGTTGCTGTCTTTTCTTGAGGTTTCGTTTCGCTCGTGCCCTTGCTTCTTCCATGGCCAGTGTCTCGATTGACGTATTTCCCGTTGCGCCTCGGGTAGGTTGCGTCGTCAAACCCATCGATCCGGGCGCAACGTTTATGCGTTTCCCTGGTCCTGCATTTTTGTTGTTGTAGCTTGTCCTTGACCGTTGTTCCAGTCTGTCGATTGTCCTTGTACAGGGTTCGATAATTCTTTTTCCTTGGGTTGCCAAATCGGAGCTCCAGGGTTCAGAGTTTGTTGCCCTGGGTTCTGCCATGTTTTTAGAGGGGCCTCAGTCCTCCATGGTTGGCCGAATTGTCGCCTGTTATTAGTGTTGTTATTATTGTTGTTGTTGTTGTTGTTGTAGTACTGTCGCCCTCCTCCGGTACCGCCTATTTGGATGCTTCTGAGTGGTTTCTTTGTCCCTATACCATCTAAACTCTCAAGTAAGTCCAGCAACCCTTCTATTGTTTTTATTCCGCTTACGCGGACGGCAATTTTAATCGTGTCGTCAAAATGATTTGCGAGCTTCCGAATAATTTCCTCATTTGTATATCCTGGGCTTAAATCTTTGGCATTGCCGTAGATTCGTGTTGCGTAATCTGCCCGCGTTGCTCGCTGACCTTCGTTCTCGTATGTTCCGAATTCCAGGTTTCTTCTTATTTTGTCCTGGATTTCGTAACTCCAATATCTTGCCTTGAATTTCGTGGCAAATTCCTCGAACACGCGTATTGGTCCCTCCATTACGCACCACCAATCTTTTGCTGCCTCTCGTAACGATTGCCCAATCATATACTTGAGATCTGCTCCCCCGGTGATCTCTACAAACTCTTCTAAATCGCGGAGAAATCGCATGGGACGTTCTCTTCCATCTCCATTGAAAGTGGGTAGTCTTTGCTTGCTTGCATATACTTGTGTTGCGTTGAGGCTGTTTTGTAACGTGGAGTTGTTTTGGATGGGTTCTCGTTGCGTGAGGATTTCCTCACATTTCTCTATCCTGGAGGTGTTATTTTTGACAATTTCGCCTAACCCGACAGATGAGTCTGTCAAGTTTTTTAAACTTTCCGAGACTTTTTTAAACGTCATATTTATTTCGGCAAGCTTTCTGTGGGTCTCTTCCTGTTTTCGTTTACGGTGGTCTTCGCAAAGGTCGTGTCAGATCACGATTCTCCTTTCTGTCCTTTCTTCCATTTCCTTTACCTTGCTTGTTACTTCCGTTCTTACTTCTTCCTTTCGTGAGATGCATGTTTCTTCCTGCTCAGCAATGTTGATTTTTAGTCGTTGGCATTCTTTTTTTCTTTCCGCATTAATCTTGTTTAATGCCCTTATAACAGCTTGTAACGTTTCGTCTATCTCTTGCTGTGTTGTTTGCTGTTCCGCAGGCTGTGGATTTAGATCGTATGTCGCATCCGGGGTTTCGTCGATTATTTGTCTTCTCTGGGGGTTGTTCTCGTCATGGCTTTCCTCTAATGAGGTTTCTGCGAGGCTGGTTTCTTCCGGTGGAGGTGCGATTTCCGACATACGGCCGATTCTTTCTCGGTCACGCGTTCGTGCCTCTTGTAACAGCCCGTCAGCTGTTGTCGACTCCCATTGGAGCGAATTATGTCGTTCTTGGGACATTATGTTTATCTATGTGCGTTTTCTCTGATTTGATCGAGTCCCTGTTCGGGCGCCAAAATGTAACGTGTAATATTTCGTTATATTTAAATTTATATGGATTTGAGACTCGATCAGGGATCAAATTAAATTGTGGACACCCGATAGATAATATGACCCAGTTTTTATTCCGTATTTTCTCCTTTACATAGCTTCCGTAGATTGACAGGTGTTTATGTGCATACAAATTCAATGTTGGCTTGTGTATTGAATACCTAGGATAATTCGCGCTTTAAATATTTGGCCTATTTTATTTCGGGGAACGCTTGATTTAATTATCGATTTCCTCGCTCGTTTGTTTACATTCTTCTTCCGCCGCTACCGCGCGCGCTTGCCGTGCCTTGCGCTTGCCTTCCTTTTCTCTATCTATTAACGTGTGTCTTTGTTCTCCCTCTCTCACTTATTTCTTTTCTCTCTTGCTCTTTCTCTTCTCCAGAAAGTACGTTTTCCTTACGCTTTCCCTTTCCTTACTGTGCGTCCAGTACTCGGGAACAGCGACCAGTACTTGCGATACTTTCTATCTTTACACCTCCAATTTAGCAATCTTACTTTCCTTACGTCCTTCCTTTCCTTATTATGCATCCAGTACTCGGAAGTGACGTTCAGTAGTCGTAAGTTGCTTGTACCACTGGGTGTTCTATGCCGGTTAAGTCTCCTATCATCTCGTTTTCCTCACGTCCTTGTCTTCCTACCGCGGAGGCCAGAATCACAAGGGCGTTTGTACTAATGAAATTCTTTAGGATACTTCTTAGGCTTTCCTGAGCACATTCGCCTTTATTCCGGTTTGTTCGCTCCCTTGACACCCTTCTTACTACCAGGGCCAGTTAGGTGTCTCAGTCGCTACTTCTACCTTTACAAAGGGCGTATGTGCTCGGTAACACGGCGTGTCCTTTTCAATTTACACGTTTTCGCATCTATTCGCATGAAGTCACGCTTATTAATGCTGTGAAACGAGTGCCCCTTACCCTTGCAGACCCCCGGTATTTATACCTGATTTACAATGTTTGAACTTCCCCTTCCATCTCTCTTTGTGAAACAATTCGCATGTGTTTGTCTTAAATGTTAACTGAAATTATTGTTTTCGATGAAATTCCCCCAGTGTGTGTCCGTGTTTTGTTTTCGTAGAATTTCGTTAGTGTGTCTGTCTATGTATTTTCGTTATATTAGTTCGTATGTGTCGTTACATCTTATGCTTAGGTGGTCATCCGTTTGGTGGGGAGGGGCATCGTAATCGGTTGTGTCTCAAGCGAGAGCAAAGGTTGTGCCACAATTTGATGGACCGCAAAACACAGCACGAATAGTATCGGGTAGCAAATCACCATGGCGTTTTTGTCTTTTCTCCGCTCGCGTAAATTCATCGAAATTTATTACAGGCAATATTACAGTCCCATCGCGAACTCATCTTGACCGTGACTGATGGAAATAGGTATAAATAGTATGCTTATAACGATTGATGTCTCAGTTGCGAATGTTTTCCCGTTTGATGAACATATGACGAAAATGTCGAAACAAGACGATCCGAAAAATCCTATAATCGAAAGTTTGAAGAAATTTGCTGATCGTTATCGTCACTATTCCAATCCGAACATTAGAGGAAGTACACGATTTACGGGGGAAGTTGATCCGGGGTGATACGGTGCAAATAGTGATAAGAAGAAACAGTGGAAATAAGGATATCGTGAGCATTGAAAACTGTCACGCGGAGCATGATCGTTGGCGCGAAAAACACAAAACGTGGAAAAGGAGTTGTCAACAATTGGATTAATAAACTTCCATTCGAGTAACACATACTGGGATATCAATATTGTGAGCCTGGCACAAAATTGTCTGAGCGGCGTGCGCGAGGCGATCCTGGCGTTAATCCGCTCGACCCGGCTTCCAAAGAACACGATATCGCGTATTCTAAAAATCGGGAGAATATTGCGGCGCGACACGCGGCTGACAAGGTGTTGGCCGAGGAAGCGTGGAAACGAGTATTCGCCAGAGACGCCAGCTTAGGCGAAAAAACAAGTGCCTTGAGTATTACTAATATCATGAAGGTTAAAAGGAAATTCGGTATGGGAGTCAAGCCAAGTTTCAAAAAAGTTGTCGCAGCACCACGAGTAACGATGATTCGTAGCGGTGATTCGAAAGCAATCATCAGATCCGCTCTCAAGGGTGCTCGGAGCGTGGCGAAAAGAGCAGCAGGATGTAAAATGCGCGCTCCTCGTGTGATACGCGTGCCGAAAAAGATCGGTGGTTTCTTGCAGTTTCTCGTGCCGATTTTCGCGGGGCTTAGCGCTACCGGGGCATTGGCCGGTGGTGCGGCGAGTATAGCGAAAGCTGTTAACGCTGCTCAGGCGGCTAAACGAGAATTGGACGAACACAACCGACATGATCGAACGATCGAGGCTATTGCATTGGGCAAAGGTTTACATGTTAAACCATACAAGCAGGGATTGGGTCTTCATATAGCTCCAAAAAACGTGAATTGAAGCTGCTGCATCGACCGCTCATCGATGCAGATCTCCATCAATACGCACGAATCATGAACATTTGACATTTTCGAGGCGTTTCCATGCGGGATAAACTGCCGAAGAGCGGACCGCTGAAATACGAAACAGCAATTGTGAATTGGGATGAGAATATCGGTCGTGGTACACATTGGGTTGCATACAAAAAATTTGGTTACAGGATCGTTTATTTCGATAGTTTTGGCAACCTTCGACCACCATCCGAACTCATGAAATATTTCGGTGTCGGTAGCGTGAATTACAACTACGAGAGATACCAAGACTATGATACAATCGAATGCGGTCATTTGTGCTTGAAGTTTCTCTGCGATCAATTGGATTTTGGTGAAAAATATGCGTTATATAAACGTGCAGGGTAAAACAGAGTGGTCGGTCGTTAATTAACCATCATGGATGATAGTTTCACCTTGACGATATCGGGAACTTCGTCCATACTCGAGGCGCAATACTTTCCACCGATTGAGCTCTCACCTCACAAAAGTTATAGCCTCGGTCTCATCGAATTGTTATCCTTCAATTCCATCCCTCACATCGACTTTCAAAGTAAAAAACTTTACGTTGGAGATGAGATATTAACGATACCTACGGGCAGCTACGAGATTGAAGATATGGAGAAATACGTACAGTCGGAATTTTCACGTAAAGATATTATTCTCAATATAAAGCCCAATAATAATACTTTGCGTAGTGAAATTAAGTGTAATCGCGATATAAATTTTATACCTAATGATTCTATCGGACGCTTGTTGGGATTCACACCGCGTATTTTGAGTGCCGATAAAAGACACAAATCCGAACTACCGGTAGCCATTCTCAAAGTGAGCGCCCTGCGAGTTGAGTGCAACAACACCACGGGAGCTTATATCAACGAGCGAAAAGTACACACGATTCACGAGTTTTTTCCAACAGTCCCACCTGGTTACAAAATCATCGAAGTACCGGCACATGTGATTTATCTGCCGATCACCAGCAGAACGATAGATTGCATCAGATTTCAGATAGTCGATCAGGACGGTGATATAGTCAATTTTCGCGGTGAAGTTATTACGATTCGTTTGCATATAAAATCGCAATGGGCATACTTTACAACAGAATTCTTAATAAACCGTCATGGCTTGCGATGGACAGTCGTCGATCAACGCGCAGAGCGTTAACTCGTCAAAACGTGTTGTTCCTGCAGAGTCTGGGCCTAAAAATTCGCGAAAAAGACGTGTGAGACATAAATTTATGTTCTGCGCTTTGACCATATACTGTGTACAATGGAGGAGGAAATAGTGAATATTCAGAACCCCGTTAGTATCGATGAATTCATCACACATTGTGAGAATCACGTTCATCAGCCGTATGCATCTGCAACCATCAACAACAGCGATGAAATCCGCATCTCCATTCAGCATCAAGATCTGTGCATTCTACCGAGTCACAGCTCCTTACATACATGCGGAAAATTGACGAAAAACGATGGCACACCGACCCTTGCCACGGGCCTCTTCAACAAAGCCATTTGCCTTTTGTTCGAGGAAATACGTTACGAGCTCAATGCCATTGAGATCGATCGAAGCAATAACGTCGGCATCACGAGTCTGATTAAGGGCTACTCGTCGATGAGCCCGAGTAAAAGCAGCATGCCGGAGAACACAGGATGCTGCTGGGCTTCGCTGAGGGTTATCGAAAAATCGTATCGCGATCAAAGATCGACAATGATACCGTTGTACAGACAGCCGATGAGGATTTTGAACTTGTTCTGCAAAAGATTGAATAGCTCGTGCTATACGTGACAGTTTCGGATCAACAGAAAATTCAACTCTTGAAGTAAATAGCCAAAGATCCACCGATTTCCATGAGTTTCCGCACGTGGGAACTATACGAATATCCGCTATTACCAACCACCTCGAAACACGTTTGGTCCGTGAAAACATCAACGCAACTCGAGAAGCCTCGTTACGTCATTCTCGCATTTCAGACAATTCGAAAAAAACAGAAGAACAAGAATGCGAGTAACTTCGATTATTGCAATATCACTGACGTCAAACTGTATCTCAATTCGCAATGTTACCCCTATGGAAATTTGAATCTCAACATCGATCAAAAGCAGTACGCTTTGCTGTATCAGATATACGCAAATTTCCAATCCACGTACTACAACACAGAGCCCAAGCCATGGTTAAACAAGTCGCAATTTCTGAAGTATGCTCCGCTCATTGTTATCGACTGCTCGAAACAAAACGAATCGTTGAAGACAGGCCCGGTGGATGTTCGCCTTGAATTTCAGTCAAAAAATAACATTCCTGCTCATACATTGGCTTACTGTCTCATACTTTACGATCGTATCGTTCAGTATAATCCGATCAGCGGTGGTGTGAAGAAGCTGATATAATGGATTACATCGTTGATCTTCAAGGCTTCAAACGGCCAATTAACGAGTTTCTCCTTAAAGAAATATCTTTTGTCGAAGTGCAACAAGACGGTCCACCTTTGACCCTGATCTTCGATTCGCCATCGCCATGGAAGTCGTTGCCAGTCAAATACAAAGCCATGAATTTATGACTAACTCGCAATTATCATGGAATGCGCTGGGATGACGGCGAAATACCCTATGAAGCGGCTGAAACGGTGATCGATGCCATATTGCAACGAGCTCGCAAAGTATACGGCAAGGGACTCGAAACAACACAATGAATGAAGAAGTTCACGACCGCTGAGATTATCGATCTCGAGACTCTGGACTGTCCATCGTTGAAGAAATTGCCGAAAATTCCGCCGGGATGTTCGCATCATTCCCTCCAAACAAAATACAATTGTGCCAGAGCGAATGTGAAATATCTGAAAAGTCGGCTAAAGGTCTATCAAGCTTTGTGTAATCGCGATATTTTTTAAAATAAAACACACACGCATTTACATGACATTTGTTTTTTATTTAAATTCCCTTACAACAGAATAAATTCCAGTTTGTTATGTTTTCCACCGATGTAATTCAGATATAATTTCCCATCGTGAGTAGCAGTCTGGAATTTGTCCAATGTCGTTGGATCCTCATCGATGGCTTTCGTGATTCTAGCCGGCAGGAAGACGAAAAATTCGCTACCAATATCGACGATGTACTTTCGTCCAAATTTCGTCTGGGCAGCTCTTACGTTTGATATACGTTGATTCGCCTGCACCGGTAGTTCCGACAATTTTTTCGTCGGTAGAAAATCGTCCATCTTGCTGGTTTTGTTGATAGCCTCGAGATCCATTGTTGTTGCTCGGTACTTCGTTCACGGTGAAAGATTTGTGCGGATGCAACGTTGCTTCGGATATTGAAAGATTTTTCACACTTTGGTTGATATCTCGAATCACCGACACTCTATGCAACAAGACTTTACTTCTCTGATATTTTTCAAGTGTAACAATAATCACTGTTTCAGCATGACTCGTCTGTCTCGCATTTGATAGTTCTCTAATGAAGCGGCTCACGAAATTGTGGGTTATATATCCTTACGCCCCACCAGAAAAAAATTACCCATTCTTTTTCTCCACCCGCGAATTTGACAAACATTTTTCACACACTCGACGTTGAAGTGGGGTGCCATCGAAATGATCCATATCCACAGAAGTATTATGATGCTTTCTACACGGGAGATACGACAATACTTCAGGATCAATTTGATAACGTCTCGGAAGGAGATGCCAGAGCAAATGTATATGATCACCCTAATACTTTAAAAGCAATGTTTTTGGAATATATTCCTTCCTTCCTAGTTAACGCTCGCGGATCAGCGCAGGGAAAAACCGAGTATTTGTTACACGTACCCATTTTTCGGAGAAACAAATTCAATAGTGCCGACACACACACACACGTGCGATCGAAGATATTGCATCAGGCTGAGCTCGGAAAAATGATTTCTCTCATTTGGTCACCCTAAAATTTATTTGATGATTGACAGCCGCGATGTCGTTTCGAAGAAATCCCCGCGCCATAGCGGCGCCTTTTTCAATGTGCATGTTTATGCAAGAGTTTATAATGAACGTTTGATTAGTGCCGTCCTGCAACGACACGCATCGCTTCCGAGAAATTTCCAGTCTCCAAAAGTTTATAATAGATCAACGCTTGATTCAACAACGTTCGACGGAATCGGACGACACGCGCCGTGAAATTTCAAAGGCCCCCCTTCATTTTCCCTCCCTTACAGATCTCGCTGAACGCACAAAACCGTGCACCAATAAAAAAGATCAACGCTTGATCGCGCGGTCGCTAGATGGTGACACAGCACCCCCTCCCACCGTGCAACCTCGTCCACTCCACCCCCCACCCACTCTACCTCCTCGAGGGTTCATATCCAGGCTAAAATACCCCATGAAACTATTCGAAGAGCTACTTTTGACAAGATTGAAAAATACCATATCTGCATAAGGACTAAAAGCACCAGAGCATCAATTCAGATTCAGGCCCAATCACGCAACGGTAGAACAAGTAAACAGGATACACAACGTAATAGCCAACGCACTCGAGGAAAAGAAGTACTGTTCTGCAGTCTTCCTAAACATCGAGCAGGCCTTTGATAAAGTGTGGCACACAGGACTACTATACTATTGTCGCCACACTCTTCACGACACGTTTTTACCCTGTAACATAAAACAAACACATGCAAACACACGCGTAATAACGCATGCAAGTAAAAGCGTAAATTCGAAAACACGCACCTGTCACCTCGCTTCGAGGTTAAACGTTATGACTCATGGCCGTACTAAAAAATCACATGGGCCCGGGAAAAAATATTCCACAAATCTCGTGCATGCTACGGTGCGACACGTTGTACATGTCACGGCCCTATATCTCTGCGAGCGCGAAGTTGCGAGAGTCACCGAGGAGTGGCACATCGTAGCAACCGCTACGAGAAATGTTTCGCGTATACGAAGCGTCACTCTGAGGTGCATATCAAGGCGACCGAGTGACGAGAAAATGGAATTCGTCACAGCACAATCTCAATACGCGAATTCGAAAGGATTCCAACCTACCCAGGATATTCGAAAGAATTCCATCATACACCGGAATTTCGAAAGGAAGTCCAACGTAACACGCAAATTTCAACAGAAATTCCAAACCCGACCCACACAAGCAATACACTCAAGTACACACGCTCCAATCAATTTGTGTTCTTTTTTCTTTTTTATATTCCATACTTTGTTTTTCTCTTTAAATTTTTTGTATCTCACTCCCTTTTACCTTCCGAAAACAAAGGAACGAGGGGACCACCTCCGTACGGGAGAAATTTAGTCATATTTCTAAATTCTTTTGTAAAATTTTATTATTTTCTATTACATGCTTATATATACAGTGACTGACAAAAAAAAGAGACCACTAAATTTTTTGAGTAAAAATTTCCAATATTATGAAAACAGTTGGCAAAATCGTATCGTTTTTTTGTTTACATAAATGTACTATACTTTCAACTAATATGTGAAAAATATTTGTACGTTCTTTCATTTCGATACTAAATTCACAATGGGTTTTCCGAAAATACTGCATTTTAGCCAAGGTCAGAATAAAGAGACCAATGTTAACACCTAAGGTATAGCTTGCTGCTTTGTATGTTTTACCTGTTTACTATTTTTGTGCTTTGTTCTTTGTCGTCGTATGATGCTTTCTATGAGCTGGTATTATTCTTTGACTCAGTTTAAAACTGTTTCTCGACGACAGTACATGACCAAGAAACAAGCTTCCATCGATTTACGAAAATTAATTATAAAAGATATTCAGGCTGGTTTATCACAAAGAGAAGTTGCCACAAAATTTGATGTGAGCAAGACTCAAGTGCAAAAACTGTGGACAAAATTTTCTCAGACTGATTGTGTTGTGGACATCGCAGGAAGTGGAAGAAAACGCGCGACTTCGTACTGGGACGATTCTCGCGCTATACGAGAAGTATAGAGAAATCCGCGTACAACAATACGAGTTATTCAAGAAAATCTTCAGTTAGACGTGTCTCATAAAACGATTCGTCGTCGACCTCGGGAAGCTGGCCTGCATAGCTGATTTCCAGCAAAACGGCCCTTCATCAGCAAACGAAATAAAATTAAACGTTTGCAGTTCGCAAAAAAATTTGTCGATCAGCCTGTTGCTTTTTGGACAAAGGTCCTTTGGTCTGACGAAAGCAAATTCGAATTGTTCAACCGGAAAAAAAGGGCCAGAGTGTGGAGAAGTGTTTTCGATTTTTTTCAAATTTTTTGAGGTGGTCTCTTTTTTTTGTCAGTCACTGTATATATACTCTTGTTTCTTCCATACCACCCGCGCCAACACCCAACGCAAACAGGACACCAAGACAGAATAAAAAAAACGGGAAACCCCCTCTAACGTCACAAACGTCCCGGGTCCCTTGGCATTTAACCGGTGTGAAAATAGTCATTACGAAATAATTATTAAATTTAATCTTAAGAACACATGTAAACACATCTCCACTTATATATTCGTTATCATGCAGTTCATTCTATTCTATTTTACTTGTTCCTTCATTCAACACCGCATGTAAAGAAAAACCCGAGCCAAAAGAGTTTTAAAACCCGCGCCATAGCGGCAAACTCATGTACTACGTACTAGACAAACTCCAAAAAACGCTCTCCAGTAATTTTACGCAATAAATTACCATTGCGGTTAAATGACCAAGCGGTAAAAAACCCGTGTTTTTCCCTTACCCCTGCAACGGACATCACGAGCGGAAAGCTGCAATTGACGACTAGTGCGTTGTCAATACAAAGTTAAAACGTTACTACCACAATTTTACATGCTACTAAAATCATACCTACACAACCGAAAATTCCAAGTAAGACATGGCGCGGAGTGCTCCGAATTCTTCCCCATCAACTCAGGAGTTCCCCAAGAAAGCATGCCCAGTCTTCTACACACTCTTCACATCCGACCTTCCGGAGGGACAAAATACCACCACGGCCACGTTCGCCGAGGACACCGCCATACTGTCAGTGCCCAAAAACACAACTACAGCCTCGACAATACTCCAAAACAGCTTGAACAATATCCGAAATTGGTTAAAAAGATGGAAAATCGAATTACAATGTTCAAATCACCTTCACAATGATGAAAAACCACTGCCCTCCAGTCAAATTGAATAATCAGCGCTTTCACAAGTCGAAGAAGTGAAATACCTAGGCATGCATCTTGACAAAAGATTAACCTGGCCAAGCCACATAAAAAAGAAAAGAAAAGAACTTGATCTAAAATTTAAAAAGATGTACTGGCTAATAGGCAAGAAATCGAAACTATCGCTGTACAATAAACTCACTATACAGGGTGGTCCACGCAACGTGTGCACCTCTTTCACGGTCGAAATATGCGTTGCACGAAAAAATGTTGTATACAAAAGTTACATGGTTTATGAGGCTTCATCATGTGGTGCATTTATTTTTATTCTAGGTGGAGGCGCTTCGGAGATTTCAAGGTCAACTTTGTTTTTTTAAAGGGAATGCTATATTTTTTATAGCCTAAGATGATAGAGTATCGAATTTTGAGTAAAAAAGTATAGACCCTTATTAGCCCTAAAATTAATAGTTAACGAGTATTTTCACTTTATTACTTTGAGTACATTTAGTGACTCGTGGTTTATCACAATTAACGTAAGTGTTCAAATTGATGTCCATTGGCATCAATACAGTGACGAAATCTATTAACTAATGAAGAAACTGCATTCTGAATTATGTCCGGACTAAGTGTCATGCATTCTAAACAAATACGATGTTTCATATCCTCCGGAGTTGTTGGTATTTCACGATACACTCTGTCTTTTAATGTGCCCCACAGAAAAAAGTCTAGAGGAGTAAGATCTGGTGAGCGTGGAGGCCACATGAATTGTCCACCACGACCAATCCATCGATTGGGAAAATTTCTATCCAGTAGTTCCCTCACAATACGTGCGTAATGTGCTGGACAACCATCATGCTGATACCACATACGTGCACGGATATTCAACGGCACGTCCTCTAGTAAAGGTGGTAAATTATTATTCAAAAAGTTCGCGTATTTTTGCCCTGTTAATCGATTATCAATGAAATATGGACCAATCAATTGGTTGCCCAGTATTCCACACTATACATTAACGCTCCATGGGTGTTGGTGGTCGACTTCTCTCATCCAGTGAGGATTGTCAGCTGCCCAGTAATGCGTATTTTTCAAATTGATCTGTCCACGGTTTGTAAACGTTGCTTCATCAGTGAACAACACACTTTGTAGAAAATAATCATGCTGATTTATTTGATGTAGGAACCACTGACAGAACAAAACGCGGTTTTCAAAATCCGTTCCATGTAGTTTCTGATGAAGTGCAAGGTGATAGGGGTGATATTTATTTTTATGCAGAATTCGTAGAATACTGCTTTTGCTTATTCCCGAACCTCGTGAAATCTGTCGCGTACTAATATGAGGATTTTCTATTACGGCTGCTAAGACCGCAATAGCATTCTCTTCAGAAGTGGCAGTTTGTCTTACGGTACGTTTATTAAGATTGAAATGTCCATTTTCTCGAAGCGATTTACAGATTCTCTCAAATATGGTTCGAGATGGTTGAATCCGTTCAGGATATCTTTCGGCATACATAGCTTTAGCTCTTACTGCATTTCTATGACACTCTCCGTACACTAAAAGCATATCAACTTTGTCACTATTACAAAAATTCATTTTCACTTTTATCTTTCTGATAATCACGCACGATCACTGAAGGAAACTTTAATACTGGATTACAAATATTGAGAGGATTGCGAATCATGATAAGAGCGTGTGATGTGGTGAATGTGTTCATATTGATAAACACTGTCATGTAAACAATGCTATCCTTCAGATATTTGTAGTAGATTTGAATCTCCAACTTGATATTACGCAATAGAAATTTTAAAGTAATAAAGTGAAAATACTCGTTAACTATTAATTTAAGGGCTAATAAGGGTCTATACTTTTTTACTCAAAATTCGATACTCTATCATCTTACGCTATAAAAAATATAGCATTCCCTTTAAAAAAACAAAGTTGACCTTGAAATCTCCGAAGCGCCTCCACCTAGAATAAAAATAAATGCACCACATGATGAAGCCTTATAAACCATGTAACTTTTGTATACAACATTTTTTCGTGCAACGCATATTTTGACCGTGAAAGAGGTGCACACGTTGCGTGGACCACCCTGTATATACAAAACCATCCTGAAACCAATCTGGACGTGTGGGATGTAACTTTAGGGTACTGCTACTAATTCTAACATTGGAATCCTTCAAAGATTCCAATTAAAAACGCTTAAAACAATAACAACCGCGGAAAAAATTGCCAACGCTCACAGTATGGTCAGCGATGGCGCGGCACTGGGTGACCAATCGTTGACGGTCAACCTTGGGCCCGAACCCGGGCCAATTTTATTTGGCATTGGTATGCCCATGCTCAATTCGAACATTGGCATGCAATGAACTGCCAACGCTTGGCCGAAGTCGTTTTGACGATGATGAACGACCGTCGGGGCTCGATGTTCGTCCCAATCTTAACCCAATGGGACTTGCCTTTGCTAATCCATGCTCAATTTGAGCGTTGGCAGCAACTAATTGCCAACGCTGGGCCAACATCATCTTGGCGAAGGCAAACGACCGTTGGAGATCGATGTTCATTGCAATCTTGGCATACAACGAGTTGCTAACGCTGAGCCGACATCTCCTTGGCCATGGCAAATGACCGTTGAGGATCGATGCCTATCCTAATTTTGGCCCAACGGTATTTACTATTGTCAAACCTATGCTCATCGAGTACTAGCATTATACAAACATAACCAAAAATGACGGTAAAATATAGCAAACAGTGAAACGGCTGAGCTATATTCAATTTAATATTTATTATTGTTCTTTGATGGATGCATTACACAAATACCATGTGACGTCGGTCTGACGAGTTCACAATGAAATATGACGTCAAGACGCACTTAAGGTTAAGAAACCTTGAAAAAATGGTCGTTCCCTTTTTGCCCTAGCCTCTCGGCCAATAGACTGGATGGGAGTCTTTAATTGAGGAGTGCAAATAAATGTGGAAACGTCGTGTTGGATTTTATCTGACTCAAAGAGTCTGTATTTTAGAAAACAAATTATAGATATTACAAATAAAACAAATAATGGACTTACAGTTTGATAACGATGAAGACGGCAGAACGAAATCGGTCAGTCGAAAGGGTGTAAATCTTCGTTGACCTCGCAGTTCCTCGAAATAACTTCGATAATTCTTAATTCTTCTTTGACTTAATACTTTTCAGTTTCAACTTTAAACTTTGAATAATTTCTCTATTAATTTCACTTTTTCTATTACTTTAATCTTTTCTTATTTCTTTGAATTTATTTATTTTCGGTCTCTTCTTTATTACTTGGACTCGGTACTTTTCTTTTGACTCTGATTCTTCTGCACTTAACTGACTTCTCTTACTCTCTGCTGGCTCTTCTGCCTTTCTGACTCTCTTCTGGCTCTTCTGCCACTCTGACTTGATTTTCCTTCTGCGCGTCTTTTTATCATTTCAGTTTATAGGCGTTCCGAAATTTTAAGTCGTAGAAGGGTTCAACCAATGATGGTCCATTTTCATCTTGATTTTCCCTTTTCTTAAACTAAAGGGCCTAATGCTTCGGGAGCGCACACTCCCCTCCACATAGGTTATCCTATTTTTGTCGCGTAGGTGGGTTTCGCCTCTCCCTGACGACAAAGATGTTGCTTTGGAAAGGCCCATCTTCCCTCTACAACTTACGTCTTATGCGTATTATCGAATACAATATTTTATTTATAATGTTATTCAATGTTTGTTAAATCGCATATTGTTATTTTAAACATATTAGAATTTGCTTTGTGATTTACGTCATGTCTCTTAATGACAACTTATTTAATAGCGTTACATATCTTTTCTTTTCGTGTCGTCCGTTTCAATTGTTATAATTATTCCAAATGAATTATCTATTATTTTCATTGTTATTTTGTTTCCTCATTATTATTTATCAATTATTAATTTATTTACTTTAACATTGAGATTTCATTTGTCTGTTTAAAATGTTTTACTGTTAAAAGAAAAATATTTCAATGTTGAGAGTATTTGAAAAGTGTTACGTTTGTTTGAAGAGCAGCTGCATAAAGTTTTATGATCGTGGAAATATTTAAGATTTTGTTTTTCTTGGAATTTTGGTACTTAAAAATATTCATGTTCTCTATCTACTTATGGCGTCTACTAGTCGCGAGATAAGCGGTTCTCGAAAGGTTGCGGCATATCACTCCCTTTCGTGGGAATGCATTTTCTAGTCCCCATGCGTTTCCCCTTTCGGTCCGTTGGTATTTTTTTGAACACGTGTGTTTATTTTTAAGACTCGTGGGAAGTTATATATAGAAAATGTTTATTAGAGTCTAGATGTTCTGTGTGCTCTTGTAACGTTATCTAAAGAATTTCTCGAAAAGAGAAAAAAAAAGAACTACGGAGTTTCGACGGACGTCACAACCATTAATAAGATTGTGAGTTTTTGTGTTAGTATTTTTTACTGGAAAGATTTTTTGAATCTTTAAAACCAATTCATTCTCTTCAATAACTCTACAGTTCTTGTAATCTCAAAAACTTCACAGTGGCCAGTGTATAAATGTAAATAATATAATAGTCTAATAGTGTAAATATGTGAATAATATTGTGACGTCCGTCGAAACTCCGTATTTCTTTTTTTGTCTCTCTTCGAGAAATTCTTTAGATATCGTTACAAGAGCACACAAAACGTCTAGACTCTTATAAACACTTTCTATATGTAAACTTCCCACGAGTCTGTTTTTCTCAAAAAAACACACGTGTTCAAAAAAATATCAACGGACCGAAAGCGGAAACGCATGAAGATTAGAAAATGCATTCCGACGAAAGGGAGTGATATGAGATGCCGCAACCTTTCGAGGACCACTTATCTGGCGACTCGTAGACGCCATGGGTAAATAGGGAACATGAACATTTTTAAGAACCAAAATTCCAAGAAAACCAAACCTCAAATATTTCCACGATCATAAAACTTTATGCAGCTGCTCTTCAAACGAAACGAAACACTTTTCAAATATTCTCCACATTGAAATATTTTTCTTTCAACAGTATACAATTTAAACAGACAAATGAAATCTCAATGTTAAATTAAATGAATTAATAATTGATAAATAGTAATGAGGAAACAAAATAACAAGAAAAATAACAGATAATTCATTTGGAATAATTATAACAATCGAAACGGACGACATGAAAAGAAAATATAAGTGACGCTATTAAATAAGTTTGACATTAAGAGACATATGAGGTAAATCGCAAAACAAATGCTAATGCGTTTGAAATAACAACAATTTGACAAATATTGAATAATAAATAAAATATTGTATTCGATAATACGCATAAGACGTAAGTTGTGGAGGGAAGATGGGCCTTCCCAAAGCAACATCTTTGTCCGTCAGGGAGGGGCGAAACCCACCTACGCGACAAAGATAGGATAACCTATGTGGAGGGGAGTGTGCGCTCCCGAAGCATCAGGCCCTTTAGTTTAAGAAAAGGGAAAATCAAGATGAAAATGGACCATCATTGGTTGAACCTTTCTACGATTTAAAATTTCGGAACGCCTATAAACCGAAATGATAAAAAGACGCGCAGAAGGAAAATCAACGCAGAAGAGAGTCAGAAAAGCAGAAGTGAATCAGAAATCAAGCAGAAGTCAGTTAAGAGCAGAAGAGAGTCAGAAAAGGCAGAAGTGAATCAGAAAGCAGAAGTCAGTTAAGAGCAGAGAAGAGTCAGAACAGAGAAGTGAATAGTAGAATCAGAAAGTTGCAGAGTCAAAAGAAAAGTACCGAGTCCAAATAATAAAGAAGAGACCGAAAATAAATAAACTCAAAGAAATAAGAAAAGATTAAAGTAATAGAAAAATTGAAATTAATAGAGAAAATATTCAAAGTTCAAAGTTGAAACTGGAAGGTATTAAGTCAAAGAAGAATTAAGAATTATTGAAGTTATTTCGAGGAACTGCGAGGTCAACGAAGATTTTCACCCTTTCGACTGACCGATTTCGTTCTGCCGTCTTCATCGTTATCGAACTGTAAGTCCATTATTTTTTTTATTTGTATATCTTTAATTTATTTTCTAAAATACAGACTCTTCGAGTCAGATAAAATCCAACACGACGTATCCACATTTATTTGCACTCCTCAATTAAAGATCCCCTTCCAGTCTATTGGCCGAGAGGCTAGGGCAAAAAGGGAACGACCATTTTTACAAGGTTTCTTAACCTTGAGTGCGTTTTGACGTCCCAATTCATTTTGGGTTCGTGAACCGACGTCACAATATAATAAAAAAGTATCAAAAAGTTATTAACCATGTCGAAAAAATACCACAGTGCAAAAAAAAGTCGCGAATTGAATCAAATCAAAATTGAAAATGCAGAGCAAGAGTCGATGCATGAGTTTTCAGAAGAGCTCAAGTGCATTGTAGAAAACGAACAAATCCTAACGGAGAAAAGCTCGGAAATTCCAAATAATGAGCAGGCGGACGACGCATTGGATAAACGATGCGATGAACAATTTATCGTGGATGAATTATTGGAGCAATACGATGGATTATCGTTAGAGCAATTCGATAAATTGTTAACGGACGATGGAAATGAAAAATCTGATAAAGAATCCGAGCCTATTCCTGACGAAGTTCCGACAGTGAAGGAAAAGCTTATTGCTCTCGCATTGAGACACGCCGAAAAGCCACGTGCACCATAATATCCTCACAGATTTTCTAACATTACTTGGCTCTGAAGGATGTGTCAATTTACCTAAAACAGCGCAGACACTCTTGGGTTGTCATCAGTATAAGAACGCACACCCAATGTTCAGCAAAAAAGGGACTCTAGGGACATATGCGTATATCGGCATAGAGACCCAATTGAATAAAAAGATCTCACTTGATATCTACAACCATAGCGAAATCTCTGTATTTATCAATATCGATGGTGTCCAAGTGTACCGCAGTTCGAACAAACAGTTGTGGCCCATCTTGATGAAAATTCCCATGATAATTTCGAATCTCAACCGCTTGTGATTGACATTTATTTCGGCGATTCAAAACCATACTCTGCGTCTGAGTTTTTAAAAGATGTCGTTTTCGAAGCCAAGACACTTGTCACAGCTAGTGTTGATATTGCGGGAAAAAAATTCATGTTTCGGATTATTGCATTAATATGCCACTCACCTGCTCGATCCTTCGTTAAGTTCATCAAAAGTCCGGGCGGCTACTATGCGTGTGAACATTGCACCGTTAAAGGTGCCACTATCAACCGAAAATGAGTGTATGCAGAGCTTGATTGCCCCAAGAGAACGAAGACATCATTCGACCTAAAAAAAGATGAAAATCATCATCTCCCTAATCAGACAACACCGCTTCTTCAAATACCGGAATTTAATATAATCAAGTATGTTGCGCTCGATTTGATGCACCTCCTATGTTTAGGAGCAATGAAATTACTGCTCGACAAATGGACGTCTCGTAGCAGCCCTCATCGCATAAAGAAAACCAAACTGCGCCTTTTCGGTCAATTGATGGCTTCCCTAGAACTGATGATTCCAGCAGAATTTCAGCGAAGAGTTTTCGATGTACTGTGACGGATTTTTCTTAACTCGGGCGAGTACCCTTCGAACTAGCGGCCCCAAAACTTAATAGGGAACAGAAACGATTACAAAATAATAAAGGCATTTATTGCGTTAAATAAACGATAATCACATAGGTAAGGCAGTTCCCTAGCTAAATAAACGATTACAAAATAATAAAGGCATTTGTCGCGTTAAATAAACGATAATAAAATAGGTAAGGCAGTTCCCTAGCTAAATAAACGATAATAACATAGGTAAGGCAGTTCCCTAGCTAAATAAACGATAGTAACATAGGTAAGGCAGTTCCCTAGCTAAATACACGATTACAAAATAATAAAGGCATTTATTGCGTTAAATAAACGATAATAACATAGGTAAGGCAGTTCCCTAGCTAAATAAACGATTACAAAATAATAAAGGCATTTGTCGCGTTAAATAAACGATAATAAAATAGGTAAGGCAGTTCCCTAGCTAAATAAACGATTACAAAATAATAACGGCATTTGTCGCGTTAAATAAATGATAATAAAATAATCACGGTATTTATTGAGTTAAATAAACGATAACAAAATAGGTAAGGCAGTTCCCCGGGCTAAATAAACGATTACAAAATAATAAAGGCATTTATTGCGTTAAATAAACGATAATAACATAGGTAAGGCAGTTCCCTAGCTAAATAAACGATTACAAAATAATAAAGGCATTTGTCGCGTTAAATAAACGATAATAAAATAGGTAAGGCAGTTCCCTAGCTAAATAAACGATTACAACATAATAACGGCATTTGTCGCGTTAAATAAACGATAATAAAATAATCACGGTATTTATTGAGTTAAATAAACGATAACAAAATAGGTAAGGCAGTTCCCTGGCTAAATACACGATTACAAAATAATAAAGGCATTTATTGCGTTAAATAAACGATAATAACATAGGTAAGGCAGTTCCCTAGCTAAATAAACGATTACAAAATAATAAAGGCATTTGTCGCGTTAAATAAACGATAATAAAATAGGTAAGGCAGTTCCCTAAATTTATATAAAATAAGCTTGAAAGGATAATACATAATGGGTATGCCCGATACATGAATGCCGAGGTAGCAACACGCCCGAGGAATTCGCCGCAAAACTCAAAGACGGCCACGAGGTGACAATAATATGTTCGACGAAATCATCGCGATTTCCCAAAATAATACATACAAGGCGATAGGCGCGACGCAAGGTAAGGCAACCGATAACGCTCGCTGCCGAGGACCGAGCCGGCGCGTGGCGTAAACACGCGAGAGAGAGACAGACAAACAACAAGACGCGAGCGAGTGCGACCCTGAGCGCGAGTAGCGAGCACGAGGCCTTTGTAACAGCCCCAAAAATTTATCACGCAGAATATTGCGCGATTCCAACATACTTTACGCGATCCAACACATATTATTTCACTAACAAAAATTATTTGACGCGCTCAAACATTACTCCTCACACCGTACCACGGCACGGGGATTCGAACCATAATTCTGACGAATCGAAATTACGCGAGAAGGCAAGGCAAATTTTCGGAAGGCAAAGTTGATATAGGCCAGGGATAGGGGACGAGACACGAGGCTTCAACTCGATGTTTTATTACTGATCGGGGCTGTTACTAACAAACCTAATACATCCCGTGATGCAACCAAATAACCCAGCCCCTGATCAGTCCTAATTATACGAAGGCCCTTCGCATCTCGGCCCGAATCTCCTTCCGCCGTCGTAATAGAGAAAGAGGACTTACCCCATAGAGCGTAGCGAAGCACCGACCGACTGAGGTTCGGCTCGCCGGCAGCAAGCGCGCGGACCCCAGCGCGCCCCACCACCTGTCGCCGGCCAGCGGCGCACCGCATTTTCGGCCGTGCCCGCGCGAATTTTGGGGAAAACAGCGTGCCCCCCCCGGACCCCGTCTGGTGGCAAGGCAATCGCTACCGGAATTTTCGATATGTCGTGCCACGTCGGGCGAGTTTCGCGCCTCATCATGTGGCCGTCCCGTTAACTCTCTCCCCGAGGATACCGCCGGTAATTCCGGACGATGGGTGGAGGCCTCCCTCACCCTGCGAGGAGCGACCTCGACCAGGGTGGTGGGCCCACCAAAATACTCCACATCGCCCCGGAACACCCGTATCCCACGATAGGGGCGCCGTTATTAAACGGACCTTGAATCCGGGAATGCGGCGTTGGGAATGATGATAATCCCGAGGCTTCGAGAACTCGCCCAAAGCCACGCCGGACTATCCATGACGTGGCGACGACTCCCCAAACATTCTCATGCACCTCGCCTGCATGCAAGGTAAGGTACGAAACACACTGCTGATAGTAAAGGCACGTTGATCGCACAGAGTGGCAGGCGACACCGAGACCACCCGCTGCCACGCGATGCTCGTCGAAAACTCCCTTAAACGGGCTTAAGGATCGAATTTTTCCCGATTATACTTTCCCCAAATAACAAACCGGTCCATGGTCGAATCCCGACCGCGGCAAAGTGGCCTCCCAATAATACATAAAATTCCCACGATTAACAAAAATAGCGCAAGTAATGGCTCTTACTCGCGTCTCTCGCCCCTCGCGATTCTCGCAAAAATATACACACGCTCTCTCTCTCACCCGTCCACCGCCACCACCTTCGTCAACTCGCCTACTCACGGCCAAGCCGTAATTTTTCCGCGCCTGTTGGACCACGCGTCGTCCCAGGGTCGTCGATCCGACCCTCTCGTCGACACTCATTCGTACCGGTGGCGGAAGACGAAATGTCACGTCACAGTACAAGAAATAGCCAGATGGAAAGCGATGCAATATCGATCCGTTCTCTTGTACTGCGGCGTCGTTATTTTCCCACATGTATTCTCTGAAATTCGGTACAAACATTTCTTACTCCTCTCGGTATCATGTCGACTCCTCTGCAGTTCCAAACATGGTTTAATCTACGCGGATTATGCTAACGGTCTATTGGGAAAGTTTGTTCAACTTATGCCTTCATTGTATGGAGAAGATTCTGTAACGTTAAATGTCCACAATCCTCTCCATAAAGCAGATGTCAAGCATTTTGAATTGCCGTTAACAACTATTTCTGAATTCTGGGCAGAGAGTTATCTTGGCCGATTGAAACATCTTGTGCGCACTCCAAAAAATCCGTTAGCACAAGTGGTAAATAGATTATCTGAGCTCGATTCTGTTTCAACAACTAAAATTCAACAAAAAACAATTGTTCAAAAAGTCGTTGCCAAAGATAATCACGTTACATCGATACAAGCGAGAGGTATGATTATTTCATCCTCGCGTCCGAACAATGTCGTTCAGATGAAAAATGGCGACATTTTGCTTGTGAGAGATGTAGTAACTGCAAACTCCGAAAAAAATGTAAAAACCTGCAGAACAGTAAAATTTTTCGTGATCGGATCATTAATGACAAAAGCGACGCATTTTTTCTCAGAACCCGATATATCGGATAAGTTTGGATTATATCAGATTCTGAAAATTTCTGATGAAATACTAACGTTACCTTTCGACGCAGTAGAATCTAAATGTATCCTCTTCTATGTTAACCGTACATATTATGTAACCACTTTACTCCATATATGATGGAAAATTTTATCCGCAGCTGTAAAATAAAACAGTCCTTCACCAGTCATATTACTTAATATTTTATGTCTATTTTTCTTCCTCTGTTTCATCCTTCACTATATTTCAATAATAGGCCAATCAATTTAAAAAGGATGAAGTAAAGTTAACATAAGAACTATAATTTGTTTTTGAAAATATACACAATATAATGCAATATATTTATATACTTACTGTTGAAAAACGGTTGGCAGCTAGCCGGCACTGTAGGTTGACCAATGTGCGCCCGTGCATCAAATTTTAATGCGCGAACCGTCAACACGAAGCATACCGGAAAGCGCCATTTTCTTGGCACTCTGCGTTTTTCCTCCACGCTTACCGTAATACGAGAAAAGAAGCCATCCTCTGATTCGAAAAAATATCCCATCACCAAAATAATGAATCGTGCACGTAAGTATATCAAGTGTTACGTCCCGGGAGAGGGATCGAGAACGAGTTTTGTGACCACCGGATTTGGAGCGCGAAGATTTGAATATCTTTCGCCGGAGAGTCTGTTGGTTGGTCCGCAACTCGCGAAATACAAATTTATTATCAATGTGGGTTTTTATACCCGATACTCTTCGGAGATGTTTTGGAAGTTTTTAGATCGGAGAAATCTTTGGGTGATTTCCCGAATAAAATATTAGCCGATTTAACAAATTAACAGAGTTTTATTTAATATTTTAATCACTATCGTTTTACAAGTTCGGTACAATGTATAGTTTGTCGATAATAGTTCGGATTATCGCGGATTGAGAGATCTCAGTCTCGTCAATCAAGTTTTAATAATTCGGTCGAAGTCCGGATAATTTCAAAGTAAATTTTGTCTGGATTTTAACGGACGTTACGACGACGTGAACAGAGTAAACTTTTTATCGAAGTGTGTATGAAAAATAGAATTGAACAGAGTTTATATAGTAAGTTTTGATCGAGGTAGTGGGAGATGATTCGCGTCTCCCACGGATTAACAAAAACGTATCCATACGCTATAAGATGTAGGTCAGATTTGGTATGGGAGGAGATCTCCCTATTTTTAAATGTTACAAAGTTGTTATTTAAAGCTTGTACATAGAGGTTTCGTTTACAGAGTTTTTTATAACAGTGGTGCATAGACGCACGCATTGCGTCTAGCAGTCGTTAACCCATTTTTGGCTTCCGGGTGTTTGCTTTTTGAGTTCGAGCATTCGTTACTTTGGGTAGGGGTTATCGTAGTTCAAAAATAAAAGGCAGTACGTTATAAAGTTTATGTCGTACTGCGTGCGTGTATCGAAAGATAATTAGAAAAGGAGGAAAAGATGTTTGCTGTGGGAAAACACTTGAAGAGTTTTTCCCGTGCCCTATTTTAACTTTTACGACTTTTCGAGGAAGTGTCCACTGTCAATCTCAGAGGAGGTTTGTTACCAAATTAATAAAAGAATTTGTATGCGGTGGCTTTTCTATTAAGAAGAGTCTAATAGTGAAAAGTAGGACGTTACACGTGCCGTGAGTTTTTGAACGAGGGGCATTTTACGACTTGTCGTAAATTTGGGTGCACTTAGTGACTACATATGCTTCGCCGAAAGAAGATACCAATAGACGCGTGCCCTGCAAGTACCTACTGTGGGTATTGCGTGTTTTTTTAATGGGGGCTAAAAAAAAGAGTTCGAGCGTGAGAGCTGGGACGTAACACAAGTTTAAATCTATTTAAAAAAGTCGCTTAATTTTTCTCCGTTTTTTTTGCTTTCTTTCTTCTTTCTTCCTTTTTTATATTCTGCATGATGCTGCTATGTCTGTATGTTTATTATTCACATGTTATTTTTATTCCACTAGTACTGTCGACTGAATCGTTTTTTTATCTTAGGTAATTTCGAGCAAGGGGTCCGTCGATTTGAACGAGCGCTGAATTGCAACGACGGACAAACGGATGGGGATAGCGAGCAAGGTGAACGCATCGAAGTCCTGTCAGCCGACCAGGTGTCCAATATTTTGGATCAAAATGCTGTTTTGCCTAGGATAGGCGATATTACGATTGCCGCTAATCTTTTTGGTATGTATATTTCGATATTTCTCATTTTTTAATGAAAGAATGCTTTTTTTATATCTCTGTTCATTTTTTTGTATTGTGACGTGACATTTGGCTTCCCGTCACACACACTAATCGGTGTCGACTAGGGGGTCGAATCGACGACCCTGGGACGACGCGCGGCCCCCATATCAGCGGGGGAAATACGGCCCTTTGCCGTGAGTAAACCGAGCCGGGGGTTTTGGTAAAAGAAGACTCGAGAGAGGGAGAGCGCGTGGGTGTTGCAGAGATGTACGGCATGCGAGAGAAGTGAGTAAAGAGTAAAAACGTTATAATTTCTTTAAGGCTATTTCGCGAGTTTCGTTAGAATTCTTCTGCTGCTTTGCCGCAGTCGGGATTCGACCATCGACCGGTTTTTTAATGGAAATGTATCAATTAGGAAAAAATTTGTCTTCGAGCCCGTTTGAGGGAGATTTCCGGCAAGTGTCACGCGGGAACGCGTCGGCCCGGTGTCGCCTTCCCCTGTTTATTACCTACGTGCCTGATTAACTGCCTTCATGTACCTTGCCTTGCATGCAGGCGAGGTACACGTATATATTGGGGAAGTCGTCGCCACGCCATGCATAACCCTCCGTGGTTTTGTGCGAGCTTTCGTCACCTCGGGGTTGTCACGATAATCCCAACGCCGCATCCCCGATCTCGAGGTCCGTTATGAAACGGCGCCCCTATCGTGGGATACGGGTATTCCGGGACGGTGTGGAGTTATTTTGGTGAGCCCACCACTCTTGTCGAGGTCGCTCCTCGGACAATGAGGGAGGCCTTCACCCATCGTCCGAAATTATTGGCAGTATTTTCGGGAAAAGAGGTAATGGGACGGCATCATGATGAGGCGCGTGATCCGCCCAGCGTGGCGCGTAATGTCGAAGAATCAACGGGAGCGATTGTCCCGCCATCGGACGGTATCCGTGGACACACCTTACGCCAAAATTCGCGCGGGCACGGCCGAAACGTCGTGCGCCGCTGACCGGCCAGGTGGTGGGGCGCGTCGGGGTCCTCGTGCTTGCCGCCGGCGAGCCGAACCGTAGTCAGTGTTTCACCACGATCGATGGGGTAAGTTTTCTTTTTCTATTACGACGGCGAAAGGAGATTGTGGGCGAGATACGAAGGGCCCTCGTATTAATTATGACTGGTCGGGGGCCGGGTTATTTTGTTGCATCACGGGATGTATTAGGTTTTGTTTAGTAACGACCCCGATCAGTAATAAAACATCGAGCTGAAGCCTCGTGTCTCGTCCCCACCCCTTGCCTATAAAACTTTGCTTTCCGAAAATTTTCGCTGCCTTCTCGCATATAATCAGGTTGTTGCATGATGGTTTGAATCACCGTGCCGTGGTGCGGTGTGAGGAATAACATTTTATCGCGTAAAGTAATTTTTATATTCGAACTAATATGTCGTGTTAAATTTTTGGGGCTCTTGCAAAGGCCTCATACTCGCTGCTCTCGTGCTCAGGGTCGCACTCGCTCGTGTATTGTTGTTTAGCTGTCTCTCTCTCGCGTGTTTACGCTACGCGCCGGCTTGGTCCTCGGCGACGAGCTCTATTGTCTGCTTTTGTACCTTTCTTTCGTGCCTATCGTCTTTCTGCGTAATATTTTGGAACCGCGATTATTTCATCGAAAATATTATTGTAGCATTGAAGCGGTCTTCGCAGTTTTTGGCGTATTACTAGGGCATGTTGCCAACTCGGCATCGTGATGGCAATTAATGTATCGGGAATACAGTTTATGTTTATGTTAATATACACTAGTCACAAAAATTAAGGGATATAAAAAAAATTCCAAATTTTTGGGCGATTTTCAACAAGCTGTAACTCCGAGGAAAATGGTCGTACAGACAAAATAAAAAAAGCAAATTGTAGCTCCAAGTATCTAGTTTTCAGATATGACCATGAAAAATTTTTGTCATGTCCAGGTCTGGAGAAATCCTAAGAAAACTGCCGAAAAAAAATTTTTCCAAATTTTTTCCCGTCTTAAAAAAGGTCCACGGGCTTCAAAAAAATTTTTTTGATTGTTTCGTTTAAAAGCTCTTTTAGAGAATTTAATACTCTTGAATTTGGCGTATTAAAAAAGCCTGGACGACGATTTGCCGCAGAGTTATCGTCAATCAAAGCAAAAAAGTTCTTTTTGACTTTGATATTCAATAACTCCGGAAATAATTACCGTACAGGAAATCGAAGGAGGGTTTTGAAAACTGCACGATATTCTCTATAAGAAAATGTAAACATCTTTTAGAAAAAAATTTTTTTTCCAATTGAAAACTTGGACTGAAAAAAAGACAAAAATTCGCATAATTAAGGATATTTGGATAACTTGGTATAACTTTGGATAAAATGGATGAACGAAGGATATCGTCGGTAATTTTTTAACCTCAAAGTGTCCCCTAAAATCCCTCAAAAATTCAAAGCGCTGCGATTTTTTTTTCATTGTGCCCCGAAGCTTCAAATTCTTTGTTTTTGCAAAAATCACCATTATGAGCAATTTTGTGATTTTTATTCATTTTTTCGATGAAAAAAATTTTTTTCTCTCTAAAATCTTTATTTTTTCGATTAAAGAGATTGATTTCAATCGAAATCGAGATTGAAATCAATCTCTTTAATCGAAAAAATAAAGATTTTAGAGAGAAAAAATTTTTTTTCATCGAAAAAATGAATAAAAATCACAAAATTGCTCATAATGGTGATTTTTGCAAAAACAAAGAATTTGAAGAATTCAATCTCGATTTCGATTGAAATCAATCTCTTTAATCGAAAAAATAAAGATTTTAGAGAGAAAAAAATTTTTTTCATCGAAAAAATGAATAAAAATCACAAAATTGCTCATAATGGTGATTTTTGCAAAAACAAAGAATTTGAAGCTTCGGGGCACAATGAAAAAAAAATCGCAGCGCTTTGAATTTTTGAGGGATTTTAGGGGACACTTTGAGGTTAAAAAATTACCGACGATATCCTTCGTTCATCCATTTTATCCAAAGTTATACCAAGTTATCCAAATATCCTTAATTATGCGAATTTTTGTCTTTTTTTCAGTCCAAGTTTTCAATTGGAAAAAAAATTTTTTTCTAAAAGATGTTTACATTTTCCTATAGAGAATATCGTGCAGTTTTCAAAACCCTCCTTCGATTTCCTGTACGGTAATTATTTCCGGAGTTATTGAATATCAAAGTCAAAAAGAACTTTTTTGCTTTGATTGACGATAACTCTGCGGCAAATCGTCGTCCAGGCTTTTTTAATACGCCAAATTCAAGAGTATTAAATTCTCTAAAAGAGCTTTTAAACGAAACAATCAAAAAAATTTTTTTGAAGCCCGTGGACCTTTTTTTAGACGGGAAAAAATTTGGAAAAATTTTTTTTCGGCAGTTTTCTTAGGATTTCTCCAGACCTGGACATGACAAAAATTTTTCATGGTCATATCTGAAAACTAGACACTTGGAGCTACAATTTGCTTTTTTTATTTTGTCTGTACGACCATTTTCCTCGGAGTTACAGCTTGTTGAAAATCGCCCAAAAATTTGGAATTTTTTTTATATCCCTTAATTTTTGTGACTAGTGTATTTCAGAACTTATTTTATGTCAATTTTGTTCTATTATTGTAACTCTTCTTGTCACTATTTGAAAGTAGCATGCTTAGCGTAGGAAACTGCCTTTATTATTGTCTGATTAGTTACCTGTTCAGGGAACTGCCTTTATCATTTCGTTATTATTTATTTAGCGTAGGAAACTGCCTTTATTATTTTCTGATTAGTTACCTGTTTAGGGAACTGCCTTTATTATTTTGTTATTGTTTATTTAGCGTAGGAAACTGCCTTGGTTATTGTCTTATTAGTTACCTGCTAGGGAACTGCCTTATTAATTAATTATCTGCCTTTATTGTTTTCTTATTAGTTACCTGCAAGGGAACTGTCGTTATTATTGTCGTTATTATTGTTGGTGACTCTTAATTTCGATGTAATGCGCCCCGATGTAATGAGAATAAAAATGAGCGAATTATTGCGTAAGATCCGTTGTCTTTTTTTTTACTCTGCCACTAGTCTCTATCCAATCACTTCGCCCCTCTGCCGATAGATTCGAGTCGCGCTCATGGAGACTACATAAAGGAGCCCGAACTCCCGTGGAGGGGGTTAGGGAAAAATGGTTACAAAACACGGACCCTGAATCGGATTCACAATTGCGCCACATGCGGTGCTGACTACATTTGGCACCTTTGAGGTGGAGTTATCTGTGTGTAAGAGAGATGACATGAGATATTTTCTTTTTCATTCCAATGAGTAGTTAAATACAAATGATATGATTTAAGTACCATTGCTGTAATAAATAATATATAGAAAGCATCCGAAGAACAATTATAATGTGAATATCTCTAAATATCTGATGTGAAACTCAAGCAAGGCGGCGATTTAAGTACATAAATTTTAGTCTCAACTGAAGATAACGAAGCTAGCCTCGTGGGAAGAGCGCCGGCTACAAAAACGAAGCAGTGGGTTCGAGTATACACCAGCAAATTTTTTTTTCCCAAAGACAAACTTTATCAACTAAATAACACTATTCAATTATTATTTTCAATCAATATTTAATAATACGTGCCATGAAATTTTCAATATTAATTTTTCATTGTACATTGTATAGTACTTTAACAATTCTCGTTTTCAAAAATGATTGTTCTTTTTAATTTTATTAGAAACATTATATTTTTAAGTACCGCTTCTCGCAACCCCCTGTAAGCTCCGTGACAGGTCATAACCTCTTTCTATTTCTAAAAAATCTTTAACAAATTGGAAAAAATGTTCACTTTAAAATTCAAAAATTGATTGGACTTTATATTTCATAAATGAAAATAGTATTATGCCAAATATTTACCGATTAACATTTTGTTAACAATTGAATAACATTTTAAAGACACTGGGAACATTCACTTTGAGAAACAGCAACATCAAAAAGTCAACAGAAGTTGTTAGAAAAAAAGGGAAAGGTTCAGAAAACTCCTGTTTTCACATAAAGTTTACGTGTCAATTTCTTAGAATTTGCCAGTCTTTGTATTTTGTTTTCAATTACAATAACATTCTCAAAACGCCGAACAAATTTACAAATACTTCACGAGTATTGGAAAATGAAGGAGCTAATTGGATACGGGAAGAAAGAAAGTTTTGCAAATATTTTCTGAATGGTTTTTTATATTCAAAATGTTTTTACTTTTTCATATTATCATTTTTACAATCCATATGCTTGACATCATTCAATTGATAATATTCTTTTTCCAAATTTTCAGTGCAGTTCGAAAGTATTTGGAATTTCAATATATTAATGTATTTGGTTACCTATGAAGAACCGCTGCAGTGATTAATACTGAAAATTTAATGGCGCATATTATAATATAGAGTGAGGCATTAACTATTGCCACTGTAAATATCTCTGTAATTATCGACATCACAAACAAATGTTCCAAACAAAAGTTGTAGCGTACGAAAGGGGCCATCGAATGCGACCAAGGTCATTTTAAGATGAAAAAGTGGCATGAACTTTATTTTTATGTGAAATGAACTTTTTATTTACAGTAGATGTTCAAAATGATTGCCATTCGAATCGATGCAGTATTGCAATCTCCTTATCGCAGATTGTGTAGAATTTTTTATCACTTCGGCACTTATCGAATCACATGCTTATTTTATCTCGTCTATCGTGCAAAATTTAACCATAGTTTGGCCGTAGTCTTGTCATTCTTATTATCGTTGTCTTGTAATTGCCGTGTTTACATGTAAACAACGTGTAAATTACCGTGTTTACATGTAAACAATGGCACCAAACCTACAAGTACACAGAACATTTACACACATTATACCATTTACACACATTCACATTACATTAAATCCAAGTCAACGATAGTAAGAACAGTAAGACTAGTATTAATCAATCTAGCGAATGTAAATGGTGTACAAGGAATATTCCTTCGAAGAGCAAACTGATATGCTCCTAATTTACGGAGAATGTCAGAAAAATGCAGTGAGAGCCAGAGAATTATACGCTGAAAGGTATCCCGAACGTTCTCATCTCACACGCCGTACATTTCAAATTTTGTACAATAAATTGAGAACAACTGGATCCTTAACCCATCGGAAAACTGATCGACAAAAGCGAGTTACCAATCAAGAAACGGAAATCGGTGTTCTTGCCGCCGTTCATCGAGATCCTCATGTGAGTTCGCGTCAAATTGTGAGGGAATCTGGCGTAAGCTAAAGAAGTGTTCTACGTGTTCTCCATCGTCATCAATACCATCCTTACCACATCAGTCTCCACCAGGAACTAACGGGTACAGATTTCATTCATCGCATCGAATTCTGCCGATGGGCTGAACGCCAGATTCAGAGAGATGACTCATTTATCAATGGGATTTTATTTACTGATGAAGCAACATTTACTAACCATGGCAATATTAATTTGCATAACATGCATTTGTGGTCGACTGAAAATCCACATTGGCTGCGGCAAGTTACACACCAAAAACCGTGGTCGGTTAATGTTTGGTGTGGGATTGGGTGTGGGATATTAGGTCCGTTATTAGAAGAAATACCTTTAGAAACGAGAAACAGAATGTGGTATCAACACGATGGGTGTCCGGCCCATTTTTCGCTGATAGCTAGACATGAATTGCATCAGAGATTTCCGAACCGTTGGATTGGACGCGGAGGAGCTGTATCGTGGCCAGCTCACTCACCAGACTTGACGCCTCTTGTTTTTTTTTGTGGGGATACTTGAAAGATCTCGTTTATAAAGAACGTCCAACTACGCCGGATGATATGCGCAATAGAATTCTTCGAGCATGTGATTTGATAAGTGCCGAAGTGATAAAAAATTCTACACAATCTGCGATAAGGAGATTGCAATACTGCATTGATTCGAATGGCAATCATTTTGAACATCTACTGTAAATAAAAAGTTCATTTCACATAAAAATAAAGTTCATGTCACTTTTTCATCTTAAAATGACCTTGAACGACTTTGACCCCTGAATGTTTTTTATGCAGTTTGCAATGCTCTACAAGATGGTAGGAAAAAAAATATACCGTCCCATTTAAAAAAGTGGAGGTGACCTTCACTGTGCGTCAGCGCCTCCGCTGAAATGAAAAAAATGGTCGCATTCGATGGCCCCTTTCGTATGCTACAACTTTTGTTTGTAACTTGCCGCAGCCAATGTGGATTTTCAGTCGACCACAAATGCATGTTATGCAAATTAATATTGCCATGGTTAGTAAATGTTGCTTCATCAGTAAATAAAATCCCATTGATAAATGAGTCATCTCTTTGAATCTGGCGTTCAGCCCATCGGCAGAATTCGATGCGATGAATGAAATGTGTACCCGTTAGTTCCTGGTGGAGACTGATGTGGTAAGGATGGTATTGATGACGATGGAGAACACGTAGAACACTTCTTTAGCTTACGCCAGATTCCCTCACAATTTGACGCGAACTCACATGAGGATCTCGATGAACGGCGGCAAGAACACCGATTTCCGTTTCTTGATTGGTAACTCGCTTTTGTCTATCAGTTTTCCGATGGGTTAAGGATCCAGTTGTTCTCAATTTATTGTACAAAATTTGAAATGTACGGCGTGTGAGATGAGAACGTTCGGGATACCTTTCAGCGTATAATTCTCTGGCTCTCACTGCATTTTTCTGACATTCTCCGTAAATTAGGAGCATATCAGTTTGCTCTTCGAAGGAATATTCCTTGTACACTATTTACATTCGCTAGATTGATTAATACTAGTCTTACTGTTCTTACTATCGTTGACTTGGATTTAATGTAATGTGAATGTGTGTAAATGGTGTAATGTGTGTAAATGTTCTGTGTACTTGTAGGTTTGGTGCCATTGTTTACATGTAAACACGGTAATTTACCGTTGTTTACATGTAAACACGGCAATTACAAGACAACGATAATAAGAATGATAAGACTACGGCCAAACTATGGTTAAATTTTGCACGATAGACGAGATAAAATAAGCATGTGATTCGATAAGTGCCGAAGTGATAAATAATTCTACACAATCTGCGATAAGGAGATTGCAATACTGCATCGATTCGAATGGCAATCATTTTGAACATCTACTGTAAAAAAAAAGTTCATTTCACATAAAAATAAAGTTCATGCCACTTTTTCATCTTAAAATGACCTTGGTCGCATTCGATGGCCCCTTTCGTACGCTACAACTTTTGTTTGGAACATTTTTTTGTGATGTCGATAATTACAGAGATATCTACAGTGGCAATAGTTAATGCCGGTGGCATTAAATGCCTACCATGCTCTACAAGATGGTAGGAAAAAAAATGTACCGTCCCATTTAAAAAAGTGGAGGTGACCTTCACTGTGCGTCAGCGCCTCCGCTGAAATGAAAAAAATGTTCGCATTCGACGGCCCCTTTCGTATGCTACAACTTTTGTTTGGAACATTTTTTTGTGATGTCGATAATTACAGAGATATTTACGGTGACAATAGTTAATGCCTCACCCTGTATATTGGTTATAAATAATAATTAAATTGTCATTTCGTTCGTGCAGTTCGTCTTTTGGAAAAAAAAAATGTTTGCGGTTGGGGATTCGAACCCGAGGCTTCGTTGTTATAGCCGGCGCTTTTTCCACGAGGCTAATTTCGCTATAGTCAACAGAGTTAAAATTTATATATTTAGTTCGGGCCCCGCTTGAGTTTTACATTAGATGCTTGGGAATATTTACATTATTATTGCTATTTCCGTGCTCTCTATTGTTAACTGTAGCAACTACAATTGATTCTTGTTTTCTCGCTCCCGCTACCCATTTTTTGGGAAAAAAATTAACATTTCGGCAAGTGCGAATGTGTGAGATGAATTACCCCGATCTAGCCCCACCCCATCAGGTGCTAAGTCCAAACAGCGCTACGCACGGCCGTTCTAGGAACCCGGTTCAGGGTCCAGTTTTTGTAACCATTTTTTTAATACACAGTTCGGGCTCCTTTATGTAGTCTTCATGGTCGCGCTAGTCGGCTTAACCTCGGCCTCGCCGGTGGCTGACCACCTCGTCGGGCGGGTTCGTCTTCGGGAAGGACAATTTAAAAGCCGGTTTTACCGGCGGTACGGGTGGTATCTGCCACCCAACCTCCTCGGGGCGGACCGGGCCCGCGCATCGGGTCACGGGGCCGAGAAGAATGTGCGCGGGAGGAAAAATCCGTCACAATCCATAAATAATAAACCTCATTATTTGAAAAGAATAAATATTTCTTGGGAATCAATAACAATATATTGAATGGAAAGAAATATATTGTAAATATATTTTTTTATCACTTTCTAAAAAATCTTTTCCGGGTGTAATTAATTAATATTGCGATTACATAATAATAATTAATAATTACATAATAATTCGTATGCAGCAGGTTTTTTTTAACTCACGTTACAGAAAATTTTAAATCCGTAGCTTTTACTATACAAGAAGGGTAAAAATTTGGGATAGTAAAATTTAGTATGTAGATTCGAAAATTCACCTGCATCAACCTCACAAGAAAAATTCCTTATAGGCTGGTAAAATTTAAATTCTTCAATTGAAAAAATCCTTACTAAAATTTATTTTTTCTTTAAAAACTGGTGCGACAATAATCATAATAATAACTGAAATAATAATAACTGAAATAATAATAACCGTAATGATAATAAATATTATTTATTGAAAAATATTGAAAAATTAGTACAAATTAATGTTGTTTGTTTTTTGTTGCGAACATTTTTTTCTTTCATATAAATAGGTATACTGAACAAACGGATAAGAAAAGAAATTTAATTATTAGAATTTATTTTTCAAGTAGTTCTACCACTTTTTTACAATACACTTCGTACCATCATAGGCTCGAGTGATGTGACTAATTTGCGCACATATTATTTCGTCATCATTTAAAATCGAAACATCATATCCACTCGTTAAAATTTCATAAGCTCACAACTTATTATTTAAAAATACATCGTTTAATTTTTTAACAATGCAAAAAAATCTTGTCTTGTGAATAATAATAACTCTTACAATATAAAAAACTGGGCTATCTTCTGCTGCTATTATTATTACGCTATTTTCTTTAATTGCGCTACTATTTATGTCTATTTTTTTGATAGTATCAACTTCCCTTAAGGGAACCGTATGGTCTAGAGCACGAAAATTTCACCTATTTTCACGATTTTTTTTTTGCCATAAAAAATTAAAAAATCGATGTTTTAACTTTTCGGGTTTATTACTACCTTTATTATGTATACAAAAAATTTTTTTTTTTATTTTAAAAACAGTGTTTATTATCATATAATTGGCATTGAAGACGACCCTCTCGAAAAATCCGACCCGGACGGTGAAGATCGATCCGAGACTTCTACTCATCTGAAACACAAAATTCAAGAAGATTCTTAATCAGAAAGAGTGCAGTTATGGTCGGGGCTGGAACAAATCGAAAAAATTAAAAATTGACAAAATGGCGCGCTTTTGAAAAAAAAATTCGTAAAATCGGGTTTTTTTCACTAGTTTTTTAGTATAAACAATAAGAAATTATTTAAATAAAATTATGATTGCAGCCCCGACGATAGCCATACATGTTGTGAACAACATATCCAAATTTCAAGTGATTCGGTTGAATAGTTTTTTTGTTTTCACCTGCGCGGTGCCGAAAAAAGTCGTTTCGAGATAAATGAGTTTAAAGTTTGAGGTACAGATATTTTCAAAAATTGAGCAAATTTTGAATACTTACAGTTAATCCGCGATTCCGGCACCATATAGGATTCCTTCGGAACGTTCATAATTCAAGATTTCCTCACTCCTTTCATTTCTTCGAGCTGTCCGAGCCTCTTTGGAGTTGTCCGTGCTCCTACGGTTGGCGCTCGATACTCGCAGCTCGTCTCGGTTTTGCGCTAGTTGCTCCGCTTGTGGCCCGATTGTTATGCCCATGGTCTCCATTATTTTCAATAGGGATGCGAATCCTTCATTGAATATGCAAGCGGAAATGTGAGTGGCAATATCAATGATTTTTTTTCCGGCAAACAGATGTTTCGGCGCAAGGTGCCACACGCAAGCATTGAAACTTTCGTATAAGGCTTTGAACGTTTTCGTGTCGCCGTCTCCGATATAGTTCGCGTATTTTACGTTGTACAACTCTTCCGATCTCTTGAACATTTCCACGATGCCGTCTACCTCCATTTTGCCAGCACTTCCGGTATGATTTGCGTCACAGTGATCTTCATGCTCTCGATACCACGCTTCATATTCAATCGTATCCTCTTGGCCTTTCCATTGAGAGCAGGCTTGACATATACTGCATTTGACGACAACATCTAAAATTTTATTACTGTATTTCCCTATTAACGAGGCAATACCGAGAAGCGATGAGAATCCACGTTTCGCCCACGATCCATCACCAGACACAGAAAGTTCATCCGCGGGACGCCCAGCTTTTACATTCAACTCGACTTCTTCTTTCAATGCTCTTTGGAAAACGATTTTCGCGACGGCTTCAGCTGCAATTTTTATATTGTCCACGATGCCGTAATATGTACTCTTACAAATTCCTTGTCCAAGATCCATGAGACCGCACAAATTTTTCAAGCCTTCAAATCCTACTCCAAGCATTCTCAGGGCGAGAACAAGTCGACGGTTGATTTCAAATGCCTTATCAATTAACGGCGAAGACAAAATAAAAGTTTCTTTACACTCACACTTCACAGAGAGTTTGAATCCTAGACCACGTTGTCCGTTTTTGCTAAAAGTGACCGCACCGTTACAATCTTTACACTTCAACAACTGTTGCAACGTTAAAAATATCATGCTGAATTCGATGATGCAATAATTGAAAGTAGGATTAACGTTTACTTCCAATTCCTCATTGCCTTTTAATTTTTTCGCAGACGTGCTCGTAAAATCAGTAGTATTTTCGATAGTGAATCGATTGCCCTTGAAATATCTTTTGCGACCTACAGAAGATGGTCGTCTAGAAGAGTTACGGCCTTGCTTTCTATCCATATTTTCTGATATTTTATTTCAAAATTTTCGATGTTGGTTCGTCAAAACGTAACGTTGTACTGATCAAGTCAGGGGAAAGCGAAATGACCGTTTCCCTCACAAATGTTCGACAATAGGTATATTTCGGGGAAGGGAAAAGTATATATAGGTATATAGTATGTACTATATACAGGTATATATTTTCGGAGAAGGATTGGGACAGCTGCTGTGCTCCGATTAGGTTACCGGTTAGCGCTAGACCCGTTAGGAGCGCGCGGACCGCTCTCTACCTGCGTTATGGGCTGTAGAAGCTGTAATATTGAGAATTTCTGCATGAAAATTTCACAGTATATCCTTGAGATACTATACTTTCGACATATCGAAAAAAAAAAAAATCGATTTTTTCAAATTTCTAGACCATACGGTTCCCTTAATTTGTTTGTCAGGAGGTAATAACTCCTCGATAACGGGTAAGCCTAGCAAATCGATTGTCGCTAACTTACGGATTAAATTAGGATACATGTCCATGGGGCTGGAATATTTTTGTTAAGAAATTTGTCATTTAATTGCAACTGATGTTTAACGGCGACAGTTTTGCAAACATTGACTCTACTTATCGAGACTCTGGATGAGATTTTACCCTCAGGATGCTTACTTTCGAACCGTATTGATGACATTTTCCAGAGCGGACCTGACATCATTACAGTCAGATAGTGCACTAGAAAATTATGTTTTGGTTTCATGCAACCATGGTATATCGAGACTAAGAGTTGCAAATATTCGGAAATTTTTACTCTGAGTAAATTAAAAAACTGTGCATCAACATCAGTACTGGCAATAATTTCGATGAAGTTACATAATAATATGACTAATTCCCATGTTTCATCATCATCGGGAACGTAATGGCCTAAGATTATACAGAAATAACGAACGAAGCACGACATTTCCGAAGCCGACATTCTTAAGTGGTTTTTCGCAATATGTATCGTAAGAATTTCTGGAGGTCTATTTTTACTTTGCCCATCATAAACTCCTCGCACGCTTTCATTCAATTCTTGAAATGGGCAGTACTTTTTTTATGATGTATGCATTCAAAATTAACCCAAGGTCGAATTGACAAATCCCTTCCAGTACGTCATGCATAACATCTACCGACAAATTTTCCATTATATGAAAATCTGACATGCAATGGAAAATGCATTTTTCGACGATACCGGTTTCTTTTGAATTGTTTGTAGTTGAACCTTTATTATAATTTTGTTCATTTCGAAGCAGATATTCTTCTTAAAAAAAAAAGCATTGATATTATTTTTAACAATTAGACAAAATCGACAAAATTTATGGGAGTTAAAACTTTCATTGAACCCCAGAATAGAATGCAGTCCAAGATTATCTCCGATAATTAACGTTAGTTTAAAAAAAATATTTTTTCATTGCCGTTCACGTTAATTGCAATTCCTGTATTTTCCAGAAATAGAAGTTCATCGATGACTTAACTGAACACAATGTTATTTTTGAAAACTTTTCGATCTAAAGTGTTGAACAAAACAAACAAAAATATGTTCTCCAACTTGGAAACCAATCGTGGTGGTAAACAAGGAATAGAAATATGTACGGTACCACATTTCGAAATTCCTTTATGAGACCTGAGAGGATTGTTAGTTTCATAATCATCAACGGAAATAAATAACGGAAGTACAATATCGTCGTTGAACTTGGAAGAAATTTTTTGCTATAGTGGACCTTGGATGACATTCGATTAAATTTCAGGGTTTTCTTCCAAACAATCCATATACGTTAACGTCTCGTTTAGTATATTGGGCATTGGGCATTTGACGGTAATCTTTATATGTTTCGATTGTGTATGTTTCTGAAGTGAATTTAGTGAAGAAAAGGTTCTTGAGCAAGTAGAAATTCCGCATTTATAATCCGATAGATTTGGATCAGACAATTAAAAATTTTTGAAGTATATTATATGGCTAGGGTATAACCCATTGCATTTATGACAGTTGAACATAATGTTAAATAATTCTCGAAAAAAAAAGAACATTCAGTCTTCAGCGCGCCTTGCTGATAATAACCTTTCAATTTGTTCGACCAAAACGTTAACAGAACGATGTGGAACATCTGTCCGTGAAAATTTTTTGAAAAAAGTCTGTTGGATAAATGTCCAAAGCGATTGAGCCGGCTTTGGAAATGTACAGTCTAAAGCTGTAAATGCTTCGAAGCGAAATTCGATTGCGTGCAGTGGAGAATCGACCACGTACAACGTATCATTAATTAATACGTTGACTGCTTCAATGGCAAGTAATGGTCCCACAAATATCAGCGTAGACTGCAGCGTTAGATGATTTGACCGAAGATCATATCTTCTTCTTTCCAGCGTGGTGTGCAAATTCTCTGCTGTCTGTACAAAAAAACATATTTATCGACGAATGTCACGGAAATTATTGATTGAATTTGTTAACGTATTTTCTAAGCATAACGGGTTCATATTAATCAGAATTAATAACATTTTATCGAGACATTGCATTTGCACCTCAATGTGTATGAAAAAACATGCTCGTCTTTCTACAATTGCCCATTTGTGGCTGGCATTAGGGTCGTTTTCCCGATGGTTCCGCTCCCCTTTCCGGAGTCGCGATCCGTCTATGAGATATGTCAGCAGGTACAAAATCATGACATCTTTATTGTCTGCAATTCCAGTTTAATATATTACAAAATCAGTTTTTTCCCGAGGATGCAAGTATGGACAAAATATATAAGACATAAATAAGTTTTTTACACACGCAATAGTAGAGTTGGCAGCAAATGTACAAAAGCTTTATCAGCCACGTTTTTTATTTTTTCACAACTTTTAATTTCCACGATCAGAAAATCCCGGACTTCCTCCCAAGTGTCGAAAAAATGTTGAACCGTGATCTGAATTTTTTGGAAATCGAACTCCAAGTGCATTAACAATTTCGATGGTTATTTAGTATTTTATAAACGTATAATGGCAATAAAAGCGACATCCATTCAGTATTATATTCTAACCAATTCTTTGCCAATTTGGTTCCTCAGACTGGGAAAGGTATTAAAATAGTCCGAGACGGTTGTCCCATGGCTTAAAAGAATTTTCCGGGCATTAAATAATGATTTCCAGTGTGAGAGAACCGTTGTTTCTGGCTCAAGTGGGTGTTCAACCAGACAAGACATCCCGATTCAACATCTATATTGAAAAAAATGAAATTAACATTAATTCGAGTTCAAAAACAGGTTAAACATCATCGTTATTTTTTATAATTTTAAAACATAAACGTTCTGTGACGTCCGTCGAAACTCCGTATTTCTTTTTTTTCTCTCTTCGAGAAATTCTACGGATAACGTTACAAGATCACACAGAACGTCTAGACTTTTACAAACATTTTCTTTATGTAAACTTCCCACGAGTCTGTTTTCTCAAAAAAACACACGTGTTCAAAAAATATCAACGGACCGAAAGCGGAAACGCATGAGGACTAGAAAATGCATTCCTACGAAAGGGAGTAATATGAGATGCCGCAACCTTTCCAGGACCACTTAGTTGGCGACTAGTAGACGCCATGGGTAGATAGGGAACATGAATGTTTTTAAGTACCAAAAATTCTCATGAAAAACAAGATCTTAAATATTTCTACGATCATAAAACTTTATGCAGCTGCTCTTCAAACGAAACGAAACACTTTTCAAATATTCTCAACATTGAAATATTTTTCTTTTAACAATAAAACAATTTAAACAGACAAATGAAAATCTCAATGTTGAAGTAAATAAATTGATGATTAATAAATGATAAAGAAAAAACAAAATAACAATAAAGATAACAAAAAATGCATTTGGAATGATTATAACAATTAAAACAGACGACACGAAAAAAAAAGATATGTAACGCTATTAAATAAATTTTACATTTAGAGACACATGATGTAAATCACAAAGCAAATGTTAAAACTTTCAAAATAACAATATGCGATTTGACAAACATTGAATAATATTATTAATAAAATATTGTATTCGATAATATGCATAAGACGTAAGTTGTGGAGGGAAGATGGGCCTTCCCAAAGCAATATCTTTGGCCGTCAGGGAGCGGCGAAACCCACCTACGCGACAAAGATAGGGTAACCTATGTCGAGGGGAGTGTGCGCTCCCGAAGCATCAGGCCCTTTAGTTTAAGAACAGGGAAAATCAAGATGAAAATGGACCATCATTGGTTGAACTTTTCCACGACTTAAAGTTTCGAAACGCCTTTAAACCGAAATGATAAAAAGACGCGCAGAAGGAAAATCAAGTCAGATCAGTATAGTGAAGTGAATGGTCAGAACAGAGTTTTAAATTATAAGAAACAGACCGAAAATAAATAAATTCAAGAAAAGAAGAAAAAATTAAAATACTAGAAAAATTGAAGTTAATAGAGAAAATATTCAGAGTTTAAAGTTGAAATTGAAAAGTATTAAGTCGAAGAAGAATTAAGAATTATTGAAGTTATTTCGAGGAACTGCAAGGTCAACGAAGATTTCCACCCTTTCGACTGACCGATTTCGTTCTGCCGTCTTCATCGTTATCAAACTGTAAGTCCATTAATTGTTTTATTTGGAATATCTATCATTTGTTTTCCAGAATATAGACTCTTCGAGTCAAGTAAAATCCAACACGACATTTCCACTTTTATGTGCACTCCTCAATCAAAGATCCCCATCCAGTCTATTGGCCGAGAGGCTAGGGCATGGAGACTTTATAAAGGAGCCCGCAATATGTATTACAAAAGTGGTCACAAAATCGAGGAAACTGAAGAGTTCCTGAAATGGCCACTTCGCGGCGCTGTTTGTTAGAAGCGAAGCCTTGAATATGACTATGCATGAGAGAGATAGAATGATGACATAACCTTATTCTTCTTGACGGGGACTTTTATTTTCTATATTTATATTTATGATGAAATTTTATTTTTTCAACCGATAGACTGGAAATATCCAAACAGTACATTATATAAAACATAAACGATATGTTATAAGTAATAATAAATAAAGTTCACAATCTAAACTGATCTTAAACTCAACCGGAGCTGCAATTTAAATACCACATTTCTCTCTTACTCTTGTGATAGTCAGAATAGCTTCATAGGTAGAGCGAATGACTACCAACGGGTGGGTCTGAGTTCGAATCCACCTTGTCGAAATTTTTTTTTCATCAACAGTACAAATGTAATTAAATTGGAAGATTATTTATGAACACATGATTATCACTCTTTTATTAACAATTCCATGTCTTCATTTAAACACTCGCCAATCTCACAAATGTCAATATCCTTATAATCCCCTATATATTTAATTGGCTGTAGACGTGGCTCAAAATCGAGAATCCTCGCAGGAATGACTTTCGTTCCGGCCCTTTTTAAGATTTATGGTTGATTGTTTTTCATTCAATGCTTAAATACATGTTTATTTATTTCTTCGGATATTATCATCATATTATCTTTCCGCCTATTCCAAAAAAATTCTGAGAAAAAAAACTTATTTTCAGTCATTTATAGTGCCCGAGCTGCACAATCCACAAATTTCGAAAGTGTGCTTATAAATCGAATCTCATAGTGGTAGCGATATACTATATAGTTTATTATAGTTTATTACCACCAGTAACAAATTATATCTGAAGTAGAGTATTAAAGATTATATCATAAAAGTAGTTGTACATAAAAAAAGTAATTCGGCAGAAAGGAATTATATACACTTGTGTATATATTTATATACAGACATATACATAGATAAAAGAAATGTTGCATGGGAATCTTGAGCGAGAATTATTTGGGCAATTGATACATTTCATTTGTTTTATCTTTTTGTTTGCTTTTACAGCATTATTTTACATTGGACGTTGCATCACGAATCGCCCTGACTTGTTCGCCGCAAGTCCACCTCGCACGCCCCCATCCCCTTCCCTCGAGCCATTTCCCCGCTTGAAACTCTAGTTATGCTTCTGTCTTATTTAGTTTTAAGCCGCTTTAATAATGTCGGTAAATTGCGATAATAGCGTTATAATTAGCTTTATTCAATTTGGAGTTTTTTTGAAATGCAATATCCGCTGAAATATACCGCAACCATCACTGTCAAAGCAAAAACCGTTCGTATTCTCGCATGCCCTCCCCCTCCCCCCCTTTATTTCCCCCCCCCCGTGCAGCGTCACCCGTGGACCCGTTCGAGATTACCGCCCGGAGAGAGGAAGTATCCCGTCACCGTCACCCCGGGGATGCATCACTACCCAGTGAATAGCGGAGGATGTCCCATTCCCCGCGAAAATCAAGACTACCCGGCGGAGGAAGCCCAATTCCCCGCAATCATTACCCGGCGTCGGAACCCTCGCTCTTCTCCTGATTGTTGTTGTTATTCACGTTGAAAGATTCCCACGTAGAAAAAATCCCCCGCACGCTCAATATGCGACTCAGCAAAATGCAGTTCACAGACGGTGTCTCCGATATTGAGATTTGTGTCCCGTGAATCGATCCGTTGTTGTCGCTTTTCGGTATTCTATTAAAAATAAATTGAAATGATGTAAGTGTACTCTATGAAATTTCAACACATACAGGAAATTTCAAACCGCAAGATAAACTTGAAAAAATGATCTAATTTATTTCATAGAACAAGAAAATTGTTTTCGCTGTAAATTGCTGTAGGTGTCGCGTGGTGTTTTTCCCCTCCGCAGTTACAAAAATTGTTCATATTCTCTTCTTGACATTAATGTGAGTATTAGTAGTAGACGTACAGAAATTAACAAAAATGAAACAAATGCTCATACAGAAATGAAAAAGTTGTTAATAATAAATCTACAACAGACAAAATGTGTATCGAAACCAAAAAAAAAGGGCGTCTCGATGTACAGCAAAATTCTTTTTCACCTCAAATAAGAACGTCGTTACTAATGGAACTAAATACCCAATAATAGTTTTTAAATAAAGTCAATTTTCATCGCAAATATATTCAATGATATCTTTCTGAAATATTATTGCTGCAAGTAATGTTTCGGCACAAGAGTATCAGGTTTATAATAACTTGGAGCTGGAATTGACGACGTGCTGGTGAGATATTGTACTTGTGCTATCGAAATTCATTTACCTTGGGCACTTTGAATAACCTGCATCTCGCACCATGTAGCTTTTTTCGGCTCGGCTGCCACTTGTGCAGCCTACAACTACGCAAATCTTCCCCATCCTGCTTTGAAAGACAAAAATAATAAATATTTTTGAACATTATTGGCAAATATATGTAGAAAACATGAAAATAAAACACGAAAAATATGCGACGCACGAGACGTGTGAGTTCCGCGTTGCTGTAAATAAATCAACCAGTCTACGGTTCCGTGTTAATAAAATCGAAAAGTATTCACTGACCTTAATAATGAGGTATTCCGCAATCCGAACCCGCCCGACGAGGTGGTCAGCCACCGGCGAGGCCGAGGTTAAGCCGACTGGCGCGACTCGAATATATCGACAGAGGGGCGGGGTAACTGGATAGAGACGGGCGACAAAGTCAAAAACCACGGATCTTACACAATAATTCGATCAATTTTTATTCGGGTTACATCGTGACGCATTACATCGAAATTAAGAGTAACAAAACAATAATAACGGAATTAACAAAGGCAGTTCCCTAAGCCAATAACTAATAAAGAAAATACTACAAGCAAGTTCCCTAAGAGGTAACTAATAAGAAAATAATCAAGGCTGTCCCCTAGCAGGTAACTAATAAGACAGTAAGAAAGGCAGTTTCCTACAATAAATAAACAATAACAAAATAATAAATGCAGTTCCCTAGCAGATAACTAATAAGACAGTAAGAAAGGCAGTTTCCTACGATAAATAAACAATAACAAAATAATAAAGGCAGTTCCCTAAGCAGGTAACTAATCAGAAAATAATAACGGCAATTTCCTACGCTAAATGAAGAATAACGAAAAAAATAAGGTATTTCCCTAAACAGGTAGCTAATAAGAAAATAATAAAGGCCTTTTCCTACGCTAAATAAATAATCACGAAATAATAAAGGCAGTTTCCTACGCTAAATAAATAATAATGAAATAATAAAGGCATTTCCCTAAACAGATAACTAATCAGAAAAAAATAAAGATAGTTTCCTACGCTAAATAAATAATAATAAAATAATAAAGGCATTTCCCTAGACAGGTATCTAATCAGAAATAATAATCAGAAAATATTAAAAGAACCAAAATCATAAAGGCAGGTAAATAATAATTAATTAATAAGGCAGTTTCCGACGGTGAATAAATAATAATGAAACAATAAAGACAGTTTCCTACGTTACGCACACGATTTTCTGATAGTGACAAAACGAAATATAATAATGCAACAAAATTTACTTAAAATCAGCTCGGAAATATATTACATACACTATATGCCCGATACCTTAATTGCCATCCCGATGCCGAGCTAGCAACACGTCCGAGTAATACGCAGAAAAATGCGAAGGCAGCCGCGATGTTACAATAATACGTTCGACGAAATAATCGCGATCCAAAATTTTTACGCCGAAAAACGATAGGCACGAGAGAAAGGTACGAAGGCAGACAATAGAGCTCGTCGCCGAGGACCAAGCCGGCGCGTGGTGTAAACACGCGAGAGAGAGACAGACAAACAACAATACGCGAGCGAGTGCGACCCTGAGCGCGAGAACAGCGAATATGAGGCCTTTGCAAGAGCCCAAAATTTAACACGACATATCGTTTCGACTATTAAACATTATTTTTCGCGATAAAATATTATCCCTGACACCGTACAACGGCACGGTGATCCAAACCATCATACACCAACCTGATTATACGCTAGAAGGCATTACAATTGTTCGGAAAGCCATTTTTATAGGCAAGGGATGGGGGACGAGACACGAGGTTTCAGCTCGATGTTTTATTACTGATCGAAGCCGTTCATAAACAAAACCTAATACATCTCGTGATGCAACAAAATAACCCGACCCCCTGATCAGTCCTAATTAATACGAAGGCCCTTCGTATCTCGCCCACAATCTCCTTCCGCCGTCGTAGTAGAAAAGGAAAACTTACCCCATCGATCGTAGCGAAAAACTAACTGAGGTTCGGCTCGCCGGTGGCAAGCACGCGGACCCCGGCGCGCCCCACCACCTGGCCGGCCAGCGGCGCACGGCGTTTCGGCCATGCCCGCGCGAATTTTGGGGGAGCTGCGTGCCCACAGGCACTGTCCGATGACAGGACAATCGCTCTCGTTGACTTTTCGATATTTCGCACCACGCCGGGCGAATCTCGGGCCTCACCATGATTCCGTCCCGTTACCTCTTTTCCCGAGGATACTGCCGGTAATTCCGGATGATGGGTGGAGGCTTCCCTCACTCTGCGAGGACCGACCTCGACCAGAGTGGTGGGCCCACCAAAATAACTCCACATCGTCCTGGAACACCCATATCCCACGATAGGGGCGCCGTTATTGAACGGACCTCGAGATCGGGACTGCGGCGTTGAGGTGATCGTGATACCCCGAGGCGACGAAAACTCGCCCAAAACCACGCAGGGTCTGTATATGACGTGGCGACGACTCCCCAAATATGCTCGTGCACCTCGCCCGCATGCAAGGCGAGGCACAACGTCGTTAGGAGTCACGTTGATAAGAAAACAGGGGAAGGCGAGACCGGGTCCTCACACTCCCGCGCGACACTTGCCGAAATCTTCCTCAAACGGGTTTAAAGATTGACTTTTTCCCAAATTGACACATTTTCATTACAAAACCAGGCGATGGTCGAATCCCGACCGCGGCAAAGTGGCCGTCAATCTTAACGAAATTACATAATATACTAAACGAAATTTTAATGTTTTATCTCTCGATTCGCTTCTCTCGCACCAAAACCACGCGCTTTCTCTCGAATCCCGCGCGTCTCGCACAATAACCACGCGGTCTCTCTCCCACGTCTCCCGCCACCACAACCTCCAGCTCGTTTACTCACGGCAAAGGCCGTATTTTCCTCGCAAATATGGGACCACGCGTCGTCCCAGGATCGTGGATCCGGCCCCCTAGTTGACACCGATTCGTAGGGGTGACGGGAAGCCAAATGTCACGTCACAAAGCCCCCTCCCCAAGATGTTAGCCGGGTGATCGCCAGGCCTCACGACGCGCGCTCGAGCTCTCGTTCTTCGTCATCAAACACCCCGAGTACACAAGGGATAGTGCGGATTAATCATCCCGCCCACCACCAGGGCCAGGGTAATTACAGAGAAACGGCCGGTTATAGGCATTGTCAACTTTATTTCGCCCGAAGGTCATACAAAAGGTAGGGAGAGGTACCAAGAGGTCCCTACTTTCAACAGTCGGAAACACGACAAGGCAGAGGCAATATTCGGTGAAGGCAATAGGCAAATGCTAAACGTACAAGGCGGTGGTCATATCTGAGGCATAGGAGAAAGGCATTGTTAGGGCAGGTTCACACAGAGAAGAAAAGGACACAAAAATAAACTGATGGCCATAAGGGCAAAATTGACTACTTTCAAAGCCATAAGGGCATACTTTTCTCGCAGCTTTTCTCGCCAAGGAAACACAGGGAATAACCCCACGACAAACTCGAGCCTTAAGGGCTCACGTGAACTACGATCGGACCACTCCGCCGGGCCCCTCGATCTCGCCGTCAGCGCCCAGCGCGATCTCGGCCCGGTATGCCTTCGCGATTTCGGCACGTCCCTCCAACTTGTATTGAACCTCGTGTTGCGGTCAGGTGCGCACTGTCACCCCTGGACGTCCACACCGGTGGCAAGCGATCCAGCGAGGTTGTAGGCATTCTTGCCGGACGTGGGTGGGATCGCCGCAATTGAAACAAACCCCAACGCGCGACGGTCCGGGCGCAGGGACGGTTTCCGCGGGGGTGGAACCGTAGCTGGAGCCGTAAGGGTTCGGCCAGCCGCCCTCGTTCCCACAGGTGGTCGGCGCTGAAGCGGGTTTTCTCCCTGATGGCCGTGGGTCGAGCGAAACCAATCCAGCCGGGGAAAGAAGCACTACCGGAGCTTCGCGAGGACCGGAGATTGCTTCCCCTACCTGCGTGGACGCGTTCCGGATGCTGAGCAGGTTTGGGGTTTGCGTCGTGGCGTGTGACCTCCCTCCCCTAGTCTGAGTACTCGTGGTGTTTACCGCCGGCGCGGCTGCGGTCTGAGTAGCCGCGTCGCGGTGATGTGGGATCTCCCGAATTTCCGCCGAAGTGGCGTTGCGGCACGGCTTCTCCAGCTCTTCATAAATCGGGCAGCGGCTCCCCTCACGGTGCGCCAGCCGGCACACTTGACGCAATAGGGCGCGGCAAAACCCAGGCCGTAGGAACTCAACGGCCGTGAGCAGAGGCGCGTAGGGCCGGATGGGGTCCCAAAATGGACTGGGATCCACCTCGAAATCCCCCAAGTCCTCGCGCATATCGTCCACTCGCCCCGCCCAAGCTGGGGGGCTACGACTACGGCTTCGCGAACGATACTCGGGCTGGTGGGGTTGCTGCCACTCCCGCATTAGTTCCTCGTCACCCTCCGAGTCGCTGATGATCTCCACGGAAGGTGAGCGGGATCTCTCGCGGCTCGGGCGACCGACTGCCTCGGCCTGCGGGTCTCCGGCAGGTGGGCCTTCAGATCCGGGTGACCCTGCGGCGTATATTGTCTCCCAGTCCCCGAGGTCGTCCGGTGACACGTCGTCCTCGCTGCGCGACATCCTGTGCTGTGGGCGCTCTCGCGGTTCGTCGGGTAGCGGCGTTAACGAGATGGTGTGGATTAAAAGGTAGGATGTCGGGTCGATCCAGATAGCGCACGTCCGTGAGGTAGAGGCAGGTGGCAAAGCGGTTTGAGGCACACAAGGCAAAGGCAAGAGGCAAGGAAAGGCACGTGAGGCAACAAAATTATTTCTGTAAACAAAGCCAAGTGAAAGAACGGGTTACGGTGAGCGAAGCAGAAAACATTATCACCCCCTCAGGTTGCGTATGATTTGAGATCTTTAATATGGACTTTCCCCGTCCACGAACTACTTAGATCGGCCAACTCCACGACTACCGGGGAGATCAGGCGCGTAATTCGAAATGGGCCATGGAACTTCGTACATAGTTTCGCAGCGATGTTCTGCGCGGCCGAAGACAGAACTCTCTGTCTCTTTAGCACGAGCTCGCCGACCTAATATTCTCGCTCCCGATGTTTCTGATTGTAATAATGCGACTGCTTTCGATGTGCCTCGTCGAGGGCGATCTTAACGGTCTCTCGCAGGTCCGTGAGACGCTCCATGCGGATTTTCCATGCTTGGGGTGTATTGGGGACTATTTCGGCGCCGGCCGAACACGAAACCAAGGCAGTAGGCAGAGGCTCCCAGCCAAAATTTAGATAGGCGGGGCTTGATTATATGGACCCGTGGAAGGCAGTGTTATACGCGAATCGCAATTCTGGTAAGTGTACGTCCCATTCGCGATGGTCCGGACCCAAGTAGGTAACGATCATGGTTTTTATTACGCGGTTTACGCGTTCGACCGGATTAGCTTGCGGGTGATACGGCGCTAACGTATGGTGGCGTATCCCTATTCGATCGGTTATAGCCTGCATCTCGCGGTTCACAAACTCCGTGCCGTTGTCGGTTAATAATATTCGCGGTGCGCCCCAACGCGAGATAACTAGGTGGCTCAAAGCTTCTACAATTTTCTTCCCCGTCGCTTTTCGCAAAGGCACGCATTCCATCCATTTCGTGAATAAATCTTGTATGACCAAAACATAGGCAAAACCCGATTTACTCGTTGGCAGAGGGCCCATCACGTTGGCAGCTACGATATCCCACGGCTGTTCTATTACTCGTTTTCTCATCAATCCACCTGGACGGGCTTGTTCCACCTTGCAACGCTGACACACCCCGCATTTGCGAATATATCGAACTACGTCACGAAACATGTTCGGCTAAAAATAACGCGTAGCTAAACGACGAAACGTTTTCTCCACACCCATGTGGCCGGATTGAGGCAAATCGTGGGATTCCAACAATGCTTGGGCTCGTGATTCTAAAGGGATCACCAGTTTCCAGGCATCCAGATCTCTCACTTCTAAGGCAGGTAGTTGGGGCCTACGGTGGTAATAAAGGGTCTTCGACCTTCCAGTCTGGCCACCGATCCGGGTCTCGCGTCACCTCGCGCAATTTGCGATTATACCAACGGTCTACGCTATTCTTGGTAAAGACGATTGAGGCACAGGTGCTTCCGGAATACGCGAGAGAGCATCAGGCAAGTGATGTAAGGCACCTTTTCGATGTACAATCTCGTAATCGTACTCCTGGAGCTCTAACGTCCATTGACCAAGCCTACCGGTGGGATTTTTGAGGTTATGCAGCCATCGAAGGCTGGCATGATCGGTAATCACGGTGAAGTGATAGCCTTCGAGGTAGCAGTGGAATTTGCGAATGGCCCAGATCACGGCGAGGCACTCTTGCTCGGTCGTGGTCTAATTTTTCTCGGCCGGATTGAGCGCGCGACTTGCGTACGCGATGACGTGTTCGCTCTCCTCGACCAGCTAAGTTAGTACGGCTCCCAGCCCAACGCGACTTGCGTGGCGTTGCAAGGTGAAGGGCAGCTCGAAATTTAGGCAAATTAAGGTAGGAGAGGCAGCCAGCTATTCACGAATTTTATCGAAGGCAATGGTTTGGGCTTCTCCCCAGGACCACGAGGCATTTTTCTTCAAGAGCGCGGTAAGTGAGCTCGCGTGCGTCGCGAACGAAGGTATAAACCGACGGCACCATGAAGCCATTCCCAAGAACCGACGAAGTTGTGTTATATTTTTCGGCGCGAGGGTATTCTAGCACCGGCACGGATTCTCCGGATCAACCTGTAGACCGTGGCGATTAACGAGAAACTCTAAATACTTTACCTCTTTGCAGCAAAACGTGCTCTTTTCGACGTTGATCGTTAACCCGGCCTTGTGTATAACCCGTAATACGCGTCGCAACCAGTCGAGGTGCTCGTCGAAGGTGGGCGTGACTATAATAATATCGTCGAGGTACACCTAAACGTAGGGCTGCATCTCTGGCCCGAGTAGCCGGTCTAGGAGGCGCTGAAAGGTCGCGGGCGCGTTGGTGAGGCCAAAAGGCATTCGGCGAACCCATTCCCGGAACGGTAACTGCTGTTATCTCGCGACTCCCTTCTTCGAGCGGTATTTGAAAATAAGCCTGACTAAGATCGAGGGTGGTGATGTAATTCGCTCGACGTAGCCGGTCGAGTATGCTATTCATGAGGGGAATCGGGTACGCATCTTTTTTCGTTACGCTATTTACGCGACGGAAGTCAAGGCAAAAACGGAGCTTTCCGTTAGGCTTTTTCACCATTACGATCGGGTTGGACCAGTCACTTTTCGAGCGCTCAATAATTCCGTCGTCGAGCATTTGTTTCACCGCGTCATGAATTGCCTTTTCGATAGCCGGCGATACCGCGTAATAACGTTGTTTGATCGCGGGGTGGCCTCCTACGTCGATACGGTGTTCCGCGAGTGTCGTACACCCGGGCCTTTCTGGTGGTGGGGGTATTTCTTAGCGGATTAGCTGTTGCAAGGCTCGGTCCCGCTCGGGGCCGAGGTCCTGCAATCCACAGCACTGACTCGCCCGACTACCACCGGGATAACTCTCGAAGGCATGGCGACTCTCGGGTTCGAACCAAGTGTACCAGCTCGCCGCCGCGAAATCCACCACCTATTGAGCAGCTTGAAGGAAATCCAACCCCAGGATACACGGCAAAACCAGTATCGGCAAGAGATAGGCATTGTTGCATAGCCTACATAGGCAGGTTAAAAGTTCGAGCATGGAGCGTCACCGGCAGCGTTACCCTTTCATACGCGGTTGCCTTCTGGCCAGCCAGCCAGCTCGAACCCGCGTGGCCGGCACGGTCGTCGGGGAATACGGAATTTATCCAAGTACGAAAAGGCTGAATATCCCAGAAACGTGCAGCTCGATCCTGAATCGACTAAAGCGCCGAGGGTGAAGCCCTGAATCGCGATCGTGACGAAGAAGGCATTAGCGCTGGTCTCGGTTTGAACATTTCCGAGCCAGAAAGGAATTTTAAACGGGTCGGGCGAAAAGGCAGGAGGGTAGGTAGGTCGTGTGGATGGCCTCACGGGTGGACCTATGGACCGATTCGGACCCGCGTTTAGCGGTTTCCCGCGCAGGAACAGTCGGGTTTTCGCACTCCCGCTCGGCCGCAACGGTAGCAGAACAAAGTTCGGGGCTGCGCGCAATTGTTGAAACGATGGCCCGGCTGACGACAATTCCAGCAATTCAGGGCTCCAGCAATTCGCGGGATTATCCCCGTATCGTTGCGGAAAGGAAAAGTCATCGACCGGCGAGTCGATAGCCGTCAAGAGATGACGCACGGTTGGTCCCGAGCGCGTACGCGAACCATGGTAAGCCAGTTTGGGGCAGAGAGATTGATCCGGTGTTGGCGGGGCCTGGTACAGACGCGCCGACAAAAAGCTCTTCTCCGCGCGCACCGCGATGTGCTCAAACGAATCGAAGTCAAACAGGTCATCGCGACATATCGTAACTTGCAAGCGCGGTAACATATTACGGTGGGCGCACCGTACTTGCTCGAACTCCCCCCAGGCAGGAATTAAACGCGCGAACAACCCTCGTAAACACGTAAGATAGTCGGCCACCGGTTCGTCCAGCCCCTGGGTGCGGCGCATGATTTCTTGACGGAGCGCGTGCTGGTAGTCAGAGTCACCGAATCGAGCACGGCAAGCGGTCTCAAATTGCCGCCAAGAGGTCCAGCGGCTCCGATCATTTCGGAACCACTGTAGCGCGACTCTCGTCATGAAAAAAGGTATGCAACGGATTAAATCTCCGTCAGATACAGGCAGTAAGGCACGACCCTCCGAGATACGAATCAAAAAGGTCTCGATGTCTCCCCCTTCCGGCCCGAGAACAAGATGTTCCACTTGCGCATAACGTGTAAGACCGAGGACGCGGAGGCATTAAAACGGTACGCCGCCTGAGGCTCGTTCACCGAAACCTAGGGTCCCGGATAGTTCGAATGATGAGGTCGCTCACTTACCCGCTGTGACGGTGCTCCTGACCTTTCCGCGTGAGCAAAGAATGGTGGTGTTTCGGTGCTATGGGGGACGCCCGGACTGGACGCCCATTCCATCGTACTTGCCCGATACGGTCGAGGAAAAATTCGCGTCGGCACTCCCTCGTTTCCGTAGGAAGATTCCGGTAATCGCGGATCTTCTACCCCTAATGGGGCCGCTATGGCGGAAGGGACTAGAGCCCTCACACTCCCTACCGTATGGGTGTGAGGAGCCGGCGCAGGGCCGGCGAGCGGGCTCCACACGTGGGATTCCAAAGCTCCCCAGCCCGAATCCCAACCTCCCGGAGGTGGGTATGGGACCGTTTCCGTTCTCCCGTCGGACTCCCGTCCCATCGAGTGGGTGGCTTGCCCGCTCGTAGTGACGGGGTCACGTCCATCCCCTGCCGGAGGGAAGTCCGTGGTGGGATTCACCATGACTCGGGAGCGCGGCACCGGAAAAAGCCCGACGATAACGATGTAAACGCAACGAACGAGGTAAAAGATAAACGGAAATGCTCCAACCGCGACTCGATAGTTTACTCGGACCGTCAGCTACGGTGGTAATCGTACACAAATATTGTCACGGCCCGGTTTGGAATTAATACAACTATCGGCAAGAACGGCACTCGATCACTCTTCAGAGGCACGAGGTAATTAACAGGAGTACTGACGCGAATGATGGCTTCTCGTCCCAAAATGATTCCCCGCTCGAATTGCGCCCCGATTTTATTCCTTGTCTCTTTACCCCCTCTGCTCACCCTATCTCCAACGACTCTCCTCGCCCACCGGAAAAACCGTCCGTCGCTTCTTCTTTCCCCCCAAGGCAAGGCACGGCACGAAATTCAGAGAATACCGCGCAAAAACTGTCAACAACGTGACTGGGGTGCTAAGTACGGCTGCTGCCCGGATTCCATGTATTTTGGGGAAAACAACTTGACCCCGTACAGGTCGCGAGCTCGTCTATTTATCGCGATTTCGCGAAAGCAATAAATCAATCATACGTAACCCAGAGGTGGCGAAATCGCGTGGCAAATATACACAAACTAAAGTATAAAAACAAGGCAAAGGCCAAAAAAAACAGACATACTCGACGATGTGGCTATCCTCGAGTCCGAGAATTGTCCTCACCTGGTTTTTATTACTTTTGCCTTCTCGCGTATTTGTTTACACATATTTTACCCCCCCCTCCGCTCTCGCTCAGAATCGCACTTAATTTTGGCTAAATAATAGCCATCGTGTTCTCTCTTACAACAACAAAAAATTACCTAATACCGAAATGACTATAATCTGTCACTCACGTTCTCACCCAAAGGGGGGCCCCATGTTGGGCGCCATTAATTGTGACGGATTTTCCTCCCGCGCACATTCTTCTCGGCCCCATGATCCGACGCGCGGGCCCGGTCCGCCCCGAGGAGGTTGGGCGCCAGGTACCACCGGTACCTGTATTGCTTTACACATATTTTCGCCGGCGAAACCGGCTTTTAAATTGTCCTCCCCGAAGACGAACCCGCCCGATGAGGTGGTCAGCCACCGGCAAGGCCGAGGTTAAGCCGACTAGCGCGACTCGAATATATCGGTAGCGGGGCAGGGTAACTGGATAGAGACGGGCGACAGAGTCAAAAACCACGGATCTTACACAATAATTCGATCAATTTTTATTCGGGTTACATCGTGACGCATTACATCGAAATTAAGAGTAACAAAACAATAATAATGGAATTAACAAAGGCAGTTCCCTAAAGCAGATAGCTAATATTAAAATAATAATTAATTAACGAAGGCACTTCCCTAAGTCAATAACTAATAAAGAAAATACTACAGGCAAGTTCCCTAAGAGGTAACTAATAAGAAAATAATCAAGGCTGTAATTAATTTTTTACATTTATTCCTTCAATTTTTATTTATATAGATAGGAAAGTACAATATTATTTATAACTCGTATATGGACAATTATGCGGCCCGTGACCTAATGTAACAATTTATATAATATAGTCGAAAGATACACGAATAGATCTGCAGTTTTATTTTTTGGTCTTTTTGCCCTTATTCGTCCATTATATTCAAAGAAGAAAAGGTGACTTATCTTTCGTTCCGAAGGTTTATTTCTCGGTGAATATTAAAAATGACAGTCGATGTGTGGCCAGGAGACATGACAGTCCAGCAATCGTCCGTCCGTTCGGATAGATAGTCACGGGCCTACTACTTATAATTTCAGATTTTCTACTCCTCCCATCTCCTTCTCCCTCTTTACCGCCGCTTACGATGCCATCGATATAATCTCGATTATTTCATTACATTGTCCCCCTTATTTTGTTATTTGGGGAAATATCACAAAAAAAACAAAATATTTTATTGCATCAGCATTGTCTTGTTACACACCCGCTTACATTCGCCCACACACACATACACGACGCCACCCCACTAAGGGTCTTGTCCTACCTTAAACTGAACCGTAGTTCACATTCTTGTTTCCCTTCTCATATTTCAAACATCACAACTCGATACTGATATTATCAAGATATGCGAGCGCACGTCAAACATATACAAAGGTTAATACGTACAAACTCTATTATCAAAATTTAAAGATTCACCTGAGCAGACGCTACACAAATAGGCTCGTTATATTTTCGTAAGTTTGCACGATTATATGTTCCTTTAATTGACCTGTCATTTGTAACATCTGAGAGCACGAACGCATTGGACCCCTTCGTTGCCACAATCTTAAAAGGTCCCTCATAAATATGAAAAAACTTATGCGTGACGCGGTCCGTATTACTCGAGATGTGCGGAACTCTTAACAGCACATAATCGCCCACGCCCAATGAAACCCTTGAAATATTTTTTTGATTTCGCTTTCGACTTTCATATCCCTTTTTCAAACGATCTTTAGCTAACTCGATTTTCCATTCATGAGACTTTCCCTCACTATCCGGGAACTTAAATAATTTTTCGACGTAATCCCTCGGCACAGATCCCCAATGCAGTTCCCACGGGATAAACCCTGTGCTGCAATGTGTAGTATAATTTAATAACGTCTCCATCCTTGGTAAATATTTCGACCATTTGGTGTGCTGTTCTGCGCAAAAGGTACGAAACAACCTACCAATTTCCCGCATCACTCGCTCAGTGGGATTGGATTGAGGGTGTCGAATGGAAGAGAACACGACCTTAATACCTTCCCTCTCTAGCTCCTCTCTCCAAATTTTTGAAGTAAATTGTGATCCATTATCAGATAAAATTCGTCTTGGTTTTCCCACCTTTTCGCAATAATCATTAATGATTTTTTTGATTACGATCCTCGCAGTAGCCCTTTTAACGGCATATAATTTCACGAACTTCGAGAACGCGTCCATCGCAACAAAAATATACTGTACGCCACCGATAGATTTTGGTAACGGCCCATAAAAGTCCACAGATAGAAGGTCATCAGAGCCATCCGAATGGACTTGACAATACTCGCCCTCCATCGTCTTCTTTAAATATTTTACTCGCTGGCATAAATCACATGAAATTACATAACGTTTTACATCCCTGCTCATTCCTCTCCAATAGTAGAATCTCTTAAGATGCATCACCGTTTTGTATATTCCTCCATGGCCAATTCTATCATGCTCTGCTTCAACTAAACTTGTTTGAAGATTTGAAGGGATAAGAATTCGCCATTTCGTATCGTTCAAGGATCTCCAAAACCATATGCCATCATAACATTGCACACTTTTGTCAGCCATACGCTTTGGATCCTGAACAAGTTTGTTGATACACTCGTCGGTCTTCTGTAACGCTCTCAACTTCTTAAGGCCTTGTCGAAATATCGGATTCAATTCCATTAAAGAAACCCTAATCAATGCCCCATCAATACATTGGTCGGACCCGTGCCGATCACATAATATCAGGCTTGATATAACGATTCTTTCTGACTCATCCTCTTCGAATCGACCCTTTGTATTTCGGCTAAAAAAATCCGCGACGATGTTCTCTTTCCCCTTACAATGTTTAACAGCGAATGAATATTCCTGAATCAGCAATGTCCACCTGATTATCCGTGCCGTGTGAAATGGTGTTTTGTTCAAAAAAACAAGCGCCTGATGATCAGTTATCACAATAAACGGTTTGCCAATTAAATAAATGCGAAATTTAATAATCGAATATACAATGGCTAGCAGTTCTTTTTCGGTAGTTGTATAATTAACTTCCGCTTTATTTAATCCCCGGCTGACAAGCGATATTATTTTATTTTCCCCGATTTCATCAATTTGAAAAAGGATGCCGCTTATCCCCCTATCTGAGGCATCAGTCTGTAGATAGAATGTTCGGTCAGGGGAATAGTGAGATAATTCAATTGATTTTTTAAAGTTGTTTTTTAAATTCTGATATGCCTGCGAATGAGCCGCCGTCCACATCCATTTCGATTCCTTTTTCAGCAACTCTCTAGTTGGCTCTACGAATTCAGCATGCTTGTGAGAAAACTGTCTATAGTAATTGCATACACCTAAAAATTTTTGCAATTGCACCTTATTTCGTGGGTCTTCGAAATTTAAAATAACGTCAAGTTTATTTGGATCAGGCATTATCCCCCTGGGCGATAGTACAAACCCTAGAAATTTTACGGCTTGCTGGCAAAAACACGCTTTGCACATATTTAGCGTAAATCGGTGCCGCTCGAGTCTTTTTAAAACTTTCTCTAGATGATCCAGGTGTTCGAAAAAACTGTTGGACGTAATCAGCAAGTCATCGACATAAAACGTCAGAAAATCACAGAAGTCATCCTGGAAGGCCATACTCAAAGCTCTAATAAAACCGCTACCTGCCGTTTTCAATCCGAACGGAATTACATTAAAATGATACATATTTCCGTCAAAGCGAAAGGTCGTGTATTTTCGCGATTCTTTGCTCAAGGGGATTTGCCAATACCCATGGGTCAAGTTCAGAGTACTCATCCATGATCTTCCGTGGTGTTGTATCTCGTCAATTTTCGGTGGAGCTTCCTGATCATCATGAATTATCGCATTCAAGTCCTTCTTATTTACTATTCGGAGAGGATTGCAATACGGCCCACTTCCTCGCTCTATTATTCTAGCTTCTATCATTTTTTTTAGTTCACGCCTCACAGCGTCTTTTAAATGAATTGGAACGGGGTAAGAATGATTCGATATAGGCCTAGTATCGATTAGTCTGATCTCGTGTTGATATATTTCGGTACGACCTGGCCTATCAGAAAAAACATTCTTGTATCTCTGAATTAAATTCAAAATTGCCTGAAGTCGATCCCGACCAAGAAATTCGAGTTTATGCGCAATACATCGCAATTCCTCTCCCCAATCACGATCTGAGTCGTGAACCTCCGACCGACGATCGCTTGTTGAGTCATTTTCATGCAAATATTCATAATTTATCTCTTCTACTGCCTCCCCTTTTTTATCATCTTCATCTTGATTATCATTATTTTGCGTACATGTATTACTCTGAATGATGCATTCAATCCTCTTGTCATATATGTTCACGTCATTGTCGCTTATATCATTTACCGATAAACAATCCTGAGTGTTAAAGAGATTCTGCAAACAATCACATTCCAGATAATCGTCTGGTTCCCCACCCAATTGTTTAAAAGCAACGTTATTTTCTTTATTTTAATTATCCCTCAATGACTCATTTTCTTTTAACAATGATGTCTCAATGAAACTTCCGCTTAAATTATTTCTACCGCTAATTACAATTTGTTCCGCTTTATCGTAATTTTTCTGATCAATTATTTGATTGTCATGATTTTTTGCTACCGATTTATTTATTTCTTTGCACTGAATAATGCATATGTGGGTTTCTTCGCGTATCTGCCTCACTTCAAGGCTCTCTGACGAATTGCAATGAAAATAAACATGGTCGGGATCAAGAGCTCTTCCGCCTACACAAATAGTTTGATTATCGTAATTAACTATTCCTTTGTGCCGATATAACCAGTCACTTCCTAGAATACCATCCGATGATAAGTATGGAATAATCAGAAAAACATGCTGAAATTCAAACGTTCCAATACGAACTTGACAATAAATTTGTTTCTTCACGGTCGTATGCTTTTTTCCAATCGCAGCAGATACATGCAACTTTGTAACTGGCAACTCATCGATTATGCACTCACGACTCAACTCTATGTAAAACTTTTCGGACATGCATGTTACTTGGCTTCCTGTATCTAATAAAAACCTCCTTTCCTTGTTGCCTATTTCGACTTGCACCTGGGGACTCGGTCTCACCCGCGTCCTTCCTTGCCAATGCATTAACGTATTACCTTCAGCCTCTTCTTTGAGGTCCTCAACAAAATCTATAAATTTGTGACGAGATATCGGACCCTGACATATCACGTCTACTTTTAGTTTAAAGAATCTTTTATTCCCTGTGTCTCGTACTGCGATGGATCAGCATTAAAAGAATTTCGCGAATTATCCCGTATGCAATTTCCTAACATTTTTTGTGGTGGGAATCTCACATCTGGTAATTTTGCCATTAAAGCTGTATCATTCTCATTATTATTTTGGTTTATATTAGTTCGATTCCATCCCCATTTATTCCTAAAATGACACGGCCTTTGATCTTGTTGGCGTTGCGTGTAGTTTTGACTATATCGTTCATTTTTGTTATAACCAGTGGCTAACCGGATACTATTAATTTTTTGTGACTGGGAATTGAAAGCGGGACGCATTTCTTTTCCCCGGATCCAATCCTCCTGAGCTATGTCGAGGTGTGCTAGTGCTTGAGTCACGGCATTTGTATCGCAATAATTTACCGTGGACAAGTTTAATTTAATTCGCGAAGGCAATTGTTGCACGATTGAATAATTTATTTCGTAAACCGATAGCGGTGGGTCAAAGTGCCGAGTTTCCTTCAACTGCTCATAAAAATAGGAGTGCATGTTACCATCGCTGGCTTTATAGCGTCGTGCGCTCCATTGGTTTTTGAAACGACATTTTATCGGAATGGAGTAAAATTCCTGAGCGAAAGATCGTTTGAAGTCCTCAAAATTGTTTATATTATGTTTTACTACATTGTACCAAATTTTAACGCGGCCCTCAATAATATTTTCCACAATAAACAGCTGTTGATGCTCTCAAATGTTCTTTAATTTCAAATATCTTTCAATATCGTCTATGTATTCCATTGGGTTATTACGTTCGGAAAATTTTGGAATATTTACATTTATATTTAGATTTTGCAAATGATTCACGAGCCCATTTATCAGCGGACCACTCACCCAATCTTCTCTCTCGTTTGTTTGATTTTCCATAGACGCTTGTTGACGGTGCTCTTGCGAATTCAAAGCCTGCCGACCATTGAGCTGTTGATTTCTTAACAGCTCTAATTCCGCCTTTTGTCAGTCTATATGTCTTTGTTCTTCACGTAGACGCTCCCATTCTATTTGGATCTCCGTTCTCTCCTGCTCAGCCATATTTATTGCTGTATCTACCTTTGCGTTAACGTTTAAGATTCGATTAGTATTTATAGTTTTTCTTGTAGCGATGGTTTTGTTTACTTTCAGCAAACGAGATTTCGATCGAGTTATCGATGGTGATCGAGAAGTCTTCTTCGCTTCCTTCGTCATTAATACTTATAATATTTTATTCCGAGATTCGGCCATATAGTTGGGCGCCAAATGTAATACATTTTTTACATTTATTCCTTCAATTTTTATTTATATAGATAGGAAAGTACAATATTATTTACAACTCGTATATGGACAATTATGCGGCCCGTGACCTAATGTAACAATTTATATAATATAGTCGAAAGATACACGAATAGATCTGCAGTTTTATTTTTTGGTCTTTTTGCCCTTATTCGTCCATTATATTCGAAGAAGGAAAGGTGACTTATCTTTCGTTCCGAAGGTTTATTTCTCGGTGAATATTAAAAATGACAGTCGAGGTGTGGCCAGGAGACATGACAGTCCAGCAATCGTCCGTCCGTTCGGATAGATAGTCACGGGCCTACTACTTATAATTTCAGATTTTCTACTCCTCCCATCTCCTTCTCCCTCTTTACCGCCGCTTACGATGCCATCGATATCATCTCGATTATTTCATTACAAGGCAGTCCCCTAGCAGGTAACTAATAAGACAATAAGAAAGGCAGTTTCCTACGATAAATAAACAATAACAAAATAATAAAGGCAGTTCCCTAAACAGGTAACTAATCACAAAATAATAAAGGCAGTTCCCTAGCACGTAACTAATAAGACAGTAAGAAAGGCAGTTTCTTACGATAAATAAACAATAACAAAATAATAAAGGCAGTTCCCTAAACAGGTAACTAATCAGAAAATAATAACGGCAATTTCCTACGCTAAATAAAGAATAACGAAAATAATAAGGCATTTCCCTGAACCGGTAGTTAATTAGAAAATAATAAGGCATTTCCCTGAACCGGTAGTTAATTAGAAAATAATAAAGGTCTTTTCCTACGCTAAATAAATAATAACGAAACAATAAAACCAGTTTCCTACGTTACGCACACGATTTTCCGATAGTGACAAAACGAAATATAATAATGCAACAAAATTTACTTAAAATCAGCTCGGAAATATATTACATACACTATATGCCCGATACCTTAATTGCCATCCCGATGCCGAGCTAGCAACACGCCCGAGTAATACGCCGAAAAATGCGAAGGCAGCCGCGATGTTACAATAATACGTTCGACGAAATAATCGCGATCCAAAATTTTACGCCGAAAAACGATAGGCATGAGAGAAAGGTACGAAGGCAGACAATAGAGCTCGTTGCCGAGGACCAAGCCGGCGCGTGGCGTAAACACGCGAGAGAGAGACAGACAAACAACAATACGCGAGCGAGTGCGACCCTGAGCGCGAGAGCAGCGAATATGAGGCCTTTGCAAGAGCCCAAAATTTAACACGACATATAATTTCGATTATTAAACATTATTTAACGCGATAAAATATTATCCCTCACACCGTCTTACGGTACGGTGATTCAAACCATCATACACCGACCTGATTATACGCGAGAAGGCATTACAATTGTTCGGAAGGCAATTTTTATAGGCCAGGGATGGGGGACGAGACAGGAGGCTTCAGCTCGATGTTTCATTACTGATCGAAGCCGTTCATAAACAAAACCTAATACATCCCGTGATGCAACAAAATAACCCGACCCCCTGATCAGTCCTAATTAATATGAAGGCCCTTCGTATCTCGCCCACAATCTCCTTCCGCCGTCGTAATAGAAAAGGAAAACTCACCCCATCGATCGTAGCGAAAAACTGACTGAGGTTCGGCTCGCCGGCGGCAAGCACGCGGACTCCGGCGCACCCCACCACTTGGCCGGCCAGCGGCGCACGGCGTTTCGGCCATGCCCGCGCGAATTTTGGGGGAGCTGTGTGCCCACAAGCACCGTCCGATGGCAGGACAATCGCTCCCGTTGACTTTTCGATATTTCGCGCCACGCCGGGCGAGTCTCGCGCCTCATCTTGATGCCGTCCCGTTACCTCTTTCCCCGAGGATACTGCCGGTAATTCCGGACGATGGGTGGAGGCCTTCCTCACTCTGCGAGGAGCGACCTCGACCAGAGTGGTGGGCCCACCAAAATAACTCCACATCGTCCCGGAACATCCATATCCCACAATAGGGGCGCCGTTATTAAACGGACCTCGAGATCGGGAATGCGGCGTTGAGGTGATCGTGATACCCCGAGGCGACGAAAACTCGCCCAAAACCACGCAGGGTCTGTATATGACGTGGCGACGACTCCACAAATATGCTCGTGCACCTCGCCCGCATGCAAGACGGGGCACAACGTCGTTAGCAGTCACGTTGATAAGAAAACAGGGGAAGGCGAGACCGGGCCTACACACTCCCGCGCGACACTTGCCGAAATCTCCCTCAAACGGGTTTAAAGATTGAATTTTTCCCAAGTTGACTAATTTTCATTACAAAACCGGGCGATGGTCGAATCCCGACCGCGGCAAAGTGGCCGTCAATCTTAACGCAATTACATAATATACTAAACGAAATTTTAATGTTTTGTCTCTCGCATTTCGCGCCTCTCGCACCAAAACCACGCGCTTTCTCTCGAATCCCGCGCGTCTCGCACAATAACCACGCGCTCTCTCTCCCACGTCTACCGCCACCACAACCTCCAGCTCGTTTACTCACGACTAAGGCCGTATTTTCCTCGCAAATATGGGACCGCGCGTCGTCCCAGGGTCGTTGATCCGACCCCTTAGTCGACACCGATTCGTAGGGGTGACGGGAACCCGAATGGCATGTCACAATGTATATATAAAACAAAAGGTTTGCGCATGGGAAAGGTTCTGCTGTTACGTCCCGAGAGGGAGACATTGAATGACGACGCGGTGCGATCGGAGTTAGGGCGCGAACTTTTGAATTGTGATGGAGTTTCCCGCACAAGTGAGTTTTTTGTTGATCGCTCGCGAATTCAGAACTTATACTTATACCACTTATACTTAATGAGGAAATGTATGGATGTCGTTAAGGTGAACGTTGGTTCTCTTCGGTGAGAGAAATAAAATAAAACTTGGGTTTTATACAAAAAAACCAACAACGTAAGCTGTATTAAGATTGTTCACTGGTTAAATATTGAATAACTTTGAACGTTGAACGTTTAAACGGTTTCAGGACTGCGTTTGTATTTTACAGGGTTCGTATTTTTACAGAGATCAGTTGTTGCAAGAGGTTCGAGTTGTACGAAGATTTTTGTAGTTCGACATTTTGACTCCGTGAAGGTTGAACGAGAACTCACTCAAGTCTTGCAGAGGGTTAACCATTACGCTTCTGCAAGGCGGAGTTTGCTAATTTTTAGTTGATTTGATTGGTCTGATTTTTGCAAGACCTTTTGTTTTTTGTAGAGGGGATTATCTTAATCAAGCGAAGGTGACGTGAGATCGTCGCCTCGCGTGGAGAATACTCGTGAGAACGGAAGTATGGTTTCAAGTTGATATTCGGAGAATAATAATGAGTTTGTTTCTAACTATGTTTTTCGAGCAGCGATGTCACACAAGACGTTCGGTAGAATGAAATATGAATAAAAGAAATTTAAAAAAAATATTGCCAGACAGGATATTTGTAAGTCTACAGGATGTTTATGCGTGGTTGCAGTTTCGAATTCTGTAGCTTGGTTGCGTTGATGAATATTAGGGGCTTCCCTGTTAATCTACTTGATACTTGATAATAAATGGTATTATAAAATTAATTAAGAGTTTGTGATCGACGAGTGATGGTGAAAGGTATATGAGAAATGTGTTGGTGCATTATCGGTCGCCGAGAGCTTGAAATGCCGACCGAGCGCACTATATTGATTTGAACTTCCTTGTACCGGCTGGGACGTAACACTTCAGGGGCTTTCCCGTCGCTCTTTTGAATTCCACACATGGGAGGAATGTTCGGGGAAAACATTGGATGCGATTACTGCTGAGTTTTGAAACATATTGTTTATGCCGAATTTAGGAAAACTCTATGGTAAAAAAAAAGAAACGCGGCGACGTCAAGTGAGGTCTCTCTCTAAATGCAGACAGTATATGCTGGATAGTCTTTTCCCGGAAGGGGAGTATTTACGACTACCATAAATCTAGGTGTACTTGTATACTACAAGTTATGCGCTTCGTCGAAAGAAGACACCGGTATGTGCGATTGTGCTCTCGATTAGCGTTAGCCCGATATCGATATTCTAATTTGTTGCTTATCTATTGCACTCGGAAATTAAAAAAAGGTGTTTTTTCCATTATTTTATCAAAAAATGTTAGAATCTATTTGGGGAGTTGCAATTGTGAATTTGGAAAGCTTTCAACTAGTAGAAACTACAGTTTCAATTTGGTTAAAAAAAAGTTGATAGTTTAACAACAATCTAATTTGCAACTAAAAAATGTGTCCCACTAGATTGTTATTTCTTGCCCTATGGATAATCGTAGAGCAATGAACGAAACGGTTTTGGATAGTCAAAGAGTTGAACTACAACTTATCAGTTTGGAAAATCGATTTTTGCAATTTGAGACCTTCAAAAATGGCGTAAAAAAAACAACGTTATTCAAACTAAAAAACAATGAGGAAAAAATTGTCGTATCAAAATGCGACCAAATGAATTGGAAAACTGCTATTTTTCTACGAATTTTGCCAACCTGACTTTTGTTCCACGATAATTAGGAGCCGAGATCACACTTTTTTTAAATTCCTCCTCCCTTCGTTTATTTATATGAAGCAACGACACCTCGACGACTGCACAGAGGAAGAGTCATATTATCCATAGGAACCAGCAGAATTTATTTCCACAATTATTTATCGTATTCACTGATGGGGGAAGTGGAGGTTCTTCCGGGACCATTCGACGCGCCGCGTGGAGGAGGAAGCCGGAGAAAGCGACCCAGCGCTACGCGGCCGTCGATTCGATCGCACGAAAAGTGATTTCAAAGGTTCAAACTGACTTTGCTGTTTGTATCTCGGGAACTACTGGACGGATTTTGATTTTTTTTTTTTTTATTTGTACTAGCGCATCGAGATATGATCGAATATCACTATGGCTTTTCCGGATTGCTATCGGAAATCCTTCAAATCACAAATAATTCAATTTTTACGCCGCAAATTTTGTGAATAAATAGATTTTTTGGAAGGTTAATAACATCGTCGTGACATAGGAAATGAATGTTGACTTGAAATAGGATTGTTTCGTAGAAGGATTGAATAGTTATAAATGTATATTAATTCTAATCAAAAAATTTATTTTACATTTTTTAATATTTACATGTCCTTACTATACATACATTTAAACCATTTGTTTACTCCTATTACAATCTTGGTCGCTTATTTGCGATGGGATATTCAATTTCGCTCGCATCGCTCTCATCCTCATCATTTTCACTGTCAAGCACACATTCGCCAAAATCATTCGAACTGTAGCTTTGTACCGGAACATTTGATCCATCAATAAAGATATTATGCTCGTCCGAAAACTCTTGATCAATATCTGAGATTTCAACACATTTTTTTTTCAACGTTCGTGCATGTTTCACCATGGCAACTATCACAAAGACTTGTGCATTGCAATCCATGTTTTCTACAACCACACGTAGCTCTCTTACACCCTTTTGTGCATCGACAACTAATTTCTCTTAACATATCCTCAGGTAAAAGCTTTTCGGTTGAGTAAACAGGCTGCAAACCATTGTCTGTTTTTTCCACCCCCATCGCGTGGCATCTAGAATATTACCCAACCACAATTGTATTTGATAATACGAGCGAAATATGTGCTGTTTAGCAGCAGCAGCTGTTAGAGGAAGGCTGTCTAACTTGAAAGTTGATTTGCACGCCCCTCTTTGTAAGTAAATGTAGCGCAATTCATTCAAATCAACTTCTGCACTACCGCCGTATAAAACAAAAATAATTTTGTTACCGCGACTGACTAATTCTTCAGGATCTGCATCTGTCCGAAAGAAAATTTCCGCGCATTTTTTCAATTCCGAATTTGCAAGGAATGATCTGATCAAACCTTTTTTTCCTTGATTATAAAAACAAGAAGTCGTATCGCACCCAGTGAATACATGCATTGATTTATTCAAATTTGTAAAAATATCAATTCGTACGGAGATGTTTATTATAAGCCGTGCTTTATTCATATTCGAATGTCAAAATAAACTTGCTTTCTTCGTCTAAGGTAACATTTGACATCGTATTATCGGAGTGAAATTTGAAAGGAACGAATAATTTACTAAATTTGCAGCGTAAAAATTGAATTATTTGTGATTTGAAAGATTTCCGATAACAATCCCAGAAAGCCATAGTGATATTCGATCATATCTCAAAGCACTAGTGCAAATTAAAAACAAAAAAAATCAAAATCCGTCCAGTAGTTCCCGAGATACAGACAGCGAGGTCAGTTTGAACTTTTAAAATCACTTTTTGCGCGATCGAATCGACGGCCGCGTAGTGCTGGGTCGCTCTCTCTGGCTTCCCCCTCCATGCGGCGCGTCGAACGGTCCCGAAAGAACCTCCACTTCCCCCATCAATAAATACGATAAATAATTCTGGAAAACAAATTCTGCTGGTTCCTATGGATAATATGACTCTTCCTCTGTGCAGTCGTCGAGGTCTCGTTGCTTCATATAAATAAACAAAGGGAGGGGGAATTTAAAAAAAAGTGTTATCTCGGCTCCTAATTATCGTGGAGCAAAAGTCAGGTTGGCAAAATTCCTAGAAAAATAACAGCTTTCCAATGCATTTTGTCGCATTTTGATACGACCATTTTTTCCTCATTGTTTTTTACTTTGAATAACGTTGGTTTTTTGACGCCATTTTTGAAGGTCTCAAATTGCAATAATCGATTTTACAAAAATGATAAGTTGTAGTTCAACTCTTTGACTATCCAAAACCGTTTCGTTCATTGCTCTACGATTATCCATAGGGCAAGAAATAACAATCTAGTGGGACACTTTTTTTAGTTGCAAATTAGATTGTTGCTAAACTATCAATTTTTTTCAACTCAATTGAAACTGCAGTTTCTACTAGTTGAAAGCTTCCCAAATCCAGAATCGCAACTCCCCAAATGCATTCTAACAATTTTTAATAAAATAATGGAAAAAACGCCTTTTTTAATTTCCGAACGCAATAGTTAAGCAACAAATTAGAATATCGATATCTGGCTAACGCTAATCGATAGATCTGTTAATTATCTACAACTTTCAATTTAACTTTTTTTCGATCCGACCAATAGCTTCCATTCTACAGGGTGAGGCATTAAGGCCTTAGGCTACCCTAGAGGCTGAAAAAAATAGGCTTTTTGGGGATTTTTTTTCAGAAAAACTACAAAATAAATCGAGATAACAGAAACGTGATTTTATTATCTATATCAGTGACTGCTTACAATAATTTTTTTGAAGCGATTTATTACAAAATGGCGGCTGTGCAGCGTTTTTGCGACGACGTCTTTTTTTTCGGGGTCCACGGCCGGACTAACAGCTCCTGTAATTTTTAAAATAATAATGAGCAAATGAATTTCCCGATTATATATAGTAATTGCTATAGAAGTGCGTAGGATTTTTGCGATATATTGATTTTTGGCCAAATGGCGCCCTTCTAAAGTGAAAAGTGAATAACTTGCCTGAAAAATTGTCAGATAATTATTAATAACAAATGAACTACGCAATATAAAAAAAATCCTACGTACTTACATAGACAACGTATATTTCAAGATATTTCCAAAATTTCAAGTTAATCGGTTGAAAATTGCTTGAGTTACGAGTCCGGCCAACTTGAAAAATACAGTATTGAGATGAACGCGTTTAAAGTTTTGAGTAGTAGAAAATCATGAATAATTTCATAATACCTTTAATCTGCGACGTCTGCACCATACAATTGGCCTTCCAGATTATCTTCCTGCTCTTGCATTTCTTTTCTGCTTGATCTTGAAGCGATTCTTGCCTCTTTTACCCGGTCGGACAGCGATCTTTCTGCAAGCTTTATGCGCTGTTTGTCGATCTCCAGGCACATTTCGTAGCTGTTCGGGCCGATTTCCAAGTTCATTGCTTTGATTATGTGCAAATTTGAAACAAACCCGTCATTGAACACACAAACTGCAATATCCGTGGCTACATCCAAGATTGTTTTACCACTCGAAATGGATTTCGGGGCCAATGCCCACACAGTGGAATTGAAGCTTTCATTATTGTTTTGTGTGTAACCACCGATGTACCGAGTTAGAAGATCTTCACTGGTCAGTTCTTCATAGATTGGTTTGATAGCTTCATAGACTTCAATTGCAAGAGCTGGCTTATGTTCGTACTCAGCCAAAGTATTTGTAGCTTTAGCGCGTTGCCATGAGTCCATCAATGGTCTTCTACGAGATATTTTTGGTCTCTTTCTATTGCAAAACGACGTTTTTATTCTTTTCTTCGCACTGTACACTACGTTATCACTCATTGTAAAAACTCAATAATTATACAGGGAAAAAGCAATGGAAGTTCACAGAAATATCGAGGAAAACAAGTGTTCCTCGACTAGCGTCCTTCTCAAATGCTTGGCTGTGCCCAACTAACTAAAAGAGACGTTCGACAAGGATAAACTCGTCTGGACTAGTCAGGAAATAAATATTTTCAATAACATCTGCCGTATACCTGCTCTAGTCCCCTAACGTACCTTCCCCCTAGCGCTCACAAAAGGAGCTCGCTGCGGACCAGATGGCCTTGTACTAAAATTCGAAAACCGAGTACCTAAAGGTTTTTCCCGGCCATAATCTTCTGGGACATCATTTGTGAGGTCCTAAGGGACCATTTGGAATTTAAAAAAAAAATTAATTTTTCGAAAATTCTAGGGTGGCCTAAGGCCTTAACTATTGCCACCGTAAATATCTCTGTAATTATCGACATCACAAAAAAATGTTCCAAACGAAGATTGTAGCGTACGAAAGGGGCCATCGAATGCAACTTTTTTTTTTCATTTCAGCGGAGGCACTGACGCACAGTGATGGTCACCTCCACTTTTTTGAATGGGACGGTACATTTTTTTTCCTACCATCTTGTAGAGCATCGCAAACTGCATAAGAAACATTCAGTGGTCAAAGTCGTTCAAGGTCACTTTAAGATAAAAAAGTGACATGAACTTTATTTTTATGTGAAATGAACTTTTTATTTACAGTAAATGTTCAAAATGATTGCCATTCGAATCGGTGCAGTATTGCAATTTCCTTATCGCAGATTGAGTAAAATTTTTTATCACTTCGGTACTTATCGAATCACATGCTTATTTTATCTCGTCTATCGTGCAAAATTTAACCATAGCTTGGCCGTAGTTTTATCATTCTTATTATCATTGTCTTGTAATTGCCGTGTTTGCATGTAAAAAATGGCACCAAACCTACAAGTACACAGAACATTTACACACATTACACAATTTACACACATTCACATTACATTAAATCCAAGTCAACGATAGTAAGAACAGTAAGACTAGTATTAGTCAATCTAGCGTATGTAAATGATGTACAAGGAATATTCCTTCGAAGGGCAAACTGATATGCTCCTAATTTACGGAGATTGTCAGAAAAATGCAGTGAGAGCCAGATAATTATACGCTGAAAGATATCCCGAACGTTCGCATCCTACACGCCGTACATTTCAAATTTTGTACAATAAATTGAGGACAACTGGATCCTTAACCCATCGGATAACTGATCGACAAAAACGAGTTACCAATCAAGAAACGGAAATCGGTGTTCTTGCCGCCGTTCATCGAGATCCTCATGTGACCTCGCGTCAAATTTCGAGGGAATCTGGCGCAAGCCAAAGAAGTGTTCTACGTGTTCTCCATCGTCATCAATACCATCTGTTCACGAATTAGGAGGTTTTCGTAACTCCTGAATTATTCATAATTATCGCGGAAAATAGACGAGCGAGTCACGCCGGGCAATTACTCATGGCAGCCGCCGACGGCGCCACTTTTCGGGGCATTTCCTCTCATCGATCGCGTGATCGCTTGGCTTTTCCCTTTCTCGCTCTCATTCTCTCCTCATCGATCTCACGGACCATACGCATCGTCTCACGTGGATTGTACGTTCAGGAAATTTCTCTGGGAATTGGGAGTTCTCTGTGCGGGCTAATCATTCGAAACGGGAAATAATCTCTCGCGAGTATTCGGGATAGTTTTCCTCACGTGGCGGGCGGGATAAAGTATCGCTCAACGGGCGGATCGCCGAAATCTCGGTCGATTCGACTCATCGGGTCGGGCCGCGTCGCGTTACCGGCGTCGGCCATTGTCGGGTCATACTCAGGTACGTCTCACGCGGGTGACAATTCTCACCGGTTTTCGGGCAACGTTCTCACACTTATTAGCTACCTTTCTTTTCTGTATCGTAGAACTTTAGAGAATATATTTTTGCTATCGTTTCTTTCAACCGTTGAACTTGAGCTCTCTTCTCTCCACCTACACCAGATCCCTTCACAAACATTTTTGGTCCTTCGAGCCGGATCTGGTGGGGGGTTTTTTCTCAACTTCAAGTTTTCTCAAGTTAAGCGTGCAGTGAAAAGTGTGTGGAAAGTTCGGGATCATCATTCACGCTCATTTTTTGACGAATCGGGACTTGGTGCGATTTTCGGGTGAGTTACGGGTTTTCATTACGGACGCTACGACGCATTTTCTCGTGTCGAAAACTCTCAACGGCTTTGTCTCACAAGTATAGTGCGCGCTCTCTCACTCTGGTTCAACGCATACGAAGCGTCTCTCAGGCGATACGCGTCTAGTGCGCGCTCTCTCACACTTATTCGGGGGGTTTTCATTGTTCTCGGACATTCTCGTTCGCATCGCGGGCAGTGAACATAGTGCGCACTCTCTCACTCACAGTCAACGCTACGAAGCGTCTCTCACGCAGTGTACGCGACTAGTGCGCGCTCTCTCGCTCTCAGCCGGGGACGTTCTCATTGGCTCTCGGTTACTTTCTCTCAGGACTCGGGCAGTGCGGATCGTGCGTTCTCTCTCAGATACATTTGACAGGCTCAGCGTATCTCGGGTCAAGCGCAGGCGAGTGTCGTGCGCGTTCGCGCTTTCGCTCGTGCTACGATTATCACGCGCAAAGTCGGGACTCATTTTTCGTGCAGTTTTTCTCAAACTATTCGGTTTTCCGGGGAATTATCTCACGGGATTGACGGGTCAAATTTCGCGAGTGCTTCATGGAATTTAACGGGAAGTTCTTTTCGTGCGGACATTATCATCAGTGATTTTTTATCGGGACTCAACGGTGTGAACTCATCGGGTTTCGGACACTTTTCAGACATTTTCGGGTTTCTCATTCGATCATTTTTCGATTTATATTGCTCACATATATTTTTGGTGATTTTCTCGTTCGGGCATTTTTTGGTTTTTCTCTTCCGGACATTTTTTCGGTTCCTCACGTGAACACCTCTCCATGCTTCTCTCGTTCGGCTTTTCAGTGCTTCGCAATTGGGCTTCGGGATTTTTCTCGCGAGTGATTGCACGCTGAGATGGCGGACGGCGATGATGACTCAGCCGCTCCGGTCAAACCGATCGAACCGGAGAATTTGGCCGTTCCGGAATCACGGGCGAGCGTGAGACCGAAGCGCGAAGTCATGGTTGCGGATTGGGCACGGGAACCGACGAAATCAGACTCACGGCGGGACAAGACTCCATTGGGATCGGGCGCAATTCCTCGGGTTCGGTCTCCTGCCACTCGGGACACTACCTCCTCATCGGAAGGACGTAGTGCGGGTTCTGCTCGTCTCAAGGTGGCCACTCAGGAGGCTCGGATTTCTCTCTTGCGGGTCTTGCTCAACGATCTCACGCGGGAAACTTCGGCAGCACTCTCACGGGAAGAAATCGATGAAGCGAAGCAATCCGCCTTGGATGTGTGGCAGATATTTACTTCGGTTCATTATACTCTCATCGAACATCTCTCGGACGATACTCTCGTCCAAGAATACGCGGTTGCTGACCAGTATTCGAAGGCCTTTTCTCTGCGAATGGCAATTTACCAACGGGTGGGAAAACTTCGGGCTACTCTCAACTCCGCTCTATCAACCACAGGGTCGGCTCAATCGGGCAGTTCGGACACCACGGGACTTCGGCATCCGCTTCCGGAAACCTCATTGCCGAAATTCACGGGAAAATATGCTCAATGGGTGCCGTTTCGAGACATGTTCACCGCTCTCGTTCGGGAAAACTCGCAAATCAGCGACGTTGAGAAGATGCGTTATCTTCTCACCGCGGTTACGGGAGAGGCATCGAAGCTCATCTCGAGCTTGCTTATCAGCGGGGATTCTCTCACCATGGCATGGAATACGCTCCTCGAGCGTTACAACAACAAACGGGCTCTCGTCTCATCTCATCTCGAAACGGTGTTGAGTACGGAAACGGTCTCACCACGCTCATCGAAGGATTTACATTCTCTCCTTCGTTCCCTCAAGGCGGCGTACAACGCACTCGAGGCACTGGGAGCCCCGGTGCGTCAATGGGACTGGGTCATCGTCCACGTCGTCTCGAGAAGGCTCGGCTCTCATCTTCGGGAAGCTCGGGAACTCACGGCGGGTCGATCTGACGAACCTCCGTCACTCTCTGATCTTCGGGTTTTCCTCACCAGTCGAGCACGGGCTCTCGAGAACGTCGAGGCGACACGGTCTCAAGCCAGGGCAACGAGCAAGGTCTCATCCTCAGGGACTTACGCCTCTCGGGTACACGCAGTCTCATCTGGGCCATCTCACTCAGGACCTTCAACATCGGGAACATCCTCAGCCACCACCGGGTATGCGTGTTCCTATTGCAAGGGCGCTCACTATATCGTGGCGTGCCCAAGTTTTAGGCAGCTCACCAACGAGGCATGACGGGACGAAGTCATGCGGCAACGCCTGTGTTTCAACTGTCTGGGGAAATACAGCGTGGCGTCATGCCAGGGAACGACGCGGTGCAAGGAGTGTGATCGTAAGCATCACACGATGATACACACCGGGTGGTCGAAATTCGGGGACCAATCCTCTTCGGGGCCGACTCCACGCACCAACGCGTCGTCCTCTGCTCTACTCAATGAGACACGGGGGCATTAGCTTGTTCGGGTTCTAGCTCATCGTCACTTTCGGGATTTTCAACACTGCTGGCTACGGGATTGGCAGATCTCAAATTGGCATTCGGGGCAACTCACCGGGTATGAATGCTAATTGACAACGGGTCGGAGCTCAGTTTCATCTCGGAGAAGCTGGCGAGACAGCTCAAACTGCATCGGGACAACGCGGTCATTCCAATCATCGGGATCGGCGGGACGCACTCTGGGATGACTCAGGGCGTAGTGAGCTGCGCTCTTCAGCCAATAAACTCTAACTCAATAATAAATGTCAATGTGTTCGTTTTACCTAAGCTAATGCCTATCCTTCCTTCCTTCTCACTAACCGGGTTACATTGGGCTCACTTGGACGGACTGCAGCTTGCAGATCCAGATTTCCTCTCACCATGGGCAATTGATTTTATTTTGGGAGCAGACTCATACGCTCAATTTATTCGTCCAGAAATTCGGAAAGGAGTAAACGGGACTCCCATGGCTCAAAACTCAATTTTCGGATGGTTAGTACTCGGTCCAATTGGGAATCGGGCATCGCTCTCGGGCTTAATACAGCATGCTTCGGTCGATTACGATTTCGAAGATGTTCAGGCGTTTCTCACTCGGTTTTGGGAACAAGAAGAGACTCCAAGTCCTCCTGCGCTTCAATTTACGCCTGAGGAGCAGGATTGTGAGGCTCATTTTGTCCGGTCTCACGCGCGGGACTCAATGGGACGGTACATCGTTCGATTGCCGATAATGTCGTCTACGAATCAACTCGGGGATTCGTACGGGGAGGCAGCCCAGGGCCTGCAAAGGCTTTTACGACGACTATCACGGGATGCCTCATATCAGAAGCTGCATTCGGGGTTTCTGCGGGAATATGAGGAACAGTCTCCCATGGAACGGGTTTCACACGCGCTTACTCACGACTCACGGGTTTATTATTTGCCTCACCACGGGGTGTTGAAAGAATCGAGCACTACAACGAAATTGAGAGTTGTTTTCAACGGATCAAGCGCTACGGGAACGGGAGTATCTCTCAATGACATTTTGCATACGAGTGCAAAACTGCAACGGGACATTTCAGACGTTCTCTTACGGGTACGGCGGCATCGTTACGTCTTCGCAACGGATATTACGAAGATGTTTCGTCAAATTCGGGTTCATCGGGATGACTGGGACTTACACCGTATATTATGGATCGATCAACATGGGAACATCATTGCATTTTGGCTCACAACCGTGACTTACGGCATGAGGCCGGCTCCGTTTCTCGCAGTTCGCGTTTTGTTGCAGCTTGTCGAGGACGAGGGCAGTAAATTTCCTGAAGCGGTCGCTCCTCTTACAATGGGGCGATACGTAGACGATATTTACGGAGGAGTAGACGATCTCACGGATCTCATCTCTCAGGCGCATCAACTCACCGGGATTTACATGGCGGGCGGGTTTCCACTCGCGAAGTGGCAAAGTAATCATTCGGAACTTCTCACCTCCATTGGGGCTAACATCAGCTCGGAATTGTCTCACTCATTTTATGATTGCGAGACAAAGGTACTCGGTCTCACATGGGTTCCCGCCACGGACGTGTTCAAATTCACGACTCTTCCATTCTCATCGGGGGATATAATCACGAAGCGAGTCATTCTGTCGGAGAGTGCGCAGCTTTACGATCCACTGGGTTTTCTCGCACCTGTCGTAATTCGGGCGAAAATTCTCTTGCAAAGCCTGTGGCTGGAGAAACTCGGCTGGGATGACGAAGTCTCAGCGCGCATACGCGACACTTGGGTCGCATTTCGTCGGGAATTAACACATCTTGGGAATATTTCCGTCCCAAGATGGATCAATCTCACACTCTCCGCGATTGTGGAGTTCCACGGGTTCTCGGATGCGTCACAACTCGCAATGGGTGCTGTTGTTTACCTACGGGTATCGGAACCGGGATCAGCAACACGGGTTATAATGGTTTGCTCAAAAACAAAAGTTGCGCCTATCAAACGTCTCACTATTCCACGTCTGGAACTTTCAGCGGCTCTTCTCTTGGTCAAGCTCGTTCGATATGTACAAGATACTCTCAATCTCACCGACTCAAAGGTTTTTCTCTGGACGGATTCATCCGTCACGCTCACCTGGGTAACGAGTCATCCATCTCGGTGGAAAGATTTCGTTCGGAATCGGGTCTCATCGGCTCAAGAGCTCGTTCCTAGTGGACAATGGAAACTCATCCCGGGGCGGGACAATCCTGCGGATTGTGCATCACGAGGGTTAACCGTTTCTCAGCTCGAGCGACATTCACTTTGGTGGGCCTCACTGGTTAACGAAATTTCACTTCCATTGGCCTTCTCACATCATCGGTGCGGATCTCACAGCGTCGCTAGAGGAGCGACCATGTCTTACACTCACTGTCTCAACAGGCTCAACCTCCCCGGTCCTATGGGACCTCATTCATCGATACTCATCTCTCACTCGGCTGTTGAGAACAACCGCACTCTGCTTCAAAGTATTTACGACAGTTCGAAGACAAAACCAAGGGAGACCGGGCTGACAAATCTCCCCGGGTGACCTGGAACACTCACGGCTTTTTTAAGCTAAAGCCACACAGGGTACACACTTCTCAAGGGAGCTCACACTTCTCTCATCGGGACAGGCTCTTCCAAAATCGCATTCATTCACGCGATTGACGGGATTTAGTGATGCACACGGCGTTCTGAGAGTAGGAGGGCGGCTTAAGGCGTCTTCTCACTTTGGAAATTTAAAAAAATCGATTTTTTTTTTTTTTTAAATTTTGAAAGTACATATCTTCAAAAATGTCATCTCGAAATTTCATAAAGATCGGACGAGTCTAACTACATTTTTTGGCGACCGTTAGGTGACTACCTGAGAGTACCCGGCGATCCCTTTCACGCCGCTCGGACGGTCCCTGTATATCTGACTCTATACAATTGAATAGCCGTGTTCTTTTGTTAATGTAGTACCCCTTGCTTAGGTATATTCTGTTTTCGGGTCTATACTCATGTAATAAGACCTTAACACGTGCATTTTTCAAAAGAAAATCACTCGGCAACGATGCTAAACTGTTATTTCATCAGTCTAATTTGAAACTTCGTAACGGCAACATCTCTGCGCTCAGGATTGTTATAATGGATAAAAAGACTTCGCAACAAAGTGCCACGTGGCGACGTCCAAGTTCGAAATCTAAAAAAAGAAAATTTCGTGGAGTGCTTCCACACCAGTCTGAAGCAGATACGAGTCATGCTAGTGCGAGTGCAGCAAAATTAAAAAAATCGGACGATACAAGTTTCGATGTACACATCGATCCAACGGCTGGATATAGTATTATTCAGTTTTTTCTTGTTTTGAAACCGATCTATGAAGAACTGACGAAGGACGAGTTACTGGAACGATGCCTCGGAGGAAATACCCAAAATAACAACGAGTGTTTCAACAGCTGTGTCTGGGCAATGGCGCCGAAACACGTTTTTACGGGAAGAAAAACCGTGGAAATTGCTTGCCAAACAGCGGCATGCATTTATAACGAAGGGCTACAACCTGTTTTAAAAATTTTGGAGGTGATGGGTGTCAAACTAGGCCCTATCGCCGTTCAATACGCCGAGAAACGCGACAGTGATCGCGTACGCGTAGGGAACCGCCGCAGCTCTAACGCTTCAAAAGAGACTAGGTCGAGACGAAGGGAAGCTATTTTGGACGAACACACCTTCTACGAAGAATCGGAAGGTCCATTGTATGGAGCAGGCATCGCTGATTAACCCGAGGTAAGGTTTTTTCATGATTTTTCTGCAACCAAAACTTTAAGGGAACCGTATGGTCTAGAAATTTGAAAAAATCGATTTTTTTTTTTTTCGATATGTCGAAAGTATAGTATCTCAAGGATATACTGTGAAATTTTCATGCAGAAATTCTCAATATTACAGCTTCTACAGCCCATAACGCAGGTAGAGAGCGGTCCGCGCGCTCCTAACGGGTCTAGCGCTAACCGGTAACCTAATCGGAGCACAGCAGCTGTCCCAATCCTTCTCCGAAAATATATACCTGTATATAGTACATACTATATACCTATATATACTTTTCCCTTCCCCGAAATATACCTATTGTCGAACATTTGTGAGGGAAACGGTCATTTCGCTTTCCCCTGACTTGATCAGTACAACGTTACGTTTTGACGAACCAACATCGAAAATTTTGAAATAAAATATCAGAAAATATGGATAGAAAGCAAGGCCGTAACTCTTCTAGACGACCATCTTCTGTAGGTCGCAAAAGATATTTCAAGGGCAATCGATTCACTATCGAAAATACTACTGATTTTACGAGCACGTCTGCGAAAAAATTAAAAGGCAATGAGGAATTGGAAGTAAACGTTAATCCTACTTTCAATTATTGCATCATCGAATTCAGCATGATATTTTTAACGTTGCAACAGTTGTTGAAGTGTAAAGATTGTAACGGTGCGGTCACTTTTAGCAAAAACGGACAACGTGGTCTAGGATTCAAACTCTCTGTGAAGTGTGAGTGTAAAGAAACTTTTATTTTGTCTTCGCCGTTAATTGATAAGGCATTTGAAATCAACCGTCGACTTGTTCTCGCCCTGAGAATGCTTGGAGTAGGATTTGAAGGCTTGAAAAATTTGTGCGGTCTCATGGATCTTGGACAAGGAATTTGTAAGAGTACATATTACGGCATCGTGGACAATATAAAAATTGCAGCTGAAGCCGTCGCGAAAATCGTTTTCCAAAGAGCATTGAAAGAAGAAGTCGAGTTGAATGTAAAAGCTGGGCGTCCCGCGGATGAACTTTCTGTGTCTGGTGATGGATCGTGGGCGAAACGTGGATTCTCATCGCTTCTCGGTATTGCCTCGTTAATAGGGAAATACAGTAATAAAATTTTAGATGTTGTCGTCAAATGCAGTATATGTCAAGCCTGCTCTCAATGGAAAGGCCAAGAGGATACGATTGAATATGAAGCGTGGTATCGAGAGCATGAAGATCACTGTGACGCAAATCATACCGGAAGTGCTGGCAAAATGGAGGTAGACGGCATCGTGGAAATGTTCAAGAGATCGGAAGAGTTGTACAACGTAAAATACGCGAACTATATCGGAGACGGCGACACGAAAACGTTCAAAGCCTTATTGGACACAAAGCCTTACGGGGATGATTTTTTAGTTTGCAAAAAAGAATGTGTTTTGCATGTTAAAAAACGTTTGTACAAACGTGCTGTTGATGCGAAAAAAAACATGCACAAATAAAGAAAGCAACAAAGAAATTGACAGAAAAAGAAGAGGGAAAAAAGACACAGCGGGAATCGATAAACAAAACACCGAAGCGTCAACAATTGACGAATAAATTATTGCAAGAGCTGTCAACTTATTACGGTCTAGCAATTAGACGTAATTCAGATTCGACTGAAGGGATGAGAAGTGAAATATGGGCAGCATATTATCACAAAATTTCAACAGATGAAAATCCGCAACACTCGTACTGTCCTCCAGGTTCCGAATCGTGGTGCAAGTGGCGTCAAAGTGAGGCTGCAGGTACTTTAGACACCTACGAGCACCCACCTGCTCTGTGCGATGAAGCCCAAGAGATATTAAAACCAATTTATGAAGAATTGACAGCAGAGACTTTATTGGAAAGGTGTATTGGCAGTAATACGCAGAACAATAACGAAAGTTTCAATGCTTGCGTGTGGCACCTTGCGCCGAAACATCTGTTTGCCGGAAAAAAAATCATTGATATTGCCACTGACATTTCCGCTTGCATATTCAATGAAGGATTCGCATCCCTATTGAAAATAATGGAGACCATGGGCATAACAATCGGGCCACAAGCGGAGCAACTAGCGCAAAACCGAGACGAGCTGCGAGTATCGAGCGCCAACCGTAGGAGCACGGACAACTCCAAAGAGGCTCGGACAGCTCGAAGAAATGAAAGGAGTGAGGAAATCTTGAATTATGAACGTTCCGAAGGAATCCTATATGGTGCCGGAATCGCGGATTAACTGTAAGTATTCAAAATTTGCTCAATTTTTGAAAATATCTGTACCTCAAACTTTAAACTCATTTATCTCGAAACGACTTTTTTCGGCACCGCGCAGGTGAAAACAAAAAAACTATTCAACCGAATCACTTGAAATTTGGATATGTTGTTCACAACATGTATGGCTATCGTCGGGGCTGCAATCATAATTTTATTTAAATAATTTCTTATTGTTTATACTAAAAAACTAGTGAAAAAAACCCGATTTTACGAATTTTTTTTTCAAAAGCGCGCCATTTTGTCAATTTTTAATTTTTTCGATTTGTTCCAGCCCCGACCATAACTGCACTCTTTCTGATTAAGAATCTTCTTGAATTTTGTGTTTCAGATGAGTAGAAGTCTCGGATCGATCTTCACCGTCCGGGTCGGATTTTTCGAGAGGGTCGTCTTCAATGCCAATTATATGATAATAAACACTGTTTTTAAAATTAAAAAAAAAATTTTTTGTATACTTAATAAAGGTAGTAATAAACCCGAAAAGTTAAAACATCGATTTTTTAATTTTTTATGGCAAAAAAAAAATCGTGAAAATAGGTGAAATTTTCGTGCTCTAGACCATACGGTTCCCTTAAACGCAGTTATCTCAAAACAAGGTTTTTCGGTGCTTTGTTGATGAAATTTCGGAAACTATCCGGCCGATTGTCATGAAATTTGAATGACATATGCTTCATAGTTATGGCTATAGCGCATATCATCAGATTTTTGAAATTTTGATTTTAAGAATTTTTTTTTTACAAAAAACTGCAAAAAAATCGTGGTTTTTTTTTACTTTTTCGAAAAACGTGCGCCATTTTGTTATTTTCGCGAATATCAAAAATCTGATGATATGCGCTGTAGCCACTGACATACTGAATCTAAAACAGTTTTATTTTTTTGTTTCAGACGACCCGTCTCGGAGATACCATCAACAAGCCACGACCATAACATTTTTACACGGGTTTTTCGATGCTACTGATGTATTATAATAATTGTTTAAAAAAATAAAAAAAAAATTTTTTCATGTACTTGAAAGATGTGTTTATTACATAGGATCCGTTTTATCCCATAATTTTAAGCAAAAATCCTCGAAAAAAAATCGCAAAAACAGCCTATTTTTGAGGCGCTTAAAGTGAGAAGATGCCTTAAGCACTCAGCCTTACAACCTGAGAGCAAACACGCCGTCATTCTACCTCGGGATTCGGCTCTCACGCGACTTCTCATCGCAGATGCTCATCAGCGGACATTACACGGCGGGACTCAAGCTACATTTGCATATCTGCGCTCTCATTATTGGATTCTCGGCGGGCAGGCACCGGTACGTTAATTCATTCTCGGGTGCGTGAAATGCGCACGTCAACGCGGGATCACGGCTCAACAACTCATGGGACAGTTACCACTCACACGGGCGACACCTTCACGAGCGTTTCTCTACACGGGAGTAGATTACGCCGGGTCAATCTCTCTCAAGATCGGGCGGGGCCGGGGCTCACGATCACACAAGGGCTGGTTATGCATCTTTGTATGCTTCTTAACCTCAGCAGTACACCTCGAAGATGTTTCAGATTTAACTTCTGAGGCATTCATCGCAGCATTCCGACGTCTCATCGAGAGACGGGGCATTTGTCACACGCTTTACAGTGACAACGGGACAAACTTCCAAAGGGCCGCAGCGGAACTGCGCAGACTCTTGACTGGCGGGACCCGGGAATCGGGAGCTGCTGCTCAGATATTGGCTAACGACGGCACGCGTTGGGTTTTTAACCCTCCGGGAGCTCCTCACATGGGCGGGAAATGGGAAGCGGCCGTCAAATCGGTCAAGTATCACCTTCGGCGAACCATCGGGGAGACGGCACTCACGTTCGAAGAATTTACGACTCTTCGTACGCAAATAGAGGCCGTCCTCAACTCTCGGCCGTTGAAGCCACTCACGAATGATCCGGAGGATCTCTCAGCTCTCACGCCAGGACACTTTCTCATTGGGGAAGCACTCATTGCAGCTCCGGAGCCATCTCTACGGGAAATCAACACAAATCGGCTCTCACGGTGGCAACTCATACAGGAGAGAGTGCAATACTTCTGGGATCATTGGTCAACGGGCTATCTACAGCGGCAACAAGCCATCTCAAAATGGCATCATCCCTCTCATCAGGTTCGGGTAGGCTCACTCGCCCTGTTGGTTGACGCAAAAACCTCACCTACTAAATGGCCTTTGGTACGGGTCTTGGCACTGCACCCGGGACAGGACGGACTCACTCGGGTGGTCACCATCAAGACCGCAACCTCAACACTCACTCGACTGATTGCTAAATTGGCAATCCTTCCAATCTCACCGGAGACTCAGGATATCGACAGCACTGCTGCCGATGGCGGGCGGAATGTTCAGGAATTACGAGGTTTTCGTAACTCATGAATTATTCATAATTATCGCGGGAAATAGATGAGCGAGTCACGCCGGGCAATTACTCATGGCAGCCGCCGACGGCGCCACTTTTCGGGACATTTCCTCTCATCGATCGCGTGATCGCTCGGCTTTTCCCTTTCTCGCTCTCATTCTTTCCTCATCGATCTCACGGACCACACCCATCGTCTCACGTGGATTGTACGTTCGGGAAATTTCTCTGGGAATTGGTAGTTCTCTGTGCGGGCTAATCATTCGAAACGGGAAATAATCTCAAGCGAGTATTCGGGATAGTTTTCCTCACGCGGCGGGCGGGATAAAGTATCGCTCAACGGGCGGATCGCCGAAATCTCGGTCGATTCGACTCATCGGGTCGGGCCGCGTCGCGTTACCGGCGTTGGCCATTGTCGGGTCATACCCGGGTACGTTTCACGCGGGTGACAATTCTCACCGGTTTTCGGGCAACGTCCTCACACTTTTTAGCTACCTTTCTTTTCTGTATCATCGAACTTTAGAGAATATATTTTTGCTATCGTTTCTGTCAACCGTTGAACTTGAGCCCTCTTCTCTCTACCTACACCAGATCCCTTCACAAACGCCATCCTTACCACATCAGTCTCCACCAGGAACTAACGGGTACGGATTTCATTAATCGCATCGAACTCTGCCGATAGGCCCAACGCCAAATTCAGAGAGATGACTCATTTATCAATGGGAATTTATTTACTGATGAAGCAACATTTACTAATCATGGCAATATTAACTTGTCGGGTAATGTAATGGTAATGTAACCGAAGGGAATCTCAATGGCCGCAATTACACCACATTCCTTCAACAAATATTAGGTCCGTTATTAGAAGAAATACCTTTAGAAACGAGAAACAGAATGTGGTATCAACACGATGGGTGTCCGGCACATTTTTCGCTGATAGCTAGACATGAATTGCATCAGAGATTTCCGAACCGTTGGAGTGGATGCGGAGGAGCTGTATCGTGGCTAGCTCGCTCACCAGACTTGACGCCTTTTGATTTTTTTTGTGGGGATACTTGGAAGATCTCGTTTACAAAGAACGTCCAACTACGCCGGATGATATGCGCAATAGAATTCTTCGAGCATGTGATTCGATAGGTGCCGAAATGATAAAAAATTCTACACAATCTGCGATAAGGAGATTGAAATACTGCATCGATTCGAATGGCAATCATTTTGAATATCTACTGTAAATAAAAAGTTCATTTCACATAAAAATAAAGTTCATGTCACTTTTTCATCTTAAAATGACTTTGAACGACTTTGACCCCTGAATATTTTTTATGCAGTTTGCGTTGCTCTACAAGGTGGTAGGAAAAAAAATGTACCACCCCGTTTAGAAAAGTGGAGGTGACCTTCACTGTGCGTCAGCACCTCCGCTGAAATGAAAAAAAGGCCGCATTCGATGGCCCCTTTCGCACGCTACAACTTTTGTTTGGAACATTTTTTTGTGATGTCGATAATTACAGAGATATTTACGGTGGCAATAGTTAATGCCTCACCCTGTATAAGCAAAAAACAAAAAAAAATCACTGATTTCCGGCATTCAACCGCTAATTGATGCTAAACGCACGGACAGAATCTGGCGCAAACTTTAGGGGATGATAAGGATACCTGTTTCTGCCGGAATCCACAGCTACTCTTCGGGTAGGCGAAAATCGTAATTTTGGGCTCTTGAACAGTTTATTTGATTGGACTAAATCTATAGATTTCGACAGTGAACCACTGGAGAAGAAGTTCCACGCCGACAACAATTCAAGCGAGGCCTATTCATTTAAGCGAAGCTTAACGGGCCTACCACAGGATTGGCTTTTGAGCTGTTCGACAACAGTGGACTCATCTCCAAGTTACCAACTTCAACTGACTGCAGCCGATACATCGTCACGAGGCATCGGTACGGGCACTGCCGTGCCAAACACCGAAGTGCCAGCGATGAATCAACCAACAGCGAACAAATTCATCAAAACAAAAGAGGTCATGTTTCTATTTTTTTTATTTTGTGTCCATGGCTAAAATTTCTTTCCCTCTATATATGTTCCGTCGTACTTTAACCCTTTAACGTCACAAAGACACTTTTCAGAAGTCCTCTTTTCGACGTGATTATTTACCATGAAAATTTCAGCGAAAAAATTCCTAAAGTACCTTGTCAACTATTTTCAAGGATGCTCTTTCGAATGGTGCAACTCAAATTTTCATAACATTTTTTTTTGTATCATATTTTTGTAAAATAATTTGAAAAGACACGAATTTTTGAGTGACATTTTTTGTCATTTTGAGTTTCAGAAGTCTTATCGGATTATTTTAGGACCACAAAGTGCTCTAAGGTGTCCTCGATAATTGTACTTTCGAAATATGCAAAAAATAAAATTTTTGTCCGACGTTATACTGGCAAAAAAACAACAAATAGACTAACAAATTTTCTCGGTTTTAGAGTTTTCAAATATTGTGATCGAAACGAGTCTTTTACGGTCACATCTAAATTGGCTTCCGTTTTGGGAGGTTTTTCGGGTCGCTAATCAAGAATTTGACATTATTTTTGCAACCTTAATTTGTTTAAACAAATGACTTGACCAATCAATGTCACTATGTGAGTTGCATATGGTTTCCGATGTTTTTTGGGTCCCTCATCACGAATTTGACGTTGTTTTTGCCAAATTAATTTGTTTAAATAAATTATTCAAACAATCATTGTCACTATGTATGCTGCATATGTTTTTCGATGTTTTTCGGGTCGCTCGTCACGAATTTGGCATTACTTTTGCAAAATTAATTCGTTTAAACAAATTTTGACAAAATTTCAAAATCTTCCAAGAGTGCAATCTACGGAAAACAATAGTGCAAAAAATGTGTGTCCAATTTCTATTTCGAAGATGATGCTGTAAGTTGCTGTGAAATTACTATCAAAATTATAAACACATAGTAAATATATAACATGCTTTGCCATCACGTAACCCAACCGATGTTGCCCGATTCCGACCACGAGGGGGTGCATGTTATTGGGAATCATCTTTTTATTTATTTTTTAATTTATTTTCTATTTTATGAATTTTTTAAAATTTTTTTATATTTTTAAATACTAAGCAAGATAAGAAACGATGTGAATACCAAGCGAGATACGAGATGAAACAAAATTCTGTTTTAGATTCCATGTTGGGTTCAGCGATAGCAAAGCATGTCGTATGTTTACTATGTGTTTATAATTTTTATAATAATTTCACAGCAACGTACAACATTATCTTCGAAATAGAAATTGGACACACATTCTTGCACTACTATTTCTCGTAGATTGCACTCGTGGAAGATTTTGAAATTTTGTCACAATTTGTTTAAACAAATTAATTTTGCACAAATAATGTCAAATTCGTGACGAGCGTCCCGAAAAACATCGGAAACCATACGCAACATACATAGTGACAATGATTGTTTGAATAATTTGTTTAAACAAATTAATGTTGCAAAAATAATGTCAAATTCTTGATCAGCGACCCGAAATACCCCTGAAAACAAGACCCAATTTAGATGTGACCGTAAAAGAATTGTTCCGATTACAATATTTGAGACCTCCAAGACAGAGAACATTTGTTAGTCTATTTGTTGTTATTTTGCAGGTATAACGTCGGACAAAAAATTTTTTTTTTGCATATTTCGAAAGTACAATTATCGAGGACACCTTTAGAGCACTTTGTGTTCCGAAAATAATCCGATAAGACTTCTGAAACTCAAAATGAAAAAAAAATGTCATCAAAAATTCGTGTCTTTTCAACTTATTTTGCAAAAATATGATAAAAAAAAAAATGTTATCGAAATTTATGTTGCGTCATTCGAAAGAGCATCCTTGAAAATAGTTGACAAGGTACTTTAGGAATTTTTTCGCCGACATTTTCATGGTAAATAATGACGTCGAAAAGAGGACTACTGAAAAGTGTCTTTGTGACGTTAAAGGGTTAACAAACAATTTGAAATGAAGAATGTTTTTTTTTCTTTAGTATTTTTTTCTCCATCTCCTCGGTTTTAATCCTCTATCGTCGCGTATTTTTCTTGCTCTTTTTTCTGTTTCTCTCCTTCTCCCTTCCTCAATTTTTATTTTCTTTTCCCTCAGCTCACATTCCATTGTAATTTTACAAACACTTTCAGATGAACAAAGTTTTTTTCTCCAGTCTCTCGTTCTCTATTTCCTCGGTTTAACTCCTCCAACCTCGCCTATCTTTCTTGCTCTTTTTTTGTGTCTCTTTCTCTTTTCCTCTGTGATGGTCGAAATACGTTAAAGGAGAGAGTGTTGATAAAAGATACAGTAAAAGGTTGAGCGATTTAAGCGGAGAGCGTTTATTAGATTGACTGTGCCGTTGAACGGGTGGGGATGAACTGAGGATTAGGACCAGCGCTAATGAAGTGAAGGAAGTGTGAAGTGGAGGGGATGCCCGAGTTGCATTGTTCTGGACCGTGGGACCGTGGCCCAGGGATGCTGTGTGGCGAAATTGGGGGTGCTGATGTGTGTGGGAACGAGGTGATAACAGGGTTGCTGTAGGTGTAAGGTGTTGTGTGGGAAAGAAGTGGTTATATGATAGGGCCGTTACACCTCAATAAAATTTACAATGTTTTTCTCTATAGTCTCTTAATCTCTATTCCCTCGCTTCAAACCCTTTATCGTTGCCTATCTTTCTTACTATTTTGGTCTGTTTCTCTACTCCTCTATAATTCTAAAAATGTGTTCCTCCTATCTACATTCCATTGTAATTTTACATTTTACTCTATTCTCTATCTTGCTCTTTTTTCCGACGCTCTCTTTCTCTTTTCCTCAATAAAATTTACAATGGTTTTTCTGTAGTTTCTCTTTCTCTACTTCCTCTCTCCAGCCACTTTTTCGCTCTCTTTCTTCTCCGAGACGACGTCGAGTCAACAACTCGAATATATTATCTCCTGTGAGGTACCATCGGGAACGAATTATCGTCAACTCTATCAATCGGACGAGCCTGGCCAGCCATAACCGATTTAGACGAGAAGAAACAAAGTTTCCATCGCAGCAGTCCTGGAGAGAATAGAGCCATCAAAGAAAACCAAGGATCCTGACACACACTTGCATTGGGGAATCTTTCCATCAACGGGAGAAAATCAATGGAATACGGACAGTTAAGTGTACCGAAACAAAAGAAAAAAGGAATAATTAAAAGACTATAATACTGTCGATTAATGGATGTGAATGTGAATGCGAGACTGAATAGAGTATGAAGGCGGGTCGAGTGTTATTATAAGTTTATATTGTTAAAACAGGGAATAACGAGATCCAAGTGGATCAAGAAAGATACGAAATAAAACTACAAATGTTACACCCTTTTTTTTATCTTTACACACGTGTTCAAACTTCAATTACCATAAGTAGAACATATATCTGTATTAGATGTAAGCGACACGACACCGATGTATTTGAGGAAGATTTCAGGAAAATTTTACATTGTTGTACCTTACGCTCTCTAAATATTTTGTAATTGCAACGGATCAATAAAATAAAAAATTAAATTACAATTTACCTGGTTAAATTTTTTAAATCCCAATACTTTTAAAATATACGCATTCATTTAACTTGAATGAATTTACTTCTTTGAAGGAAATAAATTTATTTGTTTAGATTAAATACATTTATTTGTTTGAATAGAATAAATTACTTACTTGGAGTAAATAAATATTATCTTAAAAAGAAATAAAATATTTATTACGTTCAAATAAAATTACATTTGTTCTGAATAATAAAGAATATTTACAACTACCGGATCTGTTGAATGAATAAATTTATTTGGAATAAATAAATGTCTATTAGGTTGGTATTTAAATAAATACATTTCCTTCAGTTAAATAAATTTCATTGATTTTTAATAAATCTTTTGTCTGGGTGTACATGGCTATCTCACAAGTTGCGCACGTGTATGCTGCGAGTGCGGTGTGCTTAGGTGCGCAATAAAAGTGCGAATTTAAGTGTTCACATGTTTTTAATTCAATTTCCGTCATAGAAAGACATGATTTTTGCATTTTTTCAACTACAACAGAAGTGTTTATAATTTCGATGAATTGATATCTATGCCCATCAAATTTTGCTGGTAAAGGATACACTTTGTTTATGATGTACTCCTTGAGGCCGACGAGTGGTATTTTTACCACGAGGACGAGGTTGTTGTTACTGCAATAAGAACCTCGCTTACCTCCAATGATTTTGGCATTTCCTCGCGCTTTATTTTCGTTGGAAACGTGAGGCCTCTCGGGAGGTGTCTAACTGCGCTTGTTTAGAAAAGCGCGGGCCTCGGCGAGGCTCGAGCGTTGCGATCGCCCTGCCTCCCCTCCTCGGCCTCTTCCGTCTTCTTCTTGAAGAGTCGAGAAAGAGACAGTTGCGGTTCAAAAGTCGCAGGCCACGCTTCGTGCTTTTTGCTGTTTTACAGTTTTCACATAGTTTGCTTTCGGTCGCTTCTCGGCTTCTCTCGTATTCAACTCGTTGCGCGATCATTCGATTTATGCCCGGTTTTCGCGTGATCAGTTTGGACTCTTCTGTTTTGCGTTTTTCATGCGAATTCCCTCTACTCGGACACTTCTGCCCACTTCGGGACACTTTGGCAACGCGTATGCGAGCGTCTCGACGCCATTCGAGCGAGAACGAGAGATTGTCTCTTTCTCTCTTCCCCAGTCGCTACTTCGTTTGCGCGGCTCGCTTCTTTCATTAACTTTTATTATTTAATTCGAAACGCCCGAACAACTTTTCGGTGCTAGCATAAGTTTAATTATAATTACATCGCGAATAAATCTTCGCTTTCGTTTTTGTAAGAAACCGTGTGCGGATACTTTTCTCCCTCGCCTTTCCTTTCAAACCAGGAATCTCGGCCTCCTCAAACAGCGCTGTTTTAACATTCGGTGGGCTGTCGCGGGGATAATACACTCGAATTGACGAGTCCCTTTGACAGTTCCACGAGGAATTGTACTAGTTGTCTGACATTGCCTAAAAGGGATTCGTCTATTAGTCCCAAGGTCATTTATTTTTCGTCTAATTGTTGACGTTCATCGAGAGCGTCGAGGCGTGCTGATAATCCTTGCTGTAACTCGAGATGAGTTTGTTGAGCGTTCGTTGATTTACCTCTAGTCGCGCTGTTGACTTGTTTAACAGGTGAATAGTTGCATCGGGATTTGAATGTTTTCTTTCATCACAATCTTCGCTATTTCTTGTTTCGTTATTATTTTGTCGAGTCTATCGCTTATTTTTACAGCATCTTGAGCGGCTATATTGCCCGTGATGGCCTTGATAATTGACCGGAGGCCGTTAATCAGCCCTCTTCGATGACGTAGCGTTTTTGCGCTAGTTATATCATACACGGCTTGTAACTCTTCGTTCACCTGATTAAGCATCCTTGTTGCGCTGCTGGTGATCAAGTTACACAGCGCATCGCTTTTCTACCGTCCTCGACATAGTTCACTCAACTTTATCGCAGTTTTCTTAATGCTTTTTTTCTGGTCTTCCAATGTTCCGAGATCTATCCTGATTACCAATTTCCAAATGTCATTTGTTATTGATAAAGTGTCGATTTCTTCGTAATATAGCCCTGGAGAAACCGTACATTTTTCGATGTGGTAGGGTTTTCTTTTCCTCTTCCAAACGGAAATATAATAAATCGAAAAATATATTTTTCGATTTACTAAAAAATGTATGTAAAATATAATTAGCGTATAATCGGTATATCTTAAGTATATACTAGATATATACAATATACAAGGAAAATATATTTAAAATATACTCGTGATAAACAACTTTTCGTCAGAAAATATATCTTTGAAGTATACAAAAAATTAACTTAAAATATACTTTGGATATACGATTTTAATCTACTGAAATTATATCTGACATATAGTTGAAAAATATATGTTGGGTATATACAACCTGTCCTGTAATGGTCAACCGACCGCTAAGGGGTGGGTAGGTGGTGAAATTCTAGACCGAAAAGTCCTGTCATTTTTTCGTCCAACGCCCCCCTAACGATGTATTAATTAATTAAACCCGGCCAATAACACGCGCGGAATGAACGGTCCACACGGCGAGTAAGTGGTGTACGTGAAAGCGTAGAGCGCCTGGAAGCGTACGTCCGAACGCGCGAGTGAGATTGAAAGTGTGCGTGCGGTGGGAGAGATGCGAACGTTACGCGTTCCCGAAACATAAATAAAACGAGATAGCGCTAGTGAAGTAGAAATAATGTAAGGAGGGAAAGATTGAAAATTAAATTAAATTAAGTCTTTGTTAATCAACAATAATAAATTTCCACATTCAAATCGTTTAGCTGTGATGTGACCTCGAAGCGCTACAACGCCCTGAAGCGCGATCGTGAGTCGACGATATTTATTAACTAACCTTTCTTGAAAATCTAATAACAAATTTGAGTTGAAAGACAATAACCAATCTTTCTAATAAATTTCAATGAATTTTCATTTCCTGTATGTGTTTGAAATGTTTTAATTAACACGTCGAGCCCTGCGCCGAATTTGCTGTCCTTTCCGTTTAGCCGGCAGCCGGCGAGCGATACAATGTTGTATGCTATCGCCAAGAGATTACTTTAGTACTAATGAGATAAGGAATTCTTCTTTGTCGTGCTATTTTGGACGTAAAACCACGTACGTACCTTCGAAAGGTGATCTGTTACAAAATACCTACCGAAGTGTACAGATTGTTCGTAAAAAGAAAATTGATTTTAGTTTTGGAAATATTTATTGCCCATAATATTGAATATGTCCGAAAGAGAAAAAGATAGTGACACCTCAAGTGAAATATTTGTATCTTCCAAACGTCGCCGAGTAGTACGGTTATCATCATCAGAAGATGATAATTCGTTAGACGAAGAAAAACAAATCGAGAATGACAGTGATGGTACAGATGCTACTGAAACCTTTCAGCGAAATGAATGGTTTGATCCACAAGGTAAGCAGCCAAATATTACGGCCTTTACGAGTGCTGCCGGCGCAAAAAAAATAATGAGAAAGTTCGGAATTGTAAAACAGTAGAAGATTTCTATACACTCTTTGTTACTGATGAAATATTTGAACACATCAGTGAGCAAACAAATCTTTATGCTGCACAATCAAAAATTTTTTGTAGACGTAAAAATAAATGGACACCAACGAATATAAAAATGAAATTAATCGTTTGTTTGGGCTAATAATGTGGATGGGAATGGTGTAACTTCCATCCTTACATTTGTATTGGTCTCAGGATAAATTATTTTGTCAAACATTTCCGCGAACAGTAATGAGTAGAGACAGATTTGAAATACTCATGACAATGCTTCATTTCGCAGATAATGAAGCGGTTGTCGCGTCTAATCGTCTAGCAAAAATTCAATTTATAATAGATGAACTAAATAAAAATTTTCAAAAATATTATGATCCACCTGAGGTATTATGCATTGATGAATCGATGATCCCATTCCGCGGGCGAATCATATTCCGATAATATTTAAAACAAAAAAAACATAAATACGGCATAAAAATATTTAAATTATGCTGTAATCGCGGATACACATACAATTTTCATGTATACAGTGGAAAAGCTCTGGACAAGCAGAATACAACCCCATCAAATATTGTCATTTCCTTATTGAAACATTTATTTCATAAAGGTCATACGTTGTGTACAGACAACTGGTACACCAGTGTCGATTTGGCAAATAAGCTAATACGCAAAAATACACATCTAATGGGTACACTTCGCACAAACCGTAAAGGAAATCCATCTGAAGTAATAAATACTAAATTGAAACACGGAGAAATTATCGCCAAAGAAAACAATCAGGGTATCACAGTCTTGAAATGGAAAGACAAGAGAGATATTTTGGTCCTGTCCACAAAACATTCAAGCGAAATGATAACTGTGAAAACAAAAAGAGGATTTATGCAAAAACCAAAAATTGTGGCTGCATATAATGCAGCAAAGACTAGTATTGATTTGTCAGATCAAATGAGCGCATATAGCAGTCCCTTGAGAAGAACTTTGAAGTGGTACAAGAAGTTAGCATTTGAGCTATTCCTAAATATCGCTGTTATAAATGCCTTGTTTATGTATCAAGAAGTGACAGGAAAAAAAATATCAGTCACGGCATTTCGCAGACAATTGACGTATGAACTCACACGGCGACTAGATGAGGAAACTCCAATCCAACGAGAAAAAATTATTCATAAATTATATAAAAAGGAAGGAAACGTACATAAAGTCCGAAGATATTGTTCGAAGTGTTATGATAACAATTCACAACTATTTGGACGAAAGACAGCTACAAATATTACCAAAAAAGTTGTTACGTATTGTAATATGTGTAAAGATAAGCCGCATTTTTGTTTAGAATGTTTCAATAAATTTCATTAAAATTATATTTGATCACATTTCATTAAGACTAATTTTATTTTTTAACTTTAACACTGTTGGTCCCACGGACCGACGCCAGAAAAACGAAAATTCTAGTGCCGGTCCCCAGGGACCGGCACCGGGCCCAACGTGTTAAAAAAATCTTGTGAATCATTACATTATAGTTTTTTGCGTGATCTGGTGTAGGGCGAACAAACGTATGCACCGAATCGCCGATGATAAAAATATAGAGATTTATTTAAACACTAAATAAATGGTAACAATGAACAAGTCCTTATGGTGGAATAATGCAACAAACCCGCCCGAGTTAATGTTTCCCGTGAGACAGAATGAGGAAAGACGAAGACCCGAGTGAGAAAATGGCCAAGGGCCACGCGCGCGTCTACGCACGAGAAGAATCCACCGAAATCTCGGCGATCTTTCCGATAACCCGATTGATTTCCCGTTGAGTTTAACTGGACGATTATTTGAGATTTGCTGAGACGATGAGTTTAATGCGACTTACACTTTGATATCTGTGTTGGAGAAACGTAGCCCGAAAATGTGCCCGCGATAAACGACGCGTATGGTCAGTGAGAAAGTCGGTGAAAGAAAGAGGAAGAGGACGGGTCAAGCCGCTCGATGATGCGATCGATATTGAGCATTTTCCCGAAAACAGGCACCGTCAACGGCGAAAGTGAATATTAATGCCCCGGTGCGTGCTTGGCCCTGACCCGCGCGAATTACTAAAATTAACTCAGGAATTAATGTGTAATTCCTGAACATTCTCCCCGCCATCGACAGCCGTGCTGTCGATTGTATGATTCCCGGATGAGATCGGTAACATCGCCAGTCTGGCGATTGGCCGTTGAAGGGTTGATGTAGCCGTCCTGATAGTGACTACCCGTGTGAGCCCGTCTTGTCCCGGATGAAGAGCTGTAACCCGCGCCAGGGGCCACTTCGAAGGTGGCATCCTCACGTCGGTCAACAGCACCAAAGACCCGATCTGAATCTCATGAGATGGATGATGCCATTTTGAGACTGCTTGCTGTTGCTGCAGATAGCCCCGTGACCAACGAGCCCAAAAGCATTGAACCCGTGGTTGAATGAGCTGCCATCGTGAAAGCCTGGCCGGATTGAGATCCTCGAGTGAAGGCTCTGGGACTGATGTAAGAGCCTCCCCGATGAGAAAATGTCCCGGTGTGAGCGCTGACAGATCGTCCGGATCGTCAGACAGTGGTTCGAGCGGACGAGAGTTGAGTACGGCCTCAATTTGTATCAGAAGAGTCGTAAATTCTTCGAACGTGAGGACCGACTGTCCAATCGTCCGCCGAAGCTGATGTTTGACCGATTTGACGGCCGCTTCCCATTTCCCGCCCATGTGAGGAGCACCCGGAGGATTGAAAACCCATTGAGTACCGTCGTTCGCCATTAGCTGAGAGAGAGTTTCCGATCCCCGAGTTCCGCTTGTGAAGAGACGTCGACGTTCAGCTGCTGCCCCATGAAAATTTGTCCCGTTGTCACTGTAGAGTGTGTGACAAATGCCTCGGCGTCCGGTGAATCGACGGAACGCCGCGATAAATGCTTCGGAGGTCAAGTCTGAAACAAGCTCGAGATGCAGCGCTGAAGTTGAGAAGCATACGAAGATGCATAACCAGCCCTTTTGAGATCTTGTCCCGCGTCCTCGTTTTGGACCGGTTTTGAGGAATACTGGTTCCGCGTAATCGACCCCGGTGAAGAGGAATGGACGAGACGGTGTCGCCCATGTAAGAGGCAACTGACCCATAAGTTGCTGAGCCTTGAGTCCTCTCTGACAAGCGCACGCAACGCATCGTAAGATGTAGGATCGAACTGGAACTCGCCCGCTGATGATCCAGTAGCCCGTTCGCAGATGTGCCAGTGTGCTCTGAGTCCCGCCGTAAAATGTCCGTTGATGAGCATCTGCGATGAGGAGTTGTGTGAATTCCGAGTCCCGAGGTAGGATGATGGCGTATTTGCTCTCAGGTTGTAAGGCTGAGTGCTTCAGCCGCCCGCCTACTCTCAGAATCCCGTGAGCGTCAATGAAAGCCGTTAATCGCGTGAGAGGATGCGATTTCGGTAGATTCCCAGCTGCCGTGAGAATTTTGAGCTCCTCCATGAAATAACATGCCTGCGTGACTTTCGCCCAGTAAAGTCGTGAGTTCTCCAGGTCTCCCGTCGTAATGTACGACCCCGCCGTCCCGTAATTTCGCTTACGGAGTGTTGTAAGTACTCTGAAGCATAATGATGTAATTCTCAACAACCGCTTGAGAGATGAATACCGATGTACGAGATCCCAAATGCCCTGAGATTTTGTTGAGATCGTGAGAGTGAGACCTGGCCGCTCCTCGAGCGCTGCTGAGTTATCAATTCCGCCCCGTTAAGACGGCCAATGGAGGTGAGACCGAGTTAACGATTGAGGCCCGTCCCACCATAATGAATGTCGCTCGAGCTGAGAAACGGTTAACCCTCTTGAAGCACAATCTGCTGGATTGTCCCGACCCGAGATGAATCTCCATTGTCCATGAGGAAGGAGCTCTTGAGCCGATGAGACCCGATTCCGAACGAACTCTTTCCATCGGGAAGGATGGTTCGTTACCCATGTGAGCGTGACGGAAGAATCCGTCCAGAGAAATACCTGTGAATTCGACAAGTCGAGAGTATCTTGCACGTATCGTGTCAGTTTGACCAAGAGAAGCGCTGCTGATAATCCCAACCATGGAATTGTGAGACGCTTGATAGGCGCGACCTTTGTTTTAGCGCATACCATAACAACCCGTGTTGTTATGCCCAAACCCGAGACCCGAAGGTAAACAACAGCGCCCATTGCCAATTGCGAGGCGTCGGAGAACCCGTGTATCTCCACTGAGACTTGAGACGACAGATGGATCCATCTCGGCACCGCAATGTTGCTGAGACCTGCCAATTCCCGACGAAAGTTGACCCAAGTGTCAACGACATGAGTTGAGACCTCGTCATCCCAAGAGAGTTTCTCAAGCCACAGGTTTTGTAGCAAGATCTTGGCCCGAATCACGACCGGTGCAAGAAATACTAGTGGATCGTACAATTGGGCGATCTCCGACAGAATAACCCCTTTTGATATCTTACTCCCCGATGAGAAAGGCACCGTCGTGAATTTGAAAACGTCCTGGTCTGGACGCCATGTGAGCCCGAGTACTTTGGTCTCGTAATCCTTGAATAGATGGATGCTCTCCGGGCTGATGTTTTCCCAGATTGAGGTGAGAAGTTCCGGTGAGTGGCTCTGCCACTTCGCCAGTGGAAAGCCTCCAGCTCGACAAATTCCCGTGACGTGATCAGCTTGTTCGATGAGCTCTGAGAAATGATCCGCTCACCCATAAATATCATCGACGTATCGACCCTTTGTAAGAGGATCCACAGCCTTCGGATATTTTGAGCCTTCGTCCTCTACAAGCTGCAACAGAACCCGTACAGCAAGGAAGGGCGCTGGGCGAGTCCCGTAAGTGACCGTCGTAAGACAGTAAGGTACCGTCTTCCCGTGATCGTCGATCCACAGAATCCGTTGTAGATCCCAATCGTCCCGATGAACCCGAATTTGACGGAACATTTTCGTTATATCCGTACCGAAAATCACCCGATGTCGGCGAACCCATAAGAGAATATCTGAGATATCCCGTTGTAATTTGGCTCCCGTATGCAAGATGTCGTTGAGCGATATCCCCGATCCCGTATCGCTCGACCCGTTGAACACGACCCTCAGCTTGGTCGTTGTGCTCGATTCTTTCACGACCCCGTGATGAAGAAGATAATACACTGTTGAATGGTGAGAGGCGAGCGATGAAGCTCGTTCCATGTGAGACTGGTCTCCATATTCCTTGAGGAATTCTGAATAAAGGTTCCTATACGATAGGTCCCGAGGAAGTCGTCGTAATGTCCGTTGTAGACATTGAGCGGCCCGTCCGTACGAGTCCCCGAGTTGACTCGCAGACGACTTGAGAGGCAACCGAACGATATACCGACCCGTTGAATCCCAGAAGTGAGTGGCAACAAAACGAGACTCACATTCCTGCTCCTCAGGCGTTAATTGAAGAGCAGGAGGCGTAGGAGCTTCCTCTTGAATCCAAAATTTAGTGAGAAGGTCCTGCACCACCGACTGTTCTCGATCTATAGAGAGGCGATGCATGCGAATCGCATGAGTTGATTGATTTGTAACAGGACCGAGAATAATTCACCCGAAAATAGTATCTTGTGCAATGGGAGACCCGCTGTCTCCCTTCCGAACATCTGAGAGAATGAGTTGAGCGTATGCGTCCGCTCCCAAAGCTCCCCACGCTGTGCTTCCCCAAGCAATTGAAGCACAGCTTCTGCCTCATCACTTCGTCCCGCCGAGCCTCGTGTGACAGACGCCGGAAGCCCGGGCAAGAGACGATGTAATGCGCGCCCTTGCAATGAGAACACGCGTACCCGGCTGATGATGATGAAAATGAAGTCCAAATCCCGAGGTGTGAGGAATTCTGGATCTGCTAACGGCAGTCCGTCCAAATGAGCCCAGTTGTGATGAGTGAGCGAGAAGGATGAGAGAATAGACATTAGCTTAGGTAAAACGAACGCTCTTATTGTTAGTGAGTGAATGGGTGTATTTATTGAGCAAAGTGTGCAGATTACTGCGCCTTGAATCGTTCCCGAGGGAATCCCGCCGATCCCGATGATAGGGAGCGTTGAGTTATCCCGTGGTAGTTGAAGGCGACGTGCTAGCCTCTCAGAAATGAGAGTGAGTTCCGATCCGTTGTCGACGAGCACGCGCACTCTATGAGTGGCCCCCGATGGAAGTGAGATATCCGCTGGACTCGTGGCGAGAAGAGTAGTGCCCCCCGAGAGCATTGATGAGCATTGCTCATCTCATTTTCGTGAGCTCGTTTCCGATGAAACGCCCGATGAACCCGATTGAGTGGCAGAGGACGTCGCTGATGACGGTCGAGATGCTCCCGCTGAGCCCGATGTTGAGTCTTGGTCCCCGTATTTGGACCACCCGGTATGAATCATCGTGCGATGCTTCCTGTCACACATCTTGCAGCGAGACTTCCCCTGGCACTCTGCCACGCTGTGCTTCCCCAAGCAATTGAAGCACAGCTTCTGCCTGATCACTTCGTCCCGCCGAGCCTCGTGTGACAGACGCCGGAAGCCCGGGCAAGAGACGATGTAATGCGCGCCCTTGCAATGAGAACACGCGTACCCGGCTGATGATGATGAAGCTGACCCAGTCGTGACCGCTGTAGTCACCGTGTGTACCCGAGAGGTTGAGGTCGAAGCCCGAGGAGTCGTCGTAGCCGCCCGTTGAGAGTAGGAATCGCTCCCCGCCGTTTTGGGTCGTGCTTGAGAAGCATCGACCTGTTCGAGAGCCCGAGCCCGATTGGTGAGAAAGACCCGTAGGTCTGAGAGAGAAGGCGGCTCGTCCGACTGTCGCGATTTGATTTCCCACGCTTCCCGAAGACGAGCATCCAGTCGCCGTGGGACGACATGGACGATTACCCAGTCCCATTGACGTACTGGAGCCCCCAGCAACTCGAGTGCGTTGTAGGCTGCCTTGAAAGAATGCAGCAATGAGTGGAGATCCTGAGCTGAGCGAGGTGAGACGGCGGCCAAGCTGAGCAGAACATCTAAGTGAGCTGTAACCAAAGCCCGCTTATTATTGTACCGATCCATCAGCGTATTCCATGCAGTGTTGAGAGCATCCCCGCTGAGAGGCAGGGTTGCGATGAGCTTCGCCGTTTCGCCCGATACCGCCGTGAGAAGATAATGCATCCTCTCGACGTCGGTGATTTGAGAATTCTCCCGAATCAAGGCGCGGAACATGTCACGGAACGGAGCCCACTGTGAATAATCCCCGGAGAATTTGGGCAATGAGATCTCTGGCAACGGAGGACACCCGGTCGTTGCCTCCGGTGACCTGCCCGAATGAGACGCCGTCTGCACAGTGCCCGAAACCTGATGAGCTGCCCGAATTTGTGCCACCCGTTGGCACACCTCGACCCGAAAAGTAAAGGCTTGCTTGTACTTTACGTGGAGCATGTACGATTGTACATGGGAGTCGCCCGAATGTTGAGAGACTAACTCGTCGTGGATAGACGCGAACATCTGCCACACGTCGAGAGTTGCCTGTTTGGCCCCCTCGACCTCCTCCAATGAGAGCTGCTCCAAAGAGCCTCGTCCCAACCGCGCGTACAGATCCCGAAGAAGTGAGATTCTGACTTCCTGAGTGGCGACCGTATAATAGGCAGTGGTCAACCCCAACGATGCCGCTGCCTTTTCCCGCGATTAGATTGCCGTTTCCCGATGTGCTGGTGAGGAGGCCCGCGAAGTAGCCTTTTGACCCGATGGTGACCAGTCCCGCGATGTAGAGCCAGACCTGACTTGCGCCTTTTCCCGTGGTCAAGATGATGAGCTAGGCTCGACCTTGAGCTTCGTCCCCCTTGAGTCCTCAGGGAAGGTGAGACCCTCGGCTCCTGTCGGATGTTCCGAAGCCTCACTGAACTCGTCGTCGTCAGCCATGTCGGCTCACGACGTCGTTTCTGATGAGTCCACAGAAGTACTCGTTTCCGAAACTAACCCGCTGAGAAAAGTCTGGGAAACACGCGCGAAATGTTCGAGAGAATATGACCCGCTGATATAAAGTTCGAAAAACACTCGCGAAATGTTCGAGAGAAAATAACCCGATGAGGATTGATAACTGCCCGAGAAAATGACCGCCCGTCACTTCCGAATGGTGCGCGAGCACCGATGGATGAGAAGAAATTATTCCTTACTCACCGAATGATTTTGCACGTGATAACGAGCACTGCCGTACGATGATCTACGCGTCCTGAGAGTGAGTGAGACCGACTGATGAGCGAGTGAGAAAGCGCGATAGACGGTCGACGAATCTCAAGAGTCGAGTTGTCGATTATGCTGCGCGTGAGTGTGAGAGAATTGGAGCGAAAACACTGAGCGAGCCCGCCGCGTAGACCGAATGAGAGAGAGAACACTATAGACGCTTGCCTGTAAGCCCGAGCGGCAAGCAGCCCTTGCGTCGCGCGAGAGTGAGAAATCCGAATGAGTGAGAGAGTACGAATTAGCCCGAGCGCTCATAAATCCCGAGAGATTCGACTGAGCGCGAGAGAGAGAGCAAGTGAACCGCTAGTTTAGTACACGCGCACTGAGTTCGAAATGGAGACAATGAACGCTCGACCCGTCGCTTCGATACGATTCTCGAACGACGCACTTGAATGTTTCTCGTGAAAAAACTACCGAATGAATCCCGAACAGCCCGTGCACTGAGAACCCGATGATTTTTAGCACTTCTCGCACCACAAAACTTCACGACTGAGCACGACGCCTCAACCAAATCCGGCTCGAAGGACCAAAATGTTTTTTGCGTGATCTGGTGTAGGTCGAACAAGCGTACGCACCGAGTCGCCGATGATAAAAATATAGAGATTTATTTAAACACTAAATAAATGGTAACAATGAACAAGTACTTATGGTGGAATAATGCAAAAAACCTGCCCGAGTCAATTTTTCCCGTGAGACAGAATGAGGAAAGACGAAGACCGGAGTGAGAAAATGGCCAAGGGCCACGCGCGCGTCTACGCACGAGAAGAATCCACCGAAATCTCGGCGATCTTCCCGATAACCCGATTGATTTCCCGTTGAGTTTAACTGGACGATTATTTAAGATTTGCTGAGCCGATGAGTTTAATGCGACTTACACTTTGATATCTGTGTTGGAGAAACGTAGCCCGAAAATGTGCCCGCGATAAACGACGCGTGTGGTCAGTGAGAAAGTTGGTGAAAGAAAGAGGAAGAGGAAGGGTCAAGCCACTCGATGATGCGATCGATATTCAGCATTTTCCCGAAAGCAGGCGCCGTCAACGGCGAAAGTGAATATTAATGCCCCGGTGCGTGCTTGGCCCTGACCCGCGCGAATTACGAAAATTAACTCAGGAATTAATGTGTAATTCCTGAACAATTATGTAATCTTTAGCGAGATAAAAATAAAAAAAAGTCGTCCATGCTATTAACAATGTGCGATATAATAAAAAAGCATCTATTATCGATTTCACGCAATCATCATTCAATCGTTTACTGCAATTTTCAAGATACTTTCAATTTATCAGATTGCCCTTAATTTTAAATACATTATCTAATTGCAATTCTTTGGCATTTAATTAAACTTTTTGAAAAAATTGTTAATTGCAATGTATTAAAAATTCCGATGATTTTAAATTGCACCTGAAACAGAAACATTTTTTGATCAATTTTTTTGCAATTACATTAAATTAAACTTCTACGAATAATTTGGTGCGGTTTTTGAAAAGCCCAATTTTTGATAAAAATCTTCATTGGAAATTGCAATTGAAGTAAATTGTTTTTTTCATTAAATTTTTTGGCAATACAACGGAATAGATTTTTTTATTTGCTCATTGTAATTTGAATTAAAAAATATAATAATTACACGGAACTAAATTCCTTTTATTTAATATTCTTGCAATGACAAGAGAAAATATTTTTTCAATACCGTATGGGATGTCATTTGGTAAGTTTGTTGCGTCCCGAGAGGGAGACATGGAATGAAGACGCGGTGCGATCTGAGTTAGGGCGCGAACTTTGAATTGCGGTGGAGTTTTCCGCGCATTGAGTCTTTGGTTGATCGCCCGCGAATTCCGATCACAATTTATATTTAATGAGGAGATGTATGGATATCGATAAGGTGAACGTTGGTTCTCTTTAGTGAGAGAAATAAAATAAAACTGGGCTTTTTATATAAAAAAACCAACAACATAAGCTTTATTGAGATTTGTTCACTTGTTGAATATTGAGTACTTTTGTTTAAACGGTTTCAGGATTGAGTTTATAGTTTACAGAGTACATATTTTTACAGAGTCTTGTTTTCGCAAGAGATTCGAGTCGTACGGAGATTGAGTATTTCGAGATTCTGACTCTGTGAAGGTTGAACGAGAACTCTCACGAGTCTTGCAGAGGGTTAACCATTACGCTTCTGCAAGGTGGAGTTTGCTAATTTTTAGTTGATTTGATTGGTCTGATTTTTGCAAGACCTTTTGTTTTATGTAGGGGGGATTATCTCGATCACGCGGGGTGACGTGAGAGCGTCGCCTCGCGTGGAGAATACTCGTGAGAAAGGAAGTATGGTTTCGAGTTAATATTCGGAGAATAATAATGAGCTTGTTTATAACTATGGTTTTTCGAGCAGCGATATCGCACAAGACTTTGGTGGGAAAGAAATATGAATAAAATAAATTTGAAAAAAATATTGCCAGACAGGATATTTGTAAGTTTACAATATGTTTATGCGTGGTTGCAGTTTCGAATTCTGTAGCTTGGTTGTGTTGGTGAATATTCGAATATCCCTGTTAATCTACCTGATACTCGAGAATAAATGTGTGACGTCGGTCAGGCGAGTCCACAATGAAATGTGACGTCAAAACGCACCCAAGGTTAAGAAACCTTGTAAAAATGGTCGTTCCCTTTTTGCCCTAGCCTCTCGGCCAATAGACTGGATGGGGATCTTTAATTGAGAAGTGCAAATAAATGTGGAAACGTCGTGTTGGATTTTATCTGACTCCAAGAGTCTGTATTTCAGAAAACAAATCAAAGATATTACAAATAAAACAAATAATGGACTTACAGTTTGATAACGATGAAGACGGCAGAACGAAATCGGTCAGTCGAAAGGGTGGAAATCTTCATTGACCTTGCGGTTGCTCGAAATAACTTCAATAATTCTTAATTCTTCTTTGACTTAATACTTTTCAATTTCAACTTTAAACTTTGAATATTTTTCTGTATTAATTTCAATTTTTCTATTACTTTAATATTTTCTTATTTCTTTGAATTTATTTATTTTCGGTCTCTTTCTTATTATTTAGTCTTGGTACTCTTTTGTTAATTCTGCAACATTCTGACTTTACTATTCACTTCTCTGTTCTGCACTGTTTGAAAACTCTTTCTGCTACTACTTGATTTTCCTTCTGCGCGTCTTTTGATTATTTCGGTTTATAGGCGTTCCGAAATTTTAAGTCGTGGAAAGGTTCAACCAATGATGGTCCATTTTTATCTTGATTTTCCCTTTTCTTAAACTAAAGGGCCTGATGCTTCGGGAGCGCATACTTCCCTCCACATAGGTTACCCTATCTTTATCGCGTAGGTGGGTTTCGCCCCTCCCTGACGGCCAAAGATGTTACTTTGGGAAGGCCCATCTTCCCTCCACAACTTACGTCTTATGCGTATTATGGAATACAATATTTTATTTATAATATTATTCAATGTTTGTCAAATTGTATATTGTTATTTCAAACGTATTGGCATTTGCTTTGTGATTTACCTCAAATGTATCTTAATGTCAAATTTATTTAATAGCGTTACATATCTTTTCTTTTCGCGTCGTCCGTTTCAATTGTTATAATTATTCCAAATGAATTTTCTGTTATCATCTTTGTTATTTTGGTTCCTCATTACTATTTATCAATTATTAATTCATTTATTTTAACATTGAGATTTCATTTGTCTGTTTAAATTGTTTACTGTTAAAAGAAAAATATTTCAATGTTGAGAATATTTGAAAAGTGTTTCGTTTTGTTTGAAGAGCAGCTGCATAAAGTTTTATGATCGTGGAAATATTTGAGATTTTGTTTTTCTTGGAATTTTCGGTACTTAAAAATATTCATGTTCCCTATCTACCCATGGCGTCTTCTAGTCGCCAGATAAGTGGTCCTCGAAAGGTTGCGGCATCTCATATTACTCCCTTTCGTAGGAATGCATTTTCTAATCTTCATGCGTTTCCGCTTTCGGTCCGTTGATATTTTTTTGAACACGTGTGTTTTTTTGAGAAAAACAGACTCGTGGGAAGTTTACATATAGAAAATGTTTATAAGAGTCTAGACGTTTTGTGTGCTCTTGTAACGTTATCTAAAGAATTTCTCGAAGAGAGAAAAAAAAGAAATACGGAATTTGGAATGATATAAAATTAATTAAGAGTCTATGATCGACGAGTGATGGTAAGAGGTGAATGAGAAATGTGTTGGTACGTTATCGGTCGTCGAGAGCGAGTTACCGACCGAGCGCGCTATATTGATGTGCATGGATTTGATTGTACCGGCTAAGACGTAACAAGTTATCTTACGCTCTCTGTAATTGAGCGGTCACCCATCCGAGTACGGCCGACATCTATATCCAAATCAAATTTATTTTGCGTCATTGCGAAAAAATTTGATAAAAAGACTTAAATTCAATGTAACTGCAACATTTTCTTATTCGAATTACAAGGAGCAAATAAAAAAATCAATTTCGTTGTATTACAAAAAAATTCAATGAAAAAAACAATTTGGTTCAGTTGCAATTGGAAAAGCCAACATTTTTCCGTAAATTGCACAAAGATTTTTTTTTTAATTGAGTTTTCCAAAAATCGCAACAACTTATTTGTAGAAGTGTCATTTAATGTATTTGCAAAAAACCTAAATAAAAAAAGTATTTTCTTTCAGTTGCAATTTACAATCATTGGAATTTTTTAATACATTGCAATAAACATTTTTTTCAAAAAGCTTGATTTGATACCGAAAAAATTAAAATTGTAGAATATATTTTAAATTGAGATCAATCTGATAAATTGAAACTGTGACATCGAAATGCACTCAAGGTTAAAAAACCTTGTAAATGGTCGTTCCCTTTTTGCCCTAGCCTTTCGGTCAATAGACTGGATGGGGATCGTTGATTGAGGAGTGCAAATAAGAGTGGAAACGTCGTGTTGGATTTTACTTGACTCGAAGAGTCTATATTTTGGAAAACAGATTATAGATATTACAAATAAAACAATTAATGGACTTACAATTTGATAACGATGGAGACGGCAGAACGAAATTGATCAGTCGCGAAGGGTAGAAATCTTCCTTGACCTTGCAGTTCCTCGAAATAACTTCAGCAATTCTTAATTCTTCTGTTACTAAATACTTTTCAATTTCAACTTTAAACTCGTAATATTTTCTCTATAAACTTATAATTTTCTACTATTTTTAATCTTCTTTTCTTGTCTTGAATTTATTTATTTTTGGTTTTTCGTTTTTATTTTGGTCTCGGTACTTTTAAAACAATTATTACAACTCATTCTCCGAACTCTCCCTGTAACTCTCTGACTGAAAAACTCTTCTGACCGATTTTTCTGCCGTGCGTCTTATTGTCATTTCGATTTAAAGGCGTTCCGAAATTTTAAGTAGAGGAAAAGTTCAACCAACGATGTGTTACGTCCTAGCCGGTACAATCAAATCCATACACATCAATATAGCGCTCGGTCAGTATCTCGCTCTCTACGACCGATAATGTACCAACACATTTCTCATGCACCTCTTACCATCACTCGTCGATCACAAACTCTTAAGTATTTTATAATATCATTTATTCTCGGGTATCAAGTAGATTAACAGGGAAGCCCCTAATATTCACCAACACAACCAAGCTACAGAATCCGAAACTGTAACCACGTACAAACATCCTGTCAACTTATAAATATCCTGCCTGGCGATATTTTCTTTTAATTTCTCTTATTCACATTTAATTTCAACGAACGTCTTGTACGACATCGCCTCTCAAAAAACATAGTCATAAACAAACTTATTATTATTCTCCGAATCATAACCTGAAACCATACTTCCTTTCTCACGAGTATTCCCACGCGAGGCGACGATCTCACGTCACCCGCGCGTGATCGAGATAATTCCCTCTACATAAAACAAAAGGTCTTGCAAAAATCAGACCAATCAAATCAACTAAAATTAGCAAACACCGCCTTGCGGAAGCATAATGGTTAACCCTCTGCAAGACTCAGTAGAGTCTCGTTCAACCTTCATAGAGTCAAAATCTCGAAATACTAAATCTCCGTACAACTCGAAACTCTTGTAAAAATCAAACTCTGTAAAATACGTACTCTGTAAAAACTACAAACGCAGTCCTGAAACCGTCGAAATAAACGTAATCAATATTCAACAAGTGAACAAATCTCAATAAAGCTTATGTTATTGGTTTTTTAATATAAAAACCCAAGTTTTATTTTATTTCTCTCACCGAAGGGAACTACGTTCACCTTATCGACATCCATACATCTCCTCTATTCGGAATTCGCGGGCAATCCACCAAAGACTCACTTGCGCGAAAAACTCCATCGCAATTCAAAGTTCGCGCTCTACCTCTGATCGCTCCGCGTCTTCATGCAATATCTCCCTCTCGGGACGTAACAATTCATATATTTAATAAAATTGGTGGCAGCGGAAAACAGTGGAAAACAGCGGAAAACAACAGAGAACAACAATCTAAAACACGTCACTAATAAAATTGGTGACAGTGGAAACTACTTCAAAACAAAAACCACCCAACTAACAATATTTGTGGCAGTGTAAAACTCTCAAAACTCTCTCGTTATCCGAACAATTGGTAACAACGAGAATTTATCTCCGAGACAACGCTCCGCTATATCTGAAAAGTGGGTGAAAAATACATACTGAACTGCATTATCTCACGAACCAGTTGCTTTATTTGGCACTCGGGCAACACGACTACACGCATATATTTAATAAAATTACAATTATCAACGGCTCAGGACGAGCTCAACAACGACAAAATCATGGGAAAATCTTCCGAATACTAGATCCAGCATCAACCGTATATACATGGTCATCCAACTCCAGTTCAACAACTCAATCAACATCCAAGTCTGCAATATTCCAATTATAACAAACGTATCATTGAGTAAGTCAATAATTACCAAATCATCATGCAAAACAATACAGTCGATGGGGACTTCACGAACCCTCATCCGACAGCCTCACATATTAACACAACAATCAATCACGAACTCGCTTCATTAAATGCACGATATCGAGATTACGTTAGACATGTACCCGAATTCGACGGGACATCAAAAACATGTGGCTTAAACACGTTTATCAATCTTTGCGAAAAAGGGCGAGAATTCTTCCCAATTGTTGGAGAAGAAGGCGTATGCACGGTCTTGTACAGTAAATGTAAAGGTGAAGTTAGCGAGGCAGTCCCTCTCGAAACCAAACTCGACGATCTCATTTCGGGATTAAAACGCACATTAACAGCGTCAAAACCAATAAAACAATGGTTCGAGGAAATGGGCAAATATCAACAATTGCGTAACGAATCCGTATCAAAATTCTATGGTAGAACGTAATTTCCTCCTCGCGTCAGAACAATCAATTCGCGGTATGGACTTGCCAGAAGTAGAAGGTCTAATACTTTCTTTAAAACGTATCGTTATCGACCAATTTCGACAAGGTCTTACTATCGATTATCGTACACAAGTACCACTTCAGCGATACGACACACTCAAAGACATTTACACAAAAGCGCTAAAAGTCGAGGAAACTATCAGTCCAGTCGCAGTAAATAGCACAACTTATCTTCCGATCACACAAAAACCAAAAATAAATATAAATCAATCACGTCAAGGAACCGACAAACAGTTCTGCACTCATTGTAAAAAATCGAATCATAATTACACGGAGTGTTTTGCTCTAGCCAAACATTTCAGTCAAAATCAATCGAAAGGGAGCGAAACGAAAAACGAAAATGCTCAACAAAAAACCTGTCATTATTGCAAAAAAACAGGTCACTTGATCAACGACTGCCGAAAAAGAGCTTTTAATAACGGCAGAAAACGACCGACTCCAGAAATCACAAACGATCAGGGAAACTCTTTGTCGACCTCTCGAGACGGCGTAACGAGCGGTCAGACATACCAAGAACGCCAAGTGTAAATACCGAACCAAAACCAGTCGAGATTCGCACGGCGAAGTGCAGATTAAGTTCAAATACCTTAACGTATCTATCGCCTGCTATTTTATTATCCTCTCAGGATTTAATCAGAGTCAATACAATCTTTTTCGCGGATTCAGGATCTGAGCTCAATCTCATTAAACTAGAATGCATCCGGAAACCCGATTTAATTAATCACACAATTATCTTTGATCTACACGGAATCTTGGCAACGGATTTGCCTATGACTCTTGGACACGTCAAGATCGATCTCAAAACAAACTCGAAAATTTTCACGTCGTAAACAACGATTTTCCGGCAGAATTCGACGCAGTAATCGAACAAGAACTACTCGGTTTGAGTGGTGGCGCGATAGATTGGGAATCGAGATCAGTACGTATCAGGGGAGAGCAAATCCCATTTGCTAGTCCAGAATCGTTTCTTTTGAGGGCCCGTCAAAAGACGATGATGTTCGTAAAAGTGGGAAACGCACTCGAAACCGGATATTTACCAAAACTCTCTTTTCCTGACGGCGTATACGCAGGCGGAGCCTTAGTCACAAACGACAACGGTAAAGCTTATATTTACGCAATCAATATCCTGGATAAAGACATTAGAGTGAATGTTCTCGTAATTTCGCTGTATCCTTTCGATATGAGCACAGACGAAAACGATCAAACGAACAAAAGTTCCGCGAAAAATCAGACCCTAGAAATCACAAACGCATCTCGGACGCGAGATAGCCGTGTTAACGGAGTAATAAACCGTTTGCGTCTTGACCACTTGAACGTTGAAGAGCGTAATGCCGTACTCGAACTCGTCGTTGAGTACGCAGACCTCTTTCACATTCCAGGAGAACCTCTCAGATCGACAAACGCTTGTACACATCGTATTACAACAACTGACGACACAACGATACACACGAGACAGTATCGTTTCCCATACATACATACCCATACCCATACAAAAATCGAAACTCGAAAAACAAATCGATAGTCTATTGAACCTCGATATTGTCGAACCATCCAACTCTCCTTACAATTCTCCTGTTTGGATAGTGCAGACTCTCAAGAAAACACAAAATGGCGTCTTGTAATCGATTTTAGAAAATTAAACGACAAAACAATTGGAGACGCGTATCCTCTGCCTCTAATAACCGACATTCTCGATCACTTGGGTGGAGCCAGATACCTTTCTATTTTCGACTTAGCGTCAGGGTTTCACCAAATCGCTATGGATTCTCGAAACAAACATAAAACAGCTTTCACGACTCCTCATGGGCATTATGAGTTTACTCGCATGCCTTTTGGACTAAAAAACGCTCTCGCGACTTTTCAACGTCTAATGGACGTCGTGTTAAATGCCTCCAAGGCAACGAACTGTTTGTGTACTTAGACGATATAGTCGTCTATTCCATAAATGTCGAGGAACACCAAAGAAAATTTCGAAAACTTGCCGAAAAACTGCGCACAGCCCGTTTAACTTTACAAACTAACAAATGCGAATTTTTGCGAACGGAAGTCCGATATTTGGGACATTTAATATCAGCCGACGGATTAAAACTAGACCCGAAGAATATCCAGGCGATATAAAAATTCCAGGTTCCAAAAACCCCGAAAAACGTCGGAGAATTCCTCGGTCTCGCCGGTTATTACAGACGTTTCATCGAAAACTTCGCAAACATCGCAAAACCCTTGTGCGATCTCACAAGTAAAAACATTGATTTTAAATGGACTCCTGTACACCAGGAGACATTCGAAATATTGCGCGATAAGCTCTGCACAGCTCCAATTTTACAATATCCTGAGTTTTCCGAACCATTCATAGTAACTACGGGCGCATCGAACATCGCGCTCGGAGCTATCCTTTCTCAGGGAAAAATCGGCGAAGACCATATAATTGCAGCAGCCTCCAGAGTCTTGAACAAGGCCGAGAAAAATTATTTTACAATCGAAAAAGAGATGGCAGCAGTAGTTTTCGCGCTCAAAACTTTCAGACCGTATCTCTACGGCCGCCAATTCACGCCGCTCACAGATCACCGACCTATCGTATGGGTGAATTCAATGAATGATCCCACATCGCGAGTACTCAGATGGCGGGAAAGGCTGAAAGAATTCGATTTCAAAACGGAGTATAAACCGGGAAAAATTAACACCAACGCGGACGCTCTTTCCCGTAATCCCTACGTACTCCCAATTCGTTTTAAATAGAAAACTCTAGCACCTCCGTACCAAAACGACAGGTATACTTACGCGTTACCTCTCAATAGAAGTGTAAGCGCGGCTGAATTCAGTCCACATGACGACAATTCAAAGGAAACGAGAGTCACAGAACCTCAAATTCAGGAAACTCCTACAGGAGCACTTCCTTCAATATCTGACACAATCCAAACTCCTGTATCAATTCAACCTTTAGAACAATCGTCGCAAGGTCAATCAAATCTCGAAAAACTTGCAATAACGCAAGAAGCACTGAATCCCGAAAATCTCGAAATAATACAGAAACAACAAAACCTCGAATTCTCACGAAATCAATCAAATCTCGAAATCTCACAAAATCAACCAAATCTCGGAAATCCACTAAATCAGTTAAATCTCGATAATCCAGTAATTTCACGAATCCAACAAAATCCCGAAAATCTAGTAACTTCGTTAAAATAACAGATCACGCAAAATCAACCAAGTTCAAGTTCCTCCCGAAATCAATTGAACGCAAAGGGTCAAGAAGATCCAAATTCCCCCAGAAATCAAGTCAACTCGTTGAATCCAGCAAACTCGGAGAATCAAGTTATTCTCTCAGAGTCTCTAAAATCCATACATCCGGTAGACGGACAAGTCGCGAAAGATCCAGTAATCTCTCAAAGTCCAGAAAATCCTTCAAATTCTCGAAAACTCGAAAATTCTTCAATCTCGCAAAATCTCGTAATTCCAGAAAGCCAATCAAATCTAGAAAAATAAAAAAATCCAGTGAATTCAGATAATCTCGTAAATCTCACTACCTACTTAAATCAAGAAAAGCACGTTATTAAACCTCGTCGTAAAACTCGCAAACCCTTCAGAAATCGATCTTTAATGTTGCAATCCATGACTCTGAACTCGACAAAATCATCTTCCACCTCCTCGTCGTCCTCTACGAGATCATCATCCTCCTCCGAAAGCGAAGATGACCCTAATTCAAACAGGATGATCGTGGATACCTCAATCTTCTCGTCAGAAGAAGACAAAAATGTGAAAATAGCGACCTCGACTGCTCTCCAGCCTCGAGCAAGATTCTACTCCCCGATGAAGTCTAAAAGTAAAAGGATACGTTATTTCACAGGTTCCTCACCATATCCTAGAAAACATAAAAAATCAAAATCAAAATCAGAGATGCTTCTCGATAAAATCTTTTGAAACAAAAATCTGGATAATTACGAAAACAATTCAATCGCTAAACTGGAAGTACATACGGAACTAATGGAGTTTTCCACAATAAACGAAAACGCGACTATGGCAAAAGACCTGGCCGCAACTCTCGATAGAAGCACACAATTCAAGCCCACCGACGCAAAAGACACTCAGGAAACATAAAGTCGCGAACAAATTCTCGAGACATCACCTCTCATTATAGCACATTGTTCAGAACCTACCAAAACGGTTCCACAAATTCCTCTTATCAGAAGATCCGAACGAACCAAAAAGAGAAAGACTTGCTTTTGTTGTCCGGACGATGAAACACACCTCAAAAAACAGAGCAAACAAAACGCCCGTAAAGAAAGAAAACGTATTATACCTCCGAAAACCGATACTCCCGTAGAACCAGAAATCATCTTGGATCCTCCTGCGATCCCGTCAGCTTCTTCGTTACCACAGGACCAAGAACAAAGTATTGCAAATCCACCAACAATATCTTCGATCTCGCAGGAACCAGCACCAAATATCTCGAACGTCCAACCAACTTTCTCTACCTCACAAATTCAAGTATCGAACGTCTCGAGTTCCAATCCAACGTATTCCATATTGCAAGACAAAGGGGCCAACACCTCAAACCCTAAAAACACAAAATCTATATTAATGGACGGAACTCAGAATACCCCAAACTCCTCAGTACAAACGGTGAACGAAACGCTGCCTACCACCCAGTCCAATTCTCCCACAACTCGAAAATTAAGGCCTTAGGCCACCCTAGAGGCTGAAAAAAATAGGCTTTTTGGGGATTTTTTTTCAGAAAAACTACAAAATAAATCGAGATAACAGAAATGTGATTTTATTATCTATATCAGTGACTGCTTACAATATTTTTTTTGAAGCGATTTATTACAAAATGGCGGCTGTGTAGCGTTTTTGCGACGACGTCTTTTTTTTCGGGGTCCACGGCCGGACTAACAGCTCCTGTAATTTTTAAAATAATAATGAGCAAATGAATTTCCCGATTATATATTGAAACGTCAAACGTCTCAGGTACTCTCATATCCCCCCCCCCCCAACCCCATTTCGTCCAACCGCCGCTCGCGGTTCCGCGCTTGCCGAGAAGGCTCACGTGAAAAACAAAAAAAATTAGAAATTATTATGTATAGCACACGCACGGATGATCTCGGGTCAACGACCGAAACATAAACAAAACACACAGACACACACATACACCAACGCCATCGGCAACAGCTGACAGCAAACAAGTAACCGAAAACACCAAAAAACTTAACATTTATAAACATTAATACTCAACAAGCACGAACACAACACAGAGACATAAAAGCCGACAAAAACAAGCATCAAAACACACAGAAACGACAATTTGGGGGAAAAGTTTGGGAAGGGACAAAAATTAACAATATTAAGATAAACAAATGGCAGAAAGGGAAGGGAAGTTTAAACAATATATTTGGGGTATAAATAGGGGAGCAAAAGGAGCAGAAGCAGACTTGGTCTCGAGAGGTTACACAGAGCATTACATGCTAATTACTCTTGAAAATCGAAGTCCAGTGCACAATTGTGTCACACGCTCGATTTACGGCATCACCTACGTGGAAGTAGTGTACCGACGAGGACGATCTGGCCCTGGCAGTAAGACGGTCTCCCGGTACGCGAACGAACAGAAAGTGATTCGTATCAGAGTTAGAGTTGGGAAAAACTCTGCGATACTCAGGGAGTACGAAGGCGAAAGCCTGAGGAAATCGAGGACTCGCACAGTCTTGAACAACTCGCGACACAAAAGCACCGTGTACGAAAGTGTTACACGCTCGATTTACGGCATCACCTACGTGGAAGTAGTGTACCGACGAGGACGATCTGGCCCTGGCAGTAAGACGGTCTCCCGGTACGCGAACGAACGGACAGTGATACGTATTCGAGTCAGAGTACAGGAAAAACTGTACGATACTCAGGGAGTACGAAGGCGAAAGCCTGAGGAAATCGAGTACTCGTATCGTTTTGAGCGACTCGAAGACACGTATGCACACCGTGTATTAACTCCTCGTGAGTCAATATCTGTGGGGATTGTCATTCCAAGCGTTCCCGGCGTACTGTGACCACAACGAGTACTGAAGGCTCTAGGGAGTTCTTACCTGAGAAGGAAGGAAAACAGAGGAATCAGGAAAACGTGCGAACGGCTACGAGAATCACGCGAGGGATTGACGAAAACCACGTTGTTTGACGGCTGTCAAAATCAGCTGTGCGGGAGAAAAATAGGTGCCGAGGCGTAAGAGAGAAGGAGCGGCAGCGAGAGACCGGAGAAACAAGGAGGACGTACGAATTCACATCACAGTACACGAAACGGACGTGACAACACACGCATCATACAACACAGGACAGCACTACGCTACACCACACACAAAAAGAAAGACACCGTGAGTTTTACACAAAATTCATAACCGTAAACGCGCGATAAAGTTAAAATTATATAGAGCCACGAAATACTATATACAAACATTGTTAGTATTTTAAGTATACGAATAAGATTAGTACGTAAGCAGCGCGATTACAAAGAGGAAACGAGACGAATCCTCGCCGTGATACCCAGACGCGACAAGAACATTGTACACACACATTATTTATTGAAGAATATATCTTGTTTTATCAGAGTTACCTGACGTTAAATTAATCTACTCCCTGATCGAGTCCGAACATATAAATTTAAGTGTAACCGAAAACAGCATACGTTACAATATAGTAATTGCTATAGAAGTACGTAGGATTTTTGCGATATATTGATTTTTGGCCAAATGGCGCCCTTCTAAAGTGAAAAGTGAAAAACTTGCCTGAAAAATTGTCAGATAATTGTTAATAACAAATGAACTACGCAATATAAAAAAAAAATCCTACGTACTTCCATAGACAATGTATATTTCAAGATATTTTCAAAATTTCAAGTTAATCGGTTGAAAATTGCTTGACTTACGAGTCCGGCCAACTTGAAAAATACAGTATTGAGATAAACGCGTTTAAAGTTTTGAGTAGTAGAAAATCATGAATAATTTCACAATACCTTTAATCTGCGATGCCTGCACCATACAATTGACCTTCCAGATTATCTTCCTGCTCTTCTATTTCTTTTCTGCTTGATCTTGAAGCGATTCTTGCCTCTTTTGCCCGGTCGGACAGCGATCTTTCTGCAAGCTTCATGCGCTTTTTGTCGATCTCCAGGCACATTTCGTAGCTGTTCGAGCCGATTTCCAAGTTCATTGCTTTGATTATGTGCAAAATTGAAACAAACCCGTCATTCAACACGCAAACTGCAATGTCCGTGGCTACATCCAAGATTGTTTAACCACTCGAAATGGATTTCGGGGCCAATGCCCACACAGTGGAATTGAAGCTTTCATTATTGTTTTGTGTGTAACCACCGATGTACCGAGTTAGAAGATCTTCACTGGTCAGTTCTTCATAGATTGGTTTGATAGCTTCATAGACTTCAATTGCAAGAGCTGGCTTATGTTCGTACTCAGCCAAAGTATTTGCAGCTTTAGCGCGTTGCCATGAGTCCATCAATGGTCTTCTTCGAGATATTTTTGGTCTCTTTCTATTGCAAAACGACGTTTTTATTCCTTTCTTCGCACTGTACACTACTTTATCACTCATTGTAAAAACTCAATAATTATACAGGGAAAAAGAAATGGAAGTTCACAGAATTATCGAGGAAAACAAGTGTTCGTCGACTAGCGTCCTTCTCAAATGCTTGGCTGTGCCCAACTAACTAAAAGTGACGTTCGACAAGGATAAACTCGTCTGGACTAGTCAGGAAATAAATATTTTCAATAACATCTGCCGTATACCTGCTCTAGTCCCCTAACGTACTGTTGTGACCCGGAATTTCCCTATTTCACAACATCGGTCAGCGACCGAACTGCGGTCAATCACCGACCGAATAAAAGAGCATTCAACTGCTTACCGAAGCAGAATTGGGCAATTTACAGCAAATAATTGCAACCATGCTTCGTCAGACTATTGCAAAAGATCGATAGCCGTCACCTTTCGAGCGACGACGTATCGATCCCAAAAGTCAGTCTTGATCAGGGCAGCGACGGGTTTGGTTCGAAGGCAAAACCATCAACTTGTACTTCTTGTTAAACCTATTTAAACCAACCTAGTCAATAAACTTTACAAGTATTTTGTAGCTGCTTGAGTTGGAGTTTAACTCGTTTGGCGTAGATCCCAAAACCTTCATCCCTATTTTCACGATAGTCTCTATCTTGAAATATCGGGACACAACAGTACCTTCTCCCTAGCGCTCACAAAAGGAGCTCGCTGCGGACCAGATGGCCTTGTACTAAAATTCGAAAACCGAGTACCTAAAGGTTTTTCCCGGCCATAATCTTCTGGGACATCATTTTTGAGGTCCTAAGGGACCATTTGGAATTTAAAAAAAAAAATTAATTTTTCGAAAATTCTAGGGTGGCCTAAGACCTTAAGCGAAAACGTAATGGAGACAAGGGACAACATCGAAATGGTACCAGATCATTATATTTGCTTTATATCCGCGGACGGAACGGTCTCAAATGAATTTAGCAAAAGAATGATCGAGCTCGGATTACTGAAAAACCTATCCCCCTCGGAACGTTTCGAAGTGGGTCAAGTTTTAGTAACAGGCACGCCAAACAGACGAGTTTTTGTACTCGTCATACAGGAAAACGACACAACTCTCGTAACTCTAGATTACTTTTCTAAAGCGATACGAAATTTAAAGGTTAAACTAGAAGAACTCGATATAAAAAATGTAGCAATCTCAGTAAAACGAAACAACTTACAAGAAGCTAGCTAGCCAAAAATCAAAGAAATCCTTTCCGAAATCCTGAAAAATATAGACATTTAAATTAAAATTTGTAAAGACAAAATCACCATCCCTCCGGAAGAAGATAGAGAAGGGATACTCAAAGAAGATCACCGGATCTTCTATCGCAGGACACAAGGGTGTTTACGAAAACGTACAATCGAATCAGGCAAAAATATTTTTGGGAAAATCTGAAAAAATAAGTCGAAAATTACATCAGGAACTGCAAAAGCTGCCAGAGACGAAAACTCGTGCGAATAAAAACCAAACAACCCATGATAATCACTGATACGCCTCTTTCGGCGGTTGACAAAATTTCCATGGATATAGTAGGTCCAATCAACCCTCCGTCATCACTCAGACACAGATATACAGTCGTGAGCGAAAGTTAGGGATCACTTTGATTTTTTCGGAGCACGTCGCGAATAGTCGATAAAAAATTTTGAAAAAATTAGGGTGCATAGAAAATTTAATTAGCTTTCGAATGGTTCTAGTCCCACCTCGATCGGACGATAAAAAACAAAATGGCGTCGACTTTTGCAAAAAAGTGTATTTTCGCCGAGGTGAACATTTTTGAAAATTGCGAAAAAAGATATACAATGCTATTTCAGCGGATTATCTTGTAATGATAAGGTGATAGTGTACACTTCGCCGAATCCGAAACCACCCTTAAACTTTTTGTCCGACAATTGGGAGTGAACATACGCCGTTTTGAAAGTCGGAATGAGTAAAGGGCGATATCTCCGAAAGTACTAGACCGATTTCGCCGAGCTTCCGTGAGAAGTTGTGTGAAAATACCCTCCAAATAATGGGTTCCTTAGGTGTTACGAAAATCCCGTGCACCGACGATGCACCGCCGAAAACCGTTGTTGAACGTGAAACCCTCTCGCGTTTTTTCCTGAAAGACAATATAGTAATACTAATCATGCAGTCCCACCGCCGCACCAATCATGCGTCTCGCGCTTGCACTGTAAGAATATAGTAATACTAATCATGCAGTCCCACCGCCGCACCAATCATGCGTCTCGCGCTTGCACTGTAAAAATATAGTAATACTAATCAAACAGTCCCACCGCCGCACCAATCCCGCGTCTCGCGCTTGCACTGTAAAAATATAGTAATACTATCAAGCAGTCCCACCGCCGCACCAATCACGCGTCTCGCGTGTGCTCTGGGAAAATATAGATATGTTATCACATAATTCCACCACCGCACCAATCACACAAGATAGTAGGGGGTTCTCACCCCACTCAAATTCATATAAAAAGGCGGACGCAAGGCGAGAAACGTCAGGCGACATCAAGCTGCGAAGCCGAAGGTCTCTCTCCAAATCCACAACCCTTACCTCTGCCTCAAGCACGCTGCAAAGCCTCGCTTACTATTTCATACAAGTAAAATCAAAACTCTTGTCAATTAGCTTTTTTCTTTATATTAAAATAGTTTTATTCAAAATTTGTTCTACTACCTACCTTTACGGAATAAAGTCAACTCATCAATAAAAATATTCCAGATTATTTTTATGGGACCTAAACGCACTCCGGCGTACTTAAGGCGTCATCTACGCCGAAAAGAAAATCGCCAGCTTCCTATCCTCCTCTCTGTTACCACTCACTTCCCAGATCCCCGACGTGTTCACCCGGCCTACCGTGGCAAATATCCCGAGTGGAAAAAGGTATTTCCAGCAGCAGTTCCATACCAACTGCTACCTCTAAACCACGAGGAAACCAAGGATCTTCCTATCCTCCTTCCACCAGCAAACACAGCGGAGGACCTCGTGTCGCCAACAAAGGAGAATCGCCCGGTAACCACGAAGGAAGAAGACTTCGATCGCGAGCTCGAGCAATTTTACATCGATCTCGACCGAGAAATCGAGAAGCTCAGCTCCCAGCCGAAAAAACGTAGCAAACCAGAGGAGTACGTACCAACGAGGAAGCCGACGCGACCGGGGAAGATCCCAAACCCCAAACGACCTCCTCCTCGCAGCGGCTGAAGCCATTCCCCCCTCCTTTTCCTTCACCGCCTTACCTTTCCTCTTAAAAATCAAACGGTCCTTATCAGGACCAACATAGAGGAACATAGTTCCATCACTTGACGCAAATATAGCCACAGGGTCTCCCCCCCCCCCCCGACTAACCCTTTAAACGCCGAAAAGCGCTCTTTTTCCATACAAAACTTCTAAAACGCCGAAAGGCTCTTGCTCAAAGCCGAAAGGCTTCAGTCACCAAAACATAAATTGATATATCGCTATATTGGTATCACCGTTGCATTTCGGTGTCACTTTTTCGTTTGAGAAAACCTGCCCGCCCCACTTTTCGACATTCGGTAATGCAAGTTAGCCTATCGTATCAACGACATTTCAACGAGGAAAATTGTTACGTCCCAGCTCTCACGCTCGAACTCTTTTTTTTTAGCCCCCATTAAAAAAACACGCAATACCCACAGTAGGTACTTGCAGGGCACGCGTCTATTGGTATCTTCTTTCGGCGAAGCATATGTAGTCACTAAGTGCACCCAAATTTACGACAAGTCGTAAAATACCCCTCGTCCAAAAACTCACGGCACGTGTAACGTCCTACTTTTCACTATTAGACTCTTCTTAATAGAAAAACCACTGCATACACATTCTTTTATTAATTTGGTAGCAAACCTCCTCTGAGATTGACAGTGGACACTTCCTCGAAAAGTCGTAAAAGTTAAAATAGGGCACGGGAAAAACTCTTCAAGTGTTTTCCCACAGCAAACATCTTTTCCTCCTTTTCTAATTATCTTTCGATACACGCACGCAGTACGACATAAACTTGATAACGTACTGCCTTTTATTTTTGAACTACGATAACCCCTACCCAAAGTAACAAATGCTCGAAATCAAAAAGCAAACACCCGGAAGCCAAAAATGGGTTAACGACTGCTAGACGCAATGCGTGCGTCTATGCACCACTGTTATAAAAAACTCTGTAAACGAAACCTCTATGTACAAACTTTAAATAACAACTTTGTAACATTTAAAAATAGGGAGACCTCCTCCCATACCAAATCTGACCGACATCTTATAGCGTATGGATACGTTTTTGTTAATCCGTGGGAGACGCGAATCATCTCCCACTACCTCGATCAAAACTTACTATATAAACTCTGTTCAATTCTATTTTACATGCACACTTCGATAAAAAGTTTACTCTGTTCACGTCGTCGTCACGTCCGTTAAAATCCAGACGAAATTTACTTTGAAATTATCCGGACTTCGGCCGAATTATTAAAACTCGATTGACGAGACTGAGATCTCTCAATCCGCGATAATCCGAACTATTATCGACAAACTATACATTGTACCAAACTTGTAAAACAATAGTGATTGAAATATTAAATAAAACTCTGTTAATTTGTTAAATCGGCTAATATTTTATTCGGGAAATTACTCAAAGATTTCTCCGATCTAAAAACTTCCAAACCATCTCCGAAGAGTATCGGGTATAAAAACCCACATTGATAATAAATTTGTATTTCGCGAGTTGCGGACCAACCAACAGACTCTCCGGCGAAAGATATTCAAATCTTCGCGCTCCAAATCCGGTGGTCACAAAACTTGTTCTCGATCCCTCTCTCGGGACGTAACAAATAAAAAAAAACGTTTGAATGCGATTCCGGGATCCAATATTATCAACGACCAAACGCGAGAGTACAACGGGACACCGGGCGAATCGACTCTGCCGCGATCTTCGTGCCCGCGCGTTGAGCGCCACTGGCCGATGAGCGACTGCAAGCGCTCTATCGCGCGCCTTGCTGGTTGTGCATGATGATGTCTCTCTCGCACCCGAAAGATGACGGTTCAGCGTACACACACAATCCGATAGTCAGATGAATATTTATTTATTTACCAACAAATTACAAACGAAGGCTGTGCGTACATGCAGATGTTTAGTGTCTACGAGTCTTCGAACGTCCGAGCCGTTGCGATCTCGGTTGCTAGCGCGTTCGTCCGACTCGTGTCGACGGGGATGCCAAGTCCCTTTCGAGCGAGGAGGGGAGCGTGCGATATACACGGAGAGTAGTGAAGCCCGGTCGTCCGCGGCGAGACGACCGAAAATATCTCGTAAGGCGAGAGGGCCCATGGTCCTCTCACATTCGACTCTCCCGGAAAACGGGAGAGAATTCAAGAAATCGAAAGGCATCGGGTGAACGGTCGTATGGTCCTTGATTCTCCGAGCACGGGTGAACGGCCATGCGATCCTCGATTCTCCGATCGACATCTCAAAATGTACGAAATCGCAATGGCACGGAACAAGACTCGCCTTCTTCATCTCAGACGAGACATTTTAATTCGTCGTGGGTTTTTATGCCGCAAGGCTTTTCCCACAAGAGCCAATAAATAGAAATTTTCGATGGCTCAAAACGCGAGTGTAAATTTATTTGAAACGAAAAACAAACCTCCAATCTCTTTCCAAAACCTTCCCAATAAAAAAGACGAGGCAACTACGCAATGAAGGAGCTTCGACGATACAATTGGTGTCAGAAGTGGGATTCGAACCCACGCCCACAAAAGTGGACTGCGAAAAAAGTGTAAACGTGCGTCGTATTAAAAAAAGGAACACTCCATCACTAGTATGCCATCGCCTCCAAACTCGCCACGTCCAGTACGCCATCTGTGGGAAACAATCATCATCTACAAAAATATAAGTATACAAAATTGTTCACAATTCTTTATATCGCATTATACGTCGTCTCCACGATTCATAACGTACGACATAGTCGGCTACGCACTTCGGTCCGATGTCCGATGATATAGCATGTATACATTCTATAGTCACGTGTAGAAAACATAAGTTGCGCTCGTTCTATGCGCTTCGGCATACGAGCGTTGAGGGGAACCGCCGCGCGGGGGGTTTGTTTATACCCGGCTCGGACCACGCTCGGCCTCTCGATCTTTGGCAGTGGATGGACGAGTTCATACGAGTTTTCGGAAAATACGCGCTATACGCAAAAAGGCTTAGCGCCGACCTTCGACAGTCAGTCGAGTCTCGGCATTGAACGCATAAACGTTGTGTTTCGGCTCGATGTGTCGACACGTTTGCTTTCTTGAAAATCTCGGAAATACTTATTCGGTTTAAGTTCAGTCAAAATGGCTGCCCGTATAAAGTTTATTAATCAAAAACGCGCGACCTTAAAAATGCAAATTACGAAACTTGAGAAAATCGTGGAGGACGCGGATTTAGAACCAGCGAACATAAAAATGCGTGTAGATCGGTTAAAGGAACAATTTCGCGCATACGAAGAACTGCACGATGAGCTCGCGTTATTAGCCGACACAGACAGTAACGTGGTAAACGAGTTCGACGAGTTGCAGGACCGATTCTACGCGATCGCGGCTAAAATCGAGGCAGATTTACTATCGCCAACGCCTCAGCTTCCCGAAGTGGCAAACGTAACCTCTCTGCCGATCGACGGCACGCGTCGACTAAAATTACCGGTCGCCGACCTCCCAAAATTCGACGGTAACATAGAAAGGTGGCTATCGTTCAAAAATACATTTCTCACAATGATTGATTCTCGCGAGGACTTAACAAGGTTGCAAAAATTCCTATATCTAAAAAACTGCCTCCAGGGTGACGCGTTAAATAAAATCTGCATTTATAACGTAAGCGACGAAAACTACGGGACGGCGTGGAAGTTGCTTTTAGAGTCGTACGACAAGGTCCGGATTTTAATCGTAAAACATCTTGACGCGATCCTCGAGTTACCAGTGGTGAAAAGGGCGACGCATAAAGATCTCGCGCGACTCGTAGACGACATGCGTCAACACGTGAATATGCTCGCTTCACTGGACGTGATACCGGACGAACATTTGTTAGTCCGAATAATCGAACGCGCGTTGCCTAACAACATACGGGTCAAGTGGGAAGAAACGCTCAATCTCGACACCTCGCCGACGCTCGAACAAATTTACAAATTCGTCTCCGAGACCGCGTTTCGTTTATGTACGCTCGAGCAAGACGTATCGCGTGCCCAACAAGAAAACAACAACAAACGATCGTTCCCGAATAATAAAAATCAAAGCGGATTCAAGACGCGACGAGGTGAAACCGGCGCGCGCACGTTTGCGACTGGCGCGTCTGCGAAATGTGTAGTGTGCAAAAAGGACAGTCATCCCGTATATCAGTGTCGCGAATTTCAAAAAATGACGATTCCGCAGCGGTGGAATTTCGTCAAAGGTTCATCGTTGTGTAAAAATTGCTTACGCTCGCACGGCGGCAAGTGCGCATCGACGCATTGCAAAAACTGTTTGAGGTTTCATCACACTCTTTTGCACGGCGAGCCTCCTGCTGTAGCCTCCCACGCGACTCGAGAAACAGTACGGTCGGACACAACTAAGTCTCCAACAGAGGTAAATTTAACATGTCGCGAAACAATTGCATATAATTATACGTCACGAGCGTTGCAGTCACAGCTGATGCTGAGTGCTCAAATACGCGTGAAAGACTCGCGCGGTCAGTTAGTAAAATGTCGCGCTTTATTAGACACTTGCGCAACGGCACATTTTATCACGGAGGACCTCGTGAGAGCGCTGAACCTACCGATCCGCGCGTGTTCGATTCCGGTAGGAATGATCGACGACGCGAATACAATGTCTAAAGGCGCGGTCGAGTGCACATTTTACTCGATACACAATAATTTCAATAAAACTCTCACATTTCTGATGATCCCGAAAATCGCTGATAACGTACCGAACGAAATCTTTCCGCGCGAATTAATCAACCTACCGCGTAATGTAAAATTGGCCGACCCGCAATTTCATTTGCCTCAAAGGATAGACGTCCTCATCGGATCAGGGACGACGTTGTCATTATTATCGATCGGACAATGTGATTTATCTCGCGATGGCTGCGACCTGTTCTTGCAAAAAACTCAGCTCGGCTGGGCAGTGGCCGGCGGAAAATCGAATACCTCAGTCGGAAAACGAACGTCGTGCCAATTAACGGAGTTAAAAGAACGAATCGAAAAATTCTGGCTGCTCGATGATGCAAACGCGAGTCAATTAAAATTATCAGAAAATACAGACTGCGAAACTCATTTCAAACGAAACATCACGCGCGAGCCGTCGGGACGGTACGTCGTTCGCTTGCCGTTCCGCAGCGCCGATCGAGACCTCGGCGATTCGCGACCGACAGCTTTGCGGCGTTTCACCGGTATGCAAAAAAGACTTAACGCGGATCCAGTCCTCAAGCAGGAATATCATCGCGTTATGAATGAATACATCGAGCTGGGCCACATGTCGCTCGTTGTCGACGAATCACAATACGGTTATTATCTCCCACACCACGCGGTTACAAAAGCGACAAGCGCTACGACGAAGACTCGCGTTGTCTTTGATGCGTCCGCCAAGACCAGCAAGGGAATATCGCTTAATGACACCTTAATGGTTGGCCCGACCATTCAATTAAAACTAATCGAACACCTTTTGCGGTTTCGCAGCTATAAATTCGTGATTACCGCAGACATCGCGAAAATGTATCGACAAATCTGGGTCCATCCCAGCGATCGTCGGTACCAACGAGTTTTCTGGTTTTGGCACGAAAAAATACGCGTATTCGAACTAAACACCGTAACGTTCGGCGTGTCGTCGGCTCCGTTTCTTGCAATCCGAACCGTACAGGAACTCGCAAGCGCGGAGAGCGCAGAGTATCCTAAGGGAGCCGAAGTTTTGACGCGTGACCTGTACGTCGATGATCTGTTATCAGGAGCAGATACTTTCGAGGAAATCGTGCAAATTCGGGACGAAGTTATCGAGATATTGAAGCGCGGCGGATTCGATATCCGGCAATGGGCGTCAAATCACCCGCAAGCCCTAAATAATTTAAACGAAAAAACCACAAATATCGAATTTCTGACAGACGAAAATCCTGTGCACAAAACACTCGGTATCTCGTGGAACGCGCGAAATGACGACTTGTTATATACGGTAAAACGCATCGAGCCCTCTGAAAGGGTCACTAAACGATATATTCTATCGGAAATCGCTAAAATTTTCGACCCCCTCGGTCTACTCGGTCCGGTAATCCTCGTCTCAAAGGTGCTGATGCAGCGATGCTGGAAAGCAAAGACTACCTGGGACGAATCCGTACCCAGCGCGTTATATTCCGCGTGGCGATCGTTCGCGGAACAACTATCATTGATCGACAATTTAAAGATTGACCGACACGTTTTGACAAATAATCCAATCGATATCCAGATCCATGGATTTTGCGACGCGAGCCAGACAGGTTACGGGGCGTGTATATATGTGCGCTCTTACGATCAGGACGGTGAAATTCGCGTAAGACTTTTCTGCTCAAAGGGGCGAGTGGCTCCACTAAAGGATCAAACCATCCCTCGACTCGAACTCTGCGCCGCTTTGACACTTGCTCGCCTATATCGCGACGTCCGCGAGGTAGTGACCTTTCGGGTTAGCAGGACAATTTTCTGGTCAGACTCGACAATAGTTTTGCACTGGCTAAACAAACATCCGAGCGTCTTGAAGGTATTCGAAGCACATCGCGTGGCAGAGATACAGGAGGTCAGTAAAAACGCGGAGTGGCGGCATGTCCGAACTGATCAAAATCCGGCAGATACTTTATCGAGAGGTCAACTTCCCCGAGAATTCTTAAATAATGACTCGTGGTTTCGGGGACCACCGTGGCTGGCCCAGCCCGAATCCGTTTGGCCACGAGTGGCCATGACGCCGCAGCAGGATTTACCGGGGATTAAAAAATTATTTTGCATGTTCTCGCAGTCGCAGTCGGAAGAAATTTTCGGAAATTTCTCGTCGTACACTCGATTGATTCGCGTCGTCGCGTACTGCTTACGTTTCTTACGCGACAATAACGTCAAAGGCGCTTTGACGATCAAAGAAATTGATGAGGCCGAGTATCGCGTTATTCGACTAATTCAACAAGCGCACTTTCAAGACGAAATCGATCGTGTTTTGTCCGAAGGAAAGGTGAAATGCGCGAAACTCGGATCTCTGAACCCGCTGGTCGACGAAAGAGGTTTACTCCGCGTTGGTGGTCGTGTGAGTAAGGCCGAGATCTCGCTCGATCAAAGGCATCCAATGCTGCTTCCGTCTCGACATCACGTAACTGACCTCTTAATTCGTCATATACACGAAAATTTCTATCACACCGGGATTCAATCGACGCTTTATAATATCCGGCAAAGGTTCTGGATATTAGACGGCAGAAATCAAATACGTAAAATCGTGCGACGTTGCGTGAGATGCATTCGTTTTCGGGCTGTACCGGGAGCGTACAAAATGGCCGACTTGCCGAAGTCGAGAGTAGATAACGCGCCGCCCTTCTATCACACGGGAGTGGATTATTTTGGCCCTATACTCATTAAAGAAAAAAAATATCGAAATCGGAGTAGCGTTAAGGTGTACGGCTGCATATTTATCTGCATGTCGACCAAGGCCATCCATATCGAGATCGCGAGCGATCTATCAACAGACGCGTTCATAGCGGCTTTACGACGATTTATAAGTCGTCGGGGAATTCCGGGCAATATCTATTCTGACAACGGGACGAATTTCGTCGGCGCGAATAGTCAGCTTCGAGAATTTTACGCCGTAAGAGAGTCCGAAGAGTTTCGTTCTCAACTTTACGAATTCACATCAACCAGGAAAATAGAGTGGCATTTCAACCCGCCCCTCTCACCTCATTTCGGGGGTATCTGGGAGGCGGCTGTTAAATCTTGTAAACACCATCTCAAACGCGTCATGCGCGATCTTTTGTTCACGTACGAAGAGTTGACTACTTTAGCAATCGAGATCGAAGGCATTCTCAACTCACGCCCATTATGCCCTATTTCCACAGATCCAAACGATCCCATTGCCTTGACCCCTGCACACTTCCTTGTTGGTAGACCGCTTACGATGCTGCCGGAAAATGATCTTTTGTTTGTTCCAGACAACCGATTGTCCTCGTGGCAATTGATCACAAAGACTCGACAAGAATTCTGGGGCCGATGGCAGCTCGAGTATTTGAGCGAGTTACAGAAGCGGCAGAAATGGATAAATCCGACTGAAAACATTACGCTGGACACGGTAGTCCTGTTGATTGACAAAAATCAACCATGTATGCAGTGGCGACTGGGTCCAGTGGTTGAAGTGCATCCTGGGGGCGATGGCGTAGTCAGAGTCGTTACCGTAAAAACGGCCCGAGGACTGTACAAGCGTAACACGAAATCGATTTGCCCATTGCCCATAAGCGATTGAAAATTATCGTCAGCTGTAAACGATACACGATAATTTGCCAATTTTTTCTCATCTTATATCTCAAATTTTCAGTTACTCATTCACTCGTTCAAAATTCGATACAACATAAATGTAGATGCGAGCTAAAATATTTCTTCATATCCCACTTCGATTAATTATTTGATTTTGTTTTCTCTCTCTCTATGTATAAGATATCAACTTAGATTTAAGGTAATGACTTGTCAATGGGACGAATTATATTAAGTTCAATGATCTGTACTACTGTTTTGAATACTTTTGTTCGTTAACACTTCCAACGGGGGGAGGATGTTTAGTGTCTACGAGTCTTCGAACGTCCGAGCCGTTGCGATCTCGGTTGCTAGCGCGTTCGTCCGACTCGTGTCGACGGGGATGCCAAGTCCCTTTCGAGCGAGGAGGGGAGCGTGCGATATACACGGAGAGTAGTGAAGCCCGGTCGTCCGCGGCGAGACGACCGAAAATATCTCGTAAGGCGAGAGGGCCCATGGTCCTCTCACATTCGACTCTCCCGGAAAACGGGAGAGAATTCAAGAAATCGAAAGGCATCGGGTGAACGGTCGTATGGTCCTTGATTCTCCGAGCACGGGTGAACGGCCATGCGATCCTCGATTCTCCGATCGACATCTCAAAATGTACGAAATCGCAATGGCACGGAACAAGACTCGCCTTCTTCATCTCAGACGAGACATTTTAATTCGTCGTGGGTTTTTATGCCGCAAGGCTTTTCCCACAAGAGCCAATAAATAGAAATTTTCGATGGCTCAAAACGCGAGTGTAAATTTATTTGAAACGAAAAACAAACCTCCAATCTCTTTCCAAAACCTTCCCAATAAAAAAGACGAGGCAACTACGCAATGAAGGAGCTTCGACGATACACAGATCTTGTGTGAAATTCAATAAATGTAGGGAACGGGGAAGTGACGAGATTTCTTACTGTGACGTCGGTCTGACGAGTCCACAATGAAATGTGACGTCAAGACGCACTCAAGGTTAAGAAACCTTGAAACAATGGTCGTTCCCTTTTTGCCCTAGCCTCTCGGCCAATAGACTGGATGGGAGTCTTTAATTGAGGAGTGCAAATAAATGTGGAAACGTCGTGTTGGATTTAATCTGACTCAAAGAGTCTGTATTTTAGAAAACAAATTAAAGATATAAAAATGCAACAAATAATGGACTTACAGTTTGATAACGATGAAGACGGCAGAACGAAATCGGTCAGTCGAAAGGGTGAAAATCTTCGTTGACCTCACAGTTTCTCGGAATAACTTCAATAATTCTTAATTCGTCTTTGACTTAATACTTTTCAATTTCAACTTTAAACTTTGAATATTTTCTCTATTAATTTCAATTTTTCTATTACTTTAATCTTTTCTTATTTCTTTGAGTTTATTTAATTTCGGTCTCTTCTTTATTATTTGGACTCGGTACTTTTCTTTGGACTCTGCAACTTTCTGATTTTACTATTCACTTCTCTGTTCTGACTCTTCTCTAACTGACTTCTGCTTTCTGATTCACTTCTGCTTTTCTGGCTCTCTTCTGCTTTGATTTTCCTTCTGCGCGTCTTTTTATCATTTCGGTTTATAGGCGTTCCGAAATTTTAAGTCGTAGAAAAGTTCAACCAATGATGGTCCATTTTCATCTTGATTTTCCCTTTTCTTCAACTAAAAGGCCTGATGCTTCGGGAGCGCACACTCCCCTCCACATAGGTTATCCTATCTTTGTCGCGTAGGTGGGTTTCGCCCCTCCCTGACGGACAAAGATGTTGCTTTGGGAAGGCCCATCTTCCCTCCACAACTTACGTCTTATGCGTATTATCGAATACAATATTTTATTTATAATATTATTCAATGTTTGTCAAATTGTATATCGTTACTTTGAACGTATTAGCACTTACTTGGTGGTTTACCTCATATGTCTTTTAATGACAAACTTATTTAATAGCGTCACATATATTTTCTTTTCATGTCATCCGTTTCGATTGTTATAATTATTCCAAACGAATTATGTATTATTTTCTTTGTTATTTTGTTTCCTCATTAGTATTTATCAATTATTGATTCATTTATTTTAACATTGAGATTTCATTTGTGTGTTTAAATTGTTTACTATTAAGAGAAAAATATTTCAATGTTGAGAATATTTGAAAAGTGTTTCGTTTCGTTTGAAGAGCAGCTGCATAAAGTTTTATGATCGTGGAAATATTTGAGGTTTGGTTTTCTTGGAATTTTGGTTCTTAAAAATGTTCATGTTCCCTATTTACCCATGGCGTCTACGAGTCGCCAGATAAGTGGTCCTCGAAAGGTTGCGGCATCTCATATTACTCCCTTTCGTAGGAATGCATTTTCTAATCTTCATGCGTTTCCGCTTTCGGTCCGTTAATATTTTTTTGAACACGTGTGTTTTTTTGAGAAAAACAGACTCGTGGGAAGTTTACATATAGAAAATGTTTATAAGAGTCTAGACGTTTTGTGTGCTCTTGTAACGATATCTAAAGAATTTCTCGAAGAGAGAAAAAAAAAGAAATACGGAGTTTCGACGGACGTCACATTACATTACTCGATTGGAGAGAATTGTAATTTGCAAAATTTTGTGTTTTGCAAAAAAAACAACCAATTTGTTTAAACATTTTTTTCACAAAAAAAGCTGCTCACGATATTTTTTCTTTCTTTTACCGAATTACATGACACAAAATGAAACACGAAAAATCGACAAACACGAAACGAAAAATAATTTTTTGACACACTTCAGACAAACAACAATTGGACAAATAATTTTTATAACTACTTCTCCAATCCCCAGTTGTTAGAGTACTTATGAACCAGTGAATTATTTGTAATGTGTCGAAGTTTGTTTGAATTTTGTCGTAGAATAATGCAAAATGATTACGTATTTGTTTAAATTATGAATAATATCAAGGTTTTTGAAAGTCATTATCAATGAATTTCAGATAATCTTTTTTCGTCCTCACCAACATCGATCTCATGATTGATTCTGTAGTGAGTGATTACAAAAAAAAATTATAGTTCTGAAATGACAAAAACAAATTTACCGCCAGGAATCGAACCCGCGACCATCGGCTTACCATGCCGCGCCCTTAACCACTCGGCTATTCCTTACTTGTTGTTCTCCAACAACAAGCGGAGCCCTATAAAGTGCGTTGTTGCATAGCGGGCGATCAACCCTCGCGTGTTCCAATAAACCAAACCCGCCGGAAACAAAATTTCGATATTTAAAAAGACTACGTCTCGCAACTCCATCCGTTACTTTTTTCATTCGTGGACATTATTCGATCTGCATTTTTTTATAGTGGAGCACGTGTTGTTCGCCCAGTATGCGACCACGCACTTTATAGGGCTCTGCTTGTTTTTGAGAACAACAAGTGAGGAATAGCCGAGTGGTCAAGAGCGCGGCGTGACAACGCGAGGGTCGTGGGTTCGATTTCTGACCGAAAGTCTTTTTTTTCTCATTTGACAACTATTTTTCTTTTTTTCCAATTGATGCACCAGAAAACCCATCGGTAAACAAGTGTTGAAAAAAAAATCATCTGAAGTTAATTTAGAATTGATAATGAATAAAGTAATTAAGTATTTATGTAATGCTATAAAAAAATGGAGATTGAATAAAGTCTACGAATGAAAAAAATAACGGAAGGAGTTGCGGGACGCAGTCTTTTTAAATATCGAAATTTTGTTTTCGGCGGCTTTGGATCATTGGAGCACGCGAGTGTTGATCGCCCGCTATGCAACAACGCACTTTATACGGCTCCGCTTGTTGTTGGAGAACAACAAGTAAGGAATAGTCGAGTGGTTAAGGGCGCGGCATGGTAAGCCGATGGTCGCGGGTTCGATTCCTGGCAGTAAATTTGTTTTTGTCATTTCAGAACTATAATTTGTTTTTGTAATCACTCACTACAGAATCAATCATGAGATCGATATTGGTGAGGACGAAAAAAGATTATCTGAAATTCATTGATAATGACTTTCAAAAACCTTGATATTATTCATAATTTAAACAAATACGTTATCATTTTGTATTATTCTACGACAAAATTCAAACAAATTTCGACACATTACCAATAATTCACTGGTTCATAAGTACTCTAACTGGGGATTGGAGAAGTAGTTATAAAAATTATTTGTCTAATTGTTGTTTGTCTGAAGTGTGTCAAAAAATTATTTTTCGTTTCGTGTTTGTCGATTTTTCGTGTTTCATTTTGTGTCATCAAATTCGGTAAAGGAAAGAAAAAATATCGTGAGCAGCTTTTTTTGTGAAAAAAATGTTTAAACAAATTGGTTGTTTTTTTTGCGAAACACAAAATTTTGCAAATTACAATTCTCTCCATTCGAGTAATGTAAGAAATCTCGTCACTTCCCCGTTCCCTACATTTATTGAATTTCGCACAAGATCTGCATGCACGCAGAGCCTTCGTTTATAAATTGTTGATAAATAAATAAATATTCATCTGACTATCAGATTGTGTGTGTACGCTGAACCGTCATCTTTCGGGTGCGAGAGAGACATCATCATGCACAACCAGCAAGGCGCGCGATAGAGCGCTTGCAGTCGCTCAGCGGCCAGTGGCGCTCAACGCGCGGGCACGAAGATCGCGGCAGAGTCGATTCGCCCGGTGTCCCGTTGTAATCTCGCGTTTGATCGTTGATAATTTTGCATCCCGGAATCGCATTCAAACGTTTTTTTTTTATTTTCTTCGTTGAAATGTCGTTGATACGATAGGCTAACTTGCATTACCGAATGTCGAAAAGTGAGGCGAGCAGGTTTTCTCAAACGAAAAAGTGACACCGAAATGCAACGGTTTTCGGCGGTGCATCGTTGGTGCACGGGATTCTCGTAACACCTAAGTAACCCATTATTTGGAGGGTATTTTCACACAACTTCTCACGGAAGCTCGGCGAAATCGGTCGAGTACTTTCGGAGATATCGCCCTTTACTCATTCCGACTTTCAAAACGGCGTATGTCCACTCCCAATTGTCGGACAAAAAGTTTAAGGGTGGCTTCGGATTCAGCGGAGTGTGTACTATCACCTTATCATTACAAGATAATCCGCTGAAATAGCATTGTATGTTTTTTCGCAATTTTCAAAAATGTTCACCTCGGCGAAAATACACTTTTTTGCAAAAGTCGACGCCATTTTGTTATTTATCGTCCGATCGAGGTGGGACTAAAACCATTCGAAAGCTAATTAAATTTCCTATGCACTCTAATTTTGTCAAAATTTGTTATCGACTATTCGCGACGTGCTCCGAAAAAATCAAAGTGATCCCTAACTTTCGCTCACGACTGTATAATGACAATTCAGTGTAATTTGTCCAAATTACACTGACCGTTTGCGATACCCCTAGTCCACGCTACAGCCAAAGACATCGCTCATGGTTTTATCACAGGTTTCCTCGGTACTTGTGGCGTTCCCAAAGCTATCCTCACCGATCAAGGAGCAGCATTCACGGGAAAAATAATGCAACAACTCGCAAAAAGCTTCAAATTCAAACACATAAAAACCACTGCTTTTCATCCCCAATCCAACGGATCTCTAGAGCGAAGTCATCAAGTTCTCGCGGACTATCTTAAACACTACACTAACAAGAAAGATTGGCATTTATGGTTACCTCTCGCAACACTTGCTTATAACACCAGCATTCACGAAGGAACAAGAGTAACCCCACATAAATGAGTACTAGGAAAATTAGGTCGTGTGCCGTCTGAATATTCCTATCTTGGCGAACTCCTCACTTACGAAGATCACGTGAAAAACGTCAAATAACAAATTGAAGATGTCCAGAAATTGGCAAAAGAAAATCTAGAACTCGCAAAACTAAAATCAAAAATCCATTACGATAAAAAGATCAACCCAGTTGCTTTCAATGTAGGCGAAAAAATATATCTAGTAAAAAACCAGAAATCCGGAAAGCTAGACGACAATTACCAAGGCCCTTATACGATCACTGCAGGTATATCAGATAAACCCGATATCGAAATCGAACTTGAAAATGGTAAACGTAAAATTGTACACTGTAACCGAGCCAAAATCGCGCATTAACGTCGAAAACACATTTCAGGCACCCATGGAGCACCTGAACATGAGGTTTGTCCTGGTCATCTTACTCTCTCTTTTGCAAGCAGGATGCTCACTGATCGCTTACGATTGTGGAGCACCGGCAACGAACATCACGACTCTATCGCTGCTCGGAATCACAGAATGCGACATCCTCATTAAACATCCGGAAAACATTAACACTCGTGTACAATTACTGCAACGAGTCGAATTAAAAAACGTCAGAGCAATACAATGCAAAATCGAAGTCTAACGTAGAGTAAAACATTGTTGGCTTCACTCACACGCGTCAGAAGTGCTAGGTGGATATGAGGAATACATTCGCGTAATCCCCGAAAACACTTGTAGCCGAATCCACGAATTCGGTTCTTTCGAACTGTAGGATATTCATTTTGACCAAATCACCATCAATTCCTCTAATGGTCGAAGCCTAATCCTTGCCGGCACAGTCGACAAAGAAGGTTATTGTACAGGAGGTCAGTATTCCGACCTTTAAGGCACCTGGAAAGACGTACTGGTTACAGCTCTAGTATCGATTGATGTTTACGAACAACAAGCCAAAGTTAATTTGGACAAAAACGAAGTTACTTTACATTCAGGCATTCGCTGTAAACTTACCCAAGGCAATTGTTTAGATGCTGTTGGAGGTTATACTTACTGGGATCCTATTCCCAAGGATCAATGCAAATTTCACAATTACGAAGTCCTTTACGAGGGATCCGCCGAACGAGTACGTAGCGGAATACCCGAGGACTCGAATGTTGAGATGTACACAATTACCTCGTCCGAAGTCACTTTCGCGGTTTCTGCTAAACGAGAAACAAATTTATGCGGATATAAATCAATCGAGACAGAACATCCCATACTCTTTATTATGGATCTATTACGTCCCGAGAAAGGGATCGAGTACGAGTCTTGTGATCACCGGATTTGGAGCGCGAAGATTTGAAAATCTTTCGCCGGAGAGTCTGTTGGTTGGTCCGCGACTCGCGAAATACAAATTTATTATCAATGTGGGTTTTTATACCCGATACTCTTCGGAGATGTTTTGGAAGTTCTGGATCGGGGAAATCTTTGAGTGATTTCCCGAATAAAATATTAGCCGATTTAACAAATTAACAGAGTTTTATTTAATATTTTAATCACTATTGTTTTACAAGTTCGGTACAATTTATTATTTATCGATAATAATTCTGATTATCGCGGATTGAGAGATATCAGTCTCGTCAATCGGTTTTTAATAATTCGGTCGAAGTCCGGATAATTTCTAAGTAAATTTTGGTCTGGATTTTAACGGACGTTACGACGACGTGAGCAGAGTAAACTTTTTATCGAAGTGTGTGTAAAATAGAATTGAACAGAGTTTATATAGTAAGTTTTGATCGAGGTAGTGGGAGATGATTCGCGTCTCCCACGGATTAAAAAAGGGCATTCACCCGTTACAAGGTGGGAGGAAATAGCCCTCTCTATTTTTGAATATTACCAAGTTGTTGAGCTGCATTTGGATATTTCATTGCAGCGTATAGAGATTTCGTTTTACGAGTTTTTATCATGGCGACGCATAGACGCACGCGTTGCGTCTAGGAGTCGTTGACCCTTTTCGAGGGGGCTTCCTGACTTTTGTTTTTGGGGCTCGAGCGTTTTATGACTTTAGATAGGAGTTGCCGCAGTTCGAAAATAAAAGGCGGTATATTATAGAGTTTATGTTGTACCCTATGCGTGTTTCGAAAGATAATTAGAAAAGGAGGAAAAGATGCTGCTTGTGGGAAAACACTTGAAGAGTTTTTCCCGTGCCCTGTTTTAACTTTTACGACTTTTCGAGGAAATGTCCACTATCAATCTCAGAGGAGGCTTGTTACTAAATTTGTAAAAGAATTTGTATGCAGTGGTTTTTTTATATTGAGAAGAGTCTAACAGTAAAAAGTAGAACGCTGCACGTGCTTTGAGTTTTTGAAAGAGGGATATTTTACGATTGTCATAAATTTGGGTGCACTTAGTGACCACATATGCTTTGCCGAAAGAAGATACCAATAGATGCGTGCCCTGCAAGTACCTACTGTGGGTATTGCGTGTTTTTTAAATGGGGGCTAAAAAAAGAGTTCGAGCGTGGGAGCTGGGACGTAACACTTCCCATCCCCGAGATTGAGCGTCTCGCTCAATTAAAAATTGGCAAAATGTTTGTAAGTGACACTGTAATATTGTTTGTATCTTCGTTCGTCGATTATAAAAGATTTACAAAAATAAATCGTAATTTTTTTTGAGTAAGTATAATATTTTTGAAATGCATTAATTGCTTATATAAGATATAGTGTATACGCAAAAGTATTGAATTTTGTATTTTCGTTACATATATAAAAAAAAGAATATTAGAGATTAATGATTATGTGATTGATTATAATTATGATAATTCAATCGAATTGATTTGGCACTTATTATTTTATCGCATACGTAATATTATACGTTGGTTGTATTTTATAATACGCAATTGTTTGTTACAGATATCGAGTACATATGATATTTGTTGTATTAAGAATATTTTTTCTTAACAGGATATTATGTTCCTATATAGTTTATATATAGAAGAAATGATTACATTGTAGTTTTAATCATAATATAATATTTCTTAGATTTATTAATCATTTCTCTGAGTTTGATGGAAGTTTTGAGAACGTTTGAACGATTTTCTTTCTTAAATATATATATATATATATATATATATATATCTCTTTTTGAGAGCTAAGTAAGGTTTCGTATACGCAGGGTTGGTGTAGGCCCGATGTGTTTTTTGTCTAGTCCCTACTCTGCTGGTTTTACGCGTCGGGATTCGGTATATAAGCCCGTTGCATCGTGATGCTGAACCATATTCAAAAAGTTACCCCGAGACGTCAAGTCGTTTTTCAAGGGAGAAAAAAAAAGAATTTCAAAGAGAAAAAGAAATGGAACGTTATTGTATCCTCGGAAAACAGGTCTACGAGCTGTGCTCCATGTTTACGAGCGTAAGTATTTGCAAAAAGAAGTATAAAAAATGAGGATTCGAAACACGGTTTAATTATTTGTTTCGTGTTTTTTTTTTTGTTCAGGCATTCCGATTGGACACTAGAATTATGGAGCACCGGCGAATGGCACGCCAGCGATTGAGGTCGACCGCCGATCAGTTGGATGTGGCCCACCCCGATTTCGACGTTTGCAGCTTGCGGTGGCTTTTGGAAGGGCGGTGGGGGCAGATTCATCCGGAGGATGATTGGGACCACCCCGCCTGGTTCACCCCGGAGGGCATTTTTGCCGCTTACGACCCAAATTATTAACAATAAAGAAAAAGTCGCCCCCTTTGTTATTATTGATTATGTTCGTATGAGAAGAGGGGGAGATACAATAAAAATGATATATAAAAAAAGGAATTTAGCACGTGTTCGTGTTTTATTGAAAATTACTTAGGTTACGAGTGGTTTCCTTCTGTCCATTGTCTTTGATTGAGACAACATTTATTTATTTCTTCGCATCATCAATGATACCGTTGGATTCTGATTTCAACGTTTATTTGGTTTTGCACTGCGTTGGTTGAGTTATCGGTTCTGATCCGATACTTTCTTGATCGTGATGTTGCAATTATCGATGGAGTCATTAGTTTTGATCTAATGTTTTTTCGATCAATCGATGTTACATCACATTATTATTGTCCTAAATTTTGCGCCATTGAGACACGTCGTTCTAGATGTTAAAATTCATTTTGCGCTGTTACAAGACGACTTCATTGTGTCGAATACTGTTTGTAATGCTTGTATATATGTTTGTTAATGGTCATGCGCCTCATGTTGTTGGTTACAGCGTTATTAATTCTGTCCTGATGTGTTTGGAAAATAAACGGTATGAGAAAGGTTAATCGCAGATACGTGTTTTCCTTTACAACCACAGAGAAGAAGGAAAAAAAATTTAATCCTTATATTCATAAGAAGAAGAAAATGGAAGATAATTCGAATACGGAACGTTATGCCGAAAATTTTCCTATACGTTCGAATTGCGGTTGCTTTTCGAGATTATCGGATGCGACCTCGGGTGCCACAATTGTGTTTCAGAAGGCGTTTGTTCGTCGTTCTGCTTACTTGATGTCGCTGGAGAAGTTGGGTAAATTTTATTTTCATTCGCAGCTGCATCTCCCTCTTTGTCGGTTTCAATGACCTGGAGGGGGACGTAATTCTCACTATCGGCATTGCGAGTGGGCTTTCTTTTACCGATATAAAGTAATAAGTTTGTAATAGAATCCCAGACAGCTCCTATCAACCAAACGCTCCATCCATATATCGAGTGTAACGCATAACCATGTACTAACGTATCGATGACAAATTTAACCACTCTGGCAGTGACCCATACTCTCAGGAACTTCGCGCTGAAAGTACCGACCGTGTGGAAAAAGTTATATACCTTTCCCCAAACCTTTTCGATTTTTTCCTGAATTATATCATCCCTAATCCAGTGGTTAATGGACGCACCCTGGTCAATCGTTTTTTGGCCCGACGCTCCTCTAGCGAGTGTGTGTAAGACAGCGGTCCTTTCTATAGGGAACATCATGCTCGAGCGTAAATTTTCGAGATCTTTTGTCGAGTAAATGCCACTGTCTGCTAAATGTTCCGGGACAACAAATTCCCATGTTTTCTTTGTGTCTGCAGACAATGATTGTGGTACTGCTGCTTGTGCCAGTTGAGGCAAGGATTGGTACCAAATATTATTGATTCGGTACATTGGCGATAGGAAGGAATTACATTCAATTTCGTGTCCCGTTTTAGTAAGTATACGTGTACGCGGTATCATAAACATTGACTCATTACCCCTTGTTACGGGTAATTCTTGATAGCATTCGTCTGTTTTTCGTGTCGCTACATTGACCGGGATACATTTGGCAATTCTTAAGGGAACCGTATGGTCTAGAGCACGAAAATTTCACCTATTTTCACGATTTTTTTTTTGCCATAAAAAATTAAAAAATCGATGTTTTAACTTTTCGGGTTTATTACTACCTTTATTAAGTATACAAAAAATTTTTTTTTTAATTTTAAAAACAGTGTTTATTATCATATAATTGGCATTGAAGACGACCCTCTCGAAAAATCCGACCCGGACGGTGAAGATCGATCCGAGACTTCTACTCATCTGAAACACAAAATTCAAGAAGATTCTTAATCAGAAAGAGTGCAGTTATGGTCGGGGCTGGAACAAATTGAAAAAATTAAAAATTGACAAAATGGCGCGCTTTTGAAAAAAAAATTCGTAAAATCGGGTTTTTTTCACTAGTTTTTTAGTATAAACAATAAGAAATTATTTAAATAAAATTATGATTGCAGCCCCGACGATAGCCATACATGTTGTGAACAACATATCCAAATTTCAAGTGATTCGGTTGAATAGTTTTTTTGTTTTCACCTGCGCGGTGCCGAAAAAAGTCGTTTCGAGATAAATGAGTTTAAAGTTTGAGGTACAGATATTTTCAAAAATTGAGCAAATTTTGAATACTTACAGTTAATCCGCGATTCCGGCACCATATAGGATTCCTTCGGAACGTTCATAATTCAAGATTTCCTCACTCCTTTCATTTCTTCGAGCTGTCCGAGCCTCTTTGGAGTTGTCCGTGCTCCTACGGTTGGCGCTCGATACTCGCAGCTCGTCTCGGTTTTGCGCTAGTTGCTCCGCTTGTGGCCCGATTGTTATGCCCATGGTCTCCATTATTTTCAATAGGGATGCGAATCCTTCATTGAATATGCAAGCGGAAATGTGAGTGGCAATATCAATGATTTTTTTTCCGGCAAACAGATGTTTCGGCGCAAGGTGCCACACGCAAGCATTGAAACTTTCGTTATTGTTCTGCGTATTACTGCCAATACACCTTTCCAATAAAGTCTCTGCTGTCAATTCTTCATAAATTGGTTTTAATATCTCTTGTGCTTCATCGCACAGAGCAGGTGGGTGCTCGTAGGTGTCTAAAGTACCTGCAGCCTCACTTTGACGCCACTTGCACCACGATTCGGAACCTGGAGGACAGTACGAGTGTTGCGGATTTTCATCTGTTGAAATTTTGTGATAATATGCTGCCCATATTTCACTTCTCATCCCTTCAGTCGAATCTGAATTACGTCTAATTGCTAGACCGTAATAAGTTGACAGCTCTTGCAATAATTTATTCGTCAATTGTTGACGCTTCGGTGTTTTATTTATCGATTTCCGCTGTGTCTTTTTTCCCTCTTCTTTTTCTGTCAATTTCTTTGTTGCTTTCTTTATTTGTGCATGTTTTTTTTCGCATCAACAGCACGTTTGTACAAACGTTTTTTAACATGCAAAACACATTCTTTTTTGCAAACTAAAAAATCATCCCCGTAAGGCTTTGTGTCCAATAAGGCTTTGAACGTTTTCGTGTCGCCGTCTCCGATATAGTTCGCGTATTTTACGTTGTACAACTCTTCCGATCTCTTGAACATTTCCACGATGCCGTCTACCTCCATTTTGCCAGCACTTCCGGTATGATTTGCGTCACAGTGATCTTCATGCTCTCGATACCACGCTTCATATTCAATCGTATCCTCTTGGCCTTTCCATTGAGAGCAGGCTTGACATATACTGCATTTGACGACAACATCTAAAATTTTATTACTGTATTTCCCTATTAACGAGGCAATACCGAGAAGCGATGAGAATCCACGTTTCGCCCACGATCCATCACCAGACACAGAAAGTTCATCCGCGGGACGCCCAGCTTTTACATTCAACTCGACTTCTTCTTTCAATGCTCTTTGGAAAACGATTTTCGCGACGGCTTCAGCTGCAATTTTTATATTGTCCACGATGCCGTAATATGTACTCTTACAAATTCCTTGTCCAAGATCCATGAGACCGCACAAATTTTTCAAGCCTTCAAATCCTACTCCAAGCATTCTCAGGGCGAGAACAAGTCGACGGTTGATTTCAAATGCCTTATCAATTAACGGCGAAGACAAAATAAAAGTTTCTTTACACTCACACTTCACAGAGAGTTTGAATCCTAGACCACGTTGTCCGTTTTTGCTAAAAGTGACCGCACCGTTACAATCTTTACACTTCAACAACTGTTGCAACGTTAAAAATATCATGCTGAATTCGATGATGCAATAATTGAAAGTAGGATTAACGTTTACTTCCAATTCCTCATTGCCTTTTAATTTTTTCGCAGACGTGCTCGTAAAATCAGTAGTATTTTCGATAGTGAATCGATTGCCCTTGAAATATCTTTTGCGACCTACAGAAGATGGTCGTCTAGAAGAGTTACGGCCTTGCTTTCTATCCATATTTTCTGATATTTTATTTCAAAATTTTCGATGTTGGTTCGTCAAAACGTAACGTTGTACTGATCAAGTCAGGGGAAAGCGAAATGACCGTTTCCCTCACAAATGTTCGACAATAGGTATATTTCGGGGAAGGGAAAAGTATATATAGGTATATAGTATGTACTATATACAGGTATATATTTTCGGAGAAGGATTGGGACAGCTGCTGTGCTCCGATTAGGTTACCGGTTAGCGCTAGACCCGTTAGGAGCGCGCGGACCGCTCTCTACCTGCGTTATGGGCTGTAGAAGCTGTAATATTGAGAATTTCTGCATGAAAATTTCACAGTATATCCTTGAGATACTATACTTTCGACATATCGAAAAAAAAAAAAATCGATTTTTTCAAATTTCTAGACCATACGGTTCCCTTAATACTTCTCCTGCTATATGCGAGATGTAGCCTGGTTCTTTCATAAAATAATACGCGAATTCGGCGGGAGCCAGGGCTGCAAAACCCAGAGTGTTGCGCAAGACTTTCTTTTCGAGTTCGCATTCTCGTTTGACAACGTTATTATAGAGATCTGTTATTTGGTTACCAAAATGTCTGACTATATACACTAATTTTGAGTTTACATATGCGAATGTGTCCATGTTTATAGTCGATATATGTTTTTTTGCGAAGAAGTCGCCATTTTGTTTGTCAACAATGAATAGTTTAGGATGTTCTGTTTTCAATAATTTGTAACCGCACAAAACAGTATGACCTCTGGCCGTTAGTGCGAAGATAATGTCTGACGTGGTGATCGAATAAATTTCGTTTTCGGATTTGATTGTATCCTGGATTCTTTCTGCTAGTCCTTCATAAATTATTTCGTAATTATTGAATTTACACTGATCGGATTCAAGAGGGTCCCAAAAGCTAAATCCTCCCTGGAAGTCGACACATCTCCCTTTGTCATAGCTACATCTTACTCCCGTTTGTAGAATGATTTCGTTTTGATTTAAGTTAACCACCGCGTACTGTTCTAAGAGTGTAAACTTAAACATTCCCATGACAATGACGTTATCCCAGGAACCGTAACTGTCTGAGAATGAGGTCCCGTGACAGTTTCCATTATTGTCGATTGATCCGGCTAACATTACGTTTCTCGTGTTTGTTGCGTTAACATTGAAATCGGTGAACAAGGTGCTATAAAGGTTATACGATTTAGTGAGGTGCGTTGATTTGCATACATTCGCGGATAATTCTTGTAAGTATTCTGAGCGACCGTTTTTGACTTCGGAAGTATGAGAATGCATACCACAGTATTTAACTATTCTGTAAATTTCTAACTTGCATTGTATAACTTTAATGTGTGAAAATTCTACTCTTTGGAGTAGTTGTATTTTGGTTTCCTTAACCTCCGGCTTGGGTATAGGGATTTCGCACTCTTGTATATCCAATAATGACATCGTCGTGATGTTCATTGATGGAGCGCCGCAATCGTACGCGATCAGCGCGCTGCCATGCTGGAGCAGGTAGATGAGAACTACCGCGAAGGTGGTCATCCTGATTTCTCCCGGCATACCTGAAAGGTACCGGTAAGTATGAGTTTTGTTTTAATGCGCTATTTTCGCCCTATCGCAATGAATGATTTTACGCTTTCCTCTTTCCATTTCTATTTCGATATCGTTATGGTCTGAGAGTACTTGTGTTACTAAGTATGGACCTTTATAATTGTCATCGAATTTTCCGATTTTTTGATTCTTTACTAAATAAATTTTGTCTCCGGTTTGAAATTTAACTGGATTAATTTATTTATCGTATACGACTTTTGACTTTTGTTTTGCACTTTCCAAATTTTTACGAGCTAATTTTCTCGTTTCTTGCAAATGAGCCGCTAAATTTGTAACGTGATCGTCGTATGTTAATAAACCGTCGAGATAATCGAATTGAGATGGTAGTCGAGCTTCTCTACCTAGTACTATCTGGTATGGTGTGAATTTCGTACCTTCATGTACGCTTGTATTATACGCAAATGTTGCTAGTCGTAGCCATTTATGCCAATCCTTTTTTTTGGTATAATGTTTGAGATAGTCTGTTAGAACTTGATGACTTCGTTCGAGTGAGCCGTTGGATTGTGGATGAAACGCAGTTGTTTTAATTTGCTTGATTTTCAATACTTTTGTTAATTGTTTCATGATTCTACAAATGAAAGCTGCACCTTGGTCGGTTAAAATAACTATTGATGTAGTTCAATAGCGTGTACCGTAGGCTAAGTAGGGCGTCGATATACCGACGTGGTCGCAACGCACGAGAGGCGAGCGACATGCGAGCCAGCGGAAAAGCGACGACTGAGCGTCAGTCGCACACGAGCAGCCACGTCATACGTACTGAAACAACTAATAAAACTTTATTCTTATCAGTTAATCCACAAGTGCGTCATTTAGATCCCTCTTATTCTCCTCATCCAATATGCACAAAGATTCGGTTTGCGTCAATAGGTTATGGGCCCAGTAACCCTGCCTGCGCATTTTGTGTAGAGATTTGGAGGAATAAAAAAGGGCGCGCGAACACGAGGTCGACGTCGGTGCAGCCTTCTTGAAGTGTTGCTAATCGCGAGCGTGCTCGCGATTTCGAATCCGATATGTCCGAAGACATCTCGGCGCGTAATGTCGCGAAATTCAACGGACAGAATTTTCAGTGCTGGAAATTTCAAGTGCGTGCACTATTTACGGTGTACGGAGTGCAAGATGTCGTGAGCGGTGAACGGACTTTGCCAGCAGTAGTAGCCGGCGAGGCGGAGGGGCAGGCAGCGTTGCGGCTAGCATGGCGAAGAGACAACGCACGTGCGATGTATTTAATATCGTCCACGTTGGAGCCAAAGCAACTCGAACCGTTAATCGTGTGTACGACTGCGAAGGACATGTGGGACGGACTTGTGAGAGTGCACGAGCGAACGTCGGCGTCGAACAGGTTAATGCTCACGCAAAAGTTCCACGAGTATAGAATGTCTCCGGGAGACTCCGTGGTTAACCATATAGCTAAAGTGCAGAACATGGCCGCACATTTGGCGGATGTAGGTGAGTCTGTGTCGAGCGTGACGTTGATCGCGAAGGTGCTCGCGAGTTTGTCACCAACGTTTGCGGCGTTTCAAACGGCGTGGGACAGCGTCGATCCGGAGCGGCAGACGTTGGACAATTTACAGGAACGGTTGATCCGAGAAGAAGCTCGAATGACCTCGAGCGAAGATACCGCGGGTGCGTTTTCGGCTCTGAGAAGAGACAATAAATCGGGGCGGGGTGAAAGTTCGGGTACGAAACCAAAAAATTCATCGGGAAAATCGCGCGATCCTGCGGATGTCGAGTGTTTCAAGTGTAAACGAAAGGGACACTACGCGCGCGAGTGCAAGTCGAAACGAAAATCGAAAGTCAAACGCGACAACAGCGAATCTTGGGAATCAAGAGATTGTGCGTTCATGGCGGACACAGCGGAGCGCGGAAAGCGCGGGAAAAGAGTCTCGAGAATCGCGAGTGTGGAAGACGTGCTGGCCGCCGATCTACGAGAGATCTGGTTGACCGACAGCGGAGCGTCTCGGCACATTACCAACAAACGCGAGTGGTTCGTAGACTATCGGGAAGTTACCGATAGCAGTTCGGTCACGCTGGGCGATGGCAAGAACTGCGCCGTTGTGGGAGAGGGAACAATCCCTATAGAAAAGTTCGTCGACGGCTCGTGGGAGAGTGCGCGTATCGAGAATGTTCTCTACGTACCGGCGGTAACGAAAAATTTGTTTTCGGTCGGCGTCGCGACGAAAGGCGGACGCCAAGTAGTGTTCGGAGAAAAGTTTGTTAAAATCATGAGACAAAACGAGGTGCTGGCGATGGGAGTGAAAGTGCAGAACGAGATTTATCGGATGGTGTTTAGAGTCGTTTCAAGGAAAAGGGACCCCGAGGCGAATGTTTCTACCGCGAGTTTGCGTGTATGGCACGAGAGACTCGGCCACGTGAACGAACGTACGGTGCGCGAACTGGTCAGCAAAGGCCTCGTGAGTGGGGTGAAATTTTCTGACAAGGGCGATTTCTTTTGTGATCCGTGCCAACTCGGTAAATCGCACAGACAACCATTCCGGAAGATTCGCGAGCGAGAACAAACAGAGCCGGGGGAGGTGTTTCACACGGACGTGTGTGGGCCGATGTCGGTCGAAACTCCCGGCGGCGCGCGGGAGTGACGTTTAAAGACGATTTCTCGAGCTATCGCTATACATATTTCTTGAAGCACAAGAGCGAAGTATACGAGAAGTTCCGAGTGTTCGACAAGCTGGTCGAGACGAAGTTCGGGAAAGTTATGCGAGTGCTACGCTCCGACAACGGTTTGGAGTTTCGCAACAAAAAAATGGACGAATATCTCGAGGCTCGCGGCATTCAGAGGGAAACAACAGCTCCGTATACGCCCGAGCAGAACGGGCGAGCAGAACGAGATAATCGGACAATTATCGAGAGCGCGCGTATAATGTTGTTCGCGAAGGGACTCCCAGTGACCTTGTGGGCCGAAGCCGCGAATACCGCGGTGTATCTAATAAATCGTGCTGGAGTGCGCGGCGACAAAACGCCGTATGAGCTGTGGGTAAAAAGGAAATCTAACTTGAAGCATCTGCGCATATTCGGATCGGAAGCTTATGTGCACGTGCCCAAGCAGCACACGACGAAATTCGACGCGAGGTCGAAAAGAATGTGGTTCGTCGGGTACGAGAAAGAATCATCGAATTATAGGATGTTCGATCCAGCCACGAAGAAGATTGTCGTCTCGCGGGATGTCGTATTTAAAGAGCAACTAACAAAAGCCGAGAAAACGACGAGCGACGACGAAAAGGACGAGATTCGACTGCCTGGAGGTCACGTGGGTGGCCAGCATCGAGAAGAAGACGATGTCGAGAACAACGAAATCGTGGTGATCGAGGACGAAGAAGACGAGGAGGTTTTCTTGCCAGCGGAGGACGAGCGAGCGGAGGTGAGAGAACAAAACGTTAATCAACGAGCAGTCAGAGATGCGAGAGCTTCGAGTCTACGAGATCGTGCGACCCTGCAGAGGCCTATACGCTATCAGACGAATGTGGCTGAGTATAATCCACCAAACACGTACAACGAAGCCGTAACGAGTCGAGATGCGGCAGAGTGGATCGAGGCGATCGACAAGGAACTCGAGGCGCATCGGGAGAATGGAACGTGGAACATAGTCACAAAAAAACCCGGGATGAAAGTCATCGATTCAAGATGGGTTTTTCGCGTTCTCCAACATACGGATGGAGAGACTCTTCGATACAAGGCTCGACTATGTGCCCGCGGGTTCATGCAACAACACGGAGTTGATTTTTCCGAGACCTTTGCGCCCGTCGTGAGGTATGACTCGCTCAGGGTGTTGCTTGCGGTGACTGCAGCGAAGGACCTCGAACTTGCTCAGTTCGATGTGCAGACGGCGTTCCTCTACGGGGATCTCAGCGAGGACATCTACATGGAACTTCCGCAAGGGCTCGAAGAGAGAAGAGAAGACGAGAGTGCGCGGAAAAGTGTAGTGTGCCACTTGCGAAAGTCCTTATATGGGCTCAAACAAGCACCTTGGTGCTGGAACGCGAAGTTCCGAGAGTTCTTAAAAAAATTTGATTTCAAGGAAGCCGAAGGCGACAAATGTATTTTTGTGGGACGCGTGAAAGAAGTACCGGTCTATCTAGCATTGTTCGTGGACGACGGTCTGATCGCGGCGAAAAGTAAACGAGCAATAGAAGTTGTGCTCGGGCATTTGAGAAGCGAATTCAAAATCACTCTCGGTGATTCTAGTCTATTCGTCGGAATGCAGATCGAACGAAATCGCGAAAAAAAATCGATATTTATTCACCAAAGCGCGTATGTGAAAAGTGTGATTGAGCGTTTCGTAATGGGCAATACGAAAATTGTAAGCATGCCGGCTGATCCGCATACGGTGCTGTGCCCGTCAAAAGAGGGGGAAAAAGAAGTCGGGAATGTGCCTTATCGCGAAGCTATCGGAGCGTTAATGTTCGTGGCGATTGTATCGCGGCCAGACATCGCATACGCGGTCAATTCGGTCAGCAAATTTCTTAACAAATACGGCGAGATTCATTGGCGCGCGGTTAAAAGAATTATAGCGTATCTAAAAGGTACGAGCGAGTTCGGCATAGAGTTTCGCGACGGTGGAAGCGAGCTATGAGTAATCGGGTATTCCGATGCGGACTATGCGAGCGACGTCGAGACGAGAAAGTCGACAACCGGCTACCTATTCGAGCTTGCGGGTGGTGCGGTAACCTGGTCTTCGCAGAGACAGAAAATGGTTACACTCAGCACTACCGAGTCTGAGTATGTCGCAGCAGCAGCTGCAGCGAAAGAAGCGATCTGGCTTAGAAAATTAATGCGAGACATCGGATGTCTGAATGCAGAAGCGACTGTGATAAAAGTGGACAATCAGAGTGCTGTCAAATTAGTAAAGAATCCCGAGTATCATAAACGTACTAAGCACATCGATATTCGATATCATTATATTCGAGAAAAATATAACGAGAACGAGATTCTCGTCGAGTATATTCCCACGAAAAATCAGAAGGCCGATGTTTTTACTAAGGCACTTCCGCGAGACAGATTTCGCGAGATGCGTGCGAGTATAGGGGTCTGTACACGAGGAGAGTCTATACACGATTGAACGGTGGATGTATTGATGTAATTCAATAGCGTGTACCGTAGGCTAAGTAGGGCGTCGATATACCGACGTGGTCGCAACGCACGAGAGGCGAGCGACATGCGAGCCAGCGGAAAAGCGACGACTGAGCGTCAGTCGCACACGAGTAGCCACGTCATACGTACTGAAACAACCAATAAAACTTTATTCTTATCAGTTAATCCACAAGTGCGTCATTTAGATCCCTCTTATTCTCCTCATCCAATATGCACAAAGATTCGGTTTGCGTCAATAATAACTTTTGGACAACCGAAAAGGCATATGAATTCTGTTACAAGGGCATAAGCTATTTCGTTGGCAGTTGCTGTTACTAATGGAATTGCGAATGAAAATTTGGATAAGTTGTCTTGTATCGTCAGAATGAATCGATGACCGAGATCAGATTCTGGATTTATTGGTCCGACAATATCCATTGAAATTTTATCGAATACATTTAATGGAGTATCCGTAATAACCATTGGCTGTTTGGTTTTGATTCTTACTAATTTCCTTCTTTGACAACTTTCGCATTTTCTCACATAATCCTCTACCTGTTTTTTCAAATTATCCCAAAAGTATTTCTGTCGAATTCTATTATATGTTTTCGTGACGCCTTTATGACCTGCTATTGGTGATTCATGGCATTCTCTGATTATGTCGTTTCTATCTTCCACAGGGGGTATTGTGATTTCGTCTTTGCATATTCTGATTTGTATGTTTGTTTGGTCGAAGACCGATCTGATGATATTTTTTATTTTGTTCCAAATTGTATCATCTAGGTTGCTACGTTTACGAGAGATCGAGGCTGATTTAATGTTCCATTTTTTCATTTCGATTTTTAGATTTTTAAATGCTTTGATGACGTTATCTTGAATTAGAGGTGCTGTGCTGTGGTCTTGGATTACTAAAGCGAAAACTTTCTTTTTTGGTGTGCCTGATAAAAGGACTTGACCGACTTCAAATGTATTTTGAGGAGTTAAATTTTTCAATAATCCTAATTCGATCAGTCTTTTACCGATTTCGCTGGAAACTGTCCCATCTGCAGATACAAAGCAAATATAATGATCTTTACTCATTTCTAAATTGTCCCTTGATTCTATAACGTTAATTGTATCTGAATCTGAATTGCTATCGCTATTTGACGATCTTTGCGATGCAATTTCTATTGGAGGCGGAATTATGTTTTCGTTTTTGTCGTTACTTGATTTCTGAATATCTTCTGAATCATTTTCTACCTGAAAAGTCTGTGATCCTGATACATTAGCTGGAATGTCTTTGGTCATTGACGCATACACTTTTGAAATATCGTCACATAATATCGATAATCTAGCTGCTAGCTAGCTATACTGAAGAAGTATTGGATGAATTTTTCTCTTTATCATTATTTTCGTTAATTGTTGGTGCTGTTACGTCCCAGCTCTCACGCTCGAACTCTTTTTTTAGCCCCCATTAAAAAAACACGCAATACCCACAGTAGGTACTTGCAGGGCACGCGTCTATTGGTATCTTCTTTCGGCGAAGCATATGTAGTCACTAAGTGCACCCAAATTTACGACAAGCCATAAAATACCCCTCGTTCAAAAACTCACGGCACGTGTAACGTTCTACTTTTTACTATTAGACTCTTCTCAATATAAAAAACCACTGCATACAAATTCTTTTACAAATTTAGTAACAAGCCTCCTCTGAGATTGACAGTGGACATTTCCTCGAAAAGTCGTAAAAGTTAAAACAGGGCACGGGAAAAACTCTTCAAGTGTTTTCCCACAAGCAACATCTTTTCCTCCTTTTCTAATTATCTCTCGAAACACGCATAGGGTACAACATAAACTTTATAATATACCGCCTTTTATTTTCGAACTGCGACAACTCCTATCCAAAGTCATAAAACGCTCGAGCCCCAAAAACAAAAGTCAGGAAGCCCCTTGAAAAGGGTCAACGACTCCTAGACGCAACGCGTGCGTCTATGCGTCGCCACGATAAAAACTCGTAAAACGAAATCTCTATACGCTGCAATGAAATATCCAAATGCAGCTCAACAACTTTGTAATATTCAAAATAGAGAGGGCTGTTTCCTCCCACCGTGTAACGGGTGAATGCCCTTTTTTGTTAATCCGTGGGAGACGCGAATCATCTCCCACTACCTAGATCAAAACTTACTATATAAACTCCGTATAAGTTACAACAAACGCTTCACTTCGATTAAAAGTTTACTCTGTTCACGTCGTCGTAACGTCCGTTAAAATCCAGACAAAAATTGACTTAGAAATTATCCGGACTTCGACCGAATTGTTAAAACTCGATTGACGAGACTGAGATCTCTCAATCCGCGATAACCAGAATTATTATCGATAAATAATAAATTGTACCAACTTGTAAAACAATAGTGATTGAAATATTAAATAAAACTCTGTTAATTTGTTAAATCGGCTAATATTTTATTCGGGAAATTACTCAAAGATTTCCCCGATCTAAAAACCTCCAAAACATCTCCGAAGAGTATCGGGTATAAAAACCCACATTGATAATAAATTTGTATTTCGCGAGTTGCGGACCAACCAACAGACTCTCCGGCGAAAGATATTCAAATCTTCGCGCTCCAAATCCGGTGGTCACAAAACTCGTTCTCGATCCCTCTCTCGGGCCGTAACAAATTATATATCAATAAAACTGGTGGCAGCGGAAACTAACGAATTCGCACCAGCAATAAAACTGGTGTCAGCGGAAAGCAACCAATTAAAATCCACACCATAATAAAACTGGTGGCAACAGAAAACAACAAATAAACCATATCACCAATAAAACTGGTGACAGCCGAATACAATTTAAATCGCACCATCAATAAATTTGATAACAGCGAAAAACAATCAAAAATTACACAAAATTAACAAATTTCGTGTTACAATTCTTGACAGAGTATCACTAACAAGTAAACCGGTACACAAACGTGAACTTTTCAAATAAATCGTGAAAAAAGAAAAAAAAAGACGATCTTTGTTCGCGCCATAAATCATTGAACACTCGAAACCGAAGTCATCCTTCGATATCGTGAAAACGGCAGCAAGTGTGACCAGACGGCACGCGTACAACCATCACCGAGTCTTCAAGGGCCAGGTCAATTTCCAGTAGCTACTCGACACCTTTTTCGACCGCCTGCACAAGCATCATAAATCGTCATCTACTACATCTACAAGAACCTTTCTTCTTCTCGACATCTACAAGATCTTCAACGAGTAAGTCAAAACATTTACAATGCCTAACGACACCGAAATCCCTATGGAAACTTCGACGGCGTTCAACCCTTCGCAACCACATCAACAACAAGGGCCAGCGCAGCCTTTGTCACAGAACACTTTCTCTTCATCATTTCAAGTCCCATCAACATCGCAACATCCAGTAGATAATAATACGACACAGTTGTACAATAGTTATAGAGATTTCACAAAATACTTACCGGAGTTTGATGGAACAAGTAAAACAATTTCACTTACAAGTTATTTGGAATATTGCGATACAGCAAAAGAATTCATTGCCGCGACTGGGGAGAAGACAATTGTAGCGTTCTTGAAAAGCAGATGTAAAGGGGCAGCTCTCGAAGCATTAGAAGGTTCTCCAATTCCGACAATAGATGAATTAGTGGGAACATTAAAGGAGAAATTCATTATCAAAAAACCAATTTTAATGTGGTTTTGGGAAATTTCGAAATTTCAGCAAAAAAATAAAGAATCAGTTACGGAATTTCATAAGAGAATAATCAGATATTTAACGGAACTTAGGCAAGCAGTTGACAGTTCAGCGCTTAAAAGCCGAACTGGAGCAATAGAACTGGCAGAAGAACTAGCAGCTGACCAGTTTAGAAAAGGTATCAAGCCAATATATCGTGCTCACATCACATTCGAACATCACCCTGATATTGCAAAAATCTTTAAACAAGCACGCGAAATTGAACGGTCTATGGGTTACACGGAAACAGATGACGAAACGCCGAAAACTTGCTTACCCATAACCCGATCAAATAATTTTCACAATAACCCAAAAATTAATTCAAGTAAATTTTGTACACATTGCAAGAAAACAAATCACACAATAAATGAATGCTTTGCACTCATGAAATTAAACAACGAAAAGAACACGAACGAGAGTCAAAATGATCAAATTTGCAATTATTGTAAAAAGAAAGGTCATGTAATTAAAGATTGCCGAAAAAGAATGTTCAATAACAACAAGAAAACTGAGCAGATAAAGGCAAGTACAGCCCAGGGAAACGAGAAATCGACCCCTCGACAGGGCGCTGCGACGGGGCAACACTCGCAAGAGCGCCAGGAATAGATAAAATCGTTCCACAAAAAATCCTTCGAGCAAAATGCAATCTTAACTTTACGTCCATTAACAACAATTCTCCAACAATATTGTTGAGCTCGAAAGATTTCACAAAATCAGAAATTTTATTTTTGGCAGATTCGGGATCTCAATTAAATCTAATAAAACTAAATCATTTAAAATTTCCCGATGACATTAATAATTCAGTAATTTACGAATTACAAGGAATTTCAAATCATGATAAACCAATAACTCTTGGAGAAATAACAATCGAAATAAATAACAAATCAGAAATATTCCACGTAGTTTCAGATAATTTTCCAATAGAATTTGACGCAATACTTGGTAATGAATTATTAGGAAAAAACAAGGGTAGAATCGATTGGTTAGCAAAGTACGTACGGCTGAACGATACAGATTATCCATTTACAAACACAGAATCACTTCTTCTGCGGGCCAGACAGAAAACGATCATGTTTATTCGGATAAACAACGCGTTAAAGACGGGTTACGTACCGCGCATACCCTTAGGTGATGACATCTTCGCAGGTGAAGCTTTGGTTACTAATACTAACGGCAAAGCCTACTTATATGCCATTAACACCTCCGACAAAGACGTTAAGATAAATGTTCCCGTAATTTCACTATATCCATTCGATATGAGCATAGACGAGAACGATCAGACGGACGATAATTCCGCAAAAGACCAGACCTTCGTACACAATGATAGTACTCGGACGCGAGGAAACCGTGCTAGTGAGGTAATGAAGCTTTTGAATCTTGATCATCTTAATGACGAAGAGCGTAATGCAGTTTCCACTCTCGTAGAGGAATACGCAGACCTTTTTCATTTGCCGGGAGAATTTCTAAAATCAACCAATGTTTGCACACACAAAATTCCCACTATAGACGATATTCCAATTAACACAAGACAGTACAGACATCCACCTTTTCAGAAACCAGAAATAGAAAAACAAATTAATAACTTGCTGGAATTAAATATTATTGAACCATCAGAATCTCCGCACAATTCACCGCTGTGGATTGTTCCAAAGAAAGCTGACTCACAGGGAAACAAACGATGGAGACTTGTGATAGATTTCCGAAAATTAAACGATAAAACAATCGGTGATGCATATCCACTCCCCTTAATAACCGATATATTAGATCAATTGGGAGGAGCAAAATATTTTTCTATCTTCGATCTAGCTTCTGGATTCCACCAAATTGAAATGGATAAAAAAGATAAACATAAAACAGCTTTTACAACTCCTCATGGTCATTATGAATTTAATCGAATGCCTTTTGGTTTAAAAAACGCACCAGCTACATTTCAGAGACTCATGGACCTCGTTTTAAAGGGTCTACAGGGGAACGACCTTTTCGTTTACCTGGACGACATCGTCATATACGCACGTTCTATAGACGAACACAAAAATAAATTCCGAAAACTTGCTGAAAGATTACGTAATGCAAACCTCACTTTACAAACTGATAAATGTGAATTTTTACGAACAGAAGTGCGATATTTAGGACATTTAATTTCTGCAGATGGAGTAAAACCTGATCCTAAAAATATAGAGGCTGTAAAAAAATTCAATATACCTAAAACTCCAAAAAATGTTAGAGAATTTTTAGGTCTCGCTGGTTATTATAGACGTTTTATTAAAAACTTTTCGGGCATTGCAAAACCGTTATCAGACCTGACGAGCAAGAATGTTAAATTTCATTGGACATCCGAACATCAGCTAACTTTCGAGAATTTAAGAGAAAAATTATGCACCACTCCGATCCTGCAATATCCAGATTTTTCAAAACCATTTATCGTTACAACCGATGCATCAAATATTGCAGTCGGCGCGGTTCTATCACAAGGCAAAGTCGGAGAAGATCCTATGGTAGCAGCAGCATCTAGAGTCTTAAATAAAGCAGAAAAGAATTATTCTACTCTAGAAAAAGAAATGGTCGCGGTCGTTTTTGCTTTAAAAACCTTCAGACCGTATCTTTATGGCCGGCAATTTACACTACTGACCGACCATCGACCACTCGTTTGGGTAAACTCAATGAATGACCCGACGTCTCGTGTACTGAGATGGAGAGAAAGACTAAAGGAATTTGACTTCAAAATCCAGTACAAACCAGGGAGAGTAAATACAAACGCAGATGCACTCTCCCGCAATCCGATTATTTTGCCTATCAAATGCAAATGGCGAATCAACGTGTCTCCACACGGAGAACGAATACTAAATCTTAATCCGGGAATCGCGAGAACATATACATCCTCGTCAGACTCTCATTCCCAGGGTAAAAGCAAACTTCAGAAAATCGAAAAATCTGATTCCGAGGAAGAAACTCCAGAAACTTCCGTGGAAAATCAGTCTAACAAAATTCCTCATATACCTGAACCCGCAGATGTGGCAATTCCGAGAGAAACACACACGGAGACGGTTATTGAAGGAAGTTCCGAAATCCGAAATCATAATGAACGGCCTGATCATCCGTCATTTCAGAACCTCAATAATAAAGAAAGACAAAATCTCGCGAACGAAATTCAGAACCTCAGTATAGACAATTCAAATCCTCGCGAGAAAAATAAAAATCAGAGCATCGAGACAAGCGCATCTCAAAACTTAAATCAAAATCTTAAAATTAACGATTTTAATCAGAGCATCGGGATTAATGATTCCATAAATGAAAATCAAAATCTTAACCAGAGCATCGAGATTAGAAATTCTCAAAGCAATACAGAAAATCTCAAAGAAAGTTCGATCTATCGATCAAACATACCGAAATCGGGTATCAGACAAAAGAGTCGCGCTAGTCGACATCTTTCATTCAAAAATCTATCGATTCACGATAAATCATCATCGTCTGATGAAGACGAAGATAACACAATCGCAATACCTGTGGACGTAGAATATATCAATAAAACTCCTATATCTTCAGATGCAGAATCAGTAAACGATGACGCACAAGAAAGTGTAGTTATAATAGGAGAAAAACTCGCTTCAAACAACCTAACTACACTTAACTCACAAGAAAATCAAGAATCTCCACAACATAAAACTACTATGCCCAAAGTTAAGAAAATCTTCAGCGATCTCTCACATACTTCAACTCCTTATGACTCGAAAATCGCTAAAAATAAAGGAATTCAAAAGCAAAATAATTTTCAACGAAATCTTGCTAGGGAACTCTTAGAAAAACGCTTACATAAATCAACGGATTATACTCCTTCCCCCGCAAGACGAGTTAGAAAAAAATTTAATGAATCTATTAATGATAAAAGAATGGAATTAGATTCGGCGACAGATAGACTCTCCCCAGAAAATATGTCTCTCACAGAGGAAGCGATCATGCAACAAAGTATTCAAAATATAACTATGCACGAAGATAACATGAACATAACTCCAATGCAAATGTCAATTTTGGAAAAGTCAGTCGATAGAGTATCTTCGGATGAGGATATGATAACAATCATAGAAAGTGCACCGGCCGTAACAAAGCCGAAAATAATCATTCCTCGTGCCCCTATTCAAAATTTGGAGGCACAACCGCTTCGTAGATCCACAAGAGAGAGAAAACCAAAGAGATGTCCCTGTTGTACCGACGGTGAACACCACATACAGGCCAAGAAACCTCGTATTCAAAGAAAAGCAATGAAAAGCAAAAAACAAATTCAAATTCCAGAAACTATTGTTGAAATGTCTCCTCAAAATATTGCATCAATAACTAATGAAAATAACGATAAAGGGAAAAATTCACCCATCACTAAAGAAGCTAGTTTATCGATATTATGTGACGATATTTCTAAAATGTATGCGTCAATGACCAAAGACATTCCAGCTAATGTATCAGGATCACAGACTTTTCAGGTAGAAAATGATTCAGAAGATAGTCAGAAATCAAGTAACGATAAAAACGAAAATATAATTCCACCTCCAATAGAAATTGCATCACAAAGATCGTCAAATAGCGATAGCAATTCAGATTCAGATACAATTAACGTTATAGAATCCAGAGACAATTTAGAAATGAGTAAAGATCGTTATATTTGCTTTGTATCTGCAGATGGAACAGTTTCCAGCGAAATCGGTAAAAGACTGATCGAATTAGGATTATTGAAAAATTTAACTCCTCAAAATACATTTGAAGTCGGTCAAGTCCTTTTATCAGGCACACCAAAAAAGAAGGTTTTCGCTTTAGTAATTCAAGATAACAGCACAACACCCTTAATTCAAGATAACGTCATCAAAGCATTTAAAAATCTAAAAATCGAAATGAAAAAATTAAACATTAAATCAGCTTCGATCTCTCGTAAACGTAGCAACCTAGATGATTCAATTTGGAACAAAATAAAAAATATCATCAGATCGGTCTTCGACCAAACAAACATACGAATCAAGATATGCAAAGACGAAATCACAATACCCCCTGTGGAAGATAGAAACGACATAATCAGAGAATGCCATGAATCACCAATAGCAGGTCATAAAGGCGTCACGAAAACATATAATAGAATTCGACAAAAATACTTTTGGGATAATTTGAAGAAACAGGTAGAGGATTATGTGAGAAAATGCGAAAGTTGTCAAAGAAGGGAATTAGTAAGAATCAAAACCAAACAACCAATGGTTATTACGGATACTCCATTAAATGTATTCGATAAAATTTCAATGGATATTGTCGGACCAATAAATCCAGAATCTGACCTCGGTCATCGATTCATTCTGACGATTCAAGACAATTTATCCAAATTTTCATTCGCAATTCCATTAGTAACAGCAACTGCCAACGAAATAGCTTATGCCCTTGTAACAGAATTCATATGCCTTTTCGGTTGTCCAAAAGTTATTTTAACCGACCAAGGTGCGGCTTTCATTGGTAGAATCATGAAACAACTAACAAAAGTATTGAAAATCAAGCAAATTAAAACGACTGCGTTTCATCCACAATCTAACGGCTCACTCGAAAGAAGTCATCAAGTTCTAACAGACTATCTCAAACACTATACCAATAAAAAAGATTGGCATAAATGGCTACGACTAGCAACATTTGCGTATAATACAAGCGTACATGAAGGCACGAAATTCACACCATATCAGATAGTACTAGGTAGAGAAGCTCGACTACCATCTCAATTCAATTATCTCGACGGTTTATTAACATACGACGACCACGTTAAAAATTTAGCATCTCATTTGCAAGAAACGAGAAAATTAGCTCGCAAAAATTTGGAAAATGCAAAACAAAAGTCAAAAGTCGTATACGATAAAAAAATAAATCCAATTAAATTCCAAACCGGAGACAAAATTTATTTAGTAAAGAATCAAAAAATCGGAAAATTCGATGACAATTATAAAGGTCCATACTTAGTAACACAAGTACTCTCAGACCATAACGATATCGAAATAGAAATGGAAAGAGGAAAGCGTAAAATCATTCATTGCGATAGGGCGAAAATAGCGCATTAAAACAAAACTCATACTTACCGGTACCTTTCAGGTATGCCGGGAGAAATCGGGATGACCACCTTCGCGGTAGTTCTCATCTACCTGCTCCAGCATGGCAGCGCGCTGATCGCGTACGATTGCGGCGCTCCATCAATGAACATCACGACAATGTCATTATTGGACATACAAGAGTGCGAAATCCCTATACCCAAGCCAGAGGTTAAGGGAACCGTATGGTCTAGAGCACGAAAATTTCACCTATTTTCACGATTTTTTTTTTGCCATAAAAAATTAAAAAATCGATGTTTTAACTTTTCGGGTTTATTACTACCTTTATTAAGTATACAAAAAATTTTTTTTTTAATTTTAAAAACAGTGTTTATTATCATATAATTGGCATTGAAGACGACCCTCTCGAAAAATCCGACCCGGACGGTGAAGATCGATCCGAGACTTCTACTCATCTGAAACACAAAATTCAAGAAGATTCTTAATCAGAAAGAGTGCAGTTATGGTCGGGGCTGGAACAAATTGAAAAAATTAAAAATTGACAAAATGGCGCGCTTTTGAAAAAAAAATTCGTAAAATCGGGTTTTTTTCACTAGTTTTTTAGTATAAACAATAAGAAATTATTTAAATAAAATTATGATTGCAGCCCCGACGATAGCCATACATGTTGTGAACAACATATCCAAATTTCAAGTGATTCGGTTGAATAGTTTTTTTGTTTTCACCTGCGCGGTGCCGAAAAAAGTCGTTTCGAGATAAATGAGTTTAAAGTTTGAGGTACAGATATTTTCAAAAATTGAGCAAATTTTGAATACTTACAGTTAATCCGCGATTCCGGCACCATATAGGATTCCTTCGGAACGTTCATAATTCAAGATTTCCTCACTCCTTTCATTTCTTCGAGCTGTCCGAGCCTCTTTGGAGTTGTCCGTGCTCCTACGGTTGGCGCTCGATACTCGCAGCTCGTCTCGGTTTTGCGCTAGTTGCTCCGCTTGTGGCCCGATTGTTATGCCCATGGTCTCCATTATTTTCAATAGGGATGCGAATCCTTCATTGAATATGCAAGCGGAAATGTGAGTGGCAATATCAATGATTTTTTTTCCGGCAAACAGATGTTTCGGCGCAAGGTGCCACACGCAAGCATTGAAACTTTCGTTATTGTTCTGCGTATTACTGCCAATACACCTTTCCAATAAAGTCTCTGCTGTCAATTCTTCATAAATTGGTTTTAATATCTCTTGTGCTTCATCGCACAGAGCAGGTGGGTGCTCGTAGGTGTCTAAAGTACCTGCAGCCTCACTTTGACGCCACTTGCACCACGATTCGGAACCTGGAGGACAGTACGAGTGTTGCGGATTTTCATCTGTTGAAATTTTGTGATAATATGCTGCCCATATTTCACTTCTCATCCCTTCAGTCGAATCTGAATTACGTCTAATTGCTAGACCGTAATAAGTTGACAGCTCTTGCAATAATTTATTCGTCAATTGTTGACGCTTCGGTGTTTTATTTATCGATTTCCGCTGTGTCTTTTTTCCCTCTTCTTTTTCTGTCAATTTCTTTGTTGCTTTCTTTATTTGTGCATGTTTTTTTTCGCATCAACAGCACGTTTGTACAAACGTTTTTTAACATGCAAAACACATTCTTTTTTGCAAACTAAAAAATCATCCCCGTAAGGCTTTGTGTCCAATAAGGCTTTGAACGTTTTCGTGTCGCCGTCTCCGATATAGTTCGCGTATTTTACGTTGTACAACTCTTCCGATCTCTTGAACATTTCCACGATGCCGTCTACCTCCATTTTGCCAGCACTTCCGGTATGATTTGCGTCACAGTGATCTTCATGCTCTCGATACCACGCTTCATATTCAATCGTATCCTCTTGGCCTTTCCATTGAGAGCAGGCTTGACATATACTGCATTTGACGACAACATCTAAAATTTTATTACTGTATTTCCCTATTAACGAGGCAATACCGAGAAGCGATGAGAATCCACGTTTCGCCCACGATCCATCACCAGACACAGAAAGTTCATCCGCGGGACGCCCAGCTTTTACATTCAACTCGACTTCTTCTTTCAATGCTCTTTGGAAAACGATTTTCGCGACGGCTTCAGCTGCAATTTTTATATTGTCCACGATGCCGTAATATGTACTCTTACAAATTCCTTGTCCAAGATCCATGAGACCGCACAAATTTTTCAAGCCTTCAAATCCTACTCCAAGCATTCTCAGGGCGAGAACAAGTCGACGGTTGATTTCAAATGCCTTATCAATTAACGGCGAAGACAAAATAAAAGTTTCTTTACACTCACACTTCACAGAGAGTTTGAATCCTAGACCACGTTGTCCGTTTTTGCTAAAAGTGACCGCACCGTTACAATCTTTACACTTCAACAACTGTTGCAACGTTAAAAATATCATGCTGAATTCGATGATGCAATAATTGAAAGTAGGATTAACGTTTACTTCCAATTCCTCATTGCCTTTTAATTTTTTCGCAGACGTGCTCGTAAAATCAGTAGTATTTTCGATAGTGAATCGATTGCCCTTGAAATATCTTTTGCGACCTACAGAAGATGGTCGTCTAGAAGAGTTACGGCCTTGCTTTCTATCCATATTTTCTGATATTTTATTTCAAAATTTTCGATGTTGGTTCGTCAAAACGTAACGTTGTACTGATCAAGTCAGGGGAAAGCGAAATGACCGTTTCCCTCACAAATGTTCGACAATAGGTATATTTCGGGGAAGGGAAAAGTATATATAGGTATATAGTATGTACTATATACAGGTATATATTTTCGGAGAAGGATTGGGACAGCTGCTGTGCTCCGATTAGGTTACCGGTTAGCGCTAGACCCGTTAGGAGCGCGCGGACCGCTCTCTACCTGCGTTATGGGCTGTAGAAGCTGTAATATTGAGAATTTCTGCATGAAAATTTCACAGTATATCCTTGAGATACTATACTTTCGACATATCGAAAAAAAAAAAATCGATTTTTTCAAATTTCTAGACCATACGGTTCCCTTAAGGAAACCAAAATACAACTACTCCAAAGAGTAGAATTCTCACACATTAAAGTCATACAATGCAAACTAGAAATTTACAGAATAGTTAAATACTGTGGTATGCATTCTCATACTTCCGAAGTCAAAAACGGTCGTTCAGAATACTTACAAGAATTATCCGCTAATGTATGCAAATCAACGCACCTCACTAAATCGTATAACCTTTATAGCACCTTATTTACCGATTTCAATGTTAACGCAACAAACACTAGAAACGTAATGTTAGCCGGATCAATCGACAATAACGGAAACTGTCACGGGACCTCATTTTCAGACAGCTACGGATCCTGGGATAACGTCATTGTCATTGGAATGTTTAAGTTTACGCTCTTAGAACAATATGCTGCAGTTAACTTAAACCAAAACGAAATCATTCTACAATCGGGAGTAAGATGTAGCTATGACAAAGGGAGATGTGTCGACTTCCAGGGAGGATTTAGCTTTTGGGACCCTCTCGAATCCGATCAGTGTAAATTCAATAATTACGAAATAATTTATGAAGGACTGGCAGAAAGAATCCAAGACACAATTAAATCCGAAAACGAAATTTATTCGATCACCACGTCCGACATCACTTTCGCATTAACGGTTAAGGGCCATACAGTTTTGTGCGGTTACAAATTATTGAAAACAGAACATCCTAAACTATTCATTGTTGACAAACAAAATGGCGACTTTTTCGCAAAAAAACATATATCGACTATAAACATGGATACATTTGCGTACGTAAACTCAAAATTAGTGTATATAGTCAGACATTTCGGTAATCAAATAACAGATCTCTATAATAACGTTGTCAAACAAGAATGCGAACTCGAAAAGAAAGTCTTGCGCAACACTCTGGGTTTTGCAGCCCTGGCTCCCGCCGAATTCGCGTATTATTTTATGAAAGAACCAGGCTACATCTCACATATAGCCGGAGAAGTATTAAGAATTGCCAAATGTATCCCGGTTAACGTAGCGACACGGAAAACGGACGAATGCTATCAAGAATTACCCGTAACAAGGGGTAATGAGTCGATGTTCATGATACCACGTACACGCATACTTACTAAAACAGGACACGAAATTGAATGTAATTCATTCCTATCGCCAATGTACCGAATCAATAACGTTTGGTACCAATCCCTGCCTCAACTGGCACAGGCGGCAGCACCACAATCATTGTCCGCAGACACGAAGAAAACATGGGAATTTGTTGTCCCGGAACACTTAGCAGACAGCGGCATTTACTCAACAAAAGATCTCGAGAATTTGCGCTCGAGCATGATGTTTCCTATAGAAAGAACCGCTGTGTTGAACACACTCGCTAGGGGAGCGTCTGGCCAAAAAACGATTGACCAAGGCGTATCTATTAACCATTGGATTAACGACGATATAATCCAAGAAAAAATAGAAAAGGTTTGGGGAAAGGTGTATAACTTTTTCCACACGGTCGGTACTTTTAGCGCGACGTTCCTGGGAGTATGGGTCACTGCCAGAGTAGTTAAATTTGTCATCGATACGTTAGTACATGGTTATGCGTTACACTCGATTTATGGATGGAGCGTTTGGTTGATAGGGGCTGTTTGGGACTCTATTACGAACTTATTACTTCACATCGGTAAAAAGAAACCCACTCGCAATGCCGATAGCGAAAACTACGTCCCCCTTCAGGTCATCGAAACCGACAAAGAGGAAGACACAACGGCGAACGAAAATAAGATTTACCCTACTTGTCCAGCGACGTCAAATAAGCAAAACGACGAACCAACGACTTCCGAAACACAATTGTGGCATCCGAGGTCGCATCCGATAATCTCGAAGAACAACCGCAATTCGAATGTATAAAAGAATTTTCGGCATAACGTTCCGTATTCGAATTATCTCCTATTTTCTTTTTCTTATGAATATAAGGATTAATTTTTTTTTTTCTCTGTGGTTGTAAAGAAAAACACGTATCTACGATTAAACCTTCTCGTACCATTTATTTTTCTTTTCCCAAAACACATCGAGACAGCATTAATAACGCTGTTACTAACAACATGAAGCATATGACCATTAACAAACATATATATACAAGGATTACTAACGATGTTCGACGCAATGAAGTTGTCTTATAACGGCGCAAAATGAATTTTGACATCGAAAATGCCGTGTCTCAATGGCGAAAAATTGAAACAATAGTAATATGATGTAACATCAATAAAAAAAAAGGTAATAAAATATATATATAAATTAAATAAAAATAAAAAAAAAATATAAAAAAACATTAGATCAAAACTAATGATCCCATCGATGATTACAACATCACGATCAAGAAAGATATCGGATAAGAACCGATAACTCAACCAACGCAGAACAAAACCAAATAAACGTTGAAATCAAACCCAACGGTACCATTGATGACCCGAAGAAATAAATAATGTTGTCCAAACCGAGAACATGGACAAAAGGAAAACCACTCGTAACATCAATAAAACACAAACACGTGCTAGATTCCTTTTTTTTATATATATATATATTTTCTTTTTATTATATCTCCGCCTGCTCTCGTACAAAATCAATCACAGCGGGGGACGACCTTTTCTCATTTAATAATTGGGGTCGTAAGCGGAGAAAATACCCTCCGGGGTGAACCAGGCGGGATGGTCCCAATCATCTTCCGGATGAATTTGCCCCCATCGCCCTTCCATAAGCCACCGTAGACAACAGACGTCAAACTCCGGGTAAGCTACGTCGAACTGGTCAGCAGTCGACCTCAGCCGCCGGCGTGCCATTCGACGGTGCCCCATTACTTTAGGGTCCAATCGGTAAGCCTGAACAAAAAAAAACATAGATAAATAATTAGACCGTGTTTCGAATTCACGTATTGAATATTTCTTCTTGCAAATACTTACGCTGGTAAACATTGAGCAAAGCTCGTAAACTCGTTTGCCGAGAATAGCGTAACGATCCATTTTTTTTTTTTTTTTTTTTTTTTTTTTCCTTCAAATCTTTTTTCCCGATTTCACAAATCGACGTCACGTCTCGGAGTATTTTTCGGGTATGGTTCATCATCACGATGCACCGGGCTTATATACCAAATCTCGACCCATAGAACCATCGGAGTAGGGACTAGATAAAACACCGGGCCTACACCAACCCTGCGTATAAGGAACCCCATTCGACTCTCAAAAGATATATACATATATAGATATATAAAAGGAAAATCATTCAAACGTTCCAAAAACTTCCATCAAACTCAGGGAAATAATAAATAAATCTAAAGAATATTATACTATGATTAAGAAACATTGTATGTAATCATTTCTTCTATGTATACACTATATAGAAACATAATATCTTGTTAAGAAAAACTATTCTTAATACAACGAATATCATATGTATTCGAATATCTGTAACAAACAATTGCGTATTATAAATTACATATAATATTACGTATGCGATAAAATAATAAGCGCGAAATCAATTCGATTGAATTATCATAATTATAATCGATCACATATTCATTCATCTCTAATTTTTTTTATATATGTAACGAAAATACAAAATTCAATACTATTACGCAAACACTATATCTTACACAAGCAATTAATACATTTCAAAAGAAAATACATGCATAATATATATTATACTTACTCTTAAAATTTACAATTTGTTCTTGTAAATCTTTTGTAATCGACGAACGAAGATACAAACAATATTAAAGTGTCACTTACAAAATTTCGCCAATTTTCCAATTGAGCGAGACGCTCAATCTCGGGGATGGGAAGTGTTACGTCCCAGCTCTCACGCTCGAACTCTTTTTTTAGCCCCCATTAAAAAAACACGCAATACCCACAGTAGGTACTTGCAGGGCACGCGTCTATTGGTATCTTCTTTCGGCGAAGCATATGTAGTCACTAAGTGCACCCAAATTTACGACAAGCCATAAAATACCCCTCGTTCAAAAACTCACGGCACGTGTAACGTTCTACTTTTTACTATTAGACTCTTCTCAATATAAAAAACCACTGCATACAAATTCTTTTACAAATTTAGTAACAAGCCTCCTCTGAGATTGACAGTGGACATTTCCTCGAAAAGTCGTAAAAGTTAAAACAGGGCACGGGAAAAACTCTTCAAGTGTTTTCCCACAAGCAACATCTTTTCCTCCTTTTCTAATTATCTCTCGAAACACGCATAGGGTACAACATAAACTTTATAATATACCGCCTTTTATTTTCGAACTGCGACAACTCCTATCCAAAGTCATAAAACGCTCGAGCCCCAAAAACAAAAGTCAGGAAGCCCCTTGAAAAGGGTCAACGACTCCTAGACGCAACGCGTGCGTCTATGCGTCGCCACGATAAAAACTCGTAAAACGAAATCTCTATACGCTGCAATGAAATATCCAAATGCAGCTCAACAACTTTGTAATATTCAAAATAGAGAGGGCTGTTTCCTCCCACCGTGTAACGGGTGAATGCCCTTTTTTGTTAATCCGTGGGAGACGCGAATCATCTCCCACTACCTAGATCAAAACTTACTATATAAACTCCGTATAAGTTACAACAAACGCTTCACTTCGATTAAAAGTTTACTCTGTTCACGTCGTCGTAACGTCCGTTAAAATCCAGACAAAAATTGACTTAGAAATTATCCGGACTTCGACCGAATTGTTAAAACTCGATTGACGAGACTGAGATCTCTCAATCCGCGATAACCAGAATTATTATCGATAAATAATAAATTGTACCAACTTGTAAAACAATAGTGATTGAAATATTAAATAAAACTCTGTTAATTTGTTAAATCGGCTAATATTTTATTCGGGAAATTACTCAAAGATTTCCCCGATCTAAAAACCTCCAAAACATCTCCGAAGAGTATCGGGTATAAAAACCCACATTGATAATAAATTTGTATTTCGCGAGTTGCGGACCAACCAACAGACTCTCCGGCGAAAGATATTCAAATCTTCGCGCTCCAAATCCGGTGGTCACAAAACTCGTTCTCGATCCCTCTCTCGGGACGTAACAGTGCAATATTTTGAGGAGACATTTCAACAATAGTTTCTGGAATTTGAATTTGTTTTTTGCTTTTCGTTACTTTTCCTTGAATACGAGGTTTCTTGACCTGTATGTGGTGTTCACCGTCGGTACAACAGGGACATCTCTTTGGTTTTCTCTCTCTTGTGGATCTACGGGCTCGTTCCGATATTCACTGCAAGTGCTTATAATATGACGTCACTTACTAACGCTTAAAGACCGTTCCGTTTTTACTAATGTTGCTAGCGCGCATGCTATATCGGAACGACGTTCGCAGTACTTTGATCAGCTGTCATTCCGTCCTAACCGTTACTATTAAGTTTTAACTTCGCGAAATGGATCAAATGGTATTCGCAGTGATTCCCGAATTAATGGAAAATTTATCTGAGTCCTCGGACGGAGAAACAACAGATGAAGATCAAACCATCGGAACAATGTTGATTGTGCTAAATGAAAAGAATCGAGTACCACGCGTACGGTGCCGTAATTATCTTGAAGATGTTGTAGCCCTGTACACAGATGAAGAATTCAAGATGCATTTTCGGTAAGCTGAAACTTTCACTGAAATATTCTATAAAAAACTCCGAAAATAAAAGTGAAACATTGTTTTTTTCAATACGCTTTTATTTTCCTCTATTGTGCTCCATACCCATATACACCAAGTTTATCTTTTTCTCATATCAGGATGCATCGAAATACATTCCAGCAATTATTGGAGCTTCTTACCCCAGATCTCAGCAGGCAAAGCGCTAGATTCGGGAGAAATCCGATATCGCCTGAGAAACAGCTTCTCGTTGCTATCTGGATGATGGCTACACCAAATTCTTATCGGTACGTATTGCTATCCAAAGATACAGCAGCGTCTCGACGCAATTTAAGTATTCATATTATTACAATGACATGAAGTAAGCTATTCAATTCAATCTGTGGGCTTTAGTAATTCATGGTTCTAATAAAACTATTTTTTAGATGTGTTTCCGACCGGTTTGATATCGGAAAAGCAACAGCGTGGCGCAGTGTACACAAAGTTGTTCGTGCTCTTTACAAACATGTTGGAACGTTCATTAAATGGCGTAACGCAGAACAAGCTACCGAGAATATGGAAACAATCCAGTATGCATATGGTTTCCCCAGGGTTATCGGTGCAGTAGATGGAACGCATATTAGAATAACTGCGCCAAAAGAAAATAGTGCCTCATACATAAATCGAAAAGGGTTTCACTCAATACAACTCCAGGTGCGTCGTTTGAGATATCGATTTTTCAATAATAGAACGTCGCATAATTATGGATTTGGTAACATTAAGTTTCGATACCCACCTTAAAATGTATTATTACATAATTAGAAATATAAACAAAAATCGAATATTGACGTGAATATGCACATTCGTATTTTCAGGTGATCTGCGATCCGGAACTACGGTTCATCCACTGCTACGCAGGTCAAGTGGGGTCAGTTCATGACATGCGAGTCTTAAGGTTATCGCACTTCCAAAATTTCTGCAGCAATGAAAACTTTCCCAACGATAGCCACATCCTCGGTGATGCTGCATATCAAATTTCCAAGTACATAATGGTACCATTTAAGGACAACGGTCATTTGTCAGACAGGCAAAAAAACTTCAATGACCGGTTATCGTCTGCAAGAATGATCGTTGAGAGATCATTGGGGCTTCTTAAAGGTCGATTTAGGAGTTTGATGGACACGTTACCGATGCAGAGAACGGATTTAATTCCGAAATACGTTATAGCTTGCTGTATTTTGCACAATATTTATTTATCACAAGGAGACATGATAGACATTCCAATTATCATTGATGCTGGAGCTCATATTGCCCCAGCAGTACTGAATCGATTGGGTAACATCCACCAAGAAGGTATTGAAAAGCGAAATGCGATTATGTATTCTCTGTGAAAAATTTCATTGTGAATGGATATAAATATAATGATCCAAAAGAACTTTACATATGTTAATAAAAAAATACTCTGACAAATTCTTTTTGTTTCGTTTTTTTAGCATACATTACTATATCCTTACATTACTATCCTTATATTACTATATCCTTCTGAAAAGCGATGATAAAATTGATATAACGTTGCATGGAAACTGAAAAGATATACTAGGAGCATTAGTTTTCAATCAATGAAAATCTCAACTTTATCCGCTGAAGCTTTAAAAAGGCGAAATGTTTACTAAAAGAAAAAAAAAGGTTTTCTATGAAATCGTAATTACAGACTCGTAGGAACCCCGATAAAAAAAACGCCAACCTTTATAATAATAATAATAATAATAATAATAGAACAGCAAAATAATTGAAAAAAAATCTTCTACTATGTTTAGTCTCATCTCCGCAGTGTTGCCAAACGGAAAGTGCCTTGTTCGCATCGTCGGTCTATTATTTCGCCTATTATATATGTAATAAACATCATTGTATATATATGTATACATCAATATTTTAACCCGTTGCTGTGCTTTGGAGAGTCTCACTTTTGATACAAATTAAGTACCGAACATGAATATCACGGATAAGACTTGTGGAACGAAGATTCGATCAAACATAAACACTACGATTCATTACTTTTACGTTTCGCCCAATCTTCGTCCTAGGAGTGATATATTTATCATGTTTGCGGTTCATAATTTGTATACTGTATATTTCGTTAATTTTTTTCGCAGGGACGTTGCAACGAAATCTCTAAAATTAACTTTCGTAGATAAAATTACCATCGTAGATAAAAATATTTAACTTCCATTAACAAACTTTCGATAATTTTTTCGACAGGTACGTCAACTTACGAACGATTATCACAAAGCTTAAAACAAAATAGTTTTGGCAAGTAAATGACTCAAACTGATGCTCATGGCAGCATCGTAGAACTACAAGTCTTGATCCAAATGTCGTCTATGGTTATTCCTTATCTTTATCCAGAAGTCGATGCAATAAATTTTCAATGCGATTGAACGCGTCCAGTTTTTCCGCGTGGTGTTTTTGTCGCATCTCTCTTCGTTTTTTCTGTTCTTCTTTATTATGAGAAATGTAAGTCTCCAAGTACGGGTGTACCGTTTTTTTATTGTATCTAAAATGAGTGATGACGAATACAATCGGTTTATAATGAGTATGCAGTATGCAGCGCATACGTTATATCAACGTCCACCGCCATAAGCCTTGTCAGAGCACATAATGTCAAGTCATAGAAAATTGAATGAATTGAGCAGTCTTATTAGAATCGGCTATGTGTAATTTATGATGCTAAAGTATATAAGTTAGAACCTCAACGGCCAATTTTAATTTGATTGCGTAATTTATTTAATTTTCTATAACTCAACAAAATTGTATGCACTGCCGCAGTTACAGCGATCTATTTTACCTTTTTCCCTGAGGTGCGTTCTCGACGGCCGTTTCTTCGTCTTCTTCAAGGTTTGACCCTGCTACAGCGAGCGGTTTTACCCATGGTTTCGTTGAGAATATATCATCCATGATCTAAAGACATACATATAGTTTATCGCATTGTATATAGTGCATGATGTGTTCTTTCCCTTTATTATTTCCATGCTGTTTATTAACGATTACTTCAAAACATGAATAGGATTTCATAAATAGATATGAGTCATGAAAAAGATGACATGAAGTACCTTGAAGTACTCCCATTCTTTCCGATTATTGCCGCTTCGATTATTGTGGTCGATGACAGACTTGTACGTTCGTTTTAATGCTTGAAATTTTGTCGCACACTTTGTTGCCCCAACATTGTAGCCTTCTTGCTGCATCATTTTTGCTATTTTGGCCCAAAATTGTTTGACGGTTCCTTTCCCATTCTGGAACTCGTCTTTGTGTTTTTCATAAGAATTTAATAATAGCAGCGTCTCTGCTTTGGTCCATGAGGGCATCCCTGGTAGACATTTTTTTCCGTATTTCTCTCAAAAACTCCAATTTTCGCTCATAATTTTTCCGATTTTTTCAGTGAATTGAGACTTTTCGGAGAAATGTGGAGAAAAAATATTTCCACATTACTCCGAAATTTCCCAAATTTCTCAAAATGTTTCATTTTTCCCCCGTCTTTTTCTTAAAAACTCCTATTTTCTCTCAAAAATTTTCCGACTTTCTTCGATTTTTTCAGTGAATTGAGACTTTTCGAAGAAATCCGGAAAAAATATCTCCACATTAATCCGACATTTTTCAAATTTCTCCGCAATTCTGTAAACCCTATCGGTCGGCCAAGCCCTATCCCTATTTTTTTCCGAATTCCTTTAATTTTTTTATTGAAAATTCGGAAATCCTTCTTTTACCATTAGTCCTCGTCATTATTTCTACACAAATAGAAATCAGTGCAATAATACTTGTGCAAACCAAAGAACATACTTTGCTTTGCACAAGTATAATCTTTAGAATTACCGTACCGTGCATGCTTCCTATCTGTAACACAAAAAGACGGTTGCATTTTTTTTAGAATATTTAATTTTTGACTTTTGTACATTTTGAAAAATGAATAAAAATACCATTTCTCCGAACTTTTCCCAAAGCAATGCTTTCAATATAAACTGCGTAAAGTTCATGTGAATTTTCTGATATTTCCTGCATTTTTAACTTGCTACTACACTTTGAAATCCTAAATTATTTTTGTGTCGCCGTCCTCTTAAAAAAATCAAGAAATTGTCATTCACGATTCATCAAAAGCAAGGCAAAAATGGGAATTTTTCCGAAAAACTCGATTCTTTAATTTGCCCCATTTCTCTGAAAGTTTCCCAAGGCAATGTTTCCATTAATATCAGTAAAATCTATGTGAATTTCCCAACATTTTCTGCATTCTTGAATTTCCTACTTTTTTTTTACTTTTAACTACTTTTAACTTTAAATACTTTTTGGGTCACCGCCCTTTTAAAAGAATCAAGGAATTGTCATTCACAATTTGATCGAAAGTAAAGAAAAAATGGGAATTTTTTCTGACAAATTCATTTTCTGCGTTTTAATCACTTCTCCGAAATTTCCCCAAGGCATTTTAGATGACAAGGAAATAAAGGGAAATTCTCGTTAAAAAATGAGAAAATCGGAATAATGCGGGAAAAAAAGGAATATTAGGGAAAATCGGCATATTTTAAGATTAGTACTACTCATTTTTTTCCGATTTTCTCCGAATTGAGGGAAAACGGAGAAAATATGAAAATTTCGGAAAAAAATTTCTACCAGGGATAGCTGATAAGTAAAACAAAAGAACGCTGTTCATTATATGGAATGTACTATCCTACAAGCATGTAATATATGGTATCATGCTTTACATTGCAAAACGATAGATGCTTACTGAATGGAAACATAAGTATCGGACGAGTGATAAGAAAATTGGCAGGTGTCTATAAATTATCATTGAGTTTATAAAACATATATACCTTCCATATCGCCATTTTTGCTCGTACTCGCTAAAATGAAAAAGGAACAATTGTACGATTTGGACGCTGAATAATGATGGTCTGAATCATCACTGCTAATCGGTAAATTATGCTTACGTTGATTTAGCACCTGAGAACCGGCATCTTGGGTAATTATGTTTTCACCGTCAGTCGGGCTTTTTTTCGCTGATTCCAAAAGCGAGGCCGCAAATTTCATGTCTAAAACGTGAAAGAAAAATTTGGAAAATTTGAGGTTATGTTCCATCTGATAGTATTATTTTGGTAAAAATCGGTTCAAAGCACGATGTATTTGAATATAATGATAAAAAATTGCCTGCGTATACCTTTTCGGGCTTTTTGGGCATCCTCGGGACTCACTAACACTCGGTACTCTTTATTTTCTTCAGCGTCTATTAGCAACAGCTCTTCACATCCCGCCATTTTCTTTGTTTGAAATAGATCTGCTGCCGATGCTTCACCTCTCCAGCCGCAGTAACGAAAGCAGGAAGTGACGTGAAAAAACGTGACGTCATATCGCTCTGTGAATGCTTTGAAAGTTTACAGCTTCCAATATTGGAACGACTTCACAGTACTGCCAGTACTCGCAGTGAATATCGGAACGCGCCCTACGAAGCGGTTGTGCCGCCAAGTTTTGAATAGGGGCACGAGGAATTATTATTTTCGGCTTTGTTACAGCCGGTGCACTTTCTATAATTGTATTCATATCTTCATCCGAAGATACTCTATCGACTGATTTTTCCAAAAGTGACATTTGCATTGGAGTTATGTTAATGTTATCTTCATGCATAGTTATGTTTTGAATGCTTTGTTGCATGAGCGCTTCCTCTGTGAGAAACATATTTTCTGGGGAGAGTCTATCTGTTGCCGAATCTAATTCCATTCTTCTATCATTGATAGATTCATTAAGTTTTTTTCTAACTCGTCTTGCAGGGGAAGGAGTTAATCTGTAATAAGAGTTCCCTAGCAAGATTTCGTTGAAAATTGTTTTGTTTTTGAATTCCTTTATTTACAGCGATTTTCGAGTCGTAAGGAGTTGAAGTATGTGAGAGATCGCTGAAGATTTTCTTAACTTTGGGCGTAGTAATTTTATGCTGTGGAGATTCTTGATTTTCTTTTGAGTTAAGTGTAGCTGGATTATTTGAAACGAATTTTTCTCCTATTATAACTACACTTTCTTGTGCGTCATCGTTTACTGATTCTGCATCTGAAGATATAGGAGTTTTATTGATATATTCTACGTCCACAGGTATTGCGATTGTGTTATCTTCGTCTTCGTCAGACGATGATGATTTATCGTGAATCGATAGATTTTTGAATGAAAGATGTCGACTAGCGTGACTCTTTTGTTTGATACCCGATTTCGGTTTGTTTGATCGATAGATCGAACTTTCTTTAAGACTTTCTGTATTGCTTTGAGAATTTCTAGTCTCGATGCTCTGGTTAAGATTTTGATTTTCATTTATGGAATCATTAATCCCGATGCTCTGATTAAAATCCTTAATTTTAAGATTTTGATTTAAGTTTTGAGATGCGCTTGTCTCGATGCTCTGATTTTTATTTTCTTCGCGAGGATTAAGAGTCGCGGTAGCGACTCGGGACAAGTACATACCGCCACTCTCTATCCGCGAAATTGCTCATTTTTTGACATATTCAAAATTTCAATTATTAATATTTAATTAAGGATATATATTTGGAGAATTCTGAATGCACAGATATTTTTTATTTATTTTTTTCTATCGAATGCACAAAACAGAAAAATTAGATCTATAGGCATTATCTGGCAATCTTATGTTAATTTTAATTTTTCGTCATTTTGATCAACGTTTTTCGATCGTCATTTTTCGCAATCGCAATCGTCAGACGACTGAAGTTGTCATATGTCACTTTCGATCGTATCATATGGTTAGTTTTAACGACAGGAAAAGAATATGAAAAAGAACAAGTGAGTGTTAAATTTCAAATAATGGAAGGCGTTTTCGTGATACGTAAACAATTTCCTCTATGTTTGAGCTATGCTATTATGATTCATAAAAGGCAAGGTTTAAGCTCAAAGAACACAGTAATAGATGCTGGAAATTCAATATTCACTTGTGGGCAAATTTATGTTGCTCTGTCGCGGGTTACGGCTCTTCAAGGGTTACATTTAGTCAACTTCGATCCTCATTCTGTGGAAGCGAATGAATCTCGCGCAGCTAACATTTTTAAAACCATCAGAATCGAAAGTTCCAGATTTTATATGGGCCCTTCCTAAAAATATTATCGAATGTCAGTCAAAAGCTAAAGATAAACCACGACGAGACCTGTGGCACGTTAATGGATTTGAGAATACCGATGGTTTTTCGTGTCATGGTAATACTATTATGCAGTGCATTTTCAATTGTACAATTTTAAAAGAAGTATTAATAAGTAGTAGCGTTGTAGAAACTAATGCAATAAGTAATTTACCCCATGCTTATGGAGGTCGAAAAAAGACTTGAATTCGTCTGTTATCACAGAATGTTCGGAAGAACCGTTTAATAAAGTTAGACAACAAGATGCAACAGAGTTTTTTATGGGCATTTGTAATAAGTATCCAATTCTAAAAAGTCCTGTTGAGAATAAATTGACAAGTAAAATTCGATGTCAAGCATGCCAATATACAGCCGTTCGCGAGCAATCAAATAATGTACTACTACGAACATTGCCGTCAACAAAAAATGTTCTGACGCTGCAGGAAATAATTGAAAGTAATTTTTTGCAATGGGTCTCAATCAACGGGCTGTGTGATAGCTGTAGTAGCATGAACAGACTTATGAAAATCAGTATTTCAGTTGCTAAACAAGTTTTAGTTTTGCAACTTGCCTTAGTGTCGTTCATACGGATAGTCTGCAGTTGCAGAAAAAGAGCTATAGGATTAAAAGTGTTCCAAGTATTGCGGGTACGGTTTGTAGTCAACAATACAAAGTTAAAAGTGCCGTATTTCATCACGGGAAAAATTGTTATGGAGGCCATTATACAAGCATGTTGTGATTTGGTACGACTTCATGGATTCTCGTCAATGATATGAAAATCGGAAAACTAAATTGGCCGAGAAATGCTAGAGATAGTTATATATTTTTTTTAAAAGAAATATAGAAATAATTTTTTATGGTAAAATATTTTACGTTGTTAGGTATTATAGACTGTTTATATAGAGTGTTTCACAGCAATGTTTACAGCCACTAACCACACTTCCCAATGAAATTATATCTAAACATACCGACTTGGCCATTTCTTCAATTTCTGAATAGTTTTTGAACAGGCACCGATAGAATTTCAAAATTGAGACTTCTTGATTGATCAGTGCTGTTCATTCATGTATCAAGAAATTAGAGGTTTGGTTTATCAAGGCTCTGATGTTAAAATTTGAAGTGGACAGAACATTTTCGGAAAATCTCTGAATTATACCATCAATCTTTGCAAAAAGTTGTCAAATAACCATAAAAACATCAAAAATGGTGTGCAAAAATTCCAGACAAGTACATTTACATGCAACATATTCCCGAATTGTCTATCTCCAAAAAAAGTCGCAAAATAATCGCATATGTTGTATTATGAGGTAATAAGTACATGGATTTAATAACTCTGCCGACATTCGGTGACCCGTTATTCTCGAGATCGATAAATTGAACGTTTCGTGATTAAGAAAAATATAGCTTAAAACGTAATTCTACTACTAATGATTCAGTCAGTTAGTACTAATGGTTCAGTCGTCTGACGATTCCGATTGCAAAAAATATTGGTTGAAAAAGCGTTAATCAAAACAAGGAAAAAAAAAATTAAAATAAGATTGCCAGAGAATTTCTATAGATGGAATTTTTCTGGTTTTTGCATTCGATAAGAAAAGAAAAATCTGTGCATTCAAGATCAGCCTGAAGTCATCTAGTAGTCTCTTTTTGTTTTTTGATTATGAATTTATAAATTAAATAATATAAATATTATTAAATCATGTTTCCACGTTATGGGTACATTCCTTTATTGATAAATCATTATTGTACTTGATCGAGAAATTTGAATGAAAAATGATGGGCCGGACAAGTACACCGGTGGATTAACGCTTAGTCTTGAATCGTGACGTCTTCATCGTTTCTTATTTTTCATTGATCTACAATTCATTATTCTTAGCAGCAAACATCACTATTTTTTGACAATATTTGGTAATATTTTGCCGCGATCAATATGCGATTCTTGAGGTCGGGAATTCCTCACGAACCTATCTAACCTATTACGTTTTAAGCTATATTTTTCTTAATCATGAAACGTTCAATTTATCGATCTCGAGAATAACGGGTCACCGAATGTCGGCAGAGTTATAAAATCCATGTACTTATTACCTCATAATACAACATATGCGATTATTTTGCGACTTTTTTTGGAGATAGACAATTCGGGAATATGTTGCATGTGAATGTACTTGTGAATGTACTTGTCTTTCTTTATTATTGAGGTTCTGAAATGACGGATGATCAGGCTGTTCATTATGATTTCGGATTTTGGAACTTCCTTCAATGACCGTCTCCGTGTGTGTTTCTCTCGGAATTGCCACATCTGCGGGTTCAGGTATATGAGGAATTTTGTTAGACTGATTTTCCACGGAAGTTTCCGGAATTTCTTCCTCGGAATCAGATTTTTCGATTTTCTGAAGTTTACTTTTACCCTGGGAATGAGAGTCTGACGAGGATGTATATGTTCTCGCGATTCCCGGATTAAGATTTAGTATTCGTTCTCCGTGTGGAGACACGTTAATTCGCCATTTGCATTTGATAGGCAAAATAATTGGATTACGGGAGAGTGCGTCTGCGTTTGTATTTACTCTCCCTGGTTTGTACTGGATTTTGAAATCAAATTCCTTTAATCTTTCTCTCCATCTCAGTACACGAGACGTCGGGTCATTCATTGAATTTACCCAAACGAGTGGTCGATGGTCGGTCAGTAGTGTGAACTGCCGGTCATAAAGGTACGGTCTAAAAGTTTTTAAAGCAAAAACGACCGCGACCATTTCTTTTTCTAAAGTAGAATAATTCTTTTCTGCTTTATTTAAGACTCTAGATGCTGCTGCTACCATGGGATCTTCTCCGACTTTGCCTTGCGATAAGACTGCGCCGACTGCAATATTTGATGCGTCGGTTGTAACGATAAATGGTTTTGAAAAATCTGGATATTGCAGGATCGGAGTTGTGCATAATTTTTCTCTCAAATTTTCGAAAGTTAGCTGATGTTCGGATGTCCAATGGAATTTAACATTCTTGCTCGTCAGGTCTGATAAGGGTTTTGAAATGCCCGAAAAGTTTTTAATAAAACGTCTATAATAACCATCAAGACCTAAAAATTCTCTAACATTTTTTGGAGTTTTAGGTATTGTAACGTATGCTGTTTTCGGTTACACTTAAATTTATATGTTCGGACTCGATCAGGGAGTAGATTAATTTCACGTCAGGTAACTCTGATAAAACAAGATATATTCTTCAATAAATAATGTGTGTGTACAATGTTCTTGTCGCGTCTGGGTATCACGGTGAGGATTCGTCTCGTTTCCTCTTTGTAATCGCGCTGCTTACGTACTAATCTTATTCGTATACTTAAAATACTAACAATGTTTGTATATAGTATTTCGTGGCTCTATATAATTTTAACTTTATCGCGCGTTTACGTTTATGAATTTTGTGTAAAACTCACGGTGTCTTTCTTTTTGTGTGTGGTGTAGTGTAGTGCTGTCCTGTGTTGTATGATGCGTGTGTTGTCACGTCCGTTTCGTGTACTGGGATGTGAATTCGTACGTCCTCCTTGTTTCTCCGGTCTCTCGCTGCCGCTCCTTCTCTCTTACGCCTCGGCACCTATTTTTCTCCCGCACAGCTGATTTTGACAGCCGTCAAACAACGTGGTTTTCGTCAATCCCTCGCGTGATTCTCGTAGCCGTTCGCACGTTTTCCTGATCCCTCTGTTTTCCTTCCTTCTCAGGTAAGTACTCCCTAGAGCCTTCAGTACTCGTCGTGGTCACAGTACGCCGGGAACGCTTGGAATGACAATCCCCACAGATATTGACTCACGAGGAGTTAATACACGGTGTGCATACGTGTCTTCGAGTCGTTCAAAACGATACGAGTACTCGATTTCCTCAGGCTTTCGCCTTCGTACTCCCTGAGTACCGTACAGTTTTTCCTGTACTCTGACTCGAATACGTATCACTGTCCGTTCGTTCGCGTACCGGGAGACCGTCTTACTGCCAGGGCCAGATCGTCCTCGTCGGTACACTACTTCCACGTAGGTGATGCCGTAATTAGAGCTTGTGACACAATTGTGCACTGGACTTCGATTTCCAAGAGTATTTAGCATGTAATGCTCTGTTCAAGTCTGGAGACCAAGTCTCCTTTTCGTTCCCTTGCTCCCCTATTTATACCCGAAATATATTGTTTAACTTCCCTTCCCTTTCTGCCATTTGTTTATCTTAATATTGTTAATTTTTGTCCCTTCCCAAACTTTTCCCCCAAATTGTCGTTTCTGTGTGTTTTGATGCTTGTTTTTGTCGGCTTTTATGTCTCTGTGTTGTGTTCGTGCTTGTTGAGTATTAATGTTTATAAATGTTAAGTTTTTTGGTGTTTTCGGTTACTTGTTCGCTGTCAGCTGTCGTCGATGGCGTTGGTGTATGTGTGTGTGTTTTGTTTATGTCTCGGTCGTTGACCCGAGATCATCCGTGCGTGTACTATACATAATAATTTCTAATTTTTTTTTTTTTGTTTTTCACGTGAGCCTTCTCGGCGAGCGCGGAACCGCGAGCGGCGGTTGGACGAAATGGGGTTGGGGGGGGGGGGGGATATGAGAGTACGTGAGACGTTTGACGTTTCAGTATATTGAATTTTTTTACAGCCTCTATATTTTTAGGATCAGGTTTTACCCTATCGGCAGAAATTAAATGTCCTAAATATCGCACTTCTGTTCGTAAAAATTCACATTTATCAGTTTGTAAAGTGAGGTTTGCATTACGTAATCTTTCAGCAAGTTTTCGGAATTTATTTTTATGTTTGTCTATAGAACGTGCGTATATAACGATGTCATCCAGGTAAACGAAAAGGTCGTTGCCGTGTAGACCCTTTAAAACGAGATCCATAAGTCTCTGAAATGTAGCTGGTGCGTTTAACCAAAAGGCATTCGATCAAATTCATAATGACCATGAGGAGTTGTAAAAGCTGTTTTATGTTTATCTTTTATATCCATTTCAATTTGGTGGAATCCAGAAGCTAGATTGAAAATAGAAAAATATTTTGCTCCTCCCAATTGATCTAATATATCGGTTATTAAGGGGAGTGGATATGCATCACCGATTGTTTTATCGTTTAATTTTCGGAAGTCTATCACAAGTCTCCATCGTTTATTTCCCTGTGAGTCAGCTTTCTTTGGAACAATCCACAGCGGTGAATTGTGCGGAGATTCGGATGGTTCAATAATGTTTAATTCCAACAAGTTATTAATTTGTTTTTCTATTTCTGGTTTCTGAAAAGGTGGATGTCTGTATTGTCTTGTGTTAATTGGAATATCGTCTATAGTGGGAATTTTGTGTGTGCAAACATTGGTTGATTTAAGAAATTCTCCCGGCAAATGAAAAAGGTCTGCGTATTCCTCTACGAGAGTGGAAACTGCATTACGCTCTTCGTCGTTAAGATGATCAAGATTCAAAAGCTTCATTACCTCACTAGCACGGTTTCCTCGCGTCCGAGTACTATCATTGTGTACGAAGGTCTGGTCTTTTGCGGAATTATCGTCCGTCTGATCGTTCTCGTCTATGCTCATATCGAATGGATATAGTGAAATTACGGGAACATTTATCTTAACATCTTTGTCGGAGGTGTTGATGGCATACAAGTAGGCTTTGCCGTTAGTATTAGTAACCAAAGCTTCACCTGCGAAGATGTCATCACCTAAGGGTATGCGTGGTACGTAACCCGTCTTTAACGCGTTGTTTACCTGAACAAACATGATCGTTTTCTGTCTGGCCCGCAGAAGAAGTGATTCTATGTTTGTAAATGGATAATCTGTACGTTCAGCCGTACGTACTTTGCTAACCAATCGATTCTACCCTTGTTTTTTCCTAATAATTCATTACCAAGTATTGCGTCAAATTCTATTGGAAAATTATCTGAAACTACGTGAAATATTTCTGACTTGTTATTTATTACTGTTCAGGAATTACGAGGTTTTCGTGATTCCTGAATTATTCGTAATTATCGCGGGAAATAGACGAGCGAGTCACGCCGGGCAATTACTCATGGCAGCCGCCGACGGCGTCACTTTTCGGGGCATTTCCTCTCATCGATCGCGTGATCGCTCGGCTTTTCCCTTCCTCTTCCTCATTCTTTCCTCATCGATCACACGGACCACACGCATCGGCTCACGTGGATTTTGCATACGGGACATTTCTCTGGGAATTGGGAATTCTCTGTGCGGGCTAATCATTCGGAAACGGGAAATAATCTCACGCTAGTATTCGGGATAGTTTTCCTCACTCGTCGGGCGGGATAAAGTATCGCTCAACGGGTGGATCGCCGAACTCTCGGTCGATTCGACCACGCGTCGGGCCGCGTCGCGTTACCGGCGTCGGCCATTGTCGGGTCATACGCGGGCACGTCTCACGCGGGTGACAGTTTCTCACCGGTTTTCGGGCAACGCTCTCACGGTTATTTGCTACACGTCTTTACTGTATCGTTGAGTTTGGAGAATATATTTTTTATTCCAATCGTTGAAGTTGGGCCCTCTCCTCTCCACCTACACCAGATCCCTTCACAAACATTTTTGGTCCTTCGAGCCGGATCTGGTGGGGGGTTTTTCTCAACTTCAAGTTTTTCTCATGTTAAACATGCAGTGAAAAGTGAATGGAAAGTTCGGGATCATCGCTCACGCTCATTTCTGGACGAATCGGGACTTGGTGCAATTTTCGGGTGAGTTACGGGTTTTCAATACGGACGCTACGACGCATTTTCTCATGTCAAAAAGCCTCAACGGCTTTGTCTCACACGTATAGTGCGCGCTCCCTCACTTTGGTACAACGCATACGAAGCGTCTCTCGGGCGATACGCGTCTAGTGCGCGCTCTCTCACACTCATTCGGGGGGTTTTCATTGTTCTCGGACATTCTCGTTCGTCCCTCGGGCAGTGAATATAGTGCGCACTCTCTCACTCACAGTCCACGCTACGAAGCGTCTCTCGCGCAGTGTACGCGACTAGTGCGTGCTCTCTCGCTCTCAGCCGGGGACATTCTCATTGGCTCTCGGTCATTTTCTCTCGGGACTCGGGCAGTGCGGATCGTGCGTTCTCTCTCAGATACATTTGACAGGCTCAGCGTATCTCGGGTCAAGCGCAGGCGAGTGTCGTGCGCGTTCGCGCTTGGACTCGTGCTACGATTATCACGCGCAAAGTCGGGACTCATTTTTCGTGCGGTTTTTCTCAAACCATTCGGGTTTTCGGGGAATTATCTCACGGGATTGACGGGTCAAATTTCGCGAGTGCTTCACGAAATTTAACGGGAAGTTCTTTTTCGTGCGGACATTATCATCAGTGATTTTTGATCGGGACTCAACGGTGTGAACTCATCGGATTTTCGGACATTTGTCGGGTTTCTCATTCGATCATTTTTCGATTTATTGCTCACATATATTTTTGGTGATTTTCACGTTCGGGCTTATTTCGGTTTTTCCTCTTTCGGACATTTTCTCGGTTCCTCACGTGAACATCTCTCCGTGCTTCTCTCGTTCGGCTTTTCGGTGCTTCGCAATCGGGTTTCGGGATTTTTCTCGCGAGTGATTGTACGCTAAGCTGGCGAGACAGCTCAGACTGCAGCGGGACAACACGGTCATTCCAATCATCGGGATCGGCGGGACGCACTCTGGGATGACTCGGGGCACAGTGAGCTGCGCTCTTCAGCCAATAAACTCTCACTCAATAATAAATGTCAATGTGTTCGTTTTACCTAAGCTAATGCCTATCCTCCCTTCCTTCTCACTAACTGGGTTACATTGGGCTAACTTGAACGGACTGCAGCTTGCAGATCCAGATTTTCTCTCACCACGGGCAATTGATTTCATTTTGGGAGCAGATTCATACGCTCAATTCATTCGTCCAGAAATTCGGAAAGGAGTAAACGGGACTCCTATGGCTCAAAACTCAATTTTCGGATGGTTAGTACTCGGTCCAATTGGGAATCGGGCATCACTCTCGGGTTTAATACAGCATGCTTCGGTCGATCACGATTTCGAAGACGTTCAGGCGCTTCTCACTCGATTTTGGGAACAAGAAGAGGCTCCAAGTCCTCCTGCGCTTCAATTTACGCCTGAGGAGCAGGATTGTGAGGCTCATTCTGTCCGGACTCACTCGCGGGACTCAACGGGACGGTACATCGTTCGATTACCGATAATGTCGTCTACGAATCAACTCGGGGATTCGTACGGGAGGGCAGCCCAGGGCCTGCAAAGGCTTTTGCGACGACTATCACGGGATGCCTCATATCAGAAGCTGTATTCGGAGTTTCTGCAGGAATATGGGGAACATTCTCACATGGAACGGGTTTCACACGCGCTTACTCACGACTCACGCGTTTATTATTTGCCTCACCACGGGGTGTTGAAAGAATCGAGCACTACAACGAAATTAAGAGTTGTTTTTAACGGATCAAGCGATACGGGAACGGGAGTATCTCTCAATGACATTTTGCATACGGGTGCAAAACTGCAACGGGACATTTCAGACGTTCTCTTATGGGTACGGTGACATCGTTACGTCTTCGCAACGGATATTACGAAGATGTTTCGTCAAATTCGGGTTCATCGGGATGACTGGGACTTACAACGTATATTATGGATCGATCAACATGGGAACATCATAGCATTTCGGCTCACAACCGTAACTTACGGCACGAGGCCGGCTCCGTTCCTCGCGGTTCGCGTTTTGTTGCAGCTTGTCGAGGACGAGGGCAGTAAATTCCCTGAAGCGGTCGCTCCTCTTACAATGGGGCGATACGTGGATGATATTTACGGGGGAGCGGACGATCTCACGGATCTCATCTCTCAGGCGCACCAACTCACCGGGATTTGCATGGCGGGGGAGTTTCCACTCGCGAAGTGGCAAAGTAATCATCCGGAGCTTCTCACCTCCATTGGGGCTAGCATCAGCTCGGAATCGTCTCACTCATTTCATGATTGCGAGACAAAGGTACTCGGGCTCACATGGGTCCCCGCCACGGACGTGTTCAAATTCACGACTCTTCCATTCTCATCTGGGGATACGATCACGAAGCGAGTCATTCTGTCAGAGATTGCTCAGCTTTACGATCCATTGGGTTTTCTCGCACCTGTCGTGATTCGGGCGAAAATTCTCCTGCAAAATCTGTGGCTGGAGAAACTCGGCTGGGATGACGAAGTCTCAGCGCGCATACGCGACACTTAGGTCGCATTTCGTCGGGAATTAACGAATCTTGGGAACATTTCCGTCCCAAGATGGATCAATCTCACTCCCTGTGCGATAGTGGAGTTACACGGGTTCGCGGACGCGTCACAACTCGCAATCGGTGCTGTTGTTTATCTACGGGTAACGGAACCGGGATCAGCAACACGGGTTACAATGGTTTGCTCAAAAACAAAAGTTGCGCCTATTGAACGTCTCACTATTCCACGTCTGGAACTATCAGCGGCTCTCTTGGTAAAGCTCGTTCGGTATGTACAAGATACTCTCAATCTCACTGACTCAAAGGTTTTTCTCTGGACGGATTCATCCGTCACGCTCATTTGGGTAACGAGTCATCCATCTCGGTGGAAAGATTTCGTTCGGAATCGGGTCTCATCGGCTCAAGAGCTCCTTCCTAGTGGACAATGGAAACTCATTCCCGGGCGGGACAATCCTGCGGATTGTGCATCACGAGGGTTAACCGTTTCTCAGCTCGAGCGACATTCACTTTGGGGGGACGGTCCTCACTGGTTAACGAAATCTCACTTCCATTGGCCTTCTCACATCATCGGTGCGGATCTCACAGCGTCGCTAGAGGAGCGATCAGGTCTTACACTCACTGCCTCAACAGGCTCAGCCTCACAGGTCCTATGGGACATCATTCATCGATACTCATCTCTCACTCGGCTGTTGAGAATAACCTCACTCTGCTTCAAAGTATTTACGACACTTCGAAGACAAAACCAAGGGAGACCGGGCTCACAAATCTCCCCGGGTGACCTGGAACACTCACGGCTTTTTTGGGCTAAAGCCACACAGGGTACACACTTCTCAAGGGAGCTCACACTTCTCTCATCGGGACAGGCTCTTCCAAAATCGCATCCATTCACGCGATTGACGGGATTTATTGATGCACACGGGGTTCTGAGAGTGGGAGGGCGGCTTAAGCACTCAGCCTTACAACCTGAGAGCAAACACGCCGTCATTCTACCTCGGGATTCGGCTCTCACGCGACTTCTCATCGCAGATGCTCACCAGCGGACATTACACGGCGGGACTCAAGCTACATTGGCATATCTGCGCTCTTATTATTGGATTCTCGGCGGGCGGGCACCAGTACGTTCATTCATTCTCAGGTGCGTGAAATGCGCACGTCAACGCGGGATAACGGCTCAACAACTCATGTGACAGTTACCACTCACACGGGCGACACCTTCACGAGCATTTCTCTACACGGGAGTAGATTACGCCGGGCCAATCTCTCTCAAGATCGGGCGGGGCCGGGGCTCACGATCTCACAAGGGCTGGTTATGCATCTTTGTATACTTCTCAACCTCAGCAGTACACCTCGAAGTTGTTTCAGATTTAACTTCTGAGGCGTTCATCGCAGCATTCCGACGTCTCATCGGGAGACGGGGCATTTGTCACACTCTCTATAGTGACAACGGGACAAACTTCCAAGGGGCCGCAGCGGAACTGCGCAGACTCTTCACTGGCGGGACTCGGGAATCGGAAGCTGCTGCTCAGATATTGGCTAACGACGGCACGCGTTGGGTTTTCAACCCTCCGGGAGCTCCTCACATGGGCGGGAAATGGGAAGCGGCCGTCAAGTCGGTCAAATATCACCTTCGGCGAACAATCGGGGAGACGGCTCTCACGTTCGAAGAATTTACGACTCTTCTTACGCAAATAGAGGCCGTCCTCAACTCTCGGCCGTTGGAACCACTCACGGATGATCCGGAGGATCTCTCAGCGCTCACGCCGGGACACTTCCTCATTGGGGAAGCCCTCACTGCAGTTCCGGAGCCATCTCTACGGGAAATCAACACGAATCGGCTCTCACGGTGGCAGCTCATACAGGAGAGACTGCAATACTTCTGGGATCATTGGTCAACGGGCTATCTACAGCGGCAACAAGCCATCTCAAAGTGGCATCATCCTTCTCATCAGGTTCGGGTGGGCTCACTCGCCCTGTTGGTTGATGCGAAAACCTCACCTACTAAATGGCCTTTGGTACGGGTCTTGGCACTGCACCCGGGACAGGACGGACTCACTCGGGTGGTCACCATCAAGACCCCAACCTCAACACTCACGCGACCGATTGCTAAATTAGCAATCTTTCCAATCTCACCGGGGACTCAGGATATCGACAGGACTGCTGCCGATGGCGGGCGGAATGTTCAGGAATTACGAGGTTTTCGTGATTCCTGAATTATTCGTAATTATCGCGGGAAATAGACGAGCGAGTCACGCCGGGCAATTACTCATGGCAGCCGCCGACGGCGCCACTTCTCGAAGCATTTCCTCTCATCGATCGCGTGATCTCTCGGCTTTTCCCTCCCTCTTCCTCATTCTTTCCTCATCGATCACATGGACCACACGCATCGGCTCACATGGATTTTGCATACGGGACATTTCTCTGGGAATTGGGAATTCTCTGTGCGGGCTAATCATTCGGAAACGGGAAATAATCTCACGCTAGTATTTGGGATAGTTTTCCTCACTCGTCGGGCGGGATAAAGTATCGCTCAACGGGTGGATCGCCGAACTCTCGGTCGATTCGACCACGCGTCGGGCCGCGTCGCGTTACCGGCGTCGGCCATTGTCGGGTCATACGCGGGCACGTCTCACGCGGGTGACAGTTTCTCACCGGTTTTCGGGCAACGCTCTCACGCTTATTTGCTACAAGTCTTTACTGTATCGTTGAGTTTGGAAAATATATTTTTTATTTCAATCGTTGAAGTTGGGCCCTCTCCTCTCCACCTACATCAGATCCCTTCACAAACAATTACGATTGCTATTTCTCCAAGAGCTATTGGTTTATCATGATTTGAAATTCCTTGTAATTCGTAAATTACTGAATTATTAATGTCATCGGGAAATTTTAAATGATTTAGTTTTATTAGATTTAATTGAGATCCCGAATCTGCCAAAAATAAAATTTCTGATTTTATGAAATCTTTCGAGCACAACAATATTGTTGGAGAATTGTTATTAATGGATGTAAAGTTGAGATTGCATTCTGCTCGAAGGATTTTTTGTGGAACGATTTTATCTATTCCTGGCGCTCTTGCGAGTGTTGCCCCGTCGCAGCGCCCTGTCGAGGGGTCGATTTCTCGTTTCCCTGGGCTGTACCTGCCTTTGTTTGTTCAGCTTTCTTGTTGTTATTGTACATTCTTTTTCGGCAATCTTTAATTACATGACCTTTCTTTTTACAATAATTGCAAATTTGATCACTTTGACTTTCATTTGATTTCTTTTCGTTATTTAATTTCATGAGTGCGAAGCATTCATTTATAGTGTGATTTGTTTTTCGACAATGATTGCAAAATTTCTTGAGATTTTGGTTATTTTTAAATTTGTTTTGTTGTATTATCGGTAAACAAATTTTTGAATTGTCATTTTCGGTGTCGGTGTGACCCAGAAAACGTTCAATTTCGCGAGCTTGTGTAAGTATCTTTTTCATATCTGGTTCGCCGTCGAATGAAATATGTGCTTGATAAATCGGTTTAATACCTTTCCGAAATTGATCTGCTGCTAATTCTTGTGCGAGCTCTATTACTCCGGTTTAGGTTTTAAGAGATGAACTGTCGATTGCTTGCTTGAATTCGTCTAAATATTTAGTAATTCTCTTATGGAATTCTTTGACTGATTCTTTGTGTTTTTGTTGAAATTTCGATATTTCTGAAAACCACATTGCAATAGGCTTTTTAATACTGAATCTCTCTTTTAAATCTTCTATTAATATTGGAGTAGTTTGTTGCGCGTCCGCCTTTATCGGTTAGTAACCACCCGCGTCGAGAAGAAGAGGGGGCGCGTCGAGCGTCGACGCGACGAGAGAGAAGATCGTGCTGCGCACGAGCAGTCCAAAAAGCGTGACCGTAGCGGAGAGCAGGCGCACCGCGTATCCAGAAATAAAAATTCATTGTTCGCATTCACCACGTGTTACCATTTCAATCCGTTTTCAAGACCCTCCTCCCAAACTCCTTTCGACGTAATAATCAGCTATTACAACAGGTTATGGGCCCAGTCACCCTAGCCGTGCGCCGTGCTTGAGTCGAGAAAGGGGAAAAAGAGTCGTGGGAGACGCGAAGTGCGGAACACGAGGCGGTTCGTCGGCGGCCATTGTGGCGTGCGATCTCCATGCGGGAGAGGTGTGCGAGTGAGAGTCGGACGTAATCGAAGATGTCTGAGGCCATCTCAGTGAGGAACGTGACGAAATTTAACGGGGAGAATTTCCAAGGATGGAAATTTCAGATGAGAATGTTATTTATCGCGAACGACATTTACGACGTGGTCGATGCGTCGCGATTAATGCCGGCCGGCGACGACCAAGGGCCAGCGAGGAAGGCGTGGCTGTCGGACAATGCGCGGGCGATGTATCTGATATCCTCGGCGATGGAAGTCGAGCAGCTGCAGCCGTTGTTAGTGTGCGTGACCGCGATAGACATGTGGCAGAAATTATCGAGTATCTACGAGCAGAAGTCAGCGGCGAATAAGTTGCTGCTCATGACGAGACTATACGACACTATACGGTTTCGTACAAAAAAGAGTTAAATCCACATTTGAAACTTTAAAAAGTAAAAAATGTACACTAACTAATAAAAATAGAAGTTTTCATCGAAAAGTATTTTTTTCAAATGGCGTGAAAAAAAAATTAACATTATCAAAAAAAAAAATCAAGCTTGACGTGCATGCACCTCTTTATCTTAACCATGCATGCCAAGTTCGATTTTTTTTTAAAATGTTATTTCTATTTTTCACACTATTTGAAAAAAATACTTTTCGACGAAAACTACTATTTTCATTACTTGGTGTACATTTTTTACTTTTTAAAGTTTTGAATGTGGATTTTACTTCTTTTTGTACGAAACCACCGAAAGTAATCATGTAAGTAAAGAAAAACAACAACAAAACAATTCTTCAAGCGTTAAAACTTTGACATCGGAAAAGGTTAAAATACTTCGACATTCAGCACTGACGCTTTGATTTTTCGGTGTTTTGCCTACTTCGCCACTTGACGAATGTGATATATATATTATTTTGCAATTTATTTCAGCGTATTTTACGAATGAATAACTCGCCCCATAAAAAAAAAAAAAAAAAAATACTGAGCGCGGGAATCGATCCCACGCCACTGTGGTCTGGAGTCCAACGCGCTACCACGGAACCACCCCATCGATTGTAGAATTAGTGCAACTTTTGGCACTTGTGATTCGCGGCCGGATGGATGATGATTTTTTTCGGGGATAATGTTTTATTGCTTGACAAAAGTTTGTATAAATAGAGAAAGTATGGAAATATGATGAAGTATAATATAATAATACATCTAAACTTTAGATGTATTATTATCGTATCAATCGTAAGCGAAGTATAACATAATAATACATCTAAATTTTAGATGTATTATCATACGATTACAAAATTGTTGTTCTTTCAATGAGCGTGTGTCACAAATGAACAATTCGCCCAAAAAAAGAAAAAAAAATACTTAGAGCGGGATCGATCCCGCGCCCCTTCGGACCGTAGTCAGGCACGCTACCGACTGGACCATCTAATCGCTTGAGGTATAGGTGTACATTCTCGTACTTGTTCATCGCGGCCGGATAGATAATTGGCTTGTATTCGGTAGCTGTTTTGTTGCTTATCCCTCGATAAAAGTATGAGAATTAATATAATATTAGTAATATATTTCCGCTTATTTATAGGGATTATAATGCATTTAGCATTAGGACGGGTGTAAGTGAAGCGGGAACAATTTATTAGAAGAGTCTCGCGCGGGCCGTGCTAAGCGCGCAGCCAGAAGCCAGCAGCCAGATCGCGCGGAAAGGCTACCCTCTCTCTAGTCCTCTTGCGCGCCACATGAACGTGCTCAGCATCCCCATGTATGAGTGTAGCTGCCGAAGGCGCGGTCGAAGTTTCTCGACCGCGCTCGGCTCTTTCCGACTGCGTCCGAGCGTCGCTTGCTCACGGACACGCGCTTCTCTGGTTGTGTGGTAGGCGCGGAAGGGACTAGAGAGAGGGTAAGATTTCCGCGCGATCTGGCTGCACTGCTATACGAGTATCGCATGGCGCCGGGAGACTCGATGGTGAAACACGTGGCGACGGTGCAGAACACGGCTGCGCAATTGGCCGACGTCGGTGATAAAGTGAGTGAGTTGACTGTGATAGCAAAAGTGCTCGCGAGTTTGTCGCTGAAGTACGCGGCGTTTCAGACCGCGTGGGACAATGTCACGCCGGAAATGCAGACGCTCGCGAATTTGCAGGATCGGCTTATTCGCGAAGAGGCTCGTCTGACCTCGAGCGACGAGGCACCCGGGGCGTTCGCAGCCTGTCGGGGCGGGAACGCGAAGAAGAGTGACAGGTCGAGTGGCGTGAAGGACGAAAAGAGGATGAAGAAGCCGAGGGACAAAGAGAAAGTGCTGTGTTTCAAGTGTCATTAAAAGGGGCATTATTCGCGCGAATGTCCGAGTAAAAAACGCGGGAAAGACAACGACGACACGAGTGGTGACCAAGATTGTGCGTTCGTTGTCGAAGTGAAAAATTCGAAGTCGGCGGTCGGTAAAGAAGGCGACTCGTTTCTGCCTGCCGAGATAATACGGTCGATACTGAGTGCAGATAGAAAGGAGATCTGGCTTAGCGACAGTGGTGCGTCGCGTCATATGACATTTCGACGTGAATGGTTCAGCGAGTACCGGCCCTTGAAAAATGGGGGGAAAGTATCTCTCGGGGACGACAAGGAGTGCGACGTCGTCGGAGAGGGAACCGTTTTGATCGAGAAATTCATTGGTGGCAAGTGGTGCAATTCGCGTCTCGAGAAGGTCCTGTACGTTCCTGAAATGACGAAAAATCTGTTTTCCGTGGGTGTGTGCACGTCGCGAGGACTCGAGCTCGGGTTTATCAAGGAGTTCGTCCGGGTAAAACACGACGGTAAAACGCTGGCCTACGGAGTGAAGCAGCAGAACGAGCTGTATCGGATGGTTTTCAGGGCGAAACGCGCGCGTGTCGACAATGAGGCAAACATAGCGAAGACAAGTCTTCGAGTGTGGCACGAGCGGCTCGGCCATGTGAACGGACGCACGTTGCGTGAGCTGGTAAGTAAAGGACACGTGCAGGGAATTGAGTTGCCGATAACCGGGGAAGTGTTTTGTGACTCGTGCCAAATGGGGAAGTCGCACAGGCGTCCATTTCGGAAGGAGCGCGAGCGTGCAATGACGGTACCGGGCGAGGTCATTCACACGGACGTGTGTGGCCCCATGTTAAAAGAAACACCGGGTGGTGCGCGATTTTTGCTGACGTTCAAAGATGATGCTACGAGCTATCGGTACATCTATTTCTTGCGACACAAGAGCGACGTGTTTGAGAAGTTTAAAACCTTCGACAAGTTAATCGAGAATAAATTCGGGCGGAAGATGCGAGTGCTACGGTCCGATAACGGTCGCGAGTTTCGAAACAATAACATGGACAGTTATCTCGAGTCGTGCGGGATTCAACGGGAGAACACGGCGCCGTATACGCCGGAACAGAACGGTAAGGCGGAGAGAGATAATCGGACGATTATTGAGAGCGCGCGAACGATGTTGCACGCGAAAAGTCTCCCGCTGACTCTCTGGGCCGAGGCGTCTAATACGGCGGTGTATCTGATGAATCGATCGGGAACGTCGGGAGTGCACGGCGGCGCGACACCGTATGAACTGTGGGTCGGTAAAAAGCCGGATTTGAAGCATCTACGTATCTTTAGGGCGGAAGCGTTCGTAAATATACCAAAGCAATTCACGCACAAGTTCGACGTGCGGGCTCGGAGAATGATTCTCGTCGGTTACGAAGGAAACTCATCAAACTATCGTGTTTATGATCCAGTGTCGAAGAAAGTCACGGTGTCGCGGGACGTCGTGTTCTACGAAACAATCGGGAAAGCGAAGGTTCCAACCGACGAGGGCGCAGTGAACGAGAATACTGACGAGGAGATCATGCTACCGAAGGTCAAGGCAGAATAGGTTCGTGCCGAGGAGGGAGAGACAGCTGACGACGACGATGACGTTTTTCTGCCGGCAACCGAGGAACCTCCGGAGTTGGCCGTGCAGCAGCAGCCGACCAGAGAAACCTGGAGCTTGCGAGATCGCGGGTCGCTGAAGAAACCGGCGCGTTACGAGACGAATGTCGCGCAGCACGAGGTGCCAGGAACGTTCAGCGAAGCGATGGTGACCAAGGACTCATCCGAATGGATCGAGGCGATCGAGAGGGAGCTGGAGGCTCACACAGAGAACGGTACGTGGTCTCTGGTCGAGAAGAAACCTGGGATGAAAGTCATCGACTCCAAGTGGGTTTTCCGGCTGACGAAAGATCCGGAGGGCAACGTCTACAAGCACAAGGCCCGATTGTGCGCGAGAGGGTTCATGCAGCGGAAAGGAGTCGACTTCGAGGAAACCTTCGCGCCTGTCGTGAGATACGACTCGCTGAGGGTGCTGATCGCCGTGGTTGCATCAAGGGACTTCGAGCTGGCGCAGTTTGACGTGCAGATGGCGTTTTTGTACGGAAAACTGGACGAAGAAATATTCATGGAGGTACCAGAAGGCCTCGGCGTCAAGGGCGAGAAGAAAAGTGCAGGAGATAGTGTCGTGTGCCGTTTAGATAAATCCCTGCACGGGTTAAAACAAGCACCGAGGTGCTGGAACAAAAAGTTCAGTGCATTTTTGCGAGAGTTCCGTTTCGAGGAAACCGAAGCCGATCAGTGTATTTTCGTGATCGTGATCAGTGTATGATTAGAGGCGCATTTTCTTCGTACTTTTCTGGAATACGTGTTTACTTTTCTGTGTAATTCGTGACATATTTTTTTAGGTTAACTTAATTTTTCTCACTTTGTCAATTTTTGTATTTTTATTTCGCGTTTAAGATCTTCTTTCATTAAGAACGGTCTGTTCATTAAGACAGGGAGATAAAATATTATTTTTCAATACTTTTTTTCATTTTTTTTTACATTTTTCCTCAGAGCAAAATGTAAGTTGAATCCATTGAACCCATCATTTTAGAATGGAATTGATTAATTTTTTTAATAATCATCAATTAATTTATTAGTTTTTGCACTCACTGATAATTTTTAATATTGTTCTATCGTATTACGAGACACTAACGTGGTATACGGAAAAATGTAAAATATATGCTCAAGAGAATATGAAATTTCTTGAAGAAAGAAGGACATGAGATGTTGCTTGAAATCAATGATCAATTAATCAATCAATGAATGGTTGGAAAGAAGACTATTTATAAATCGCAACTTATAAATAGAAATGTGGAGACATTCATTCATCTGGATGTTGTCCACGAACGTCTGGTTAATATGGAAGATCTGGTTAATATAGTTGATGTTGATTTTCAATAGAGGAACACTTTTTGGAGTTGAAAACACCTTTATTCAGGAGACAGCGTTTGGTTGTTTTCACTGTTTCTACAAGGCGACATCGTCACTTAAAAATCTCAAGAACCATATTGGATTGTTTGAGCCAAGGAGCACAATAAAATTCATAGACTTATTTTTAAGGATGTGACGTCCATCGAAACTCCGTATTTCTTTTTTTTCTCTCTTCGAAAAATTCTTTAGATATCGTTACAAGAGCACACAAAACGTCTAGACTCTTATAAACATTTTCTATATGTAAACTTCCCACGAGTCTGTTTTTCTAAAAAAAACACACGTGTTCAAAAAAATATCAACGGACCGAAAACGGAAACGCATGAAGATTAGAAAATGCATTCCGACGAAAGGGAGTAGTAACATGAGATGCCGCAATCTTTCGAGGACCACTTATCTGGTGACTCGTAAACGCCATGGGTAGATAGGGAACATGAACATTTTTAAGTACCAAAATTCCAAGAAAACCAAATCTCAAATATTTCCACGATCATAAAACTTTATGCAGCTGCTCTTCAAACGAAACGAAACACTTTTCAAATATTCTCAATATTGAAATATTTTTCTTTTAACAGAAAACAATTTAAACAGACAAATGAAATCTCAATGTTAAAATAAATGAGTTAATAATTGATAAACAGTAATGAGGAAACAAAAAACAAAGAAGATAACAGATAATTCATTTGCAATAATTATAACAATCGAAACGGACGACCCGAAAAGAAAATATATGTAACGCTATTAAATAAGTTTATCATTAAGAGACATATGAGGTAAACCACCAAGCAAATGCTAATACGTTTAAAATAACAATATACAATTTGACAAGCATTGAATAATATTATAAATAAAATATTGTATTCGATAATATGCATAAGACGTAAGTTGTGGAGGGAAGATGGGCCTTCCCAAAGCAACATCTTTGTTCGTCAGGGAGGGGCGAAACTCACCTACACGACAAAGATAGGATAACCTATGTGGAGGGGAGTGTGCGCTCCCGAAGCATCAGGCCCTTTAGTTTAAGAAAAGGGAAAATCAAGATGAAAATGGACCATCATTGGTTGAACCTTTCTACGACTTAAAATTTCGGAACGCCTATAAACGGAAATGATAAAAAGACGCGCAGAAGGAAAATCAAAGCAGAAGAGTGTCAGAAAAGCAGAAGTGAATCAGAAAGCAGAAGCCAGTTAAGAGCAGAGAACAGTCAGAACAGAGAAGTGAATAGTAGAGTCAGAAAGTTGCAGAGTCAGAAGAAAAGTACCGAGTCCGAATAATAAAGAAGAGACCGAAATTAAATGAACTCAAAGAAGTAAGAAAAGATTAAAGTAATAGAAAAATTGAAATTAATACAGAAAATATTCAAAGTTTAAAGTTGAAACTGAAAAGTATTAAGTCAAAGACGAATTAAGAATTATTGAAGTTATTTCGAGGAACTGCGAGGTCAACGAAGATTTTCACCCTTTCGACTGACCGATTTCGTTCTGCCGTCTTCATCGTTATCAAACTGTAAGTCCATTATTTGTTTTATTTGTATATCTTTAATTTGTTTTCTAAAATACAGACTCTTTGAGTCAGATTAAATCCAACACGACGTTTCCACATTTATTTGCACTCCTCAATTAAAGACTCCCATCCAGTCTATTGGCCGAGAGGCTAGGGCAAAAAGAGAACGACCATTTTTTCAAGGTTTCTTAACCTTGAGTGCGTCTTGACGTCACATTTCATTGTGGACTCGTCAGACCGACGTCACAAGGACGTTATATCGTTGAGATGATTTCATTTTATGGTACTAAACAAATGCGTATTTCTAATGGTGGGAACATAGTTGGAGGACACTTCAGAAAATTCGTGTCCATTTTCAATACCGTTCCTGATTTGTTATTGTTATCTCTACCTCAAATCGAACTTGTAATTAGTGAATATATTTTCATGAAAACTGATGATTCTTCAGGAAAATTGATATCAATACGTGTTCGGCGACCGGCGTTATTTTTGAAAGATGAAAAATCTTATGAAAAACATTGCTCCGCTTTTAATACAGAAGTACTTTTAGTTTTAATAACTGGTAAATCGTTTTGTATAGAACATTAAAGGTACCCCTCATATTATGAATTATTACGTATATCGTTTATGTTTTACGTTATGATTTTGTTATGTTATGATTTTTTTCAAGTTGATGATAAAATGATAACTGCGAAAATTTTCTCGATACCCGATACTTTTGTATCGAGTAACGAAAATTTCGTCGATACTCGATACAAAAGTAGCGAGCTCCGAAAATGGCTCGATACTTTTGTATCGAGTAGCGAAAATTTCCTCGATACTCGATACAAAAGTAGCGAGCTCCGAAAATGGCTCGATACTTTTGTATCGTGTAGCGAAAATTTCCTCGATACTCGATACAAAAGTATCGAATAGCAAAAGTTTTCTCGATACTCGATGCTTTTGTAAAAAATTGTATAATGTCGTTTTAAAGATCGCTGATCATGAACTGACCATCAAATTTTCAAAATTCAAAATGGCGAATCCAATATGGCCGACGAGATTTCATAAAAAGTCTTTAAATTTTCTGAAAATTGTGTAATGGGTTTCTCGAGATCGCTGGTCATGAATTGAAAATCTAATTTTCCAAATTCAAAATGGCGGATCCAATATGGCCGACGAGAATTCATAAAACGTCTTAAAATTTCCTAAAAAATTGTGTAATGGGGTTCTCGAGATCGCTGATTATGAATTGAACATTAAATTTTCCAAATTCAAAATGGCGGATCCAATATGGCCGACGAGATTTCATAAAAAGTCTTAAAATTTTCTGAAAATTGTGTAATGGGGTTCTCGAGATCGCTGATTATGAATTGAACATTAAATTTTCCAAATTCAAAATGGCGGATCCAATATGGCCGACGAGATTTCATAAAGTCTTAAAATTTCCTGAAAACTGTGTAATGGGATTCTCGAGATCGCTGATCATGAATTAAACTGAAAGAAAATAGGCGATGAATGATCGAAGAACGAGTGCAAAAGTAATAACGTTTGGCTGTTCTTTATAAATAGGAGAGAAATGTGTTAAAAGAGATTTCAAGAAATTACCCAATACACTATATTATCATTTTTTATAAACTCACATTTATTGAAATAACATAATTATCATGAAAACTTATAATACATAAACGAAACGGTTGATGAATACATTAGTTTCTTCAAAGGTCACACATTATGTACACATTGGCTCGCGCCAACAAAACATTTTTCGAAGGTGCATGTTACTTAACCTTTCCAACACATTTTCCGCTAAACGTTTGAAATACATTGGTGAATAGTATTAAAAAAAAGTTTTTCGCGGTGTCAAAATTCCAAGGCAGACAATAATTTGTTACTATACAGATGATGTAGTATCAATAACTACATAATACGTAATACGTAATCTATATGAACGAATAAAGCATTACAGGTGGCGATAATTCAGTCAAACATAAAAGTTGAGTTAGATGGCGAAGATTCAGCCAAAGCAATTAATTGAAAGTGGCGATAATTCAGCCAAATATAAAAGTTGAGTTAGATGACGAAGATTCAGCCGAAGTAATTAATTGAAAGTGGCGATCACTCAGCCAAATATAAAAGTTGAGTTAGATGGCGATGATTCGTCCAAAGCAATTAATTGAAAGCAGCGATAATTCAGCCATAACATAGAATAGATGAAGGTGGCGATAATTCTGCCATAACTATGAGTAGATGCAGGTTACGATAAAGTAGCGGTAAGGAAAAAAAATGTAGTAGTGCGTTAAATTGATCATTGGAACGGATTTGATATTGTAACAAATACGTTGGTTATTTAAATTTTGATAGATGCAGCAATGACTCGCAATGTTTAGATTTCATGTATTGGAAACTTTGACAGCGTTGGCTTTCAGGAGCACTCTTTGTTCAAAGTGTTTGTCTGATAAGCGATTCCACTTTGGTAAATTCATCATTGTTGCAAAACTAAATAATCGTTCAACAGGAGCACATGATGGAAGGGGAAGGTTGAATTTTATAAATAATTTCCGCATGATAGGGTACTCATTTAACATAATCAATTCTGTGCTTCGACTTGCCATATACTTAGCGATTTCGATGCTCACGGGTCCAGATCCGTCGGAATAATTTGATTCATTTTCTTCGCCAAAGTTGAAAAAATCATCACATTCCTTTTCCGTCATATTAATTTCTGAAGTCGCGTTGTTTCCTTTCTTATATTCTTCTGTAGCTGCTTTAAGTACAAAATTTTCCACTTTGCGACGAATGGATTCGGAAAACGAAGTGAGCCATCTCAACTTGAAATCGGATGCGGATACCTGAAATCACTGTCATTTATTATATTTGAAATGCCGATTTCAGAGCTTACCTCCATAATCTTTTCTTTAAATGTAAAGATTCGTTCAAGAGAATCGAACAACGAATTCCATCGCGTAATAATCGGTCGTGGTAAGGCAGCTCCGACACGTTCCTGCACAATTTCATTTAATTTTGGAGAACGCAACAATTTCCAAATTGCCGTGCACTTTACCAAAACTCGAAAATGTGTATCGGCAAGATAACGTGAGGATTTGATTATTTTCATCACATCGACGGATGCAATCAAATTCAACGTATGACTTGCACATCGTAGATGTTTGGGCAAGATCATAGCGAAAGAGTCGACTTCATCGTAAATGAGTTCATCTTCATCTGCAGGAACATCGACGATGTTGGAACCCGTTTCAGCTGTAAAAGATGTAGCAGCTTCAGATTCATCGTCTTCAGGCAAATCTGATTCTGAAATTTTGCAAAATATTTTCAATACGACATAGGCTACACAAAAATTTTGAACAAACCTTGAGTAACGGGATGCATACCGACTAGAATGTTTCGTGCATTGATCCCGAATTCTCGAAACGCTTTAACAAAATTTGCACCATTGTCAGTGACAGTTGCTACGATTTTTTCGGCGTTCAACCCGAAAGATGTGTTGATTTCGATTAGCACGTCCATAATGCCTTCTGCTGGATGAGTCCCTGTGAATCGCCGGCACGCGATTGCAACCGATTTCCGCATCAGTGTTGGTGAGTTAATCTGTAAAATTCGTGTAAAATTTATCCATATTAGCCACATCTCGATATGAAACACTCATTTGCAGTAGAATATATTAAGGAAACCTAGGGCTATTTTCAGTTGACCATTACCCAATGTGCGGTGACACCGATAAATCTACGACTCCTCGAAGTCCATATATCCGTTGTAGTGCAGATGTAATCTGCATCGCTGTGCAGTCTCTCACGAATGTTATTCATTTCATGTTCGTAGAGATTTTCGATTCGTCTGCAGACCGTATTTCTTGATAGATGTTTCAACGTGCACGTCCTGTTCTTTATCTTTAAATCTACGTTAAAAGATTCCATTAAGAAACATTCAAAGTATTCTCATACATGAAACATTTTTTGTCATAAGGATATGAAATTTTTCTACATATTTTTAGAATATAATTTACATTCAGTTATTTATAAGTAATATCAAATATTACGAAGTGATATTTATCATTATTATACTATTTGGTTAACCGTTTTTCGTCCAGGGGACGTACTTTTTGGGTAATCTTTAAACATACGTTGACGCATCGAAACGTATTAAAAAAATTATTTTCAAATAACGTTTCCGATAGTGTACAGTGTCTCTTTTCAGATGGAGTCGTTAATTTCACGTGTAGCTAGGTTTGCGATGCATTGAAATAAAAAACGGATTGATTGATTGGAAAAATAAATAAATTGACTTACCATCGAAGATTTTTCTGCAAGTGGGCATCTCAACAGTACAAAGCGGTGCCTTACTTTGGATAACGTAATTTGTAACGTTACTTTCGAACTTGCGTTGAGAAAATTGGCAGTTTACTTGCTTTTCACGATCTCGAATCGTCGGACCTTGTTGTTTCTTGCTCTTTCTCTTACGTAAAAATATCTCACCTGGATCCATATCGGTTGATCAAATGTGTTATAACACCAGATCTCTACTTGTTTCGTCTTTTTGTTTGGTTTCTGTAAAAAAAATGTTTTTTTTATCTGTGCAACCCAAATTCATTCGGTGTGGATCATTCTGTACCGATGTAATTATTTTTTAAAAATATATTTTTCAATTTTCACAATTTTTCACATGTCTTCCCCATATTCAAATGTGCTTTCCCGTATCTTTGTAACCCTTGGTGCTCAGAAGATTGCAAGTTATGAATTTTTTAATAAACGAAAAACGTATGAGTTTTTTTTTCATCCTCAAATGTAGTAAGAAAAAAGTAATGTGAAAAAAAAAAATTCCTTCACGTTATATTTTTAATGTGTACCACTAATGTCCACGTCAATGTAACAGGTTTCGCGGGTATTTTTTTCCACCAGATTATTTACCATGAAAAATTCAGTGAGAAATTTCGTAAAGTATCGTTTCCACCATTCTTGAGGTCACTCTTAACGGTGTTGTAATTGCAATGTCGCTGAAGGTCCAATTTTTTGAAAAATTTGGTAAAATACGAGTAAAAATACAGATTTTCAATGTAATTTCATTTCATTGCATAATCTGGAAATCTTTTCGTACTTCTTTACGAAGACTCGTAAAATTCGTACCATTACATTTTAAAAAATGCACGAATCGTGATCTCAATAAATGTGCTTCCAAAAAAATGTATACTTTTTGTTTTCACGACGATTGTGTCTACAAAATAAGAGCAAAATCAATAGAAAATGACATAAACTTTTAGAGCATTGATATTTGACCCTTGGAAATTGGCACGAGTTTCTAAAAAGGTAATCTACGAGAATAAATTTGTAATTTTCATACTCCATACATAGCTAGTAACCGGATGCTAACCAAATTTACAATAGAGAATCTTTTTGATCGAAGCATTTAATTCACGCCACTTTTTGTAGAATCATCGTAAAAAGCTAAGATCTTTCAACAACATTATACAACATTTTTATTTTTCATCATAATTTGTTGATATTGATTTATGTAAAGAAGCTATTAAAACAAATTAATTGTGCAAATGAAGATTACATTCTCAACGAGTTACCCAAAAACTTTAAAAACCACATAATCACATATTGTCAATTGAAAACTGGCACGAATCTCCAATTACCGAATATTACTGCTCTAAAAAATGACGTAAGTTGTTATTTATTTTGTTGTTATTTTGCAGGTGGAATCCTTATGAAAATAAAAAATATTAATTTATTTCGGAAGGGCATCCATTCAAAGCGCCATTTACGCACTTTCCAAATTGAGGAATAGTACGATGATACGTTCGAAATATGCAATGAAAAAAATTGGACAAAAAAATTTGTATTTTTTTACTTTAATTTGGAAACATTTAATGAAAATCAGAATTTTAGCGACACTTTAATCACATCACTGTAAAAAGCGCACTGGAAAACAGTGGAAAAGGCGATTTACAAGTTTTTTTACCGTAGGTTTCATAGTGAATAGTATCGTCGAAAAGAGTACGTGCGATACCTGGCTTCATGACACTGGAGAGTCACATAGAATTTCGATGCTTTCCAAAATGCATCATTTCCTATTTTTTTGTTGAACATGGTACTTTGAGCAACAAACATGTTTTCGACCTATAACCACCAAAGAGATTCGGATATCTTTGATTTTTCATTCCACTTTTTTTAGTATTACTAACGCCCGTTCTTAGAAGATATTATCGGAGTAGACAATAGTAGTAGGGAATACTGTTCTACACTACCAACCATGAACAATACGTAACTCACACGATTCTTCGTAAAAAGAACACTGTATTCTGTCTTTAGGTATTTTTTACAATTTTTATTAAACATTATATTTTCAGTAACAAACTTTCAGGGGATGAAGAACATTTTTTGAGTGGGTAGAAAAAAATGTTGTATAAACTTGAACGCAACTCAAAGAAAATGACAATGTATTTAGTACAATTGATATAGTGACATAAAACCTTCTAATAATAATTTGTCCATATATCTCAATGAAATTTTCTTGCACGATCGAAGAATCGTGTTCAATAAAAATCACGAATTACTGAACTTTAAGAAAAAGAAATCTTCTCATTGAACTTTCTAACGTCACGAAAACACGTTTCGCACCTACTTTCTTCTACCGGACTTTTCACCCTGAAAACGTCATGAAAAAAATTCGAAAGGAATAATTTCCAACATATTGTAGATCGCTCTTTCCGACGGTGTAATTGAAATTTCGTAAAAATTCGAATTTTCATTACATTTTTGCAAAAGTGAAAAAGTACGAATTTTTAGTTTCATTTTTTGTTCATTGTATATTTTCAAAGTTTTATCGTACTATTTCTCAATTTTAAAGTGCAGGAATCGCGTTCATGGAAGTTGTACTTTCGAAATGTATTCATATTTTTTTTTCGAAGATGCGTCTGCAAAATATCGACAAAATCAAGTACAAATTTTATCAACTATTGGAGTTTTCTAATTTTGCGATTGGAACGACTTTTTATAGGTTAATATACTAGTTATACATGAATTCAAAATTTGTTGAGTCACTTGTCAGAAAGTTGACATTGATTAAGCCAAATTAATTTGTTTAAACAAATTTAAAACAAATTTTGCAGAAACGTTCATAGAAACGTAATCTACAAGACAAAAATTAGCAAAATTGATAAATAGGAAATTTTGATTATTTTGCTTGTGCAACGGATTATGTTGATTATAAATAAATATCGCATAATTATGCCATGCTTTGCCACCGTTGAACTCAACTGATGTTGCCCGATTTCCTCCACGAGGAGGTGCAGGCCACTAAGAATGATTTTTTTGTGTGTTTCTTATTTTACGATTTTTTTTCTTTTGTTAAATTTTTTTTTGTTTTTTCCCCATTTCCTCCAGTTTTTCAGTTATTCGAGACAAAAATGAGACAAAAAATAAAAAATTTGAAACAAATAAAAAAAACACAAAATCATGATTCTCAGTGGCATGCACTTCCTCGTGGTGAGAATCGGGCAACAGCGGTTGAGTTCAACGATGACAAAGCATTGTATAGTTGTTATGCGATATCTGCTTATTACCAACGTAATCAGTCGCTCTAGCGAAATAATCGATATCTCCTCTGTATCAATTTTGCTGATCCCTTTTCTCGTAGACAACGTTTCT